>JAJQWJ010000010.1:20224266-20824266 GCA_023637945.1 Phaethornis superciliosus
TCTCCATTCAGAAAAGCAGTTGGTTCACTTAAATACCTGTGTTTGAGCAGCAAGAGAAAAATTTCAGGCATACTTTTCTTTTGTCAGGTTAGAGCAAAGGCACACACTGCCATAAGCATAAAATAGAGTTTTACCTTTAGCCTGTTGTTTCACCATGGTGCCACATGCACTTTTTCCCCAGTGTTTTAACCACTGTAGGGTTTTTTCACTATTTTAATCAATTATGTGAAATGCTTTGTTGTTTGCTGGACTGCTTGGGTTTGCCTTATTCTTGAATAGTCTGTTTCAACAGAGGAAAGAATATAGTCCTACAGTTTTCTTTTGGATTTCAGTATTAAATTCAGAAACTTTCTACCTGCTGGAGAAGGCTAGGGAGAACAAAACCATTCCCTGCACATCTGGACACCTGCTCTGTGGTCGAACTTACTTGCAAATTAACCCATCAAAAATGACACCAGCACAGGATTTACCCATGTTATTGGGTTTGGAGGTTTTTTTTTTAGCAATTTATTATATTAAAGAAGTTGGGGTTTTTTTGTGTTGTTGGTTTTTTGTTTTGTTTTAGAAATTTATTTTACAAGCTTATTTGAAAGAAAACTTCTTAGAACTGTGAAAAAGTATTTGAGATTTACTGGTGGCAGCTTAGAGCCAGAAAACTCTCCCTGTGTCTAACAATTGATTTGCAGAGGCTGCTAGAAGCAACTGGAAGGAAACCATGGGGACTCTGCAAATTTGCAGCTGATGCTGAGACAAACTACACAGATTATTTTGCTTCATCTTCTCAGCTCTCAGTATATAACACCATGCCTGCTGTAACCTGGGAATGTTCTCAGGTATTATCTGTTTTTCTTACCTAAATATACATATTCTTGGTCTCTGCATGGAGAATGTATCTCAGCAGGGATTGTACTGAATAATCACATTTTATTTCTGATTAATCCAAAGACATGATTGCTAGATATTATCTTGGGGAGAGATTATGAAGCAATATCAGGAAAGACACCTTTGAAGATGACTGGAAAAATACAGCAACTTTTGTCTGTGCATTTGTACCTGAATATTTTTCCTTAAATGGTAAATGTAGCAAATTTTTATTTGTAGATGTAGGTTGTGGCAGCATTGTAAATGTTGTAATTTTTCTACATGCATTTTGCATAAAACATTTTCAGTAAATGGTCATTTAGTCTTAGAGTGATTATTGGTGTCATCCTATGGCTTCCATAGCAAAAACCCAGTCTGAATTAATCTGATATCAGTTGGTACCAGTTATAATGATCAGTTACAATCACCACTCTGTAGTGTCAGAAATGGTCTGGAAAGCAAAATGTTGGTGTGCAACATGAGCTAAGTGGCTTCCTGATCCTAGTTGGTGAGCAGCTTCTACAAGGAGTACACTGAAGAAACCACCAGAAATGACCTCATGATTAGAGACTACAAAACCCTGAGCACTTCCCTCAAAGTCCTCATGGTTCTGAGTTTTGGCAATTACTTGGGCTCTGGGAAAGCTATTCAGTGGGGAAACATCTAATTCCTGTCCATTGCCAAACTACAGTAGAAACTCTGATGAACTGGTGGGGACAAAGGCCATTTACCCAGATGTAAAGCAGCAGTAAACTGGAGGTGCCACAATGCTAAAACCAACAGCATTCCCTGCCACAAGAGCAAACATGGGCTACTGTTAGGTCTTCCCACTCCACTTCCAAAATTCACAACCCCCCAAAAATGGGTAGGAAACCCAAGTGGACCCTGGAAAGTCAACAAGACATGGAAGCATCACCTACCTTGGCTCCCAGCCCTAAGATGCGAGAGGGATCTGGAGCAGCAGCAACAAACAGCAGCAGGTTGACAAACACCCAAGAAAATTGTCCCTGCCTTAGTTCTATCCCCCCCAAGAGCTGTTTCACCTCTATGCATCTCCTTTTGCCATTGCATTCCCTTAGCAATTCTCAGCATCATTTTATTCTCACTGCCTAGCTCTTTGGCAGACCCCTACACTGCTGTTTTAAAAATCCCTGGATTTTTTGGGTTGGAAAAGACCTTTAAGATCATCAAGTCCAACTGCTAACCTCACACATGGCCAAGACCACCACTAAACCATGTCCCCAAGCACCACATCTACATGTCTGTTATATCCCTCCACTTCCCTGGGCAGCCTGAGCCAGGGCCTAACAACCCTTTCAATAAAAAAAATTTTCCTAATATCCAATCCAAACCTCCCTGGCACAACTTGAGGCCATTTCTTCTTGTTGCATCACTTGGAAGAAAAGACCAACAACCTCCCTTCAGGTAGCTGCAGAGGATGAAAAGGTCTTTTCTCCAGGCTAAACAACCCCAGTTCCTTCAGCTGCCCTTTATTACATGTTGCACATCTACAGGATTAAAAAATGCTGCTTTGGCTCCCTAATGGACTCATAACCTAAATGAATTTCACCCAGTGTCTGTCTTTGACTTCTATTTGGAAGAGGTGGGCATGCCTCAAGGCTCAGCTCTTTCTGAGGCTCTCCCTGTCCACCTTGAGCCCAACTGGAACCAGTATGCCATAGCCAGGGAGGAGCAGGCTCTGCCACTGCAGCCCCAAATTGCAGGGATACCCAGAGCTTTTAAAAAGAAATTATTCCTTTCATAGAGACTGCTTTGCTTTCAGCAGAGGGTTCTCTCTTTTCTGGTGTTTCCATGGGAAACAGGATATCTCAGCTAACTGACTTTTATTGTACATTTCAATAATCCATAGAAATGGACTTCTATTTTCTGTGTCTCTCTGCCTTCATAAATTAATGTAATTATTATTGTTTGTATTGGAGCAGAATTCACTGTCCAAGCAGGATCAGGGATGCATTTGTTGTACTCCACACAAAGAGTTAGAAAGCCTGATTCAGACACCAAGATTCTGAAATTGGTAATTTTAGTTTTCAGGGTACATCTAAATGTTAGGGTCTAAGAAAAGGCTGAAGGGAATGATCAGTATAAAATAAACAAACACATTGAGACAAGTTCTCGTTCATTTCTCCAGGGCACCTTCAGCCATTCAGTAGTGGTAATAGAAGATAGAAAATTGTTGGGTCTCATCCAATTTTCACAGATTCTGTTTGTTCGTTTTTGTTTTTGTTTTTAGAGTTCCACAGAAGTTTATAGCACTTTTTATCAGAATCATCCAAAGTTTGCTTCTCCATAGCTTTTCTCTGGATTAACAAACTGAAATTGTGTTCAAAGTCACCTGTTAAAAATCCTTTTCCTCTAATCACCAGGGTACCTGTTAACTGCCTGACCACACCTTCTCCCAAGACATTCATAATCCAAACCTAGAGACATTTCATTAATTTCTTCTGAAAAATGTAGAGGTGACATGAAGCTGAGACACTGGGTCATGATAGAAATGCTTCCAAACCACTCGTGGTCAGTGAGATGGGGCTATAGGGCTGCAGCCTATGGCAGAAGCTGAGAAGTTCAAGCAGCTTCCCATTTTTGCAGGCTGTTCTATCAGAGGTAATGCAAATCACACTCTTCTCTTGGATGCACATCATACTTCTGCACTGGACATGTCATGTAGATGACACTCACAGCATCAGCAAACATCAGAGAATTCAAATTTGTTCATCCTCTCTTTCAGAAACCAGCAATTTAAACACAATAGAGTCCAACACACAAATTCCTTCTTAAGATACTTCTGATTTCTGTCTGATTGTAAACTCTCCAGCTCACATTTTTTCTCCATTTGTACTAAATCATGGGTATTTAGCACATATAACTACTGAATGAAGACAAAGTGGATCACCTGCAGATTTGCTGGTGAGTTGATCCCAGTTATCCCACGTGATAGCCCCCAGCAGATAACTCCCAAGTTATTTCACACAAGAAGCATCAACAAGAAAGTATTACAGCAATGCAATCCCATCCTGCATGTTCTGGCACTAGCAGAACTCAAATCATAATGGATATTAGCAAACACATGTAAGTCAGGTGAACATCTCCATCCAAAGCCAGGACAACTTTGAGTCAAAACCTGCAGCCCTTATTTAGAAAGAATGAAAAACTGTCATTTTCAAAACCAGCAGGATCTGTCTCCTATTATTCTCATTCTATCCATTATTTAATAAACAATAGGTACATTTAACACAGACAAACATACCTGTGACTGATGAGCCATGTTCTCTCCCCACGTGGTGAACAAGTTGAAGGAAGAGGGACACTAATTCCCATGGTGGGACCTAGTGACAGAAGGAGTGGAAACAGGGTGAGAAGACTCTGAATTAGTGACCTTAGAGCACAGCTTTGCTGATTAATGAATTAACATTATTTTGGAGTCTGCTTGCAGCTGCTAAAAAACTGGAAAGTCATTTGAGCACATACATGGCTTTGCCTCATTGAGTTGGATTCCCTCTGTTCCATCAGCGCCACTCACTGATGATAGCTGCTAAATAATAACCTTGGAAAGCATACACCAGATGCTGCCTTCTATTCCTAAAATACACTTATAATAAGATTCAAAACATCTTTTTCCCCTGGATATAATAAAAACCCCCTGCATTTGCTTTTCTGAAAATTGTTGGGGGTTCATAATTTTTAAATGGGAGACCTCTCCCTTGAAATCTGTTTTCCATCTTCTTCATCCCTCCACAATATAACCATAATCATTCTATATTCAAAGCCTCCAGACATTTCCATGACAACAAACAATGATATAAACAAGAAGTAAAACTTTATTGGATGAGGAGAAAATGGAAAGAATGGAACACAGGGGAGGGAGGTCAAAACTCCATAAATAGAATCTCTTTTCTACTGTATCTCAATTAAGGCTCAATGCAGCCTTAATGCTGCAAAGAGAAGCACCAATACTAAACAGTTCCATGAAAGGTAAATGAGCATTATAATGCTTTTTGTCTTTTTAATGAATTTTTAAATATCTGGTTCATTCATACATCCAATTAGTGGATAAAGCTGTGAATAAAAACTACTCTACTTCTGCCTCTTTTCCTTTCTCTCATCCCATCAGTGACTTCAATCTTTTCTGCAGTTGTTAAGGCAACACAAAAGTACTGTTCTTGCAGCTAAGGGCAAGTAGATAACTTTCTGGAGCATAAAGTCCTCTTCTCTCACAACTCGTATCTTTTGTCACCACTGTCTTCATCACTGCCCTTCAGCATATACACAGTGGAGGCAGGAATTCATTACACTGCAAAGTTTGTAACAAAAATGTTAAGCTTTTATATCACATCAAAATCTGTCCTGTAGTTCCCAAAGCAATCAGAAAACCAGGGCTGCTTTTCTTCTCTCTCAGATGACTTCTTTTCTAGCTCTGACTCCATGACAGAAAAGCAGCCAGAGAAGCCCTTGAGTCAGGATACCCTTTAAACAAGAAGGGGAGCAGTGTTGCTGAGCACAATTGCCATTTCTCACCCAAGTGGCTCATCACTTGGCACATCCAGCTCCCAATCAATTCGGTGTTCATTTGTTGCATTACAAACTCAAACTGTCCAGAGTGTATAGATCTGGTGCTACCTCACTTCCAGCTACTTGATTTTGCTACACACACCTCAGTTTAAGTATTAATTAAAAAAAAATAATATTTTTTTCCTGGAAACAGAAAAAAAAATGGAAAAAAAAAAGCTTCTCTCTTCCTTAGGAAAGGGAAATGGTCATTTTTTACAAGATACAGCTCAGCAAAACCCAGAAGAATTTAATGAGAATGAAGGGTCCTTTCTACACAGAAAAGCCACATTTAAAGCTTCAGGCCAGGTTCTCTGCAAAATATCAACATCCTGCAGCTAATGCCACTGGGCTGAGATTTTATTGGGGGAGGGGGAAAAAAAAAAAAGTGAAATTATTCTAATAAAAATTATTTGGCAGCTTAAAAGTTATAATCCATAAAACACTGCAATGTCATTTATATTAGATGGGGCACAAAATTGCAATATGAAATGACAGTATGTTGGTGGCATAGAACCCATGATTCTTCTTCAAAACCAAGTAAAAAAAGGATATAGGCAGCTGGATAAATGAAGTGAGAAGCACATTAGACTTTTTCTTCTTTTCAACAGCAATTAATGCATAGCCACCCCACCACTCCCTAAAATTTAACAAGTAAGTTGCTGCAAAACCATCTCAGGGTTCAAGAGCAGGAATGATGAATCCTGACTCCAGTGAACCTGCACGAATCTATCACCCAAATTGGGGCATGGAGAAAGCACTGATGCTTGTGTTGTTACAGAAAGGGGGAAAAGGTAAATTTCTGTTGGAATTTCTGTTGGTAAATTTCCCTGGCAGGCTCAGAGGGGACAGGCAGAGTATACCCTTCTGCTTGGTCCTTAAATAGAGCTCAGCAGTTAGGAAAGGGCAGTGCTAGCAGATGGCTACACAGACACTGACGTGAGTGCACTCTGGAAAACCAGCAGAAAAGTGGGGCTCAGCTGAATGAAAGCAGACACCAAGGTGGATTCAGAGCTCTGAGAGATGGGGCAGAGGAAAGAGGTGCAGCCCCTCTAGATAGAAAGAGGAGTGAAAAAAAGGTGGTGCCACAGCACACCCTGACACTGTGCAGGATGAAGTTGGAAAGAAGGAAGAGATCATAGAATCATAGAATCATAGAATTGTCTGGGTTGGAAGGGACCTCGGAGATCATCATGTCCAACCCTTGACCCACTGCTGCAGTTACCAGCCCATGGCACTGAGTGCCACATCCAGTCTCTTTTTAAATATCTCCAGGGACGGAGAATCCACCACTTCACTGGAAAGTCCATTCCAATGCCTGACCACCCTCTCCGTGAAGAAATTCTTTCTAATATTCAACCTAAACTTCCCCTGGCACAACTTAAAACCATGTCCTCTTGTCTTGTTGAAAGTTGCCTGGGAAAAGAGCCCAACCCCCCCTGGCTCCAGCCTCCTTTCAGGGAGTTGTAGAGAGCGATGAGGTCTCCCCTGAGCCTCCTCTTCTCCAGGCTGAACACCCCCAGCTCCCTCAGCCTCTCCTCACAGGACTTGTGCTGGATCCCTTCCCCAGCCTGGTTGCCCTCCTTTGGACCTGCTCCAGGACCTCAATCTCCTTCCTGAACTGAGGGGCCCAGAACTGGACCCAGGACTCGAGGTGTTCTTTTTATGGGTGCCCTGGGGGTCACTTTACTGTCCCTGACCTCACGTTTTGCTGCTTCCATCGTGTTTCTGCTGGAGTACACCATTCTTTAGTAAGAGTCTGCAGCTGGGGAAACACAGTTAGAATCTCTGTGTCTGCAAAGGGCAGCAGAAATGAGCTGAATCGAAATTTAATTGCAGGTAGATGATATAGAAGAGGGTGATTACTGCAGTGCGACTTAACTGGAGCCTTAGTAGGCTCCTGCCAAGATCCAAGGGCAGAGGAAAGATACAAAAAAATCCAAAAAACCCAACAACAAAACCAACAAAAAACCGAAACTCCGGGCGACAGCAATCACAGAACTATTATTTCTGTTATTTCTCCACCCATCGCTATACCCCACGGCTCCGAGCGGCAGCAATTTGATAGGCAGGGCGAAAAGCAAGCTTCAAGCACCCAAAAAACCCCCCCAGGAGTCCCCGGGGTGCCCCTTCGCCCTCAGAACCAGCGACAAACGGGACCCGCAAGTGCTGCGCGGTGCGGACAGGGTGCGGGCAGCCCCAACCCGAACCGGGCCAGGCGGGGAGCGCTGGACCGGGGCTGCCTCCAAGTGAAGAACGAAGGGACGGAACCTTCCTGCGCAGGGAGGGAGAAGAAAGTTTCCTACTGATGCCGGCAGGGCTGGGGATGCTGCCGGCAGGGCTGGGGATGCTGCCGGCACGCACCTGGCAGCCGCCCGGAGTTTGTGGCAGAGCTTCGGGGCCGCTCCGCACCCGCGGAAGCAGCGCGCCCACGTCTGCTCTGACGCGCCGGCGAGTGCCAGCCCCCCCCAACACCCCCCCCTTTCCATCCCTCCCTCTCCATCCCTCCCCGGGGCCGGGGGGAGCAGCAGCAGCGCCCCGGGAGAGGCGGAGCGGGGCCGCTCTCCCCTCCCCGCCGTCCGCACCTGCCCCAGCAGCGCGGCAAGGCGCGCAGAGGCGCGGAGGCAGGGGCCGGGCTGCGCGGGGGCGGCTCCGCGGGCGCGCCGGGCGGGGATGCGCAGCCCGCGGCGGCAGGATGAGGGAGGGGAGCGCGGGCGGCCGCGGAGCCGAGAACCGGACCGGGGCCGAACCCCCGCTGCACCTTTTCCCCGCGCCCGTCCTCACCGGCATCACCGTCGCCTGCATCCTCCTCTTTGTCATCGGGATCATCGGCAACCTCATGACCATGCTGGTGGTGTCGCGGTTCCGGGACATGAGGACCACCACCAACTTCTACTTGTCCAGCATGGCCTTCTCCGACCTCCTGATCTTTCTCTGCATGCCCCTGGACCTCTTTCGCCTCTGGCAGTACCGGCCCTGGAACTTCGGGGACCTTCTGTGCAAGCTCTTCCAGTTCATCAGCGAGAGCTGCACCTACTCCACCATCCTCAACATCACCGCCCTCAGCGTGGAGAGGTACGTGGCCATCTGCTTCCCCCTCCGAGCTAAAGTGATCATCACCAAGAGGAAGGTCAAGCTGGTCATCCTCTTCCTCTGGGCCATCTCCTTCGTCAGCGCCGGCCCCATCTTTGTCTTGGTGGGGGTCGAGCATGAGAACGGGACGAACCCCCTGAGCACCAACGAGTGCCGAGCCACGGAGTACGCCATCCGCTCAGGGCTCCTCACCATCATGGTCTGGACCTCCAGCATCTTCTTCTTCCTGCCCGTGTTTTGCCTGACCGTGCTCTACAGCCTCATTGGGAGGAAGCTCTGGAGGAGGAAGAGAAAGAACATCGGCCCGAACGCTGTCATCAGGGATAAGAACAACAAGCAAACTGTGAAAATGTTGGGTATGGCTCATTTGGCTCTGTTTTTTCCAAAGGATGTGTGTGTGCTTGTGTATGTGTGAGAGAGAAAGAGAGAGGGAAAGGCAGAGAGCTCAGGGAGTCAACTATAGTTGAAAATATTTCTTGAAAATGTTTCATACAAAGGGCTACTATGTCTCAAGGTATTTGTAGAGCAACTCTCCTCCTTCTTGAGATTTATTTCTAACTGGTTTGAGCTGGAGACTCTCAAACAAAACAAACCATAACAACCATCACAGGAGTAACACTACAGTTACAATTAGGAAAGTGCCCTGGAAATGTTTTTAACATTTTTCCTCTTTGGTTGTGGATACCAGTGTTATTTACAGTTTATTTGGTTTTTTAAGCAAAACTAAACCTTTCTCACACCACAGAGCTGAGCTGCAGACCAGGCAAAGGATGGATGTGCATGTAGTCCCAGACAAAAAGTTGGGATTATTGGGATTATTTACTAGCATGGCTGTGCCAGTTTATGAAAATTAATCTGTATTTGTATGTTATCAAGGCAGCAGGATGTGCTGAACAAGGAGCATGATTCCCAGCTCCGTGTATTGACATCCGTGCACGGCTTAAACTTGGGCAGAGGGAAACACACGTGCATGTTTGTGGGAGTTTGATGCAGAAAAGCAAAAGTTGTTCTGCAGTTTAGTGGCTGGAAACTGCAGAATCCTGCTGCTGCTGGGAACTTTCACCCAAGCAGAAAGCCTTCCTCTGCAGCATGAGCCAGCCCATGGATTTCAGTGGGGATGCAATGCTTTGCATGAGGAAGGTTTCAGGGGCAGCACCTCTGCTGGGTTGAAGTGAGTGCTGGGCTAATGAGGCAGATGAAGAGGTGGCAGTGTCCCCTAAGTACCTTCATATGTCAATGGGAGCCTAGCTGGGTTTTTTTGTTCATGTCCCACTTTATTACTATGCAACAGCAGGAAGAATAATAAAACCCATGGCATTCCTTGTGCCCTTTCAGCTGCATTTCATGATCAATAGAATTCAGGCTGGGAATGTGTGACCTTGGAAGTAATTCATCATTTACATTTCTAGAGTTTCAGGATTATGAATCCCTACTTACAAGGAGTAAATTGCATATATGTGCATATTGCTAGCATATAGTACTACCATGTTTATATTTCTATATACTTCCCCATAAAGAATTTTGAAATAATAACTGTTTATTTCTGCTCTGAAGTATTGCTATAAGCATTGCAATATTTCATACTTTTTTTTTTCTTGTTTTGAGAGCAGACTGCCCTCTGACAGAGAGCCATTATGCACTAAATTATAGTAGTCTGATGGAAAAAAAAGAAGATAATAAGGGCTCAGTACCATCAGATGCTCAGTGCAGCCTGCTCTCATTGGTTTTAATGTCCTGCTTAAAATTTAGAAGGCACTTGTTAAGACTTTAGTAAGTCATGGAACATCAGGTAAACAGGATGAGCATCAGCACTTCTTTTAAATTGTACAGAAAGGTTATGCTTCTAGATCTGTAATTAAGCTTCTAGGTCTGTAATTAAACACTGAAATGTACAGCCTGCCTTGCAAAGGAGCTATCATACTCTGTTCCTGTTGAAATCACTGTGATTCTGCAGGGGTGAAGATCAAACTGTCAGAAGCCTGATCAGAGACATGTGAAAATACTGACTACACTTAAAATTCTCTCCATAATGACCACCATGGTAATATTCTTTACATGGATTAAACTCCACTTATGAGCTAGAGAAGCATTATCTGAATTTTGTAGGTGAAGATACTGAGGAAAAAATGGAAGTGACTGGCTCAAGAAGATGCAGAGCTGGAAAACACACTCTGAACCTCAGATCTATACTTTAGAGTCCAACATAAGTCCTGCATAAGTATCCACTGAAACTTGGCAATACTTGCTTAGAATGTATCTGGGGAAAGATGCCTGCAGTCATCCCTCTTAAATCTTTGAATTTTGTTATCTGCTGTGCCTTGGCATGAGAAAGCAGGATTGCTAACTGGGGAGAACAGGATAGCTGGGAAAAATTACTCAATAGTTTAAAAAAATCCTTGCCCAATTTTTCTAGTTTTTCTATGGTGTATTAATAGATACACTCAAAGCAATATGAAAAATAAAGGTCAATGGTACACAGGAAATAAACAGAAGTTTCCCTTTCTCTAGAATGGAAACTCAAATGGGCCAGTGTTGAAAGATACCCACATTCCTAGTATTCTACATCCGTTATTTACATATTAATGCAACCATAGTGATACTGTAACATTACAGAAATGTTACACAACTAAAATCATGCACTTATGTAGTTACTTTTACTCTTCCTGGAGCAACCCATGTTCCAAAAAATGGATTAACTGGAGCTGTGCACCACTCTACTCACCTTGGCACACCTGCTCTCCAAGTCCACGTTCTGGTGCTGTATTCTATTTATGAGCCTTTGCCTTAAAAAATTTTCCTTCCCAGTGATTACATTCTCCATCATAAACCACAGTGTTGAGTCTATCACATTATATATAATTTGCTTTTGTTAAACACTGCAGATGGTAGATCAGTACATATTTTTTGTCAGCATTTTGATTCTTGAATTTAGTATTTATGAAGACTTAAGTTTTAGAGGTCAGAAGTTTGCTAAAGTTGTGTAAATATATTGCTAGTTGCATGAAACAGAGACAGCAACAGCCTGGTTAGATATGATGAATGTGTTTTAAGTATTTCTATTTTGTACTCTCGGAGGATGTCTTGAGAGACATAAAATTGAAACCTGCAGTTTCACACTTTGTGATTAATTTGTTAAATAAACATTTAAAACCAGAATTTTAATCACCCATATTTTTATGCTCACACTTAACACGATCTCTTCTGCTGTTTTTATTTCAGTCGTGGTGGTATTTGCTTTCATCCTCTGCTGGTTGCCTTTTCACGTCGGACGATATTTATTTTCCAAATCCTTTGAAGCTGGATCCTTGGAGATAGCAGTGATCAGCCAGTACTGCAACTTGGTGTCATTTGTCCTCTTCTACCTTAGTGCAGCCATCAACCCCATCCTCTACAACATCATGTCCAAGAAATACCGAGTGGCCGCTTGCCGGCTCTTTGGCCTCAAACCCCTCCCAAAGCAAAGACTTTCCAGCACCAAGCAGCAAAATTCCCGGGTGTGGACAGAACCCAGTGTTGTGACATGACAGGCAACAACAGGTTCCCAACACCAGAGCATCACTTACCTGGATCTCCCAGAAAGCCATAACGAAAGAGGGCAAGAAAGAGAAATCGGAACGTTGAAGCCGGACTCGGGTCATCATCTGGACTGGCTGAAAGGTGGAATGTAGGCAGTTAAAGATTTGGCAAGCAAATAGCTAAACTTTGAGACTATAAAAGGAGGGACATGGTCACAGAATTTGGCAACTCTCAAGTATTATTTTGCGGCTGCTTTTGCCCATGTGATGCTGTAGCACTGACCTTCGCAGGAGAGCTGGGCTTTGCCACCCTTAGCAGGCAAATGGAGCCCAGTTCACTCAAGAGTTTGTGTGACTTCAGCAGCTAATTTGAGCTGAATTTTTCCAGAGTTAACTTTAGTTTTGCTAAGAATTTTGCTAGCATATAACTAGACCCTAGAGAGAAAAAAATTGAATTGACTTTTTGGAGTAGCAACCATGGAATTTGATACACTTTTCATAATCTTGATTTTTAAATAAACCACAAGGTTTTTTGAATGAAGGAAATGATTTCTTAAAAAAGAAAAGGAGAAATCAAATGGATAGTTTTTAAACATGCTAAAAATAAATGACCGTCATGTCCAAGTAGAAAGGAAGCAAAAAAAATACCTACACAGAAGTGGCTTAGAACATGACTGTACAGAATTTAAAAAAAAAAAAATATCAGTGGGACAAGGAGTGCTGACTTCAGGACTGCAGTGATGCTATAAAAATACAGAATGCAATCTCCCACCAAAGTCATACTTTTTTTTAACTAGCTAAATCATCTGTACTTGTTCTGTTCAGCTTGACTGTGAATGACTCGATGTGTTTGCACTTGGAAGCTTTTAGCTCTTTTGATATTTGTAAGAAGTCTGTGGCTCCCCATCCCTGTGCTGTGTAGCACCATACCCCCAAAACTTGCTGAGGACAGGTCTACAGCCTGCAGCCCATCACTTGTTTCTGTTTAAATTCCATTAGCTGGTTACCAGTACAACTCCCATAAAGCCCAGTTTGCCATTGTACAAGTTTGCTGCAGTATTAAATTCAGAACATATTTTAACCAGTGGGACTTGACAAAGTAAGAGAAAAATATGCATTAAAAGACACAGGCAGACACATTCTCCTTCTTGATTAATAAAATCTTAAATTCAATCGATTTTTATAACTTGAGTATGCCATTAAAAAGCAAACAGGAAAACTTTCCATCCTTTATGCTAATAAGCATGTCTTACATTGCATCTATGGTCACACCAACGAGTAGATTTTGTGGTCCAGCTAACAGAGCTCTAAAGCATGCACGTGCAATAGCAGCTTTCTATTTATTTATTTTCTTCTAGTATTTATTACCAGCTGGCCCACAACCGATTCTCCATAATGAATTGTCTGTTTAGCAAAAAGTCCTGCCACATCCAAACCCCTGGTATAACTCAAAAGAGAATTTGGCCTCTCCTGTATATAGTGTGTCTTTTATATGTCCCAGAGCTTTGCTAGGGCCAGGAGGGTGATGTGGCACCTGAGCCTGGCTTGCTCCAGGACAGGTTTGATGTACATAACCCTATACATTAGGGGACAAACGAGCAGCAGCACTACAGAAGCATCTCCCTTTTGGTCTCTAGCCATGTCTACCTTGTTCCCCTTTTTGTTCTCTTGCTCGTTGTCGACTGACAGGAACAGCTCTGATGGCAGATGTCATGCAACTCAGGGAAACAAGAAATTTGGGAGTCTTGAAAAGGTTGTGAGCTCACCTCATGATGTGTCTGTGTAAACGGCCTGACCGCACACCTGGCGTCACCTCCGTGTTTCCAATCTCGGTTGTGTCTGTGGTATTAAATGTGAACAGAAAAAGAAATAAAGTGATGAGACCCTTTATAAGCAGTGGAGGATCTGGTATGATTGCAGGTGGGGGTGGAGAAGTGGATATAACCTATATAACTACTTTGATTAAGCTAGATTTGTTTAAATTCTTTTTTAAATGAAAATAACGGTAGCAGAGCCCATTAAAGCCCCACGCAGACACACTTGATTTCTGCATATAAACTGTAACCAGGCAAATAATTTATTTTAACTTAACACTTAAAAAAGAAACCGTGCTCATTTTAACTACACCAACACTGTGAAATTGTCACAGCCTTGTGTACAGAAGAATTTTAAGCATTTAATCCAGGGGTCACAAAAGACAGAAAGAAGGGGACTGGCTGCTCACTGGGAGGGGGCAGAGGACTTCTCTTTTCACTTAGGAAAAGGACTTGTTTCTGCAAGTCATTGAACATTTGGCCAAATCTAGCATGATACATGCCTTTTTTTTTTTTTTAATTAAAGAAAAGCAGCCTCCTTCATATGACTCTTGCACAAGGAGGAAAATATTTCAGATTTAGCAGTGAGCATTCAAGCATCTAACAGACACTCCATCTGACTTGGTATCACCCCTTGGGTTTGCTTCCCCCAGAACTTGTCTACAGAAATGCCAAATTCAGTGGAGTCACACTTACGGGCATGTGGTGGCTCCTGCTGGTGAACAGGGTCTGCTTCTTCACACCAGGGCACAACCAACTGGTTTTATATGGAAAACAAGAGGAAAAAAAAAATAATAAAAAAAAAATCACCTGGATAACTTTCATTTGTGCAGATTAAATCAACTATTGTCAGATGCCTGCAGATAGAAACCTCCCCAGCAGCCCTGATGGATTGGTATGACATTGCTTGCCACCAGGGTTATCACCCAAGCTGCAAGAAATGAGTTTGCTGGGAAAATAAGTGCAGTCAAGAGCCCAAGAGATTTTTTTTTTTTTTTTTTTTTTTGTAAGAGCAGCTTCCCAAAGCCTGCACAAGGCAAGCAGTGTGACTTGGTCTCAAGCAGTAACACAGGGCTCTGTCTGCACCAGGTTTTACATCTGGGGGATGCTGCAGGCATGGGGGACAGAGTGAAACAACCCACCCTGGCAGCAGCAGAGCTGGCCCTGGGCTCTTCATCTGTCTGTCAGTCCTGCTGCAGCTGCTCCATGCTCACAGTGTCCCACCAGCCTGGCAAACACTTTTTAGCAGAGACAAAACATTTCTCCTCTGTTTCTCAGGCACATTTCTGCAGCACTCAGCACCTTCCCCCAAAACCCTTCCCCATCTGAAAGAGCAGGGGTGTCCTCCCCATCCTATTTTGGCTCTGGATATAGTTTTTTGGTTTTGGTTTTATTTGTTTGTTTGTTTTGTTTTTTGTTTGGTTGTTTTTTTTTTGTTTTTTTTTTTTTTCCTACATGCTGGGAAGCAAGAGCCCTTGATGGATCTGGGCTATTCACTAAGTGTGGCCAACCAGAAAGATTTTTTGCAGGCTGTTCAACCACAGGCTGCATTTCTGGAAACTCTTCCCTGTAGGAATGACTTTGCCAGCTCTGACTGAAAAAAATTATTAGGGGCTTTTAAAGTAAAAATTTTGCTGTGTTCTCACTGATCTATCTGTATGTGAGCAGCCCACATAGGAAATAACTGGAGGCTCATTCATTAAACAGTTCAAATTTTAAAAGCTTTTCTAACTCTATATTTGCTATCACAACTTGACAAATAAACAGGAACAATCTGGCCACACTTTATTTCTTGGCAGCATGTTAAATTGGTGATGAAAGAGGTCAAAAACACCTTACCAGAAAGCTTCATTCATTTTAGAAAAATACCCTTGATGGAGGCGTGCACAGGCAGGAAATCATGTCCTCTTATATTTCTTGCCAAAAATAAAATATATTGGAAAAATAGCACTTGCATGTCAAACTGTGAGTTGATGGATATTCAGCATTTATGTAAGTTTGTGTCAAATGACATTTGCATAAGCCCTATTTAAAGCAGCAGCCGTCAGATACCAAAATACCCAGGAGAAGCTCCTCTCCCCCATGGATCTGCTGTGCTGGGTGCTTCCTCCTCCTCTGCTGGTAAGAAAGGGAGTGGGAAGCAGTGGAAGGATGATCCTTGTGCAGGTGGGAAGGTCCCTTTGATGGTGTAAACGTCCTTTTGCTGGTGTAAAGGTCCTGCTCTATGGGAGCAGCTCAATTCATTCCAGGCCTTATCCTTACAGCAGTTCCTCCTTCACTCAAACCTTCCTGATGGGCTTTCCTGCAGGTTTGAATCAGTTGCAAAAAAACCAAACAACTTGGTGGCCTTCAGGAGGTGAATTCCAACTTTGGGACCAAAAAAATCTGCAGAACTCCTCACAGCCCAGTGATGTTGTTATTCCCAGGCACTCTGGACCAGCCCCTTCCCACCCTCCCCCCCCACCTCACTTTAAAGCACAGTGAGGAGATTTTACCCTCACTACATGGGCTGTGCCCTCCAAATCCCTGCTTCACCATCTCAACCATCTACAGCCACCAACAAACACCTTCACCTACACCCACAGTGGGATGCACACTGGGGCACGAGCTCTCACAACCACCCCTGGGGCTGCACACGTGCAGGAACCTCCCAGAAAACCCTCTGAGTAATCCAGATGGATGCATACCCAGCAGATGTTGGCACATCTTGGGAACACCTGGCATGATGTATGCTGTTATACACCATTTGCTGACAGACACATGTAGCCAGAATTTGTTTAGGGAGGCCCAGCACCACCCTAGGGCAGCAGTACCTACACCTGCTCCTCCCAGCCCTGCATCCCCTCCTGATGAACTGCAGCAGAATCCTTCCACAAAGCCCAGGAGCTTCACAGGAGCAAAATAATTTCCTCACACAGATGTACTCACAGTAGCCTGTCACTCTGCAACATCATTTCTGGTCAGTAACAGGTAAAACCTCCAGGGGTTTGGCTTCACTTCTCATGTGTTCGGACAGACTTTTGCCAAAAGCAGTTTGTTAGATGACAGGGTCCAGCTTTTCCACATAAAAATCATAGTTTCAGTTTCCAGGAGCCCTGGCTGCTGTTTAACACCTGCCCAGACCTTGGCATGACCTCTTGCTAGAAGGGTACCAACTCCTACAAAGCATCTCAAGTGAGCACTGCCCTGTTGCCAATCTACTGCTCTCTTGTTCCGTGCACAAATACATCCTTTTGAAAACCTACAGGCTGCTGCTTTAGCTCTACTTGGAGATAAAACACTTGGCAATGAAGGCATTTTATTGCTCTCTTCACTTGCTTTGTTTCCCTCACTGGGAGGGCAATGAAGGTTGGGCGATGCGTGTGAATCCATAAGAAAAAAAAAAAAAAAAATCACTCTGGGAAAATAAGTACCCCCCACTCAACTTCAGAGGCTTCTCTGAGGGCACAGGAGCTGCTCAGCCAGCATCTGGCCCATTCATTTTGAATGCTGCTGAATCAAAAGAGAAGAGTGTTACTGCCTTTTCTTTTTCTTCCTGTTCTGATTGATTTTCCCGTGATTGCGGCTCTGTCCACGAGGAAGAAAAGGCAGGGTGATTTCCAAGCCTTTATTCACATTGTCCTGCCCTCCACAGCCTCCTTCCACACACAACCCAGAGCTGCAAATCAGCCTTCATCAGGGCAGGCAGGCAGGGAACCTAACACCCTCCAGCCCCTCCTGCAATGACTTCAACAGCTTTAAGACTCCGATATTACGGGAGACAGCAAAAAGACCTCGAACTACGAGCCCTCACCAAAATGAAGCCAATATACATGATTTAAACAGCTTTAACACACCGATATTACCAAAGACAGCAAAAACTCATGCTACAAATCTTCCCCAAAAGTCAAGCCAATCTTCACAAACACCTGTGGGCACGTGTTCTGCCCAGTCAATAGCACCTTGGTATTTTTATCCAGCGGTGACAGAGTGATCGATTTTTGTAAATTTGCTGTGCCAGGGGCTGCAAAAGGTGCAGTCTTCTGAGTTAGATTGAACGCGGAGTTTTGAGCCCACTGAACTATTGTTAGTTTGTGGAGAAGCTGGTGGCCAGCACAAGGGTTTCCTTCTGCTGTGTTTGCTGGAGATGCACTAGTGAGGGGCTTGGATGAACCTTTGGTTCTCCCTGAGCATCTCCAGTTTAATGCCAATATAGATAAGAAAAGTATTCAGATATACTCAGATCACAACAGGTTTCTTTCTCACCAAAATCTGACCTGCAATGCTGACTGATTTAGCTCCTGGCCCAGCACCCAGCAACGTCACCTTGGACCAGCTACTCCTGTGTCAAAAAATAACAGTGGTTTGGACTTACCTGCCCTCTCATCCCCCTCTGCTGTGGGCTTGTGTCTGATTTCCCCATCATGATGTAACTTGAGTCTGCCATGCTGAGATGTTTCTCAAACCTCTCCTCGTGCAAGAGGAGCTGAGGGAAGGGACTTGCACCATCACTGCCAGGGCAGGGCTTCTTTAGAGAACCACCAGAGGTTTCTACAGCTGAGATGCTTTTCTTTTCAGAACACTGAAATCACTCACTCTGCACTTTAAACAAGGACCTGTTTGTGCTGGACCTCAACAAGGACCAAACAAGAACCTCATGTGCTGAAGAAATGCCCAACACCAGAGCCTGCAAAGACAGGAGCAGCAGCAGCTCCATGATCCAGAGGCATCACAATGTTAGAGCTGCACCTAGCACAGTACCAAGCCCATGCTGCAGCACCCCAGGGGACATTTGGCCCTCATCTCCTCAAGGTGCTAAACCCCATATAATCCCCTCCCCACCCAGCATGCTGCCACCAGCCTGCATGCAGCCTGTGCAAAGAAAGGGCAGTGGAGTTCTACATTAGGAAATACAATATTTGCACTGGATTAGGGTGAAGTTCTCAACTGTATACACACGTAAATCCTCACAAGACTTCTGCCTCCCTGGTGTTTACTCTGTTTTATTTGTAGAGAATACCAGTTTTCATATGACAGAAATTGAGAGTTCAGTTAATAGAATTACCAAGAAATGACATCCACTGAACACACTGACCCCAGCAGTTACTTATTAACCATGCCACTGGACCTAAAAATAGTTTTGGTTGCATGCAGCACCATTTATGCCAGCAATTAGTACAATAAGTGGCACCACTCAAACTAAAATCAGCACAAAATAACAGCAGATAGCAAGCTGATCCACTGGGTTTGAAAGCATCTTGTAAAAATTCTTTTTTAAGTTTTTTACCATCCAGGAACCCATGCATGGAGAGAGAGCAATTGTCAAGACCAAAACCAGATGCAATCTTTTAGAACTTTTTAAAAGCAACACCAATGAAGTAGCCCTTTCAAGGAATCTCAGCTGGATTTTTCTGCCCAGCCATAAAAATATCAAAGTAAAATGTTCATATCCTCCTCTCTACTTACTTGTGGTTCTTATTTCTGAGAAGAATAAGGGGTGACATTTATAACTTCACTGCAAGACAGGTGAATATTGAGGAAAGAGAATATAATTCCACATTGCTTCCAGTTACCATAATACATCGTGAATTCATCAATAATTAAAAGATTTACACAGGAAATACAATTTATACATCACATTTCCACAATAATGACTATTGAACTTTTCCCTGGTACCTTTGGGTGCAGACAGGTCTAACACAACAGTCAGGTTCATCAAAAAGTCACTGATTTTGAGGGGAATCACTTCATCGCCCCAGCCCATAAATTGTTCAAGTTTTGCTGGGCTCTTGAAGCATGAAGCAGTAATCATGAGGTTAGCTGGAGTTTTCTTTAAAAACATAAACTGTCTGCTTTTGTACCCTTTGTTTGACCCTGAGCAAGCATTCAGGCAAGCAGAAGAGATGAGCTCTATCAGCTTCATCTAAGATGAAGTCCCATGCATCTTCTGCCACCTTAAACTTCAACAAAAGGACACGAATTCACCAGGGACAACGAAGATCAATGATCTAAATCATTGGAGATGGGCAGACGCTGGACTCACTTCCTCCTGTTTACCCACAACTCATAGTCCTGATGGACCTTTCCTTCCATCCCATTCCCTGCTCAAGGAGCAACCACTTTTGCTCCACAGATGCCCAGCCCAGCACAACAGAACTCAGCTGATGAAGGGCTGAGCTTCCACCACCACTGGTTCTGCAAGGTACCCTCCTCCCTTCAGACAAGAAAAGCAGCATTCCCCAGGGAACAATCCTCCAGCTGCAGACCCGTGAGTGACAGAAGACCTCCAGAAGACCTCAGCTACTCCAGGCAAGCTGCCACCCAACCCCCAGCCAAGGCAGCAGCAGCTGTGATGCTGCTTTCCACCCCATTCCTTGGAAGCCTTTTAGCTGGACCTCCCCAAATATCTCATTTTCAGAGGTATTTTCAAATTCCTCTGCTGTGGTTCAAGACAGGAGGGAGCAGCAGGAGAGCCTTTGTCTCCTGATACAAAAGCTGGAGTTAAGATCTACCTCCCTTTGAGAAAGCACTACTCAGAGGAGGCTGAATTTGAGCATCGCATTTCAAGACTTGAATGAGTCTGGCAGGAAAATCACCTCAGGAGGTGAACATGGACTGGTACTATCTGTAGATCCAGTTTGCTTTTGTATTTGTCCTGAGTCCAGGTGGCTCAGATCGTGCCACATCTTGCTTTGATACAATGGTTTCTCACCGAGGGACCCCCACTTTACATGGGGCTCAACTCCCCTCCGACCAAACCAAACACCCTGAACTCACAACAGCAGCTGAAGTCAAAAGCAGAACAAATTCTCCCCGTTCCCTTTTTGA
Organism: Phaethornis superciliosus; assembly: GCA_023637945.1. Lineage (NCBI taxonomy): Eukaryota > Metazoa > Chordata > Aves > Apodiformes > Trochilidae > Phaethornis > Phaethornis superciliosus. The sequence continues at coordinate 20,244,920 of JAJQWJ010000010.1, forward strand.
ACGGGTTGTCTGATTACAGAGAAGAGAGTGAATTGCTGCTGCTATAGAAACAGCAGCCACCAACCTGGTCCATGCTTTGCTGTGGGCACTTCCTGGAGATTGTTCAAATCGCTGATGTGCCACGGTCCACATTCAGCCACCAACCCACCCTAAAGGTCATGTGGAAGGCCACGAAAACATTGGAAAATATGAGCCCCTGCTTTCTTCTGAAGCTCCTCAAGGCAGATGATACTTTTCTCCCAACAGCTACGAGGAGGCAGGAGGTGCTAAATACAGTATTGCCTCAGCCTGGTCACAACTTGCTCCTGATTTCCTTGTAGAACAAAATTCATCATAAACTTGGTGCTACTTACCCCTCTTCTGCCTGGTTTAGGTGTGGGAAAGAGACTCAGTACCTCTGCATCAAACCTGTGGGTGAGAACATGACAAAATAACATTCAGAGCTCAAAGAGCAAACACCCAAATCCTCCTTCACTCCCATGGGCTTTACCTGTTCTCCATCAGCTCTGCAGACCCTCAGGGCAATACTTTAAACCAGGGACTACAGAGAAGTAAAGATACCAAAACAGTGATTACTATTCCACTGAAAATTTTAATAGTGGTTTTTTTGTTTTGTTTTTGTTTTTTTAATAGAAATTGTTTTGCCAAGCATTATTTAAATAATGAAAAAAAAAAAAAGTGCTGAGCAACCAAGTGAAAAAAACGATTCTTTCCTTAGGAAAACCCCACTCACACTGTAAATTGCAGTAATTAAAAAAGCAAACAAATATAAGGCTCCATTTATGCAGCAACTTGAAGATGAAAAGCTGTTAAAAACCAAACACTGATGTGTTTGCCAAGAAACATGTATACACATCAGATTAATTCTTTCTGGTGAATAATTGAATTTATTGCCCATATCTGACAAAGAAGTGAAAAGTCTCATATTTCAATGGTTTAATTACAGAGATGACCCATCTAGGTAATTCTTCTACCATACTTAAATTTCCATGCAAGCTAGTTGAAGGAAGTGGATAAATCATTGGAGAAAGTTGACTTTAGGATTATTTCTATCCACTTTTGCAGCCTGGACAGCAGCAAAAGCAAAAGCTGGGGCAGCCCTAGAGAGAGGATCCTGATTCCCAAGGGCTGAGATGGAAGGCCAGAGAAACCAACTCAGGTAAGGAGGAATTTGACATTCACCTGGTTGATGTTTAGGTCAAAATCTCAGCAGCTTTCAGACACATGATACAGGTCATGGCCACTCCAGGGGCCAAGCCAACCATCTGCAGTGTTAATTTAATCATTTTGCTCAGTCTAAGAAGAGGTTGTGCCAAAACCTGCTGAACTGCACCAGCAAATAATTCACAAGCAACAGAATCATTCCAAACACAAAATAGAAACATCCCAAGTTAAATTCAGGGCTTTCTGCTTCAGGCTGCAGCGAGGCCACTGATGTGCCAAAGAGGGAGGCTGGAATTAAGAAAGAAAAACTCCTGGGAGTATCAGAAAGAATTAAAACATTTATTGGGCATAAATATATTACATATACACTACAGATACAGTTAAGTCTTACATACATAGTGTAGTATTTGCAAAATCTATACATTAAAATTGATATGGCAGTTTTAATACAATGCATATGAAATAGTCTAAAATTTACAATACAAGAAAACTTATGATTATTATTATTTTGTTTTAAAGTTGAAAAGCTTGGAATGTATGTTCCCATAGTGAGGTAAAAACATTTTTATTTGTTTCAGTTTAAAGAACTGTGCAAGGATAAGGTTCATACACATTCAGTTAGGGCACTTCTCAATCGTGACAGTGAATACTGAGCTACTGCAGCCAACAAAGAGGATTAGAAAACATTTCAAGTTCATCACAAGATAAAAAAACATCTCTCTCCTTCCTTCAGGGTTTTAAATATTTAGTGTTTGTTGTTGCTCATGATTTTCCTTGAGAGCAGAGAGAGCCCTGGGGCTGGGTTTGATGCCTGATGCACGGGCAAAGAGAAGGCGTCAGCACAGGGTGGGGATGGAGATCAACCAGGAAGGGTGTAAGACCTGTGATTTTATTGTTAATGTACAAATGACAATCAAATCACTATGGTAGAAGATACAAACTATAAGAAGGTCAAATGAACACAGGTCACTGCAGAAGGACCCTCAGGGCTGGCCTGGGTGGTCTCATGAGTGTGATTATAAGGGGCACCAAAGAAATTAGCAGTGACAGAAATGCTTCAGGTGTAACTGAGTGCTTTTCTCTACACTTCTGCATGCTGCTTTTTTGGAAAGTATTTCAAACTTTCAAAACTGACCCAATCACCTAAAGCAAAGTGGGGTTTTTGTTTTCTTTTTTTCTTTTTTTTTTCTTTTCTTTTTTTTTATTAAAGCGTTTTTTTTTTCCTTAAAAAAAAAAATGTGTCAAGCTTGGATTTCATAGCAGCACTGCTGAAACAATATTCAAAAAATTAAAAAAAAAAGGGAATCTATTGAAATTTATGGGTTTCCAAACTAGCGGTCTTTTAGTTCTTTTAAAAAATACACTCTTTTTCCTCCATTCAAGACAGCTGTATATGCTTTGCTCACAAAATACAGATGCAAGGTCACAAAGCTTCATATCACAAATAAATTTAAATAAGATGTAAATAAATTTGACAAGCCATGACTTTGGCAAAAACAAAAAAAAATATATATTTAGCTCAATGCCATTAGTTTCCAAGGCTAAATTAAACTAATTATAGTCAATAACAAAATACAGAACATTTCTAATATTTGCTACATCTAAAGAGGCACACAGAATAATTCATTGATCTTAGCACTTTCTTTCCAGAGATGATTATGTTTTTGGATACATGTAAACGTTTGAATCACTGATAATGGGGTTTTTTTGGCATTTAATGTACTAGATGCTCCCATCTTCAAAAACACAAGAAAATGTAAGAAGATTAATACTAGGAATGCTGCCAGGTAAAAAGTTGATCTAAAGTACAACAGTATAAAACAGACAAAATATAACATGCTACTGGGAGGGTGGGGAGAGGGATTAGTACATAAGTACACTTTTTATTTTTTATTTTTTTTTTTACAATAAATAAAACATTGCACTGTAATTGGTATTTAAAGTACTGTATGCAGTATATAGTATAAATAAACCTAGAACAAAAATAATGTTTTTTCCCCATTACTTTGGTTAAGGGAATATTATGCTAGTACAGGACACTGGATCTTAGACCATGGAGACAGAGCAAAAAATAGCTAGGACAAAAGCAAAACCAAGTAGCAAAAATATACAAAAACAAGAGGCAGGGAAATATACTGTGTCTGTTGCACCCTTTTGGAATCTATTTGCACCTCCAGCTCATTTATGTCCCTGAGGTACTCACACAACGTTGACTTATTATAAATAATCCAATGACTGAAGAGTTAAAATTCTAGTATCTTGGTGGATTAAAATGTATATCTTGGAAGGGGCAGGCAGAAGGAGGGGGCACATTCCCAACATTCCCATCAGAGCAGGACTCTCGCTTGAATTTTGCCATGTACCAAGTTGTTTAAATTAGCCCTGTGGTAAAAATAGCACGGGCACCCATTTAAGGTATTTAAAGTGAATGGACCCCGTTGCTGATACCTCCAAAAATTTCCATAAAATAGGTACCCCCTCAAAAAAAAAAAATAAAAAAAGAAACAACCAACCAACCAACAGTAAGGTTTGTTTACATGGAGAGTAAATCTCACCTAATTCAGTAGAGGCAGTAAGCTGTCACCAGCTCCAATCATATAAATCAGGCTGAATATAATAGAATAATATCTAGTATTAGATTAGAAATAGTTATATACAGTGACAAACAGACAAGTTAAAGCAGCTTTTAAATAGCTGAACATGGGAATAACTAACTATTGCACAATGCCCTCTTACTTAAAATTACTGCTAGGAATCAAAATGGTAAAAAAAAAATCTATAATGCTTCATAATTTATATGCAGTTTGGTTACTTGATTTCTTATATAGGCAGTTTATATTGTTTTAAGTGTAAAAATAACAATTAAAAAGGTTTTTTGACTGCAGGATACTGTTCCAATTTAAATGCACAAAACAGTTAAAATAGCAATTTATGTTTTATCTTAAAAAACCTGGGGCAAATGTAATGAGTAATTCATGGATAACACTGCTAATACTGTTCATGGAAAACCTGGTACTGTTGACTAACACTGTATTCTAGTCTTACCACTATCCACACTCGTGACTAATATTAAGGAGGAATGAGACAAAAAAGTGACTCATGATTAACGTTTCCTAAATAGTAAGATAAAATAAGAGACTGTAAGAACTTCGGTGAAAAAAGCAAACCAAAACAAAAAACAAACCAAAACAACGTTGAAAAGGCAAATTGGTGACAATTTTGAAACAGTGAAGGAAAAAAAAATAAATCTTGCTTTTGGTATCTGGTTTGTGTGTTTCTCCAGTTTGACCACTTCCTAGTTTTGAATTTCAAAAAGGTGCATCAAAACACTGATTTATCTTTCTTCAAGCTAGAACCGTAAAAACAAGAAGTATATAAAACGTATGGTAGAACAAAAGGATTTTTTTAAAAAAAGGAATATCTGAATAAATGTGTGGATTATAATGCGTAGCATTAGTTAAATTTGTATCTCAAACTTCCACTGAATTCTCTACTTCATAAAGAAGTATTGTAATATACAGGCGAATAGAATTGACAAACTTGCAAAGCCAAGAACAATGAGGGCTGCAAACTGTTCATCAGTAGCAATCATGCTCTTGATTTTCGGATCATCGATGCTTCCCATTTCTCCTGCAAGCATGATCTCATTTCGTTGAAGCATAAAGGCAACAGATGGGCTGAAAGGTCCACTGAGCTCCTGTGAGGTATCCAAGCACCGGCGGCAGACGCAGACGCGAAACCGATAGTCGGTGTTGACTTGAAGGCCTGAGATGTGGAATGTGGTCTCTTCTCCCTTGTACACCTTCAAAACAGAACAGTCAGCAGAGTCAGATACAAAGGGTAAGACAACCTCCTCCTCCTCCTCTCATGGCAGCAAAGCATTCAAAAATTTATCCAGTTAGGTTTTGCAAGGATCTGGGCCAGAAAGTTAGGTCAAGTCTGAGGCCTGTAAGGAAACATTGCTATGGCTCTCAAGGGGAGAACGCCATAGGGTCTGGAAAGATAGAGGCATGTGGAGGACCATGTAAGAGATGCTGAACCATCACTCAATCATTTGGGTTGGAAAAGACCTATAAGATCATTGACTCCAGCCATTAACCTAACTCTACTAAGCCCAGTGCTGAACCATGTCTCTCAGCACCACATCTCCATGTCTTTTGAACACCTCCAGGGATGCTGATTCAACTGTCCCCCTGGACAGCTTACGCCATGGTTTGATAACCCTCCCAGTGAAAAAGTTTCTCCTAGTATAGTATTCTATTCTAAACCTCCCCTGGCACAACCTAAGACCACCTCCTCTTGTCCTGTTGCTTGTTACTAGGGAGAAGAGACCAAACACCCCTTGCTACCATGAGAGGTCTCAATAAGGAGTGTTCAAGAAAGTCAACACACACAGATACAGACAAGACTTCAGAAGATATACTCATCTTTTGGGGTCATGACAAATACTCCAAGCATATTTCTGTACTTTTAAAATGTGACTAAATGCCTAAAACATGTCTATGACATAAGCACTGTGTTTGGCCCCCAAAAGGAAGAAAACCTGAAAACTGAGGTTATTTGAAGACACCCACTGTATAATCATAAAATTGGTTTCAAATATTATTTTAATGTACTCTCCTCACATGCCTCAAGAGTCAGCAGTTCTGCCAGAAATTACACTTTCAGAACTGTGGAAACAATACAATATTATTAGTGTATATAAAAGCTGTGCTTGGTTGCACTGTGTTTGGTTCTTCAGCAATCCAACCCCGTCCTGAATTTATGTGAATCAAATGTAGGTACTGCATGAGACACCATATGGGAAAAAAGAGAGAAAAAAAAAATACTTCTAAGAGAGTTTTGAGATTTAAATGGGAAGGGACTGGAAACGTTTATGAACTCTGAAAACAAATAAGCAGTCAACAATTTATATAATAAAAGGGTTGTTGAAAGTGGGGGTTTCATGAAATGAAGATGTCACAAAAGTGCCTGGGTCTGCTGGAAAAAAAGTGCAAGTCCTGAACTTCAGATACATTTTACTTTGCTGCTTTATCTGATTTCCTTCTCCTTGCTGCAGGAGAAAAAGTCTAAGAGCATCACTCTCAGGGTGACAAGAGGGAAATTCAACCTGAGCTGATTAAGGACTTCCTGTGGAGTAAAAAATGCAGGAGGGAAAAAAAAAAAGACACATTCTCAGCTAAATACCACTTGAAGAGTCCAGCTCTCCTACTCATGAGTGTCCCTGTGACTTACCCTTCAGCTAAAAAGCCAGTTCCTGATTTCTTGAGAGGGTCAGGGCCAAAAGATGAAGGTTTTTCAGTCATTCTCTCCTTTTCTATTAAACTTGCAAAGTTTTTCCATGTACAGTTTGAGTGAGGGTGAGTCTCCAGTTTCCGGACCAAGTACAAGTCCTCTACCTGACTCATGTTTCTTGTCCCCAGGGCATAAGTCAAGAAACAATGTGTAGCCAAAATGATTTTACCTTCCTCAAAGAGCTCAGCATTCACAGGATATTCCCTCTAGCTCAAGTGAGAAGAATACAACAAATCCATACTGTAAAGCTCTGCGATTAACCACAGCCCTGCACTGCTGCCTTTCCTCCTGTCTTTGCTTGTCAATGCCAATGAGAAGCAAGGCATTAAGTCACAGTAATACAGTAACTGCAGGGAAAACAAAACTGCAAATGCCATGGAAATAAGGTGAAGGCTGAGACAGCTGTTTGCAATGTGCAGCTCATCTCAAGAATGTCCCTGCTCCTCTATATCCACTGGTAACACCTCCCTGGGGTGGGCAGCTGTCCTCCACCTACTCCATCATCAAAAGCTTCATCTTGTAGGTGGTTAATACTTCAGTTTGCTCCCAAATAGAAATGATCATGTAAAGAGAAGCTGTGTGCGTTTGGCTTGTAAATGTAGGTTTAGCCTAAAAAAGGTTTATCTAAAAAAGGATGTGTTTATCTACAGGACCACAGTCAAGATCCTTCTACTTGGAGGACTTACCTAACTCCCATTTCTTTAACATAGGAATTCAGAGCACCTATTCTTACAAAACATCTGTGAGGTATGTTTTCTGGTGATGTTGTAATATTAATTTAATTTCAAAAATGTATAATGCGAACAGTTCTATGTGTCTTTGCCATAAATGAACCTTTGCAACCGGTATGACCACCTCTAAACCAAAATAAAGATCCAGTAAAATCCAAATTATGACATTTAATAAAAACTTTACAATCTAATCTTAAAAAATGACATTTCAGAGATACTAGGGATAGGATATATGCAAGCTGTCTTTGCATTGAAAAAAATCTGTCCAGTTAATTACTTTTCCACTTGTTTTGTTCTGTCAAGAGTGGTAAATAGCAGTGTAACTGGAGGCTAAGTTTGGCTAAATCAAAGATCTGTATCTTCATTACAATCCAATAAATATAGATGGCCAAATTCAACTCAAGCCAACTAGTCAATAGCACTTCTCAGAAAAAAGCCAGACAGGCAAGTGAGGGAAGAGTGCATGATGGAATCCAAAACCTGTCAAAAGTACACTGAATACATGAATTAATATTCACTAATTCTAAAGAACTAAGTATTTCCTGCACTGGAGCTAGGAAGGTGGTGGGGATTTTCCTGCTTTCAGTGTTCTGATGGGTATTTAGCATCAGAGGATCTATATCCTTCTTCAGAAGTAGGTAAAAAATTATTGTGCTTAATTAGCATCCACCTTGAGAGCAGCCCCTGCATTCCCCCCCAGCAGAGATGCAGCGAGCACCTTGGGGACAGTCCTGGCTCCAGCCCCACGTTGCAGAAGCAGCTGTAGGACCAAGCTAAGCCAAGGCAGGATGCCCTCAGCACAAAGAGAAATGCTTGGCTGTGAACACAGAGTGGGAAACAGAGTGGAACAAAAAAATAAATATTAGTTTCACAATTATGTAAAAGGTCTTTAAATTTGCTAAGCAAATATTAGATCATATACAACTGGGTTTTGGTTTTTATTTTTTATTTTTTTAATATATATGTAGCATATTATGCTTGGGTAGCCAACAATTCAAAGTAAAGTGGCTATCCAATTTATCAGTCTCAGTTCCAAAAAACAGCTTTTCTGTTCAGGAACCTGAGACTATAATAAAAACATGATGAGCTTTTTGCCTCAATGAAAATACCATCACCAGTAATCAACTGCTGCTGAAGCCTCTTATGGAATTTGCTCCTATTGATCAAGCCAGACAGCTCAGAGAACCCCTGTAGGCAAGTATTTCTCTATTTCACCAACATCATTAAATAATTCCAAACCATCACCATCTATTTGAAACAATAAAAATGACAGCCATGATTGCTCTTTAAGTGACACGATGGAAAGTGCAAGATAACTTTATCAGCTTCTTGTACCCCACTGCAATGACCAGGTTTAACAATGATTAAAGGTTTAATAACAATTAAAAGCCTATTTTGTGTGGTGATAAGAAGATCAAGAATCAGAGGCAGATCTCAACCTATCTAGAAAGCATGGAAGGTTCAGTTTCTTCTGAGTTACCTAACAGATTTCTCTTTATTAAACTGGCTGGGCTTATTATTTTATCCAGACTCAAAATCAGCTCCCCTGGCTCCACTGTTGAGATGCTCATCATCCCTTTGGAGTTGTGGGGACACGCCTGGCTCCTAAACAAGGTATATTAGAATCCTTGGATCACCTACCATGAAGTGGGCAGCACTGAAAAACTCTGAAGAGAGGAAATTATTTGCTCTGTCTCATGACACAGAATTGGCATCAGGAGGCAGAGAAAATACTCAAGGCAAATAGCACTAATAATAAATGCCAACACATACTGTACAGTTATGCTGTGTTTTGGCATGCAACCAGTACAAGGGCCTTTGGTTTGCTACTTAAAATAGAAAACAAAAAACAATTTTTTGCTGATTTACACAAATTAATATTGCACTGAATGTGCTTTCGAGATGCTGTGTCTACAGAGTCTGAAACAAAGAAAAATCAGTAACAAAAATCAGAGCTTGTGAAGACTGAACAGGTTCTCCCAGGTGTCCACCTCTTGGTTCAGGCTTCCCACTGCATTGCTGGAGGATTTCTATACACCCAGTGTGTCCTACCCATGTCTTTTCTTCTTTTGGAAAGCATTGTGGGGACAATTTACTCCCAGGAGAGCTGTGGCAGAAGCCACTGAAACACCTCTGCCTGCAAACTGCTCAGAAATTTCAAAAGCAGAACATAGCAAAAAATTTAAGGGTAAGGAAGCTTTAATATTGGGCTCCCATTTCCCATGGGCAGCTCTTAGGAGGAGCTGGGGATTCAGTCTGCTCATCTGGGAAACTAAAACTGAGGCTGCCGAGTGGTATGGATCTTATCCCAAGCTTCAGCTCCTGGCTGCACAACCCTGGAGCCTGCTTCCCAAGCTCCAGACTGAAACTATGCAAAGCTGGAGACTATTTTAAAACACTTGAAAGCAAAGTTCTAATGGAATAAGCTTTGCTCGATGAAACTGCAAGAAACAGAAAAGCAAACCTGGGTGAATGAGCTGCTGTGATCTACATCCTGACCCCTAAACAAGGAAAATTTGAAGAAGAAACAAGGAAAATTCCATAGAAGAACTGTAATGGTCTAATGCCAGTGATTCTTGAAGCAACTGAATAGATAAAAGCATAAAAATACAGAAGCAACACATTGCTTAAGAAACAGGAACGGGAGTATTTGGTATTTTTAACAGGCTTTTTAAGGAGGTAAATTGATAATAACAAATACATTCATAATTGAAAAAGTTGTAAGTCAGTTTGCACAAGGACAGTATCATGCTTTTCCAAGCTTTTCTTTGGATGAAAAGATTCTACTATGTAAAGCATACAACATTCTTGCTAATAAAACACCATCACACCAGTTTAAAGTATGTAACACAGTATGAATGCTCAGCCAGTATCAGAAAAAGCATGTTATGATCTTCCTAGTATGTTTGCCAGAATAAAATTATCTTTGAAAAATTTCAACTTCATTAGTTGAAAAGTTCCTATTTTAAGGTAATTTTAAAAGTGGATTTTTATTCTGTGAAACTCTTCCCATCTGAATTTGGGTTAGTGGAAAACAAGTTACAGAGACAACTGTGTCCTGGAAGGTGAGTGAAGGTGAAAGCATTTGAGCACAAGGGATCCTTCCTGTGATATCAAGTCCTGCACAGCCCATAAACAGCTTGAAATAGCTATCTGTTGCATTTATTTCCATGCCAGTTGGACTTAAAAAATTATTTCAAGCTGTTTTTCTCCTCCTTACCCAGCTTACCCTGGTTCCTGCAAGATTCACTGGCAACAGCCATAGAAACTCCCATCACTTAAACATCCCAGCAGTGTCTTAAACTGCTCTCTCTCATGGGTGTATTTAATAGCCTGAAAATCTACAATAGTTTTCACTTGTGCAACACTTCAAAACAATCTGTAAGCTTTTCTAATATAATATGCCCCCTGAAATACATATGCAAAATATTTTGCAGGGAACAAAACAGATTTATAAATCAACTTAGGACTTGCGTGTAAAAGGTAATTAACAGATTACTAAAATTACCCTTCAGCTAAAGAGGAAGAAGTAATGACATGCATGTGAAATGCATCAGCCAGAAAATCACTGCAAGATATTCACATATTTTACCACCTATTTCCCCACTACAAGCTAAGAGCATGCCTATGCATCTACTATCAGACCACCAGCCAGCAACGTGCCCTAGTGCTGAGACAACTCCCACATTTGTGATAAGCACATATAATTTTATTTTGATGGATAAAAGTGATTTCTGAGACTGTGAAACAGTGGAATTCTCCCTTTTTTTCCCACAGCTGGCTATCAGCCAGCTCAGCTCCAGAAGTCACAGTGTCACCTTTGAGGGTCCCAATCAGGAGCTGCCTCTATGAAGAAGCTGGGAACTTCTGTAAAAACTCAAGCTAAAGACCTCTCAGTAGGGTCATGCTTCATAAGAATCATAGAATTCTTTCAGTGTGAAGAGACCTTTAAGACCATTCAGTATAACCATTAATGTAGAGAAATTAACATCTTCAACAGAAGACCCTGAAGGAACTTTGAAAATTTCCTTTACTGCTGGGCTTTTTCACACCATAATTTTGTAACTGCAAAGATTAAGTCATCACCTACCTTAAAAGTACATGAAACCATGAAACCCACTTCTCCCCAGGGACATCCAGAACATTTTAAGCACTGAAGCTATGCTTACTAAAGCTGTCTGTGGAGGTTACCCATCAAGGCTACTTTGGAAATCAGGCAACAGCAAAACAGATCCACTTATCCACTTACTGCTGACATTTGGAGGCTCACACAGTACACAAAGGTTTTACTATCTGTACCAGCACCAAAAATGTTTCCCATCGAAATCTTAGACAGGAATGGGGTTTGCTGAACACAGCCCTGAAAAGTTTTGTACTTGACTGCAATCCTTGATGGTGGGTCTTGAAATTGTCTTAGTGAATGAGGAAGACAATCTACCCACTTTACCTTCAGCTATGGGTTAGCACCAGCCAGTTCAGTAGAAAACATGGGTGGACAGAATTGTAACTTTTCAAAGGTTAGTTCAGCTAGACAGAATGATTAACTGTGAACAGAGTGCAAATCACTCCAATAAGATAATGATGCTCTATATACTTCCTCTGGGGAGAAAACAACCTATTACAACCCTTAATTTTCACTCAGCCTTTACCCAAGTTTATGACGCAGCACTGTAGGGTGTAATTCAACAGAGTCCAAAGAAGCAGCAGCAAATGCTCAAACCCATTTCCATTATATCATCAATTTAGCAACATCAAAATGAGAGCAGTTTCCTACCTGCTTGTATTCAGATTCTCTTCCAACCAGTACCTGCAGAACGTACCCAACAGGATCTCCCTTCATGGGTGGGACAGTTTCCCAGGTAATTTCACAAGAGTTTCCTCCCAACTGTGTCACTCGAGGGGCTACAATAAAATCAAATGCATTAACATTTAATAAAAACTCTGCATTGGAACCTTGTTCAGCTTATTCATGCTGTAATATATATGAGAACATATATATGGGAACATTTTTAAGAGAGGACTTCAGATCAATACTGGGCACATAATCTGTACTGTATTTATGTGGCCAAAAATCAAATTGCTGTTACCACTGGATGAAAGAAGTAAAACTGGGGTGGGATTTTTAAGTCACTCAAAAGTCACATTCACTTCAGCACAGTCTTGAGTCAGCATTCTTGTGTATTAAACAATAACAAACACCATCCACAGAAAACTGGGTGACATACAGAGCTGATTAACAAGCTCCTAGGAAGTTTACTGTGGGACCCAGGTCATTCCTGCAGAGCTGCTGGAGCATCTCTCATCTGTCAGCTGTGTGAGCTGCTGGGAAGGGGGAGTAGATGTGATAAAACACTTGGCACTTTTAAAATTCAATTTCAATGTTGTGCACTGATCTTTTCAAAGCAGAAGCTAATGCACAAATACACTAAAAGTAGCTATTTCATGAAGTTCTGAGCAAACACCTGTGTCAGGGAGAAACCTGTGTATTCCTCCTATGCTACATGTTATTGAAAGAGGAAATAATATCAAATGGTGCATTCAGGGAAAATAGGAGAATGAATGTGAGAAGAGAAGCTAAATAATCTCCAGACGAAGACCAGCCTGGGAAGCAAAAGAACAGGAATAATTTTAAAGGCTTGGACGTGTATCTAATTGTGAGCCTGACATTCAGATGATCAGACCTGCTGTTTCCAGCCAGGCTTAGACTAGAGTGCTAGAACTCTAAGAAATTCCATTTGTCAATTGTTACAGTGCTGACATCCTTGGGAAAGGATCTCTCCCCATCTCAACGACAGAAGTCACTGCATGATGCCCAAGGGCCAGCAGGTGGGGCAGCCCCACAGGGCATGGCAGGGGCAGCATGTTTCTGGGTACAAGGAAGCATTTGCCACTGGAAGACACCAAAACAGCTGTGACAGCATCCAGGGGCCACTAATTTCTTTATAAGACAGAGCAAGTGAGCACATGGCCAAAAAAAAAAACCAAAAAAACCCCCAACAACTGGGAGAATCAAAGCACTGAACACTTAAGTGAGTGGTTAACACGTGCACGTGCAAGTACATGAGCTTGTTAAAGGCAATATAGATTCCCAGCCCTACCAAAACAGACAACAGGAGAGTCTATCAAGAAACAAATGCTGCTGCTGCATACATTACATGAATTTCAGACTAATTCGTTACCACCCAAGAGGAACATATGAATAATTCCCAGACCCAAATGTAATCAATACCCATTTGCTTCTCTCTGCACATCTGCTTGTGTTGAGAGACTGCTAATAGATGCCTTCATCTCAGCTGCCAACAACATTCTCAATTATTTTCCCTCCTCTTTCCATCCCTTGCCCTGTGATACACGTAGTTTTTTTTGTCTGACACCAAACGCTGCCATTAACAATAATGCTATAATGCTTAAGAGGTCTCTTTTCCCTGTAGCATTAACTCCCAAGGGCAACAGTCACTAACACAGAGGTTTTTGTGCCTTTTTCTCCCTTACAACCAGCGTTTTGCCATGTACCTGTTGTCCCAGCCTACACCTGACCTGGGATTTGCACCGTATCCTCACTGCTCAATATTCAGTCCAGGGTGTGAGTCACATTTAACAAGAACTAAACAGCCAGGCAGGGAGTTCAAAACAAAAACCCAGGTGAGAGCTAAATTTAATAAAAATGGATTTCTGCCCAACAAAATGAAAATGTGGCTGCAGTGCATGCCAGCATCCCTTGGCTGCTTTTATCCCCTTAGTACAGCTGAGACGAGCAATGACAACAGGGACTCAGCATCCACAGCTGATCTGTGCCTGTGCACCTCTAGAAATACACACAAGGAGCAGGAAAGATACCCTCGTGGCTCCTCAGTTCTAAACTCTCTAATTTAAAAAATCCCCCTAATTTTAAAAGCATTAGGGAAACCTAAAGAGCAAGAAGAGATTTTGCCTTTGGCTCCAAGTGTGGGGAGGGTTTTGTTTTGCTTTGCCAAGAGAATTCAACTTGCTGGAGATTTTCTCATTTCTGGTGTATGCTGGGTCACACTGGTCTTAAAACTGAATTCAGAGTGACAGATATAGGGTTGCTCTCAGTCCCCAGAAAAAGATACTTCTAAATACTATATTTATGTATGTCTATCCATAAATATGACCCTGCCAAGGCGATGCTGGTCACATCAGGCTTGGGAAAACCTGCTCCTGTTGCCTGCTGGGTGTGCAGAAGGTTTCCCATGTGTCTCAGATGCTGTTCCCTATGGAGATGGCCAGGAAAAGCCATGTTGAGCTGATCCTTTCTATGATAGGCTTGTTTTATCCAGGTGCTGTTGCTCCTTTGGTCTTCTCTGGTTTCAGGTATAGATAAACTGAGAGCTGGTGGCATTTGAGTTGTTCTGTTTTTCTTTAGCCACCTTTTCACTTGCTTCTTTGCCAACTTGCAGATACTAAAGCTGGGAAGCACATCCTCCCTGCTATCATCACCTTCACCAGCCTGGCTCATCTTGCACAAGCTCCTGTTGCTTTGCTGGGTATCATCTCTCACAACTGAATTAGGGGAAAGTCACTGCCGGGTAAGAATATTTTGTCCTCGAACTTTATATCAATCACATACAGATATCTTCTCCCAGAAACAGCACTAAGCCCAGCAGATATCCAGGTAGAACTGAAGGTGGGATTCTCATGCATGCTGATTTCAGGGACAGATCTCCCAATGTTCTGCCTGTGCTTCAGAGTGGTTCCTCCCAGGGGTGATTCAGAGCAGCTAATAGAGGGATCAGGGAAGTTACACCCCAGCAATGTTTTCCCTTCTCTAAATTTTTGACCACGAATGGTGTGAAAATCACCAAAGCCAGATTTTTAAATGCAGCTGAACAAAGGAAACCTCTGTGACAACCCAACAGCTGCTGCTTCTCTCAGTAAATGAATGGCACTGCTGGCAGAGGATTTTCAAGCTCAGAGGAATAAAAGGTGCATCTGATTTCAGCTCAGCTCACCTCTTGCCAATACAGCAAATCCACTGCCTTTGTAATAGATCTCCTTGGGAGGAGGGAGCAAAATTACTTAGGCCAAAATTTACACACAGGAAGAGATGTTTTGCTCTAAAAACTTAATTTAATTAGGCCTTTTGTTCTTCTAGGGAAACACGCACAAAGTGAGGTACAGAATCCAACGCTTTATGCATGTGAATTAAAATTATTGATTTTAGAAATCAAAGGGAAAATACACTCCAAAGTGCTACTGAACATTACCTAAGCAACTTAAAAAACAACATGCAACTTTACTAACACATTGGTATGTACAGAAACACAGAAACAGCACAAACTCATTTTTCATGTTATTATTTTCTATGTTACTGCACACTTAAGTTAACCCTTACAAACTCAGCACATACTTACCAATTACTTAAATAATTATGTTATTATGTGCATGTAAAATCCCCCAAATTATAACATACCTTTGATTGCAGGGGGGACTGACTTAGTTGTGCAGAAGGTAGATATTTCTGAGAAAGGTCCCTCCCCAGCATCATTCACTGCCTGTATTCTGAATGAGTAGCAGGTAGATTCTGTCAGCCTTTGTATCTTGTACGTGTGACTTGGTCCCCTATAAATTGGAATAAACCTAGAAACAATAAAAATGAGAACATGTAGTTAGAAGTGGAGGGGCACTGGCATTTCTGGCTTATTCCACGTATCGGTGCAAGGCACCCACATAGTGAAAATTAGCACAGTGTTCTCTGGAGAACTGATAAAGTATTATCAAAATGGTGTGTTATTAGCACACTAACAACAAATTCATAGTCTAGGGAAAGCAGAAGCTTACTGTACCTGTTGCAACTAATAATTATCTTTCAAAAGGACTAGGTGAATTACCAGGGAAAACATCTGTTAATGGATTTCCTACTACGGAGTAAGCAAACTGCATCTCAAGCTCTGTTCTGCTACAATACACCACATGTGCTGCTTTTTAAAACATGTTTTTAAAATAAGATTAACACTTCCAACCTTTTATTGCTTGATTTGGACTTTATTGGTATATTAATACTCAAAGGCCCCATGGGACACTCATCCATGCCATCTTATGCCAGAGTAACTCTATTTCTGTCAGCATAAATGGGTTGTGTAACATATGGGTAATATATTACACCTTTCTCAAGAGTCCACAGACTGAAGACAGCCAAACAGCAAAGACAGGAAGAGATTCAGAGAGAACACATGGTGGTCTCTAAGGGAAAAGGCAGAGGGAAAGCATAATCCTAGCAAGGAGGAACTGAATGATGGAAAGGGATGGCAGCTTAGGAGCTCTGGGGGACACCAGTACCAATAGCTATGTTCCACAGCAACCTGACAAGAAGAGACAGGACATGAAGGAAGTGACTTCCAAAACCCATCCAAGCATCAGCACACTCAAATTTGTCCAACAATGTAATGTGGAACAAAATCAACGTCACAACCTAACAAACAAACCAAAACTCAATAAGTACAGGTTGCTAGAGAGGATCTGACTTTATTTTCAATCACTCTGCTCAAATAAATGCTTCTCAGTACTACTCATATGATAACCAGCAATTTCAGACAGATCCTGGCCCCCCAGGTGCTGAGCAGAATGGGGATGAGGGCAAATAAAGAAGCAGCACCTTGCATCAGCCCACAAAGCCTCCACTGGGGAACAAGCTCTGAATTGAAATAGTACTGAATCAGGAGAACATAAAATTCCCTGCGTAGGATCACATAAGTTTTTTTGATGATTTAGTACACTTACTCACTTTAGTACACTTATTATATCTTAACCATTTCAGCAGATTTGAAATCACCAGGAAGCCAAAGAGATTTGGTTTTGACCTCCCTGTCTGGGTGCCAGCTTCAGCCTGGATAAGTCCTTTGGCTTTGCATGAGATACACAGTATAACCAATTTGAGAATTTCAAGGAAACTGGGTCTGTCACTAGCTCTCAGGGACAGAAATCAATTCATATTACATTATGATTGAAATCCACAAAAGTACAAACAGAGAGATCAAGAATCATTCGTAATAAAAAGAAATGTTCAGGTAATTTAAATTGCTGGGAATGTACTCTGAGGTCTTAATGTGACTCACTACACCCACCGAGTTTTAGTGAGCCCCTCACCTTGATTCGAAATCAAAGATCTATGCCTACAAGTTTTTAAGAGATTTTAGAGCCAATCTCCAAAGAATAGTTATTTTTTTCAACCTTATGCCCATCCCCTTTTGAGGACTGCCTGCTAGCCCAGTTCTGAGGTCCACACAAACAGCTATGGCCTGTGCTAGAAGATTGCCCCAAATCTGTTCTCACGGGGTAAAATTTCATGGGATTCATTGCCTGATGAACAAAACACCCCTAATTAGGGCAGCATTAAGACTGAAGAGACAGGATGACTGTCTTTCCTTCTCCACTTGTAGCTCAATCAGGCAGCTGGCTCAGGAACCACTGCAGTACTCATAGAAGTGCAGAGATTTGTCTCTGCCCCTGATCCAAGGGCAACAGATAGCAAAGAAGATGCAGTACTCTAGGATAATAACCTCTTTGTAAACAGTCGTGGAGCAAAGTAAGCAAGGGAAGATAACTACACCTTTACCAGCTGACAGACAGGCAGACCCCAGCCTCCCTCAGCTGGCTGCTCCCATCCCCATGTGGCTCAAAGGTGAACTGGAGTGGAGAACAAGTAAGAGGTTAAAGATCTCTGCAAATTCCTAGTCATACATGCTATCGGTTCCTCAGCCATCTAATGTGACACTAGGGTAGTTGTATTGGTAAAATTATAGGCATGGTACAGGGATACGAGTGGGTAAAACAAGCTAAAAGTTCCTACACAGAAACAAACTTACAGAAATAGGTGTGTTTACTTTGGTTTCTCATTTCTTCATCACTCCCTCCCCTCCTTCCAAGACAAAACCAAAACCCCAAACACTCTCAAGCAAGTGTGTCTCAGCCAAGATATGTTCATTCTCCAACTTTCACCTGCTCAGATCATTCCTGTGAATCCCTGAAATATCCTAATAAGCAGCAAGCCATCTTCAGATCTAAGAGCTTTGCCTGATTGAATTAAAAGGACAGTAGGCTGTGTACCTTAAACTTTTACCCTGTCTTTGCAAAAAGACTCTCTGTGGGTTAATAGCTTTCTCAGTTCAGTTGAGTTTCTTGTTTTTTTTTTTTAATAGTTATTCAAATTTAACATGGTGCAGTGTTGCCTCTCCTCTCCAGTAAGGTAAAAGTAGAAACCAAAAAGAAAGCAACTTTCTCCAGGGAGGAGACACTCCCCAGAAGCTACTTCCCCCTCCTCTCATTCAAGTGATCCCAGTTCTCCCCTTCCCAGACATTCTCATGTTGGTCACAAATTATTCATTAGTTTGCACACAGTGGAGGAGCAAGAACACGATGTCCTGAAGTGATTGCTTGGGAGACACCTCTGCTGTTAGTTTTTCATCAATATCTTTTTATTCTCAGTGAAGATCTTCCTGGAAACGTTTTACATGTTGCAGCTATTTTGCTTCCTCCACTTTAGTCACTTCCAGTCGAGCAGAGAAGTATGAAAGTACTCCCTGTACCTCTCCTCATTAGTTCTCAGCACATTTTAATCAGAAGGTTCCCTTTCAAGCTCCCGGGTTTTCTTTATGTTTGAGGAACCCACTTGTCCTTACAACGATTTAATTTGAAAGAAAACCTACTGTATAGCACCTAAGTAAGAGAGTGATTTTGAGCCAAGGAGGAAGGCTAAAATAGCCATCCCACTGATTCAGGTACTGCCTCCCAGAAAACTGCAGTGATCCACCACAGTTTGGGCTGGAGAGAAATCATTAATACAGCACTGATCTAACCCAGAGACCTGAGGCTTTGTTTTAGCATACACAGCCAACTGCATAATTAGAAACTAAAGTACACAAATTTCATAAATCTGCAGCTCTCACTTCTATTCTCACAACAACCCTGCTATCTGCACAATTACAGTCCTCAATTTTTGCAGACTGTTTCCCTCTTTTGTTTAAAAAACATTATCAAATATTACTGTGATTTTCCTTCCCCACCAGCAGCTCCCTACATTACAAGGTGGCAACCAGGAAAGCAAAGCTTCAAAACAAAAACCATCTAATTCATCCCCCATGATCGAGAACAACCCCCCCTTTTTTTTTTTTTTTTTAAGCACTTGAGCAGAAAAAAAGCCATCCAGCTCTTATCTGGAATTGCTACACCTGCAATTAAATTCACAAAGGCAGCTCTGATCCCTGGAGATCAGAGTCCTTCAGTCTGTCCCTACCTCCAACCACACCAGCAAGGCTGGAGCTCCCTTCATCCTGCTCTGCTCACTGAAATCTGCCTGTATCCCAGTCATTCCTGCACCTGGCTGGAGCAGATCAGAAAGTTGAAGACCTCTTGGCCTCATGTTGAACCTTGCAAGAAAAAGTGTCATTAATTTCTACTAAGTCTTGATGCCCGAAGTTGAATAGAAAAGAGCAACAACGAGAACAGTTCTTGGGGCACCTTTCCAAGCCACTCTTTGGCATCATCTTTTGCAGTCAGGTTCTGAGGGAAACACCAGGGCAAAGGCTCCCAAAAGACTTTCGGGATCCCACATCCTCCACTAACCCTGATTTTCAGCCCTGATGTGGGTTGTGGAGCAAACAGATGGGATGCCTTGGTCCCCCTGATCTTAAGATATCTTTCCAGAAGATACCTTTTGGAAAGTTTATAATGCAAGTTTGGTAAGAATACATACAGAAACAAAACTCCACACTGCACTGTCAATGAACTTTTTGTTCATATAGGCTCAGATAGAAAGAGTTTTGTTTTCTTCACTTAATTACCCAGCACATTTTCAGGATAGACAAAGAGTACTTCCAGCCAAACATCAATTTTTAACTTGCTTCTACTAGATCATCTTCCATCTGCTGCTGAATCTGAGCACGTAATTCCTATTTCCCACAATGTCACCTGTCAGGTGACTGGAATAATTGAAAATAAAGATGCCTTAACCCACAGAAGCTCATTGCCCATTAGCAAGAAAAATTCCTTTCTTTGGAAGGAACCCCGGCACATCAAGCAGGAATGGAAGACACATCAGCCTGAGAGATGATTCCTGAGCACAGCCAGATCAGAGGCCAAGGAACAGGTAGGAATTACAACACTGAGCACAACTTCAGGTAATTAACTGTGTTTGAATGAAAAATCTGGGAGAAATTAAGGAGAGCATCCAATAGCCTCCACTGTGACTGTGCAGTCCAGAACTTCAGACTGTCAGGCCTTGCAATGGCAATGCATTAATAAGTAAGAGCAGATAAAAAACATAAGCAGGTTTAACAACACTAAAGCCAAAACAGAACACAGCACAGCTCAGCAGCAGCAAACTACAGCTCTTACAGACACATGCATTTCTGTCTTCTTTGTGCAGCATTACAATCCACTTTCCTAGCATGGCAGCAACTAATAGCCTCTAGGAACCTTCAAATGAATCTCATTCAGCACATCATGTTCAGAACTAGCTACAGACATGACTGCCTTGGTAAAGCTCACAGAGGAGCAAAGTGTAGTCTCTTTAGCAAAATTAACTTGGAACCTCAAGTTGTGCTCTAGCAAAACTGGCCAACATGTTCCTGTTGCTCCAAGCTATCTCATTATCACTGGAAATATTAAATAGTCATGGCCTTGATAAGGCACTAGTTTTTATATATTTATATACATAGTATATATTACAATAATACTATATATGAATATACACATAATATATATATCTGAGGTTGTTACAGCTGTAGAGAAATTAGCTTCCATTATGGTGACCATCTTGGCTGTGGATGCTGCTTTTATGCTTTACTGCTTGGAATGTTCAATTACACCCATGAAGTCTGAGGTACCTGCAGATGTACACTGACCAAAATATAATAGCAAATTGGTCCACTGTCTTCTATTATTTAACTAAAACCTCCCACCATGCCAGGGATTCTTTGAACAGACTTTAGGAAGAGCATTAATTCTATTTGCTAGTTTCCTAACATCTGAAACACCTCAAACATTTAGTCTGCTTTTATCCCACCTCACTATCTCAAAAGATGCTGCACACACTGTTAAATCACACCTACTAAAATCTTGGGTTACTCCTGTTTGGAGGAAAAAAGCTGAAATGCATTAGCAAGTTCATCTTTTTATACAGTTAGAATGGTTCTTCCTCTTTTGCATTTGCACAGCACTTACTACAAAGCTCCAAGCATCTCATCAGAATGCTCTTAATATGATTGCTCTTAATATGATTACTCTTAATAGCAATACTCATCTACACAATACAACAATTTGAAATGAAGACAGGCTACTTGGAAGGCTTTTCTGAATGTTAACTTTCTATTTAGCCAGGCTTGCAGAGTAAACTGTAGCATGCCATATGTCTTAGTGCTAATTGTTAATTTCCTTTCATGACACTTTTCCCCAATACAAGAATCATTTTTCCTGCAGGTTTTTGCAAGGATACATTAATGTATCTAATTTTATACTTTAATAGAATTTCACAAGCCATGATACATATCAGTAATTACTGCTAAAATGGGTGTAAATTATCTTGGTCAAATAACGAGTGTAAACAATTTTTTAATTAGACTGCTTGAAATTTGCAGGAACCAGGTAATGATAATGCTGCTCATCAGACAGAGGCAGCACATTCATCTCTCTGTGTTCCTATTCTACTTCTCATGCTAATGCACAGCAAACATACATGTCAAGGCTCACATGTACAACCACTTCTGAGCACACAGAGCCTGTACTTGGCACCACCTTTCAGCAAAGACTGATTGGAAATATACTGTTGGTAATCTGAGCTCCTAGAAAGAAAGAGTATATCCAAAGTATATCCAAGCCAAAGACAGTATATCCAATAGATCAAATCATCAGCTATGTTATTCCACTTCCACAGGGAGCTGCACTGGATGCTGGGACCAACAGTCTCCATTTCATTTGTGGGGTCTCTGCATCTCTGTACTGGCTTTACTGTTCAAAAATATGTTTTAATTTACCTTGGAAACCACCTCCTGACAAGTGCTTTTTGGGTGCTCTCACCTTGGAAAATACGGTTGTAGATTTTTATAATATGATACTTTTCTCTCTTCCTTACAGGCTTTCTAAAACCAGTGAAACAGCATTCCCACACCACTGGAAAGGCCAGTAGCAGCTGGGCTAGCAGGCACTGAAATAAATGGGACATTTCCCTTCAACACCAGGGAAAATCTTGCACATCTCCCCTGCTCAGGCTCTAAAGGCTCTACTGACAACCCATGAAACAGGAGCAAGGAAAGACAACCCAAGGAGGCACTGGGAGGCAACTGGGAGTCTAGTGAAGTACAGCTCAGATGTCCTCTGCTGCCTGCACCATGATGTGAGTGAGAGTTGCCCATGGAAGTTGTGTCTGTCTCACCCCTGGAAGTGTACAGGTTGGACAGGGTTTTGAGCAACCTGGTTTAATGGGAGGTGTCCCAATCCATGCAGGAGGGTTGGAAGCAGCTGATCCTTAAGGTCCCTACCAACCCAAACCATTCCATGGTTCTTTGATAACAGGCACTCATGGAGTGTAAGGGTGATACCTCCCAAAAGGAATACTCAAGTTAAGGCAAAACTCCCCAGGCACAAGAATTCAGTTCAAAGGATTATGTCAAGTGGTCCTACTTTGGAGTCACTAGAAGTTTCTGAGACTACATTGATATGTGTGACCTTCAGGACATTCATATCCTAACCAGAAAAAAAGTGAGAGCACAGTGATTGTGCTCAATTGGTATTTATAGTCATTAATCAAGTTATATTTTGTGACCACTCTTATTTCTATTGAAGAATAATCTCTCTTTAAATGGCAAATCACATATGGTTTAGCAAAATATTTTGAAACAGTTTAATACCCACATAAATAATCTTTCATATGATACAGAGGGAAATATTGCTACTGTTTACCCAGTGATATGAAGTCATAACTCATTTATTCAGTAAATAACTGTAAGAAAAGCAATTATGTTTAGAATGCCAGGAAACACTATCTCTTACAATTCACTTACAAAAGCAGACTTACTGCAAATTGTCAATGATCCTTCACCGATATGTTTAAGTATATGTTTATGTTGCTTCTTAGCCAACCTTACTAATTGTCCCTTATAATTGTCCCTTAAAATATAACTTCATATATTTTTATTTCAGCTCCATCTACTTACAAAAATCACAGAAGTCATCTCAACTGCAACATAGATTCATCTAAAAGCAACACAAGCAACTGATAAATGACCCACTAATACTGTACTTATTAATTCTGTCTTTCAGACTGGATATTTTAAGCATTTGAAGACACTAAGAGGTATAATTAGTTGTAGGAACAACTAAGGACTAATTACCAGTACAGGAAAAAAAAATCAAAAGCATTACTATAATTAGGTTCATTTGTTTCACTTGGAAAGGAAAAATCCATAGCATTCTGGAAAATGGTGCAAGTCAATTAACATAATTTTCTTGAGATGACTGAAGTTAGGAAATGAAATCACAAGTGATAGTTCATGTAAGAAAGAAAAAATTGTTTTAGACCTCTTTACATAAGGGTCAACTACTCTCACCTAACATTCCCATGAACTGTGCTTTCTAGAAACAAGTTTTTCTTTGTTTCCACTTAATGTTACACATAATTGAAAGGACAAGAAGTGTTAATTCAATCTTCCTAAATGTCACACACTGAAGAGCAAAAGAGAGCTAATGCAGGTACATTTCTGATGTGCACACCTTTTCAAGCCCCAACATTAATCAGTGTCAGGAGATTTCCAAGTATTTTGTTTCATGGGTTGTGCAATCAATGAGACACTTAGTTTCTACCCACTGGCCTGTTATACCTCATTACAGAATGTTAAAAAGTTACAAGTTAAAAACAATTCTTAATGACCAGGATGCATTCAAGAGCACTTGCTGATTATCACTGCAGAAAACTGAATCTTTACAAAAAGGCCACTAAAGCTGTCAGGGTCAGAATTCAACTTACTGATTTTTTTTTTTTTTTTAATTTTTAAAGAATTTACTCATCTTTACATTTCTGTTTGTGAAAATACTCTAATGGCATTTTAAAGCGTATCCCCATTTTCTCAACAGAAAGCTAATTTTACAGTAAGCAAACTGCACGCTCAGATTCACCAAGGAAAAGAAAACTCTAATACTGAACAGTAGGATTCCAATATAAAACTGCTAGAAGTAATTTTGGGTGTCTAAGGCAATACAGTAACAATATCTCCTTAAAAACTAAATATATGAGAGGGGGAAATTCTGAGTTATCCATGCTTATGCTACAGCTTCTTTCCCTAGGTCAGGTGCCATCTCTTCACTCAACAAAGGGAACCTTCCTACAACTCTTTCAAACCATAAAAGACTCCAAAACATCTTTCTAGATCACTTATTAGGTGTAATTTTTTTTTTCACCAGATATAGCTTTCTAGAGAGGTGGCTGATGCTCCAAGCCTGTCAGTCTTTAAGACACCTATGGACAATGCCCTTTATAACATTCTTCAGCTTCTGGTCAATCCAAAATTGCTCAGGCAGTTGGACAAGATGACTGTCCTAAGTCTCTTCCAACCAAAATATTCCGTTCTATTTAATTATGCCATTAGATGTCCCCAATTTACTTGCATTAAAGCACTGTGCAACGAAAGAGGCCAGTGATACTCCAAGAACCATTTTGCAGTGCTTTTCACAAGCACACCCGTGTGTGAGTAACCCCTCAGTCCTGAGGGAGTGTTTTTTTTACAGGAATGAGCTAAGAGAGGACTCATACCTCTGTAACTAACTGCTTTTTCTACCTATTAATGTGTGGGCTGTCATCCTCTGTCCATTAGGAACGTTAGCTCTCCCAAAGGTACAAAACTTCGCTGCCGCGTCCTCTCAGGAACATCTCCCACTGTGATCAACGCACAGAAGGGGGAGGAAAAAGGGACTGTCAGATGGGGAACAAATAAATAGATCTTATTGCTGCAACCTGCCAGCTCTGGCTGTGCTCAAAGACAGCACCCAGCACAGGCAGGAAGGCACCCATCCCACCCTGCCCTAGCACCCACGCCGGGGTGCGCGGCAGCGGCCGGAGGGCTTGGGCTGATTTCAGGCATTAGCTGAAGTAATTGCTACAAACCCAGTCAGCAAAGGAACAGAATTTCATGCAAAGGCTCTGTTCAGGCAGAAGGAGACAGTGCAATGTGAGTGAGTAGTTTCTCTGCAGCTCTGGGAGCTCATATTATAAGGCAAATTTAAAGCTAAGAAGACATAGATGAGTACCAAGTCCCAAATCCTCCTAATTAAGTGCTCTGAAGAGACTGTTTGCAGTGGGAAAAGTTGGGCAAAAGCAAAGGATGGTGCTGAAGCCTCCTGTAAAAGCAAAGGGGAGAAAGTTTTCCTCCTCTGCTGCCAGGTAACAGAATGTATTGTAGTCTTACAAGGGAACTTGTTATTTTCTGTAACATAAAAACAGGTTTAAAACAATTTACAGTTCTTCCCCATCCCACCTGCAGTGCTCCATGAAAGCAAACAAAAGAAGCCTGCTGGATGGTTCTTTAGAGGTGACTTAAGCACATGCTGCTTGAGGTGATGGGCTCCTGCCAAGCATCAATGCACTCTGAAGAAACTGTTTGTATCAGTCAGACTTTCAAATGGGCATTTATATTCACTGGACACCTTTCAGTATTAATACAGGGGAGCATGTACCCTCTCTGCATCAGTACAGCTGAGATACTGGGAGGTTACTTAAACATTAATTCGTGGTGGTTTTATGACTTACAATTAGAGCTTCTGGGCCAGATCTTCAGCTGGCAAAAATTCAGCACAGCTCTATTTAAATTAAAGGAATCATGCTAATTTACACCAAATTATGATCTGCACTGAGGGTCCCTAAGGATTATCTCCATGATACATCAGTTATTTTACATAATTAAACTAGTTGAGAGAGTTTCTTAGTAAATTATGAGCCATATTTATTCATTCAAGACCTCAGACTCATATATTGTCTTTCTTCTCCTTTTTTTAATTGAATATATCTCATCACAACTTTGAAGATATATTATCAAATCTTCCCAAGGTTTGCATGGGAAAATACCTTTTGCACAGCACTAACTACTTAACATTCCTTTCAGTATTTTTTGCACAGCAAAATCTCTCCTGACCCTGAAGAAAATTTTAGGGAAGTGAAACATGGTGAATGAGATCTTCTGCATCCTTATTTCATAATTATTGTGCAGCTACCAAGCTGATGCTAAGCTCATGTTTTCTAATGGTCCAGCATATTACAGCTGTAAAATCCTGACCTGAAAAACCTTGTTCTGTGTAGTGTTGCCATTCATAAACCTCTGATTTTGTTACGATTTTTTTTCTTAATACAAACAGCACATTTGGTGCAACATCTTTGTTTTGTATATTCCAAAGGGTAAAGCACTATAACCGTGAAACTTGGTATTCACTTTTATTGGCAGAATAGCCAGGGGTTTGCTAAAAATTCCACAGTACAGCACTGATTCTGGATTTTGTATAACTGTAACAGCTTTGTTACACATTTTGCTTGGTTTGACTACAGGCACAGAATCTCCAATACATACAGTATTTTACCTAAATAAAAATATTATATAAACACATATATAAAAATACATTCGTAGGCATGGTGTAATCAGGAAAACATTCTTTTTCTGACCATGATTCACAACTGCATTATGATGAACCAAAATTAATTTTTGTTGACACAAGGAAAAGATTCCTCTCTTACCTCTTATTCCTGTCTTCTATCTGCAAGATATAGACCATGTCATCAGTAGCATGAAGCTTGGAACTGCTGTCTCCCCATTTCAGCTTCAGGCTCTGAGGACCTGCTGCAGCACATTCTAACCGAGGAGGTGAGGGTGGTAATGGCCTGGTTTTTGCTTTAATAAAGTGGCTAAATGGTCCAGCTCCAATTTCATTGACAGCCTGGATCCTGATCCTAAAACAAACAACAAAAAGGTAAATGTTAAATGAAGTTATTTTACCAGGTTCTTCATATTAAAATAAAAATGCCTGATTGCAGTCTTTGTAACCCCAGGAAGAAGGGAGAGCTACAAGTGCAAATTGGAAAAGATGATGTGTGTAACTATGAATAAATAAAGTGCAGAAGTGTGTTGTGGTTGTCTAACAAAGGTCAGGGACTAATTTATGTGAAACCATCAAGTGAAAGCATTGCTGTTACTGCCATGAAGCCCATCTACATGTTGGTAAAGAGCTCTGAGGACCAAAGAATGGTATTGCTGCAGCATGTGCACTGGTTTACAAAGTATGCTATTTCAGTACACTAGATTTATAGACTTATTTTGGTTGGAAAATAACCTTAAATCATCAAGTCCAACTGCTGATCCTGCACTGCCAAATCCACCACCAAAACATGTCCCCAAGTACACTACCTTCTACTGGGGAGAGCTAATTGAGAAGGTTAAAACTTAAAACCTTCTACACATCTCTCCCATACTGTGGAAATACTAACCTTGAATGAACTATCTATTTGATCAAAGAAAAGCTGGACTCAACTCAGTCTCACAAGAGGCACAAAAGCTCCCAAGCCATCTGAATTGCATTAAGGACATTTAGAAGCAAAGAGAAGCAGACCACTTAACTACTCATAGGAGTTTTTATATGGAAATACTATTAATACCAAGCCTGTCTTCTAAATTACATTTCTTTCTTAAGATAACAACTTCTGGCTTCTGCTTTGTCACTTCCTCTTATCTGTCTGCACTTTAGTTTAATAATTTGCACAATCAGAATCTACTTCTAGGAATGACTGAAGTGTAGCAGCCTTTTAACTGTGGTAATATCAGAAATACTGTAACTAAAGTAGGAAATAAGCATTTTGAAAGAGTTTTGAGGGCTGTGTAAATAGAAATATTGGTCCAGATGAGCTTGAAAGTTTTCAAAAGTTTGTTAAATACAGTGAAAAGAAGAGAAAATAGGATGGGCAAACTAATTAGTTTTTTTTAGATAGTTCAGCCAACTTCAGATAGCTGGACAGATGCCATTTACTTTGAAAAACCTGTGCATAACAGTCTAGTATTTTCTCATGGGAAAAGTCTCTCTACAAGAAGTGCTGCTGGTTCTCAAAACCGATCAGCTACCAAGAAGTACCTGGGGAAGGTGGCAGGGGGAACAAGAGAGGAGAGGAACAAGAGTGTTCTGCACCCCTACAGTGCAGCCTCCTTTAGAGAAAGGAAAAGATAAATAGAACTGTCTTTGGTTGGCATAGCTACTTATTTTGACTGAAGTACATGAAGTGATCTGAGTTTATACCAACAACATATGAAAAATTACTTTGCTTTGAACTGCAAGTTTTTAACTCCATCATTAGAAAAAAGTTTGGGGAGAGTTAAAGGGAGAGGAAAAATCTCTCCAGAGAACTAAAATAAAATCCCAAACCATATTTTCTCCAATTTCAAGAAGAAAAGGTTTTAAAGGATTAATAAACAAATGATACAGCCTTAACCCCTGATTAGGTAGCTACTGTAGCCTGTGAGAATGCACTCTGTTTACACAGCCATGTCTCCATGTCTGGTTAAATCTTTGCTTATTGACCTAGCCACTAAGAAGGGTAAAGCATTGTGTAGTGTGGAGCTGTATTTTCCTTTTTATCTTCCTTTTGGTTTCAGGAAATGCATCCTGACAACCTTACAGCACTACACAACAGTGATTTCACACACCTTGGAAAGGCATTTTTTAAATTTAACAATTGCAGTTTAAACATAACTTTGTTGAAAATAGAAAGACTATATTTAGGAATAGTATCTAATTCTGCTGGACTAATAATATTTGTCTTAATTCTCACATTTTCCCACTGCATCTTGTAAACATTTAGAAAAAAATAAATCCAACTAGGCTAATTTAGAAACCATTAGAGGATCTTTAACAGACCATTCTGTCTTGTAAGATTCTTGTCCGAGGAAAATAAACACACAAAACAGGATGCTATTTTCAGATTGGTCACAAACCCCTTTCTGTACCATTCCAACAAACAGAAAAATCACTTTTGAATTAATCTTAAGAGTCTGACATGAGAAGAGTTTGATTTGCTAGTTCCCACATGTGCAATGCCACCAGCCACAATACCCATGCCCATGAAGACCTTTGGGAGTTAAAATTCCCAGGGCTTTAAAAGGGAGTCCCTGCTCACACAACACTCCTCTGGGTCTGGAACAAGACATTGTTATACAATCTGAAGCAGAAAATTTGTTTTATAATCTATTTGAGCACTGCTGACTTGAGCATTCACATGCATCTTGCCTTCTTCATCCTGGAAGATCTTTTCCTCTATACAACCTAGAATTTTAATATTGCTAGAATTTTTACTCCTCAACCAAATTAAAATTAAATGCTGTTACTAAAATGTAATAAGGCAACTACGTATTTCTGTAAATTATGTAATTTCAGAAGAAAACAAGCATTTTTAAACACAGTTGGCTTGCATTGAAGTATCTCAACAGCACAACCCAATTAACTATGGAAAGCATTGACTGAAGCTTAGGAACAGAGTGTAACAGCAAATTGGTATTTCTGTTAGTGTTGAACACTTATTTATTAACTCACATCCATTTACACAGAAAAGCAGTCCAAGTCTTATTACCTTATAATCTGAGCTCCCAGAGCTTCGTGGCTATGTCAATAAAGTGAACAGACTGCAGAACTCTCAGGCATATTTGTGCAGCAGCTAAGAAGCATATAAGAAGCTAAGAAGCATATTTGCTTCTTACCAGCAACAGTGCTTTTGCATCTGCTTTTTGCAAGAGGGGTGCTGGGCCATGTCTGACATTGGAGAATTCCTCTCAAAATCAGCCCTACACTGGCATCAGCTGCATGGCAGAGGCATGGCCCTAATTCTCCCTGCCTTAAACAGATTTTGGGATGCAAATCCTTGTGGCATGTGGGCTGGATTTGTTAAGACACTGAAGTCATCAGACTCATCAGCTTCTAGGAAACCTCTGTGAAGAGCCTGGAGCTGTGTCTACTCGAGGTGCTGATGTGTGGCCACTTCCAGGCAGAACAATGCCAAAGCTCAGCCACCAAGTCCAGTGGAGGGGACACACGTGGCCATGCTGTTAGAATCACACCCCTAGGCAAAACAATGTTCTTTTCCAATTTTGGACTCGGTGGATTCCTAATAACCAAGATTTGCTTTCAGTTTCAGGTTTCCACAAATAAAACCATTGACAGGGAAATTCCAGTATTATTACAATGTATAAGCTGAGCTCAGAGTCTCAAACCCAGTAGTGTTTGGCTGGTTTAGTCTAAGAAAAACAAGGACTGGAAGAAAACCTGTTCACTGTTTTTAAACAAAGCAGGGAATAAACACGGGAGAGGAAGAAGAGGTAGTTGAGTCAAACAAAGTTGACACAAGAAGAAAAACCATAAACCATTGCTGAAGAAATTTAGAAAATATGAGCAGTGGCATTCTGCAGCACTCTTCTGATTGAATCAGGGTGGACAAAAACCCATCACCTTTGAAGACACAGCTTGATCAATGTGTTTCTTATGGATACATTTATCAGGATGCAGATGTTCCCTGAGGAAAGACACGTGTCAAGATAGGCTTGAAGAAGTATCAGTGGAAGAGTTAATGACTGACAGCAAAACCACCTTGATGTATCTATTTTTCTCCTAATAATAATACTTCAATCTACAGATGAGGTGCTTTTGAACCTCAGCTGCAATCACTTGCCTTTCCTGGCCAGCATGAGATGAAAGAATTGGGAGTTTCTTTCTCTTGTTGTAAAGAACTTTCATATATAATTACTTCTGATAACACTGGTTTGTGCTCCTGTAATGTCTTTTCACTCCGTACCTCCATGTCCAGGCTTTGAAAGCAAGAACATTTCCCTAAGGGAAACTGTAGACAACCAAAAATCAGCTAAAACCACAGAGACTGAAGAAAGAAGACTTCAGCCATTCTGGCTATTGGGACTGTGTTGTTCAAAGGTCTCATTTTGCTTTAGCTGTTTGGACTCTTGCTGGAACAAAATGAGGAGAAACCAGGGAGTACAAGACTGCCCAAGGATGATACAGTTCCACAGATGGGTAGCCAGTCAGTAGACAAACTCTTCAGCTTATTACTAGTTTTATTATTATTATTGATTAATCTTCAGTGAGTTCATGGTCTGGTCGAGGGTAAGACCACAAACACACCAGTGCTGACCCAAGGCAGAGTGAGAAATGTTGAAGAACATGGAGATGGAGGCAGGACAACAGCAACCTGAATCCCTCAGCTAAAGCTCTTGTGCAGCTTTCCTGCTGTGAAGTATTTTGACAAATATCTTAAACTAGCTCAGTTTCCCTTTTCTCTACCCATTTACAAGCCAAACAAGATAGTTCAGCTTTTAACAAGACCAGTTTTCCCAGTCTGGAATTGTGTGATACCACTTTGCTGGCACAAAAGAAAGGAGAACCCAAGGAGGGAAGAAGAGAAGGATTCTTTTGACAGCAGCACCAGCTAAAATTGACCATGAAACTAGGATCTGAACCACAGCAGAAGGCAACAAAAAGCTAATAGTTCACTGCTGTCTTTGCCAGAAAGGATGCCAGGCACTGGTGTTACACTGGTGTTACAAAGTCACTGAAGAACTGGGGACAGCAGGAATGGAGTCACATTCCCTGGGTTTGTATGACAGGTCTGAAATGGAGGGATTCTGAATCACCCATGTCCTCTTTTACCTCCTTTATTTCAGATTGCCAAATGGATATATACACATTTTTAAAATGAATCTACACCTTTTTTAATTACATGGTTTAAAAATCCACATATTCTAGGCAAAGATCAGGAACCATCCTCTAGGCACTGTAAGCAATATATGTTCCTCACTTTAAGTAACTTCTAGCACAAATATTCGTAGAATTGAAACACAAGAAGTTATCTTTTTTTATGTACACAATGAAATCTGAGAAATTAACTTTTCATTCAAATTCTGCAAGACCTGTAGAGTAGTGATCTTGAATAAAAAGAAAAAAGAAATATTACAGGTCTGTGCCATGTCCAATTTTACAACTGTGCAATCAGATTTCAGTCTTTATTAGAACAGTACTTAGAATTTCTTTAGACACACCTGCTGTATTGTTTTTCATTGCCTGCATGGAACCACTTATTTATTTTTTTAATTAGCAATTAGGGAAAAAACATATAAGCCTGGGTGTTAAAATAATAATAGAATTTTGGCAATGTCACTTAGAAATTTAGACTCTGAAGCAATATAAAGAAATCTGTTTCAAATTCAGTTTATATTTTAATTAATCTCCATGTGCTAGAAATGAAAAAAATGCTGTAGGTAGCTATAAATATAAAAGTTTATTGTGTGTAAATTGCTATCCCCTCACAGGAATCAATACAGTTAGTATTATAAACCCCTGGAACAGTACTGCTAAGCATCTGAAAAAACATGAGATATCACATTCTGATTTTAGCTTTCCCATTTTTAAAATTTACTTTCCTGCCAGGGTAACTTTAACTTAGCAGAGTAGCTCAGGAGGTGAGGGATAAGTTAAGGAGAGGAGAAAGAGGAAAAATGTGGGGAGAAAAGTCATATTTGGGCATGAGCTACTACAATGAATTTTGTAAAAGTATTACTGCATCTCCTAAATCGGTTGGGTTGTTTTTTTTTTAAAAAAACTCACTTTTCATGCCATAATAAACATTTCCCAGGTAAAATTAAGCTGTTTGAGCTCATGCTGAGTGCTCTGCACCATTTTTAAAAAATGGTACTCACCTGTATGAGGTTTCTGGCAGCAAATCATTGATAACGTATCTGGTAATGTTTCCTACTGGAATGCTGATGTCTCCCAGATCAATGTTGTATGATGTAATCTCAGCTCCATTATTGCATGGCTCTTCCCAGGTCAGTACAAGGCACACAGAGGGGGAGAGCTGACAGGCATCCACGTGCTCATCCTCCAGCACAGAGAGGGCAGAGACCACATCAGGCACCGAGGCAGGGATCCTGCAGGTTGCCAGCTCACTGTAGGGTCCAGCTCCTGCCTGGTTAATTGCCTGTGTGTTAAAAAAAAAAAATATTGTTACAGGACAAATGTTCTCTTGCAAACGTCTATTGTGTTCATAATAATGGGTTGTGCAGCCTGGATGAGTTGCATGGATTACCCAGAGGATATGCACTGCTGGCTTGTTCTCTTAAAATTGACTCACACCCTCTACCTATCCTACAGCAATTAATCTCTTCCTTTGACTCTCAGGAACATCTCAGACATTTTGGAGATTATTTCCCTAATAGATACTTAATCAAACATATCAGTAACTTTTTTATCAGCAGCAAACTTTGTTTAGTAAGGAAAAATGTCACAGTCACACTGGCAGTGATGGGCAGCTCATCAAGTTGGGCACCCAAAATTGCTGAGCTGCCCTGTCTAACATCCTCAGCCTACTGCAGAGTGCAGCATCAGATGCCTTCTGCAAGCAGAGTACCCCTAGACATAAGGGGTGTTAGGCTTGCTGTTCTTGACTCAGAGAACAGATGCTGCTCATTTCATGCAAAAAAGTTTGACACAAGAATAAGCAACTCAGCATGACGTGAAGCCTATGATGCAGGTTTCCCCAGAGGTCACAAATCACTAGCTAACTATCACCAAAGCACATAGATCAACATTTTCCAAGAGATGAAAGCAACCAATTATCAAGCTTCTTGTCTTGACTCAGAGATCCAGGATCCCAGTGGAAACCAAATTTGAAAATCTTGCTGACTTCTGTTCACTAATTACAGAGCTTTGTTGTCTTTGCAAGCTCAGCATTGCACAAGGGTGGTTTTTTTACCTGCTTTTTTTATCAGTTGATGCCCAGGCAGTGGCAAATGCTGTGTATGGTGCAAAGAATGGCCCAGAAAATGGCTAACATTCGGCTCAGGATTATTGTAAGCTCCCATGCACACAATCATAGAAACATGGTTGGAAACAATCTGCTACTCCAACCAGGGTCAAAGCTGAATACAAACCAGGTTGCTCAGTTTTTTGTCCAGTTAGGTCTTGAAAAATTCCAAGGATGGAGATTGCACAGCCTCCTCTGGATCACTGTTACCATCCTTAATTGTCTGCAACTGACAACTAAAGAAGTGACAACTTCTTTATTTATCTCTCTTCATAACACCTCTATTTCAACCTCTGCCTGCAGCAGAACTGGACACAGAGTTCTAAATTCTCATGAACAGCATGAAAGGGGCAATACCACCCTCCCTTTGACCTGCTAGCTGGGTTCCTCCTTATACATCCCAGCATGCCACTAGGTCACAAAGTACATGGAGAGCTTAGGACAGCATATTATGGTATAGGATGAGCCACTCAAGGTGCAGATCATCCAGACCTTCAAAAGCATCTTTTTTCTAAGTCCAGGTTGGAAAAGGTTTGAGCAACCTGGACCAGTGGAAAGTGTCCCTGTCCATGGCCAGGGGGGTTGGAACTGGATGATCTTTAAGGTGCCTTCCAACCCAAACCAGTCAGGGATTCCATGATTCTGTGATATTGCCCAAAACTGACCCCCATTTACATGGCCTTTGGAAAAGTGAGCTCAGTCTCCCACCAGACTACAATTCCTTGGAAATCCTGGGTTTACAATGCTGCCTGTAGGGACTACAACAGCAAGGAAAGGACATATCAAACAATTGTTTGATTTCTTAACTGTAGTGAATAACTTATTTCTGCTCTGCATAATGCAAACACAAAGCCATGTTCTGTTCTTCCAGGAGGCATTTTGTTCAATTGAAGAAAGAGATAACAAAGTTAGGTTTGTCAGCTTTGAAAAAGCCCTTCAAAACAAATCCTGCTCCAGGGACATCTTCTATTTAGTGAAACACTCCTTGAGCTGTTAAAAGTGAGCCTTGTGCCACAGTCTGCAAATGATATTATTTGTCTTGCCTCTAAACCAGTGTTTGGCAATCTGTATCTTGCTCCAAGCAATTTATTCTTAGTGGTGCTTTTAGCTGCTTTTTTTTTTTTTTAATTAGACAATCTCATCATCATAACTGTCAGGAATTTCATTCTTCTTTGCTTCCTAGATACTACCCCCCTGCTCCCTCCCATCATGACACATTATTTGCCTTTCCAGAAGCACAATTGTTTTCAGGAATATTCATTACAGGAAAACAGTTGAGCAACAGCAAAGACAAATTCTCTGCTCTGCAGTTACATATGAGTGATTTCTCAATTCTCTCTTTTGATTGAGTTACTGTAGATTGAGATAGCAATATTTATGAGAAGGCAAAGTAATGTGGTTTAGGCAATCTGTATTTATAGAAAGTAAAAGAACTTTCTGTTAAGGTGCTAAAAGATAAGAAAAAAATGCTACTATTATCTCCTTTTTATTTAAAAAAGAAGACTATAACTTCTGAAACTAACTTTCCTTCTTTGCCTGCTATACATATCTTGGTTTTGGGGTTATTTCTGTAAATGTTTCAATGTTCCAGTGTATCTTATAAAAAATTATTTTCCATCTAACACACAGATCAGATCTAGAGGATGAAGCCCTCTAGAAAGTAATACACAGGTCACTGATGGACTCCAATGATCTGCCTCACCGCTGCTGGGCATTTCACTTCAGCCTATGGACTCAGTTATATTGGCTGCATTAAAAACTGGGTAATCTGCACAACATTTTTGTGGCAGGTCATTCAAAATGACTTCTCACTCAAAATCAAGGCTGCCACACAGCTGGCTGTTTCCATTTTTACCACTAAAACCTCCTGGAGCTCACCTCAGAAGTGGTCTCCTCCCTGCCTGGGGGATGCTGAATGCTTTCCCTCCTGTCCAAACAAGAGGCACTTTCTGGCTCACATTTCCAAACCACTCACACAAGTTCTTTCAATTCACCTTTCCCAACAGGGCCAGTCCAAGTATTCAGCCAGCTATGAGCAGTACAGTGCCACGTACTGAGAGGTGTGGGGCCCTAAAGTCTTGGCTGCTGGCCAGAGGCTCCAAAGCTACTTAGTAAATAAAAAAAAAGTAAAAAAAAATAAAAAAAAATTCAAAGTCTTGTTTAAAATAAAATTAAGAAGGAAATGCTCGACACAAGCATTCTGTCCTTGATCAAAAGGAAGACTCCTGGGTGGTCCACACGTTTGCCAGCTGGGTGGGTATGTGAACTTTTGGTTGAATTACTGGTGGTGTTCTGTCTTAGTATACAAATAAATCTTGTGGAAGAGTATCATGGGCTAAAAAAGATTTAAATCAATCCCACTCACTTCACTTCCTATTTAATTTTCAGTAGACATAAAGGAGAAAAAATGTTGCATTTTTATTTTCATATATATTTATCTAAAAATGTATTTCATCCCTTTTTACTGAAAATAATTGGAAAGAGATCAAAGAAAAAGAAATCATATAGAGACTCTATATGAGAACCAGTCTTACAAATCTAAGAGACAAAACAGTAAAGATGAAGACTCACTTTCTGGCTGCTACCATCTCCTATATACACAGGAACTCACTCAGCTGGGTTGCTTTTCTTGATAAGTGAAACAGATGTTGGAGTTCCTTACTTAAGCTAGGGGAATCTTCAACATCCACTTGGGAGGTAAATGTTGTTTACATCTCATTAGCAAGAAAAAAATTATTTAAAAAGAATAATTGTCTGAAACATTATTATTTTGTTTTAATACCAGAGGGCAAGGGGGCTATGCTAAAGAAGTTATTCACTGAAAATAAACCACATGACAGAGGAATTTCCAAGTGTCAGAAGTTACACCAGCTCCCTTGTTCACCCCTCGGATCTGTGCAGAATCTAAACCATTCAGTTACACAGCAACAGTCTGCATTATTTAAAATAATACAAATAACTACACAAGCCAAATAACATCCATGCCTTCTGACTTTAGGGCACATTAACTTCATAGTTGCTAATGATAGAAACAGAAGGAAAATCTGTTTGCATCTTAGGTTGCAATCCATACAAATTTTCTGACTTCCATACCTGCAGCCTACAGCAGTAATGTGCTGCCGCTGACAAGTCACTGATTTCAAAACAGGTGTCTGGGCCATTATATGCAACTTGTAGAGATTCCTCATCTTCTCCCCACTCTAATCTGTATTCAGAGATGTCAGCACCAGAACATTCAGGACTCTGCAACACAAATATTTATGTGGTTCAATTCAGAAGCGAGCACTTCAGATCTGTCTTTCACTGGGTAAGGAGCGAATTACATGGAAAAAAAAAAAAACTAAACAA
Source organism: Phaethornis superciliosus (assembly GCA_023637945.1). NCBI lineage: Eukaryota > Metazoa > Chordata > Aves > Apodiformes > Trochilidae > Phaethornis > Phaethornis superciliosus. The sequence continues at coordinate 20,282,291 of JAJQWJ010000010.1, forward strand.
CACAAACCCTTCTTTTTAAATTAATACACCATTACTGCTGCAAATGGAAACTCACTGAATTAGTGTCCCCTAATAGGTTACTGAAACAGGCCAGTTCTGCACAGAAATTACCTGATAGAAATTCAGAGAAATGAGAAACTGTATGGAGCTACTTTGCTTTTCATTAGCATGTGCAGGACTAAATTGTCTCTCCACTGGCTTGGCAGAAGCACAACCGTGGAGAACACAAAAAAGCATCAATCTAGCGTAGTCTAGTTGAATGATCAAAACACAGCTCTGGATGAGCTAAGACTTCAAACCTGAAGTAGTTACTCTTCTTACTGAGAAAAGAATAACCTTGGCAAGCGAGGAGTTCATCTGAGGTTTCCAGTGAAAGTCACCCATCAACCTAATGGTCCCAGCATGAGACATGGGAGTATGGACCTGGGTACATTAATGCCCACAAAAAGACTTCTGCAGGATATGTTCTCCACAACCCCTTTATCATCCTGAACTCAAGGGGAACACTGAATAAATGCCAGAATTTGCTGGAGATGAGCTAGTGCTCAGTTCCCAGAACAAAATATTGTGGTTTTTTTACCTGAGATATCGAGCTGTAGCGTGTGGATTGAACTGACTCAGGGAATCACTGCTTTAAATCACAGAAGTGGGGTCTGGGATAGCACAAAGACTTTATGGCTAGGGTATGCAAAGGGTAATTTCCAGTAGAAGGATCCAGAGCACTGCTGCCACCACAATGATCACTCTGACATGGGCTGTTCTAGCAGTCCCCAGTTGTTTTTGCAGGAGCATTCAAAGCTCCTAAGCCAGCCTTGTAAAATAATGTGTAAAAAATGCATATTAGGTACCACGGTGTGCTCTGCAGCCAGACAAAATACTCCACAGATCTCTGCTGCTTTTCCTTCATATCCCTATCAGCCAAAACCCAACAGACTCTTTAAGAAAACATAAACCACTGCAAGTCACATTACTCCATCCACAGCTCCATTTTTAACTAGAATAAACAAATATATCCTGCACATACACAGCCTACCAGAAACACTGCTGCATTTGCTCATGGTTGGAGAGTACAAATGCCTGCCCATACACTTATTTAAAAGGTAACATTTAAAAGTTTAGTGCAGCTTTTAGCTTAGCATTCCAAAATATTGCAAGGAATATTGACAAACACCCCCTACACTGCACCAAATGTTTCACTGTAAAATTAAACTCAGATCACGTTTGTACCCAGGTATGTTGGCATAATGAGTTTATTCCAGCATCTCATGACCACTGATCAATTCTTTCTCAACAGAGAAAGTCATCCTTTAGAGAAGGCACCCAGCAGATGCAGGGCTGGAAGGGCTGCTAGGTGTCCAAAGAAAGTCCATGGCAGAATTCCAGCCCTATCATTCCATCTCACAACTTCATCTGTGACAATATTCTTTCCTTTCTGCCCTAATTACATAATTTTTTTTTTTTTTTAGTGACACCAAGTTTTTTTTTTTAGTGACAGCTCAGTGCTTCAGCTAAGACTTATTTTAGAAGAGCAACCTCTAAGATTCTGGAGAATGGAGGAGGAACGCACACAAATTAAAAGTAAATATTTGGAGACGAGACAAACATTTTTTGAGGGAAGCAAAATACATTGTAAGCATCTGTGCAGAGTTAATTTCATATTGGAGACTCTGGCTTCAGCTAAACTCAAATATTTGCCTTCACAATTCCACCCTGGGACACGCTGACATGCTAAAAAGCCTGCAGAGAGAATTTCTACCCGACCAGTGCTCTATCATCTGATGCCAGCGTAGGAGGTCTCATGTCTGAATCCTGATCTGGATGACTCATGATCAACTTTATGCACCTCTTTATAGAGGAAAGAAGAGGATTTTCTACAACAGAAGAGCCCCTGTGTACAGTTTTCTTGCACAAAAAAAAAAAAAAAAAGAGTTCTGAACTAGTGAACAGCTTCAAACTTGCTTTCAAATTTTGCGGTGACCGTATTTGTTTGGATAAGCAAGATGGAAAAAAAAATGACCAGGGCACCTGACTTACCTCCCAGCTTACAAGGACACGTGTGTCAGAAAGGAAGGAGAGGGAAGGTGCTTTGCACTGGCTGGGTGGTCCTGCTGCCGTGGTGACTTCTGTAGCTTCAGAATATGGCCCATACTAGAGGGGAACAAGGTGCCTGAACGTTAATACAGAAGCCTAAACCCAGCTTGCATTTCTCAGAGGCTTGGAGCAAGCACACAGAAATTGATAAATCTTCTCAAGGATACACTTGGCACTAAATATCAGAGTTTAGCTCAAGACCATGTAAATTATTGCCAAGTTCAAAACAGAGAGCACTTCCATCCTCCTGTGAGGCTGCGGGTACTGGTGAAAGCGTAAGCACCTCTGATTTACCCAAGAGTGAGAATGTGTGCTCATCAACAGAATGCCTCTACCTTACCTTAATTTTTGGCATATCTGCACCACAGCCCATCTTCTTGTGGATATAAGGAGGAGCACAGGAGCAGTAAAGCACATACTAGAGTAAAAATTCAGCTTTTTTAAAAGATAAAAGGTCTGCCACATGTTAATTCGAAGGAGCCCCAGCTTGGGTTCAACATGCAGGGCATACTCCACAGATGGTGTGTATGGCTTAACACCACAGCCAGCCCAGACAACTTTTAAAGCCTTGGTAGGAGTATAATTTAAGCACATATCAGAAAAAAAAAAAAGCCAGTTTCAAGAGTCTGGTTCAAAACTGGCATCAGCCAGCAAAACAAGGGCAGGAGAGAGGCAACTGTGGCAATCACCTTTCTTTTTATTCATCTCCCCTTCACTTTTCTCACATCACTAGCACTAACACAATCACTTTCTAGAATCATCCAGCAAAAGAAAAGCCAAAGCTGCACGTACCCCCCCATCATTCAGAGCTCTCACTCTGAACTGATAGGTTGCTCCAGGGAGGAGGTTGCTGACGGTGCACTCCAGATCAGGACCACGATACACTTCAGAAACAACTTCTTCAGGTTCTGTCATTTCTACACTGTACTCTGAGACAGGACAGCCACTTTCTGATGGAGGGACATCTAGAAAAAAAAAAGTGTAATTTATTAATAACATAAAGATATATGCCAAAAAATATATTTTTCACTTTACATACCACAGATATACATACATTTACCCACCTACAAGCTATCAGCAATGATCTTTCTCTTTAATAGATGCCTCTCCTACAATATCTCAGCATGATCAACAGCTTTAAAGCAAATTAATAAAATAACTGAACTCTACCCATTCACCAGGTCAGATCAGCATTCATAAGCTCAACTGCTTCTCCAAGGCAATGATCTTCCACCCTGGGAAACTGTGGTTGATGCCAGGAGGTGCCCAGCTATTCTGAAGCAGGACATAGTGGTTACCATCCTCTTCTGAGGATGAAAAAAAAGAAAAAGCTACTCATTTTTTTCCCCCCCAGTGTCAAAGGTGGTGTGGTGTGTGCAGAAACACACAAACAAACAGAAGTCACTGAAGTAAGAAGTGTAGAAAGCTGCACAAAGACTGGAACTAGCACTGAATACATCCTTTCTGGGACAGAAAAGTGAAGAGGCACTTGGTGGCTGCCTGACCCAGCCCTGGCTGCTGGCTATGGTTGGACACAGGCTGAGGTGGGTCCAAAAGTGCTACTTATACATGGGTTTTCTGGCAAAGCCTCATTAACACCCAATAAAAATACAAACAACTTCCATCCTTGAACTTTATTAGTCCCACTGCTTGCGTTTATGAGATTCTAAATCTCTGTACCACCCTCTAAACCCTGCTCTTCACCTGAGTAACCACTGTGTGGGAAAATGGATTTATTTTCTGTGCTTGTATTTGTTGCGGGCACCTTTTTTCCTATGAAAACAACATATTTGATAATATTTCCATGTTATCTCACAGGCCAGTACGACATAATCAACCTGCCTTGCGTTCTGAAAAGCAATGGTTGACCATAAGGGGTTCAGTCTTCCAAGATACAACATTTCATCTTGGATCTACAGGTGAATTTGTATACTGGTTGTGGGATAGATCTGTCTGTTAGAAATGGGAATGCTCTAGAATTTATATTAACAAATGATTCCAGAAAGAATCTTGGATTCTGCAAGATTATCATTATAAAGAAAAAAATTTTGTTGCACACTGGCAAGTACCTGGTATTCTGAATAATGGGCATTTTTTGACAGTTTAGTGTCACGTCCATAGTCCAAGTTCTTTGCAAAATTACAGGTGTCCAGTAGATTGTGTATACTACTGTGGATCAAGATTTAAATGGCACCCCAAAGCCCCTGTATGTTGTAACTCAAGTTTGTTAGACAAGTCCTACATTAGAAGCAGCAAAGCCCTTCTGCTAAGTCAATATTGCAAAGGAAATAAAAAGATCTTGATCAACACAATGGTTTTGTAGTAAGAGGACAGATGAAAACTATTCAATAGCAAGATGCTCCAAGGACTTACCCCACTGTAGCTGTATTTCTTTGTGCTTTGGCTTCCCCAAAATTCTTGGTGGCCGGCAGTGACCTGGTGCAACACTTAGGGTACGGACAGGTAAACTTTCAGAACACTGGAAGAGAACAGAAGCTGAAGTTAGGTCTCTGGTATGAATATTAGGGAGTGGCACAAAAATTTTTTTTCTACAACCAACACTTGAAAGAAATTTGTGTGAAAAATAAAGGAGAGATGCTACTAAGTATGTTACTTATAAACGCAATTAATAGAGTTGTCTCATAAGCACACTCAAAACTGTAGCACAGTATTGATGGCTAATGTGTTGTGGTGCTCTTTATTTTGATTTTCATTGTTTTTAAAATAGTAAAGGCTGAAGTACTCAATCAATAAAAAAAAAAGAAAAAAATCAAAGCAGGAGGAATAGAGGTGTAGGTTGCTGAAATGACTGTAAATCAAAAAGAAGGGAATGACAGAAATCACTGGCTGGAAAATGGAACCCAAAAATTTAAAGAAGAATTCAGCCAGCTGAAAAGTAATGAATTATTACAACTAACCACCCTCACTGCATCTTCATTCACCAGCTTTGATCCGGGCCAAAGTATTTATCAGTCCTTACTGATAAATCACACTTACCTGACTGTGTCCCCCAGTGCTGATACAGCATGCCCGGAGTTTATACAAAGTGCCTGGTTTCAAGTGAGTACAGGTATATTCTGTAGCTGAGCCACTATATGCCACTTCCCATTGATTTGCTAAAAAATTAAATATATCCAAGTTTAGAGAAGTACAATGCAAAGAAGTTTACTAGTGTCTAGGAGGAAAGAAAATCCTTAATGTGGTCTTTCCCAAATTATCTATTTGTCATAGTTATCAATGTTAATGCTACTATGGTTACTATTCCTGCTTCAAGACATGCATATATATAGTCATATACATATATATATACTTACAAACAGAAATATGTCTAAAATATATTAAAATATCAAAGCAAATAGCAGGTTCAGCCCTATAACAAAAAAAATCTACCAGTAGTAGAGAAAAAGAGCTTACTTAAAAAAAAAAAAACAGCAACAAAACAAAACCCACAACAAAAAATCCCTATAATACAACCCAAACTCCCCCAAGAGCCCTGCAAGTATCTAACTCTGTTTCAACCACATCTGCAGCATTGGTGCATTAAGGATAATAACAATAATAGCCCAAAGGGTCAGTACTTCTTTATAGTAGCCATGATGGATTAAAGTGGAGAAAACTTGTTGCAAGTTTACCTTCCGGACTTCCTTGAGAAATCTCTAATAGATACTTTAGGATTTCTGAACCACCATTATCCTGTGGAGGATCTGAAAAAATAAAAAAAAAATAAGGAGGTTGTTAGTAAATCAAGAGTAGGAATAACAACAACAAAAAAAATAATCACAGAACTTGTTTCTGCTCCTTCTACTCCACAAAATCATTGAAGAAACAACACCAATTTATAGCAGAAGTGGGTAGCAGACAGAAAAGCTTTCAACATCAATCAGAATAAGGCACCTGCATAATGATGCTACTAACAAAATGTATGAAAAAAACATTGAAATAGATGCATCATGAAGGCTTGCCTCATTGATAAAGGAAGCAGCTTGGATGATGCTGAAATGGGCTGTGAAATTGAAGGTGAAAAGCTTCAAGATAGACTTGAGTGAAAGTTAAGTCTGTAAAAACAAGCAATATTTTTGATCCTGAAAACTTGAGCCTCTACATCTTTTCATATATTAAAGAAATTACTTCTTCAAGCTCTTCAAAGATGTTCAGCTCTGGTCTGAGAAGCATTCTAAGTTCTAGTACCGAGTTACATCATTTTATTTGAACTTATTATGACCCAAAAAAACTCTACTGCAACACAGTGCTCAGGCTTACCCCACTTCACACTGAATCCATGAGATGTTATTGGCCCCTTAATAACAGGTCTGGTTGGAGGTCCTGGCCTGTCTGGGCTTGTGGTACAGACCAACACTTCACTGGGAGAACTCTTTCCTTCCACATTAGATGCAAACAGCTGAAATAAACCCACAAGAAGTTTACCATTGTTTACGGTAACATTTTTCTGACAGTTTTGCATGAGATTTCCTTAAGTAATTGCACAAATAGCATTAAAACGGAAAGAAGGTCACAGCCTAACAAAGCCTGTGGGATTCTACTGATAGGTGCTAGATTATCACATTGTTTCTTTACAAATCACACTGATATTTCCCCTCCTCATTAGTAATAATTCATGACATGCTCAGGAGAAGATTTTTCCCTTTAAAAAAGAAAAGTTGTGGCACCATGCCATTATTTCCTCAAAACAGTTGAAAACAATGACAGTAACTATGCTGTCCTTCTTGTGGAGGTATTACAAACTGCTATTTAATACAAAATATTTCAGAGTATCAGCAATCACACAATTAAAAGCATAAGCAGCATGAGACACAAATGAGAAACATGTTATCTACAGCCACTGAAATGAGCAGGATGCACAGGAAGAAAACTTTCTCAGCCAAATCCTTTGTCTCTACTCAAGGACACCTTCTGCTGGCTTCAGGGAGAAGGTTGCTAAGAGAAGACACCAGGACCTGGCCAGGAGACTAAACAGATCAGAATCATAGAAGAAATCCCAAATGGCCCAATGTTTTGTGTCTGCTGAGAGCTGTATTAGCTCATGCTAGTCTCTGGGACAGGGATCTGCTGCCAAGGAAGCGAGTAATAAAATATGTATTACAATTGCTAATTGTAAATATAAGCTAGCAGGAACTTTTTCACTTGGGAAGCTCTGTTATTTTCAGGAGCAGTCATTTCTATCCTCTTTCCTAGTACAGGCATCTGAGGAATACAGCTTGCAATTTTTATGGCCAAAAAAGCAACTGAGGTTCTCCAGCCCGCTTTAAACAAGTCCTTAAAAAGTCACTATCAACTTTTGTGTAACATCTCTTGGTTCTTCTCTGACCTTTCTCCCATTAAAGACCTCCTGCCATGAACACCAGGTACAAATATCCCAGTAACAGGTTGTTCTCCTCAAGAGTGGCACGGGGCACTTGTGTTGTGCTTGACAGCTTCAGTGGCAACAAGGCTGGTGACTGAATTCTGTGTTTGCAAATAGACTTCAGAGCATCTTCCTTGGGTGGGGTGCCTGTGTTTAGGAGCACTTACAGAGCAGAAGATACCAGCACTTGCTAAAAAAACAGCTCAAAAACCAGCCACGTGTAGGTGTGAGACAAAAAAGCTTCAATTTCTGCATGCCAGAAGAAGACAGACCCTGAGCTGGGAAGGGAGCTGTGCTTGTTGGGCTCCTTACAGAGTTATCTCCACTGTGGAGTAGTGACATTGGTTTTGTGACCATGGATCAGGTTTTTGGGGAGCAATGCAGCCAGCTACAACCACCTCAGACCCCATGCAACATTTCTACAAGACTATCTTTGAGAGTGCTCAGTTCCAAGAACTATGCTCATTTCAAAAAGGCTGAGCAACGAGCATCTCCTGTAACAAAAAGTAAAAATACCACTCACAGTTTCATCTGTTAGGTCTCAGTATAAAATAAATTTTTCTTTGATGATTCAGGTTCACATGTAGTAGTAACAAGAGGTCACATTGCCTGGAAACAACCTGACCTAGAAAATACCATGCAGTGACAAGATGAAGAAGATTTTACCCTGAATTTATACTGTGTGCTTCTTCTGAGATTCTTCACAGTACAGGCTTGCTCCTCTCCAGTGTACTTGGGGTGAAACACGCTATCCTAGAAAAAAAACCAAAAAACCAAAGAAATTCCCATAACTGAGGAAAAGTGCTCTCTGTATCACACTCTGTAGCTAGAACACATCATAGCAAAGGGGCTTCATAGTCACGTGCTTTTTATTATTACTAACTTCAAGCTGCAGGGCCACAAGAATTCTCCTTCTACAAGGACACTGCAATTCATCTGAATAATACAATTTTGCTGTAAAATAGGCTCAAAACCCATCGTGGCAGCTTAACACATTACAGGAACAGAAGTGACAGATTACAGAAGGCAAATGCAGCACACAGCAGTGAGAAGGACACAGCACACAGAACTGGTTAAGGACAAGCTGCTATGGGTGAGAATACAGATTCCTGTTGTGGAGCAGAACAAACCACACAAATAATACCCAACCAGTGGTAAAAGGTGCTCCCAAGTAGCAATCCACAATCTTCAGAGTGATCTTGAACGAATAAATAAAAACTCAATCTAAGTCACGCAGTATAATTTAGAGTAACATGGTCCTTACATTATCCTCCTCCTGAATTTCCAGGGTGTAGGAAATCACTTCCTCTGGGGTGCATCCTTCTACTTTGTTCCACTGCAATGCAACCCACGTAACACCAGCTCGAACGAGCCTTGGTGCAGAAGGGGTCTGAGGAATATTGCCTGCAGTGTAGCATACCACCTCCTGGCTGTACCCACTACACAGGAACAGAGAAGGAGAGAGAGGAATATTAGAAAAAAAACAACAAAACAACCACAAAACAAAAGCAAAACTTAGAAAAAACAAACCTCAGTGTATTTAGAGAAATGTTTCACATTTTCAAAAGATCTCGACAATGTTAAATTAGCCAGTCCGAAAAGATGAGCACACACTTAGGAAATGCCAGGACTAGGAATAGCAAAAAATGCAGGATTATTTGTGACCTCGCAGTCGTTTTTACAGATCTCATCACAATAATATTAGAAAAAAGCAAAATTTGATTGCTTAAAAATATTAAATTACTATTAACTGTGAAGTAGAGGAAAATATCATTTAATGAAGGGGAACTAAAACATGGGAAATAAAGCCTCAAGTATTTGAATTTTAGATGATGACCTCGAAAGGCAATTTCCACCTTGCAGAAACACAGAATAAGTCATCTATTTAAACTACACTTCTGAAAGCTGAGTGCTCCAGCAAATCTAGTCCCACTGTTTCAGACATCCTCTTCCAAGGAAAGCAGGAAAAAGTTATCCAGCCATGACCACACATGCTCAGCACCACGTAGGAGCTGTCTGGTACAGGCACAGACACCTTCCAAGCCTCCAGGCTGGCCTTACTGCTTTCTAATTTTCCCTGCCCAAATTTCTCTGTATTTTAAGATGTGCATAAAGTTGTTGTTGTTTTTTTTTTCCCGAGCTCAAGTTGCAGCCAGAGAAAACACCTGCAGCAGAGAAGATGCATGCTCTTATCTTGTCTGAATCCCAGCACCCTATGCCCTGAAATGTAACAGGCAGTTGGGTCGAGCAAATGTAGGAAGGATTCTCTTCAGAATCCATGCAGAATTTCTTATGTACAATAGAAATTTGAGAACAAAGTTTAAAACTGACAGATTTGGGCGAATTTTCAAGGACAACATCAGAACTCTCAACTGAAGATAAAGGTTCTTGCAGTTTTACATATCTCTTATTTTGTTCCTGAAAAGTCATCATGTTAATTTAATACACAGAAAAGTCACATTTCATTCTGTTTCACAAAAAGGACTAATTTCCTGAGTCTTTTTTCTCAAAAGTAATTTATTTTTTAAAAAAATTCTTCTGGTTTAAAAAAAATCCAGTTGTAATTAACAATCCAATAAGACAAAAATCATATTAAATTGTAAGCCCACAAGCATTACAATGAAAACTACCTTATGACATGAAGTGTCAGATGACATTATCACATCAAAATGTGGAGGTCTGTCTATAAAAAAATCATGTGCTTCTGGTGCTTATCTCCTAGATGAATATGAAGCAGCTGATCATTAGTTCTAAGTTCACTCCCTCCACAATTAGCTGAGGAAAAAGGGAGGAAGGTTGAAGAATGCCTGAAGATATTTTAAAAATCTGGAATCTGGCAAAGAGAAGAGATTCCAAAACTGGGAACTTTGCACAAATCTGGCTGCCCCCTTTCCAGTTACACTCAGAAATTCCAGTTCAAGGCCCTTTTCTCTCTCTCTTTCAATCTCTCTGCAGATCAAGTATTATTTTGGTAGGGAGGGAAGCAATCCTGCAAGAAGTTGGCAAAAGGGGCTCTGTGCACACATGAACAGCCCCAGTGCCTCTCAGAGGGAAAATACAGGAAAATCAATAAAGTAACTTCTAAAAGCTACACATTAGTAAGAGATTTGTGTTTTGGAAGAGGGAATACAGGAATCTCTCTCAACAAAACACACATATACCACAAATGTTTCTTTTTCTGTCCTTTATGTAATAATGATTAGATGCAGTTTAAGGACAGGAGGATAGACTACTGGAATACTGGAGAATGAAGTATTGGATGTTTAATTTCTTCACAGCTAAGATTTTCCTGGCTTCCATCCTCCCTGGAGCACAAAAGTGCAGAACCCCTGTGGCACAATGTCTCTTTGGGCACACTTTTGTCCTCAGCTGTGTGACATTCTAGCCCAGTGCTCCCTAGCAGTTCCCAGAGGAATGCAGTAAGTCTGATGGCTTATCATCCTCATTTGAATGCATTTGTTCATGTGCAAAGCAAAGTAGAACTTGAAACCCATCTTGCAAGGCCCAGGGGTGTGCCTGTCCTGGATGGGTCCTGGCTCTCTCACCCTCTTTCCCACCCCATCAGCCAGCCCTGCCAGTCCTGCTGAAGAAGGAATGGACTGTGCTGCTGAAAACAGACAGAAGGTCTTTGCTTTAAACCAGAAAAATAAATACATCAAGATTCCTTTCAAAACTTGTAGCTCAACTTCCTCTTGCTTGTTTTTCTTGGTTCACAGAGGTCCCTAGTGGCAATTTTACATAACAGATGTATTCTTTTTTATTAGGAATAGATCACAAAACACCTGAAAAGGAGCCTATCTTTTAGGTTAAGCTCATCATGCTGAAGGTATGTGGTGATTCCCTGGGAGCTGACTGCTGTTCCACTGGGAAGGAGCGACTGACTCTAAAAGCATTAGCAACAGAGTAAATGCCAGAGACTGAAACTGAAAACCATAAAGAGAAAAAACAAACAAACAAAAACCCCAGAAATTCCTCTTTCCGTTGCCATTGATAAGTGTAACTTTTCAACAAGCCCTTTTTCTCAAAAAAGAGTAGGTAACTCACCTAGTACCAATGTCATTCTGAGCTGCTAATCGGAAGGTGTAACCCAAAGCCGGACAGAGCTTAGTCAACTTGCAATGCTTCTGGCTTCCAAAGTAACATTCTCTGAAACCACTGTTCCTTTTTCCCTAGAAAGAGAGCAATCTGTAATCACACAGCTATGAAACAAAACCACACGCTGGTTACTTTAAAAAGAGCTGTGAAATGATATTAGAATGAAGACGCTTTCATACAGGCGCTGCGGGAGGCACCGACAGCATTGCTCTGCTGCCTGAAATGCTACAGATCAATACAGTCAGTCTGCTGTCAGATTCCTTCTGGTTTTGGATTCTCATACTCAGGAGATGTAGCTACGGCTTCTGTCGTCCTACCTGGAGTGCAATTCATCCTACTCATTAACCAAAAAACTGTGCAAGTCAAGGATGAATGAAGGAATCTCGGAATCAGCCCCAACAGGAAGGCTGCAACCAAGATTTCTTGCAGGCACTATCCTCTGCACCTCAAATCCCATGTAAGGGACAAATCCCTCCGTGGTCCTTCCCAAACACTCAATCCCACAAGAGGGCTCTCGCTCCCCATCATCCAGCTCACGGCCAGCCCCAGCAGCAGCCACCAGAGAGGGACAGGGACAAGCCTGGCTGAAACCCTCTGCTCAGTCCTACGCACACCAGGGCACAGAGATTTCCTCATCACAGAGGAAATATTTAACATGCCAGGTTCTGCAGCCATCCTGCTGCTCAGAGCAAGCAGCATGTGATGAGCAAAGAGGATCTGCTGGAAAGCCTGCAACTTTGTTGGGAAACTTGGATGCCAGAAGGATGTTTTATGGGAGCTGCACATCAGTGTGACCTGAGTGATGAGGAGCTTCACCCTGGTGATGCCAAGGTGAGGCAGCAGCAAGAGAGGGTATAGAGACACCCCTCTGGCTCCTAAGTCCTTCCCTCAGGTACACAAAGAACTGAGGACAATTCTGAGGCTGAGGACAGGGACAGTCAGAAGGTCACTCCCCCCCCAACACATTTAAACACAAACCCCTTCTCAATCCAACCTAAGCTGGTGTACTCTTAGGGCAAAAACAAAGGCAAAGAGACAGAGACAGGACAGAGACCTCCAAGATGACAAAGAATAACTGGTCTCACTCTATGCCACACATGGAAAGTGGTCACTTTGAAGTCTTTCAGGAGAAAGAGCCTAGACTGCTCAGTTCAACAGAAGTAATAAATAATAAATAATATCTACCTGATTTGAAGCAGTTTAAAAGAGGTATAACCTCGCTACTTGGATGCAATACTAATGGACAATAACACTGCAAAGTAGCCCAAAGCACAGCAGAAGATAAACCTAGCAAATCACAGCCACATGCTCATCTAGTGCATGCAACAGAAAAGGGTCTTCCCATCTCTGCGACTTCTTCTGGTGCAAGAGCTTTATTATTCCCTGTATTTTTTCTGGCACCTGTCTGTTTTTATTTTATCTTGGTCAAATTAACATCTGCTCGTAGACAAGACTCCCTGTTTCACCTGATATACACCAGCTTGAGAGAAGACATGTTTCTACACCTCAGCAGACTAACAGGAGAACTACTTATAAAGGTGTCCCATGCACCATTCCTCCTCATCAGTCAAGTCATCACTTTATCATTCAAGATTTCAAAAATGCCCAAGTGGAACATACATTTTTCAATGGCCCATTCTCCACTTCCTATTGATTTTCACCTCTCTCCACTCGGATTGCAACACAGAAGGGAAAACTCCAGAAAATGTTTGTAGTAAAGCTCCAGATGGTGTTTATGAAGCTAGAAATACTCCTGCAGACCTCCAGCACTGCACAACAATTTGGAGGCACTGAAGAGACATTTAGCACGGTGGCAAACAGCCATCACCTTTTTTTTTTTTTTTTTTTTTTTTTTTACAGTGTGATCCTACACTTGTTGTAGAACTTGGTTTTATACACAATTCAACTTCATCCACCTGCTGCAGCTGTAACATTATTGCACAGCTCAAGTAAATTATAGAAGGAAACTGGAAAAGAATCATGAATCCTAAAGCAAAAAGACCTTTGTAAATGAGAGAACTTTTTCAGATCTAATATCCCTAAATATAGGGTTATACAATAAAACTCCTTTTTGGACAAAAATAATAGGTGGTTACCCTATTTCCCAGCTCAGCAATATCATATTTAAAATCCAGATTACACAAAATTTTACTAATAATCCTGTGGCATAGTAAAATATCCATTCATCAGTGCAGGACTACTAAGCATAGAGTATTTTTTTTCCCCTATGCAAACTCCATTTCACAGATGTAAATGTATTAATTTTTCTCTGTTTAATGACTTCACTAGTAGTAAACCATTTGAAACGATTTAATATTTTTTTTTTCTGCCTAAGAATGTGAGCTCTTTTAAATAGCTTCCCTATGCTTTCTCTCCAAGAGAACAAGGTGACCAAATACTAACCATGTGACTGACAATAGATGAGTAGTGATGATTGGCTGAAATGGAAAATCATGGAAAAATCTCAACCACCAGAACTGAGAGCAGTGGACCAAGGGAACTCCCGTTTGCCCAACTGATGACTTGAAACTTTGCAGGGATTGCCAAACATTTATCTTCAACTTTATAACAGTACAGACTCTGATAATGTATGTATTTTTCTCCAAAACTGGTATTGTACATTCCCCAGACTCACTCAGAGACCAACTGGTATTCAAATTACTCAGACTGGCTGGTATTTCGGATTCTATTGGCACTAATTGGAGAGGCTGGCCGATATTTCTAATTATCCTGGCATTAATAGCCTGGAAATAGTCTCTCCACTCCTTCCCTCCCAAGATTTATGAAAGCACTAATGCTGGCATAATTATAGACAGGAACAACTGGCAGGCTGGTACTGGCTGCCACCCAAGAGTCTTACAGCTTTCCCAAAATCCCTTCTCCTATTCTTTGTGCACTCGGCATCCAAGTTTTAATCCTTTAAATAATGTTTCGTAAGTCGCTTAAAATACACTGTATCATTTCCTCAAATATTTCTAAATCCACAGATTTCAGGGGGAGAGCAGACATTGTCTGACTTCTTCCCTAGCCCTGCTTTCTCCAGCCTGCTTCCCTATTCTTCATGAGGACAACCCATACTGTGATGATCATCAGGGCTTGCCCGAGGAAACAAGAACAATTCAGCTCAAGAAAACCATTAGAATTTGCACAACACTATAAACCAGCATTTTAACACAATTTTAAAGTTTTTTTACTGCTATTTCAGCTTTATTTCAAGCTACACACTCACTTAAAGCAGAATGCTTGTTTGCCTCGAAGAAAGCATTTACTGAGACAAGGGTTATGAGATTTTAAATGGGTTTTGTTGACTGCATTCCTTGCAGTAGATTTAGTAAATAAACACAGAAGAAACGGGCCACTGCAGGTACAGTGGATGCAGAAATTGGAAACAGAAAACCTTCCCAAGGCCTCACAGCAAAAGCAGCCAGCATCAGATCTGCAACCAGGAGGGATGGTGGCAATTTGCTGCAGGTCATGCCAGCATTACCTTCTGTGTTTGGTTCAAATTGGCAATAAAAAAGCAACAGCCTGATATTCAATCTGACAGAAAGCTGTGTAGCAAACTGTCAGCAATTACTACACCACACCCTAGCATCTCTGCAAGGCATTTACTGTGCAAGCTCCTCTACAAATGATTGAATTTTTTGTATACACAAACATATAGAAGACAGAACAGGACCTATGAAGCATCCCAAAATTATACACAGGAACCAATTCTATTTAGGGCTCTCCTCTTGCTTGTCTCCCAGCAGCAGCATGGGCACTGATGGGATCCAGAGGGCAGGAAGGTGAACAAATACAGGTCCAAACATGGAGCCCTGTGTGTCTGAATTCTGGTGGAACATCACTGAGATGCAAGGTCCAGATTGTCAGCTAGCACAAATGAGCACATCTATGTCAGCCTCCAGAAGTTTAAAACTTTGTGGCAGAACAAAGTTATGTCTATTTATCTACATACAAACTTAACTATTAACTCTCGGTCCCCAAATCATTAAATAGTGAGGGTACTGTCTCTGTCTCTCTCTTGAGCAAATCAGAACGAAACATTGACTGGATCAGAATTAAAGCTGCTTTTGAGTTCTACCCAAAACAGCAACACACACCCATGAGAGGGATGTCCTTGTCTCTGGCTCAGAACAGCCTCTGCTTTCCCACAGAGAATGAATAGGATACTCTCGCTATCCATATGCACAAGAGAAACATTTATTTACTACCACTTAATCACAGAATGATTGATTCACATCTAATTAGTAACAAAGGCCCGATTCTTACAGCAGTGCCAGCAGCATTTTTCAATGCAGTTACAGTTTACTGATTTTGATGAACGCTGGCACCAGGAGAAAGCGTCACCTCCTTCACAGGGATGCTTTCTGCTTGGTCTATTTTTAATGTTATTTTTTCCAATTAGCCTTTTGCTTACCCTGAATAATCAATCCTGGCACGAAGTCATCAGTTGGCTGTTCAGATTTGTAAGTTCAAAGGGTTTGGGTTTGTAAAGCTCAGAGAAAAAAAAGAGCCAGAAGGTGGAGTTTTCCTTAATTACTACTTCTAACTGATTGTGTTGCCAGACTACTATTGCCAAGCCCAGCACCCGAGGTGCAGGCATGGCCAGATCCTACCAAATTCCAAAATACCTGAGAGGCTGATCCTAACTCCTTTGAAGTCAATGGAAACTTTGGAAGTATACATCCAAATTATCTGAGCAACTAGTCACTGAACTCATCTCTTACTCTGCTATTAAAGAGCAAGCATCATTCTCCATAGTTCTTCATGCATTTTGATACAACACAGTTTACTGGCGAGGAATTACACCTATAATACAAAGACCTACAGAGAAAGAAACTAATTGCATTTTCTAAATTACAGTTAACAGTCACATTTGAAACACTTTAACCAAACTGGGAGGGAAAAAGGTGGAATAACAGGAATTGCTTTATCTATCGACTACTCTATATTCCAGTCTGCAGGTTGGGAAAAACCCCAAAACTCAGAACTAAAGTGAAGAACAAGAAGTTGAGTAGGAGTGGCACATATTAAGCAGCATAACCAAGTCAGCCAGAATACAACACATGTAACTCCATTGAAGAAACAAATGCAATTCATTTGTGTTTCATCTACAGCTCATTTAGTGAGGCAAGAGAAGGTTTTTAAAGTATGTATAAAAAAAGACAGCTAAGCCAGAGAATGGGAACAGTATGGACCTACTCTCAGAAAGGCACAATAAAATAAAAACTCCTCAAAGCCCTTTCTCCAGCCCCCTGTGTCACCCTCCAGAGAAGAAGGGAACATGGTGGTGGGGTAGGATGGGAACTGCCAAGAAGCACAGTCCCCAGGGTCCTGGGCAGAGCCCCAAGCACCCACCTCAGCCCCATGGGACCCCCCAGTTGAAGACACTGAGACAAAAGATGTCACCCTGTGACTACAATTTAAAATAACCTCCCCTAGCCCTAGGGCTACAATACATTCTGCTCCTGCTGTCATTTGGCAGCAACAATTTATCTTTTGCATATACAAGTGATGCCACCTACAGTCCTGGCTGTATTTTAGATGCAATGAACTATGCCTGGGCCCTGTTAAAACAGGAGGTACCAGCTGAAGTACCACTGAGCATCTGACATGCTCCAAAATCTGAGTTAGCCTAGAGAGACAAGAGCCAGCCTGTTACCCACCATGCCTGGGTAACACTCCAGCATGCCTGGGATACAGATGGCCATGCTCACCTAAGCATCTCCAGCAGTTCCCACATCTCCCAAGCCCAATGCCAGGTATGTGTCCATACTCTGAGGCTGCAGCCTTTGCACGACACCTTTTGCAGGACCTGTGCTGCAAGGGCTTTCCAGGGCTCACTCACACCCCCTCCTTCCCTGGGAAGGGACTTGGCTTCTCAAGGTAGACTGCCATTTCAGGGTGGTTTTCCAACTTGATCATCAGATAGATTTCTTGTTCTCCACTCATGCAAAGTCCTCTTTGCTTTGCAGCCACCACTCCATTTCCTTTTGATGGGCGACTTTCCCGTGTTTATGTTTTATTCTGGGCCCTGTAGCTAATGAATGTTGCTCTAGCTGAGATCTGGCAGAGCATTTGCTGGTGCCTGGCAAGAGTCCTCCTCTTCCCTGACATATTTATTTCTTGATTTCACAGGCACACAGTGTGGCATTGTAACAAAGTCAGTGCTTTTGCTTACGCAGAGTTTACACAACCAAGCGTGAGGGCACGGGGTGCTGCAAGTGAATTCCCTTTTGTACCTGGGTACCTGCACTGGCAATGGCACGTGAAAAAACAACTGGAACAGCTTCCTGAGGTTGCTGTCATTGGTAGATGAGGCTCCTGCAGATGCAAGCACAACCAGCCTGCACCTTCAGGATTTTTCTTTGAAAAGCCTCAATAGGAAGTTTTCATTCATCAACCCAAAACTGCGTTTCTGCCTCTTATCTTTAGGAAAAAAAAAAAAAATCATGGAAGTTCCCCCCGTGGCATTAACTGTCTCACAGACAACTCCAATTCAGTCAAGAATCTTGTCAGACCTCTGGATATGAACCAAATTAATTTGTGCAGGGCTACTATTCTTTCATCTCTGCTGGCTAGCCATCCACTGGGATCTCATATTTCAGGATTATTATTGAGAAAAAAAGGTAATTAAAATAGATAAGACTAAGGGAATCAGGATCCCTTCATTATTCCCCATTGGTACCTGAGCTAGCCTAAAGCAGACTACTTTTGCCCTGTGAAAAACAGACATCATAACAATTCCTTCTGAAGACAAAACTCTAGGAATATACTCCACATATTAAAGAACAAAAGCATTATAGAATTGCCTTGCATGCAGCCAAAATTATGACGAGGCTCCATGTGGACAAAATTAACATCAAAGTTTTTGCACTGTATTAATGGTTAGTTAGTCTTTCTTCTGACAAGACCTGGTGTTGCTTCCCTTCCCTTTGCAGCCTGGAATAATTCACATTTCCACTCCTTCACTGCTGGGTGCTGTTACATTGCCATGGCTCTAAGTCACTGAAAGCCTTGCAAGGGGTCACAACTGCACAGTCAAGGTGTCACAGAAAGTGTAATGGGATCATCCTGGCCCATCCTTTTGGAGGAATGTCTTTTTAATCTCCTCTCCCGGACTTCACACTCCACTTTTTACTGCTTTCCTGACAACCTTTTCCCTTCTGCAATGCAGAGAGGGTCAGCCTGCCTTTCTGAAATTATTGTTCAACTTCAGTTCAGTTCAGTGGGTTTCTCATCATGCAGACCCCACGTGCTGTGATATTGCACACAATAAATGTTTACATAGTGATTGGTTCCAAACGTCCAA
The DNA here is from genome assembly GCA_023637945.1 of Phaethornis superciliosus. Lineage (NCBI taxonomy): Eukaryota > Metazoa > Chordata > Aves > Apodiformes > Trochilidae > Phaethornis > Phaethornis superciliosus. Next base: position 20,301,154 of record JAJQWJ010000010.1, read on the forward strand.
CACGTAGCAGCATGATCTGAAAACACATTACTAGCAAAATGATGGAAAACCATCCATAACAGAGTACTCCCTTTAGAATATTATTATAGACTACTAAAAACCTCCTGAGATGTTTCTCAGACTGTCTAACTAAACCCTCCTTCACACTTTTCAGTGTCCTGAGCCATCACTTCTTTGTCTTCACATCTTGTCCAAGCCTGTTCTGTCACTTGATAGATATTTTCTTGCTTCGAAGATGATATTTACTTTCACAATGGAAAGGAGGCAGGAAGGAATTTGGGGATGGAGGGAGGACTGACAACCAGAACCTGTCTCCAGCAAATACTCCACATCTCCTGCTTTTGGCACTCTCCCATCTGACAGTGTGCTGCTTGCTAATGATGCAAGATATTTGGGACAGAACGTGGATTTCCTTTTGTGTCTGGAAGGGAGCTAATTGCCACTATGTAAAGGACACAAGTATTTTAAGCCTGAACACATGCCCTGTAAGAAAGGGCTTGAAGATCATAGCTTTTCTCCTGTGAGAAAGGAACAGCTTTGTTCTGCACCCAGAAAGCATCCAGAAGAAAAAGATCACAGAGCTTTAAGATACATCACAAACAGTAGGTATTTCTACTTAAAAAATAAAGTGCACCAAATGAGCAATAAAGTTAGATTTCAAGAGTACAGAAGCAGAGTATCATCTCTGCATATAATACACTAAATGGTTTCCCTCACTGCTCCTTTCACCTTTCCAATTCTTTCCCTAATACCACCTAGATTTCATTTTCCTCTTTCTCCTGTATTTAATTATTTTTCTTTACTCAGCAAATCCTTGTAAAGTCTGAGTGCCATTTATTTATCTATTTATATAACTAGTTACTACTGACCTCATCCCACTCCAGAAGGTAGCTGGTGATTTTTGAACCATTATCAATGGGTGCCTATAAGCAAAAACAAACAAAAGGTTAATTTGGGGAATAAGAGAAAACTACTTCCCTCCTCCCGAGGCAAATGTCTGAAGTTTCAAGTGAAAGCGAAGCTTGGGGTTTACACATAACTTGGCAACCTCTTAACTAATACCAAGAAGCTGGACATAATGAAACACATACATTTTAAAAGTCAAGTCAGTGCACGGGGAGGGATTTGTCAGAGTACAGCAAGTCCAAGTCCCTTACTGAAAAATGACTGTCTCAGCTTACAGTTATTTTCAACAGTTATGCTCGCTGTCAGTAAACTCTATTTTTCACTGCTTTCTTGTCTGATCCAAGAATTACCTACCTTCCATTGTAAGGTTAAGGAGCTTTTGGTCCTGTGTGAGGGCTTGGGTGGGAAGGGACACTCTGGTGCTGAGCTGTGAGTGGTGAAGCTGACTGGCTCTGAGCAGGATCCCTTTATTGAATTGTATGTTGCATACACCCTGGAAACAACATTCAAACGGGTTAGAAATTTGCTGACAGCCACAAGATGAGAAAGCACTGCCTCATCTACAATATTTAACTACCAAAGCATCCACGATGCCATCCACTAATATTTCTCACAGACCAGTGGCTATCATTATTCTACTTCACTTGATACAAGCATACAAAAAATTCCCAGCAGAAGAGGAACCTGACAGTGTTTTGGGCAAACACTCCCACAGACCACCAAGTTATCTTTTCCTTCCACCACCATCTCCTTGCCTATTGCCAGCCTTCCATACCTTGTGCTAAAATCCTCTTCACAGTACAACAGGAAGTATGAAATATAGTATAAATAAAGTATAATCAATTATAATAAAATATGAACTTTAATGCCTAATTTGCACTTGACTCAGATGTAGCATGTTGTGGTGGAAACTGTTAATGTCCTTCCATGGGTACAAGCTTCTCCTGCATAGCTCAGGTACCAACATTTAGTGGACCTCCAGGAACTAGAACTATTCTAAAATCTTCAAAGTGAATCTGATTCTAGGGAACTGCTCTCTGTATCAGCTCAGATGAGGATACAGAATAACAAATAATGTGGGAAAGTGAATACAATACAGTTAAGCACTTGTGGGTGCTTTTCTCTGAAAAATTAATGACGTTATTTTTTCCCCTTCACATTTTCCAGACAGCAAAAAGAAAAGTGCAAATTGGAAGCCTTCTACTGAAAAAGAAACATTCAAATCATGGCCAGATGATGACCTCTGAGCTGGCTGTAGCTATTGTGCACTCAAAGGCAGAGCTTAAGAAAGGGCAATTTCTAAATTTGGTGTAAGGAGATAAGGGCAATTTCTGTACAGTGGCCACCTCCGTAGAGTCAGACCTTTTGGGGAGGCTCACAAGAACTGTTCTAGTGCTGCTTTATCCATCACCTGTCAGCAGCCAGGAGTGATAACAAATGCAATTAATTAATTGAGTCTGCATCTGGCAAGGGGTATGGATGGGTGCTGGAAACCACCACTGCTGAGCACCCAATACACTCACATCAGGGAATACAACCAGGTAAGGAGGAGCTGAACAAGCATCTTCTGCAAATCACTGAAAACTAGCACAGTCTCCTCTGAAGATACCAAAAGAATATTGCTGGGAGAAACACAGGAGACAGATTCAGAGGGATCCAGGCTCTTCTGGTGCCCAAGGCCCAGCAGGGCAGGAGCAAGCACAAGCAGCTTGGCTGTGTGGACATGAAGCCCTGAGAGATGCTGCCAAGGGCAAGGAGACCTGAGGCAGTCTGCTGAGCAACTGCTGGCCCCAGAGATTTCTTTACTTAACAGATTTATTTCTTCACAGCCTTTAAAACGTAATGCAGTTTCAGGGAAGGAAAAAAAATTGCCATGGAAAGCAAATAGGGTTCAGTTTCCCCCCACTACAAACACAGGCTGCTGCTTCTTAAGCCTGACTTTTCTATTTGGCACTCACTTCTTTTTAAGCAAAAGTTATTGCTAACTGCTCACAAACCATTTATAATTTGGCAAACCTGCAGGAAGAAAGAGGAAGCTGTAGAAAGAGAAGAAGAAGTCAGCCAGGAGATGGGGCAAATACCCCCAGCACCCCTGAAAATGGCTTGAGACCTCAGCACCACACTGCATCTGATGATGGTTCTGCTGACTGAAGCTGGCTTTAAAAGTGATGCTCAATTGCTTCCAGCAGGAAGCTCAGCAGTGTTTTACAACCTTCCCCTCCTCACTTCCATCCATTTGCTGCTAGGGCTGGGACTACTGCCTGGCCTGGGTATCTTTCTAATTTATAAGGAGTTACTTTTGGTCTTGTGCTTCTACTTGAAAAGTTCATTTTAGGGCTCCACTAGAACGTATCCTTAAAAAAAAAAAAAAAAAAAAAGAAAAAAAAAGGAATAAAATATATAATATCAGAGAAAAATAGACACAGGTCGATGTTGGGTCTTTTATAGAGCTCAGAAGGAAAGTGTTTGCTCTTCAAAGTTTTACGAACAGTAGCAGCCTCAATGTGAAAAAGCACACCAAACCTAGCCCTTGTCTGGGAAAACAGAAGGAAACAACTGACAGGAGTGAAAGGATTTTTTTAAAAAAAGGATATAGAGCTTAAGTGAACAGAATGTGAATTTGAAGCCTTGGTACATAAGGCAAAGTCTTTAAAAAATGCAATATGAGCAACAAACAACACAAAGTGTTAAAAACACTAGTGAGCACAAACAGAGAACATGTTAATAGTTAAAGGCACAATACACATTTTTAGAATCAAAAAGAAATATGCTCTGAAAATATCAAGAGATGCCAGTCTGAATCCATTTTGTGTAGACACATGCTGAAATTACTATGGTCAGATGGATCTGCAGTCAGCAGACTGGATTCACAAAGCAAGGAGAAGTTATGAAAACCCTGTGCTGGAGGACTCAGTGCCAGCACAGCTACTTTACAGTAACTGACAAATAAATACCAGTTACTTGGGTCAAATTTTGAAGCAGCTTGAGGTATCCCACTTTCATACACATGCACTCCCCCACCTTTTATACATACAGAAATTTGGATATGTAGACATCATTTTTCTTTTAATATAGCTCTGACAGAAAATGAATTGTTCATCAAGCAGTCTTATAACAAAGTCTGAGATAACATTTATCAGAAAATATTTAGAAGCCACTGATACTGATTCTCACATAATTGAAGAATTTATATTTAAATGACATTCACAGTTGCACTCACCTGACATGATAATCTGTTGCTGGCCTAAGGTCTTTCAGGTTATATTCTAATTCTTCTCCACTACAGGAAAAAAACCCCAAACCCAACAAATCAATGAATTTTGAAAAGCAGTATCACACACAGCATAGTGATTTTTTCAGTGGCTATGGATGCCCTCATATTATGATTTGAAAGAAGAAAAAAACACCACACCATAGAAACACAGTAATAAACAATCTATCAACAATTTGCAACGAGGTTTCATGTATATTGAAAATCTTATAAAGCTCTGTGTACATAACAGAAAAGTAGGAATCCAAATTTATACAGCTATCTGGTTATATGGGGTTTTTTTTCAATGCTATCCTTACATTATGATGATATTTGCACAAATCTCTTTGTGTTTTTCAACCCTCCCAGAGCTTAAAGGAGTAGAACCAACACATAACTTTTGGACTTCCTGCACATCCTTGATTTCAAAATACTTTCTAAAAAGTGAGTCATTGAACTTTAGAGGAAAAAGTAAATTTTCTTGCACAACTGTTTCACTTGCTTGCTTTCTCTTCCAGATCCACACTCCCTGTGAGGACCATGGCCAAGAGACTTTTAATTAATGCTCCAACAGCTGGACCCAGCTCTCTTTCAATACCAAAAAAGTAAAAGCATGGAGATTCACACATTTTAGGAAAAAACCCAGTATATAATCTATTAATTTCTAAGGTAGCCAATGTAGTTAGGGCTATTCTTTTCTCTTCTGGTTTGTTTGCTGGTAAATGAACACCAGGCTCAGTCATGTGTTGCCAGTTCTGTGAAGATTAAGGTAGGGGTCAGCACCTAGAAGTAACAGCCAGCTCATCTAAGTGTTTGCCTTATTCATGGTCTTATTAAAATATGGGAAACTAAGTTATCAGTTTAGCATAAAGAAATATTTCATAGATAGTTGCAAAAATATTATTTGAGGAAAGACCTCAAAATGAAGAGAACAAAATCAACCAGACACCACATGCCTGCTGGGCTGCCAGATACCCACCAGAAGCCCCCCCTTTTTTTTTTTTTTTTAAGTAGTTCAAAATACCCTGCAAATTCAGTTTTTTCCCTCTGAAAAAGACAATGCATTCAACATATTGCAGGCTTTCTTTTGCCTTTAGTAATAATGATCACAGCTGCTCATGACAGAGCATCCCACATGAAGCTAATGGCTGTGCTCTGGCCAGCAGCAGGAGACAGATTACTCTGAGCAGCTTTAAAACAGATGCACAACATTTCATAACCAGGAGAAAATGTGCAGCCATCACATCAGCAAGCACAAGAAGTCCTAGAAAGTTGTCTTCCCATTTTAAGAGCTCAGCAGCACACGTTAACCTATACAGATGCTCACAAACAGCTACTGCAATTACCAGAAAGTAAAAAAAAAAAAAAAATTCAGGCAGCATTCACATGGTTACTTTTTATATTCCCCAAAACAGTACAGGCAGCCCTGCCTTTAGCATACCAAAGGAATACCCTATACTACACAAGATTTTAAGAAAGGAGATAGTTTGGTCTCAAAAGGTAACCCCATAAATGTTATATACCACCTGGATTCCATTTAATGAGATTTAGGAAGGATTAGGTATTTCACAACAGCTGAGGTCACAGCTCAAAATTTTCTATCCTAGACATCATTAGAAGGGAAAAAGAAAGGCGTAACACCATATGTACTTGATCACAGAATGAGCTCAGAGGATCACTGGAGAGAGACAGAGAAATCCCTCAGAACTTTTACTGAACAGTGCTGAGAGCCAAGTGTTCAGGTTTTTCTGAGGAGCTACAGAGCCTACTGCTGGGTGTGCTCCCTCCTCTGCTCGTCTAAGACACTACACAAAGCAGTAAAGCACTCAAACTTTTCCTTGTTAGCTCAAAAAGTAAGCTTTACTCTTCTTAATTCTGCAGGTCCACACAAATGTAGCCCGTAAGGAAGGCAGCTATCCTGTCTGCATGCTGCACACAAATGGTTTGACACTTTGTAAGAGAAAAAGCAAACTTTTCCTTGGCCATGGAGAGAGGCAGCATCGTATGGGAGATCTGCCAAGTGTTGGGGACAGCAATTAGGGACCTTGTGACATGCACACAACCATCTTTCCACAAGTCCCTCCGGCAAGGGGGGCTGATGGGAGAAAGAGGGAGCAATTCCTGGTGTTGCAAAGGTGCCTTTATCCTGTGACTAATGGGCATGCAAACAACATCCTGAAAAGCTAACTGGAAGAGAAATTATTCCAAGCAAAACCACAAATTGAAAGCAACCCAGGTGTACAAATGATACCGTTACCTGTAAATTATCTTGTATTTTCCATCCCTCCCTTTATCTGATAAGGCAACCTCGTAGGTACAGCTGTAAGGCAAACCATTGGTGTGTCTTTCTGCATTTAGGAGGCCAGTGGGAGGTGACCAGGAAACTAAAACTGTTCTTGCTTGAATATTTGTGACCTGCAAAAGAAACAGATTGCTCTCAGTTCCAAGAAAAACAGTGTCTTCTAAGTATTTGATTTTTGTTTGCATCTTCACAATTGATTTCTTGTAAAAAGAAAGTGTCAGAAATAGAGGTGAAAAGGGTCAGAAATGGTCATCAACCGAAAAATAGAGATTCATAGCATAAACTAATCTTGAACAGATGAGGAATACAGAGAGATGTCCCCTGCAGTGAGTTGCCTTGTCACTGTCTGAGCATCCAGCAAGGATGCTCACACCAGCCTGGAGGTAACTGCTGCTGTGGCCATTACCAGAAGGCAAGTGGAACTAAGTGAAACTAAGACTTAGGCTTATAGATTGATTTGTACACAATTATTTTTCTAATGCTTTTGTTAGGGAGATTCTCTAATAAAATACAGTTGCTTTTTTGTTTTTTTGTTTTTTTTTAATCATCTCACTCCTTCTTGTAATTTGAAAGTGCAATCGTTCAAGTGCAAACAAATAAAACAACCCCAATTCAATCTGTAAGGTTACACAGACTCAAAAGCACAAGGGAAAATCATAATTAAAAATTACATTGAAAAACAATCACTTTGTGTCCTGAGAGAAAGGCTGCAGAGATGAAGCCCAGACACTTCTGGGTGCAGCTCTATAGCGATGACTCAATAGCAGATGGGTAAAGATTCTCTTTTAATAAAACAGAAAAAGTATCTGCACCTAAAGAACTTCTTCACCTCACCAGTGTAGCTGTATTTTTCTAGAAACTCAGGTCTGAATATCACCAGTGATCAAGCTCAGACAGGGCATCACCATTCTCACCAGGAGAGCCCCTGGCACGGTGCTGGAGGCACGTACCCAACAGCAGCTTCCCAGAGAACAACCTTCTGTTATCAAGCCAAGAAAGAAGAAATAAAATTAAAATTCACCACCACCACTGTCTCAAAATAAATAAAAACCTGGTTGAATTGGTTGACAAAGACAGCACGACATTTTAATGCACATCTTCTGAAGAAAGCCCAGGGCAGCCTCAAAGCCTCCATGGTCTCAAGCTCTCTGCCAGATTCTTCTTTTATAACGAAAATTACTACATTTCCCTTTCCTAATTGTAGTGGAAATGTAAAGAATTTTTTTTAAATCTTACTTCCATGGAGAGGAATCAAAGCACCAGGTTTTGTATTCCTTATTCCTTTCTCCTATGCATCAAATTTCATTGATTCTATTATTTTAACAGATTTTTTTCCAACACACAGACACAATGCTGTTATTTTAGAAGGTGTAAGATGAATGATGCAGGTGCTTAGTTACACACTGCCTGCACTTTTATTGAGATAATTGAAACACCTTACCTGTTGATTTGGTAATGAAATATTAGCTATCAGCTTTCAGGGACTGCTTGTTTACAAATCCAGCTTCTGGTTATCATATATATATATTGGGAAATTATTTAACTTCTCACGTGAAAAAAACATTGCTTCTATCTGAAAACCACTGCAACTGCTGTGTGTGATACCAGTGTATCAAGCAGATTCCTTCCAAGCAAGTCATAAATCTGTTTTTAACAGACTGACAAGTAAGTGACACCACAAAACATCTCATCTTAATTTAAACACCACACGCTCAAAAGTTCAATATTTTAATTTATAGCAGCACACTTCAGTCTGGCCAAGAAAGAAAACCTCTGTTCAACTAACGTGAAAAAGTTTCAAGGCAAGAAGTTTTTGGTAGAATGAAGCTTTTTTCTTGGGTAAAAAATATAAACATGCAAATTCTTGTATGAATTTCCATGGGATTTCTTGCTCTAGCCACATTTTTCTGATGCCATGAAATCAGTGTTTGCTTCAAAAACTTGAGGCAGAGTAAACTGTACAGGTTAGACAGTTTACAAATATCTCAAATGATTAAAACAAAGCAGGTAAGTTAAATTTTTCGGATACATTTATACACACGCATATGAATGAAAATGTGACAAAAATGTTCAGAGCTAAAAGTCTGAATTTGAAATAATATTTTGATCAGAAAACTGGAGAGTGAGATTCAAACCGACTTTTTCTTTTTAACATATATTACTACTATGCCAGCTCAGCCCATCAACAGTTTCTTTTATTATGGAAATATGCTTGCATAATTGTTTTTCATAAATTCAGACAGACTTGGAGCTGGAGGCACGACATCCTGCCAATGTTCTATCAAAATGTTTTTCAAAATGTTTTTTCTCTGTGACTGCTCACAAGGACACACGTATATATTCTGCGTACAGCTCTGCCCTTTGATGAACTCCAGCAATCTGTCACAAGTTAGGTCTTTTTATAATTTCTTAAAATAAGACAAAGCATCTTAGCAGACTAACTGCTAGAAACTCTTAGATTGCAGTTCTGAAGTCAGCGTGCAGACTTTTCCATGCAGAGGGTAAAAGTCCAACCCCCAGGTGCTAACATTGCTCCAAGCTACATCATGAACTTCTTAGATCTGGGGTCCAGCACGGCGGCTGGCCTGCCTTGCTGCTGGCATGTACATCATAGCACTGGGGTCCAGCTTTCAAAATAAATACCAGAAATCCTTCCACACAATTCCTAGCTGCACTGAGTACACACAGCAAGTCAAGGAAAGCAAGCGAGGGGTCACTGCCTGAACGATCAAGTCAGAAAAGGAAAATCTCTGCACTCCCTGGCTCCAAGCAGAACTGAGAGCTGCACGTCAGCCCCAACTGGGAATGCATTTATTTGTATGGTTTGAGATAAACCTATCTGCTGCCAACAGGCTCGATATGGTATCACATTCACCTGCCAGAGGCATATCTCTTCCACACCTGATTTCATGGCCAAAGCTACCACTTAACTTCACTGAGGAACTCCTACCTGGAGCAGGAAGCTGAGAAAAAGGGGAAGTTAAATAAATGGGGTTTAGATTCACTGGGAGTAAGAAGCAGGCACTTGCAAACCAGCTCAGTAGCTTGAACTCCAACTTTTTCTACCCACACCTGGTAAAACAAAGACCTTTCCATTGACAGGGAGCAGCTGGACAGATCCAGCCCAGAGCTTGTCCATGATGTAAGGAACAGCACAGCCACCAGCAGGATGGTGGGCTCAACATCACAGCCCAGCTTGGAGACAAACACTTGGCTGGAAGTAAAAACTAGTTTATTGTTTGTTAATTGCTGCTCTAACTCCATCCAAAATTACAAGCAGCCAGAACACCTCTTCACAGGCTGGGCAGGCAAATCTCCATGTTGCTTTCTATTTACCCCAGCCTGGCTTATCTGTCCACAGAATTATTGTGCTGGCTTCCAACAGGACTGGCTTGGCCTTTTAGCTGAGACCTAACAAAAGATTCTCCCACACGGAGTTTTGTATGTCTGGTGAAAAGCACAGCTAATTAGTTTCTGAAAACTACTCAGTTTACACAGTAAACTCCTGCCTTCTATGCAATCAAAACTCGGCGGTGTAAATAATTATTTTATAAAAGCCCCTGGGAAAGAATCCCAACTCCTGCACTAGTTTAATAAGGTTACAAGACTGATGAATATCAGCCCTTCCTGTCTTTCAGGTAATGAACAATGTTCCTCTACAACTTTCATTATCTTTCAAATTCCGGGTTAGCATTCACAGGCATCGTGTGGTTCAGGGATTTATTGTATGTGTGAGAACAACACTGCCAGCAACATTCATGTCCTCCCTCGAGGGCAAGGTATGAAAGACTTGGGGGTCAAATGAATTCACGGTTATTACCGGGTCGAGATTTTTGCATTGAAACTCTGTCTCTAATCCTGCAATTTTAGGGAAAAAAAAAAAAAATCCAGATGATTAAATATGAGTTTTGCTGCAGAGCAGGTCAGCAGGAGCAGGCTGCTTTGGGGAAAGTCAGGCTGATGGCTGAGCTCAGCCCCACAGCATTTGGTCCCTGCAGGGGGTGACATCCCCCTGAGCCCTCGGCACCAGTCACCTTGCCCCCTGCCACCTTGGAAACCAAGTTTCCATTTGCTTTAGAGACCACTGACTCGGTCTGCAGCATTGCAAATTAAAAAATATATTTCACTTTCAGTAAAAGTGAGGAAAGAAACAAAAGGCTTCTTTTAAAATTTCTGCTGTCAAACTATGATTGAGTTTACAGTCTGGTTGCCCCTCTCTCAAACACATAACACAGCATCTCCTATCAAAACCAGACTTTTCATGCATTCATCATTTTAAAAGTGTGGGTATTTTATACTCAGAAAGGCAAGATGGACCTTGTCACACAGGGGTACCTGGACAAGCCAGATTAAAGGTTGTTCCAAGAGGTACCACAGCTGCAGATTGTCCTGCAGGACACACTTCAGAGGGTTAATCCCTTCATCAAAACTTCTTCAAATGACTTCAAAAAGTGGAGCTGCTGGCCTGGACACAGCAAGGCCATGTGCTGCAGCCATAGTATCACTGTGGCTTGCAACTGACTTACTGCTCACTGCCCTTTCCTTTTATTCATTTCTTTCTACACAATTGTTTTTCTATACTTTGGGGTTTTTATTTCATTCATACAGGCACAAGGCTCACCAGGAAATATGGTCCAGCTGACTATTTATGCATAATGTATTTCTATGAGATATATAATACCAACTATGCCCATGGTTGTTCATAGCAATTAATAGTTTGTGATACTCCTACAAGCTTCATTATTCACAAATGCTGAAGTTAAAGGGAGGAGAATAGATAAATTAAATGTCGTTGTTATTGAACTACCATTTGCCTGTTTTAGATTTTTTTAAAAATTCCTATTTTTGAAGTGATTACAGGAAATTTGTTTTTATTTATTTATAGGTTTTTTGCTCCCCTCTGCTTTAAATGCTCTGGTTCACATAAATCTAACTGTACAGAGTTCAGAATGCTGCCAATTGCTCAAATAACTTTGCTCCTTGTCTGTATAAATGTAAGTACAAAATAACACATTTTTCATGTCAGCTCTCCAGATCTTTGTAAAAGGCATCTCACTGTGATGAGTGACATTCAGGTAGTACTGAACACAAAAATATTGATTCACTCTGTAAATGAACTGGCCTAACTCTGCACTAAGTGCACTGCTTTTATTTTCTGATCTCCCAGGAACTCTTCTATCAAGTGTTCAGCTGAGTATTGTCACTTTTTTCTACACAAAACAAAGCAACTTTCCTTGTTGCAATCAGAAACTCAGGCCCCCTGGTATTTATCATCTCTGCAGGTCTGGTTTAGATTCTGGCTGGCTTTGAACTTGCTCTTGTAGATGCCATGACAGTAGGATCCAACACCTACTGACCGAGCAATTTAAGACCAAACACCTTTTGTAGCTAGTCAGAACAAAAGCATCCAAAAGAAGAGACATTCCAAATAAAACCCAGCCTGTGCTCACACCTGCCTCACCCCGAGCTCTGCCATTTCTGCATCTAAGGAACAGTCCCCCCACTCCATGCTCCCACTGCACAACTTCTTTTTAGCAGCATCTACCCAGCTATGACTGAACTGAGTCTTCAGATGAGCCTCCCAGATGTTAATTTGTAGAGCAAAGGAGACAGAAGTTCCAAGACAAAGCAGTCTCCCTCTCCCTCAGGACTGCTTCTTCAAGTGGCAATGCTTGCCATTCATCTAGATCCACAAACACCCTCTCTGGTTTTCATTTGACACCCTAAAATAGAAAAAACCATCCCATTCAAAGCACTTACAACCAGATTTATTAATAACCTTACCTGACTGCAGTCACACCCAGCACAGTGATCCAATTTCCATTCCCATTCCCATGGTTTTATAGCTCAGACAAACTTAGAATATAGTAATTGCCATTGAATAATCAAATTAGCTTAATTTAATCATTATTATAGACATAAATTGCTTATGACAAAATTAAACTGAGGGGAGAGTGGGCAGGAGCTATGTTAAGCAGCCCAGTGTGCTGGGTCCCCCATGGCACTGGGAATACTGGGAGCTGTCTTTGGCAACAGGCAACTGGTGTGATTCCTGCAGTGAATCAAATCCCCACAAGCACAAAAGATGTTTCAAATTTATTCCCACTGACTGTAGCCCAGTAAAATGAGTTAGATATATACAGCAGCAACAATTTATTATAAAAAAAAAAATCAGAGGTGCTCCCCCCCTGTGAAATCACCAGTATGACACAATCTGCTTAACACAATTGCTATTTTTTTTTGTGTGTGTGTGTGTGTGTATTAATTTGGGATCACATACCTGTGGTTTCTCCATTCCAGAAAGAATGTCTTGAACTCTTTTTGTTTCTGAATCAAACTCTGCAAAATAGAGAATGTGGAATAGGAAGAAAAATAAATGACCAGAATTAAACAAAAAAGTCAGGTATGTCAATAATTCTTCAGGAATTTGTAAATAGGAGAGACAGCCACATTACCTGTACATGTGCATCACCTGTTTTGCCCCTGTCAGTTTAACAGATGCAGTTACACAGTTTAATATTAAAAAAATTTATTATAAAATCATGAAAGGAGGGAATGAAACTGCAGGTATTCAGAAAAGTGGGATTATTTCTAGAGGTGTCCTCCACAAAAAATGTTATTAATTGGGATTTGCTTTCACAGAGCAAAACCATCCTGCTTCCAAAGCTCAGCTATTGAAGAGGCCCAGGGGGTTTCTCCAACTCAACCACTGCAGAACCTCATCCTGGCTTGTTAACCAAACACATCTTCACCCCACCATGGGCTGCAGAGTTGGGCCATCCACCAAAGCATCAGGCTACCAGAGAGGATGAGCATCCTCATCCCATGCAGGGAAAGCCCAGCCAAGCTGCTCAGGTGCCTGACCTGGCACCCGCCCTCAAATACTGTTATCTTTTAATGCTCAGAGCTCTTTTAACAGATTATTTTCCACTATGGAGGTTATGCCAATCTAATGGGAATGCTTCTCTAGCTGTAAATCCATCATCCCTCCCCAAGCCTTGCACTTGGTCCAGCAGCTCTTACAGGGCTCTTAGAGCAGGGCAGGCTGCAAAATACTGTCCCTCCAGCAGACTAAGCACAGAAGGTGCTGCAGAGGCCATCATCTGAGTGGTGGAATCAGTCTCTTCCCCATCCTTCCCCCCAAAAAAAACATCTTGAGGTAAAACATCAGCTTAGAGTAATGAGGTGACACAAAGCAGCTTTATTCCTTTTGGACTGCAGCACAGAGAGGCCTCACTTTCCACTACAGTATTCTCTAATGGAAAACTAGGAACATATTTTTTCTGGATTGGTCTTTTTTTTTAAAATGTTAATGTAAGAAGTTTCCTAGCCAAAATCGAAGAATACATCACACCTGAAGCAAAATGATCAGGACCTCTTCACTAAAAGCATGTAGATTTGGCACAGGGAGGAAAAAAAATATTACTAGAGAAAACCTGGTAAGATCAGATGAACAGATTTCACAGATGATTCCCCCAAAGCCTGACCTACTTCTCGTAGCCCAAGAATGTGTCTTTATTTTTGTCTGTGACCTGCTTTAAGAAAGTACATCTTCTTTTTAAAAATTCCATGTGCTCAGCTGCCAAAAAATAGAATTGGCTGAATGCTGATGGCAGAACTCCAGTGTAAATGCCCATCACTCCCTACAAGAATGCACCTTGGTGTGGAGTGGGAATGACAGATCTCCTGTTCTATGCATTTCTGGAATCCTTTTAGTCTCAGCCACTTGGAAAAGAAAGGAGTAATAACAATCCAGGAGAAGAAGATAGAGTGATTGATTTTTTTCCACAGCAGATAACCTTTAGAGTGTACTATGAACTGTATAAACTGGCAGGATCTAGCCAGCATAAGAAAATACTAGAAAACTACACAGATGGACTAAAATGGCTAAGAAAAAAGTCGAGATGCTGATGCAAGTGAACATGTCATCCAAGTCTGAAGGGTTTCAGAATTCAAGGTCCCCTTCAGCATCAGAACAGAAGTAGGACTCTGCCACAAAACCCCAGATCTGGAAATTGTGGAAAATCCTGTAAGCTTATCATGAAGGGATGCTAATCAGAAGCAGCTCCTGCAACTACAGAGTGCAACACAAATGCTGCTACTATTTTATTGAAAGTTTATGGTTATTATGTCACCCCTAATTACAACCCCCAGAAGCTAAGAGTGAATCATTCTCAATCTTAAAGCTCAAACATGTGGACTGAATTTTCTTCCCTCTCTCTGCTTTCTAGCAAGGATGCTATCTGTATCACACTAAGCAGGAGAGGAAAATAAACCCTGAAGGCCAAAGTAATCTCACTTCCCCCTCCTGTGAAAAATGATCCCTTTCTACAGTAACTAAGTCCTCTGACCCTTACAGGTCAGGGCTGAAGGTTCAAACTGCTCCAAATACAGGAACTGACTTAAAGACCTAAGGGAGCTGGGTATACCGAGCAAATAAATAATCCTAAAAAAACCTAAGTACTTCAATCAGACTGCTCAATGAAGAGTCCTACTAAGGAAATTTTATATATTAACTCCTCAAATATGTAGCTTGTTCCCAAGGAGAAGGCTTTGAGCACCAGGTACACTGACTCCTTGGGTTACTAACAACAAGTGGACATTTAAGTGGACAATGTGGATATTTATGTCACCAACAGTTTATACAGCTAAGTTGGAGGTGGAAGAAGAGAAGTCTTCACCAAAGATTTTGGGGAGGGGTAGAGAGGGAGCGAGACACACACAGAGGTGAGGTGACTATGTGAGTGCAAAACAACGAAGAATTTAAGTTAAAGTTGATGGATAATACATATATGGGTGGGTGCTGCATCACATTTTCTAAATAAGATGTCTCAAGATGATGCACCCATACTGACCAACTACGTCTGACATCCCCCATGCTGAACCTCCCCAGGGGTTCACAGGGAAGGTTGGGCAGGCACAAGTCATCAATTTGCCCTCACCAACCCCTTCATGCAGATAGAGCCCATCTATCCTCTGTTGTGGACTTGCTAAGGCCATGGATCATTTTGCAAGAACAGCAAAGAAAGAGAAGCCTGTAGTAAGAGGTGCCCTTTCATCTCAAGCTTTGAAATCACTGTACCGTACAGAAAGGACAGCGTGTGCCTTAGAGTTCTGCACTGAGCTGAAACAAAAAAACCCTCATGAATAATAGGTAATGCCCAGTGAAAACAGAGCAAATGTAAAATTCAAGACAGAAAGCAATAAACGTGCATGAGTGATGTAGGTAACAACATCAGGGAACAGCTCAGGTTGGAAGGGGACCTCAGGAGAGGTCATCAAGCCCAACATCTGCTTGAAAGCTAGAAAACCCCCATTGCAAAACTACTCCAGGGAAAAACTTGCTAATAAAACTGAAGCCAGCCTTTGTTGGGGATACAGAAAGTGGCTCACACAATTGTGATTTTCTTAGAGTATTTCAAATACTTAGTTTCCCATTTGATAAGACATAAAAAATTCTCAGGCTTCTATAGCTGGGTGATCCCCTCGCAGTAATAAACATAATTATTCTCAGTCTCCTGAACTAGACTAAGCTAAGGAGAAGGAGACGTGTGGTGGACGCCTCCCTCAGTAGGAAGCTGGTCTTACCTGCCAGCCTCTCTCATATCATATTGTCATACTCAACATCTTTCTCTCAAGCCAAAAAAGAGCTCAAATCCTTCTGAAACAGAAAATGATAGAGATAAAAAAAACAAAAAAACCCCAACAAAACCACATGCTCTATGTTGATAGTACAGAATTGGTGAAAATCTGTTTTTCCTAGATCATT
Source organism: Phaethornis superciliosus (assembly GCA_023637945.1). Lineage (NCBI taxonomy): Eukaryota > Metazoa > Chordata > Aves > Apodiformes > Trochilidae > Phaethornis > Phaethornis superciliosus. The sequence continues at coordinate 20,317,381 of JAJQWJ010000010.1, forward strand.
ATTACTGTTGCTCATCAGCCACTGAGGACTCATCTACTGAAATAGCTCACTGGAGCATTTAGGGATGTGAAGCACTGAGCATCTCCCAGACATCACAGACACTGGTGCAAAGATGAGGAAGAACAGGAGGAGGTAAAGAATAAGCCTTGATGTAAAACAGGAGACAAAAATCCAGAAAAATTAGCTACAACTGCTTGGGAAAGGTGGTGTGTGGTTGGGCATGATTCACCTACATAGCCCTAACTGTCCTCGAAGACCAGAGAGTGGATCTGCTTTTAAATCTTCCTCTTTCTCAGCTATTTGAGCAGTAAGTATCTGGCAGTAAGAGCTGTGCATGCCAACCTCCAGACATTAACACCAGGGCTTGCAGAGACACATGGTGCTTCTTTCCTTTGCCATCAGCAACAGAACTCCAGTCATGTCAAGGAAGGGCCCAACTAACACTTCAGGTCATTGTTCCCTACTAACTTTTCCTCTCAACATCTGTTCCCCACATCTGCCATGGCAAAACTCTTCCTCCTTCTCGGAAGCTGGGGGTGGGGATGAATTCCTTGTGAATGCTCAGTGGGGTCCTTGGAGGGACAGTACAAAAATCTGAGTTATCCTGTAGATCTCAGGGTCTCATTGATGTTATAGCTCTCCAAAGCTATGTTCTCATTCCCAGGCTGTGGGTAATTTGGATCCAACATTTCAGGCTAACCTTTCACAGGCCAGCTGTAAGACCTGGACCATATCTAACTCTGCATTTTGGTCATCTCTCTTTTTTCAGAGTTTTGGGTTATAACCAAAACTCCACAGATAAAACCAAGAGTAAATGCCCCTAAAAATTAAATACTTTCTCAGCAGCTGTTTGGTGCTAGCAGGGTTTCAGTGCTAAGTCTTGCTGAACTAAAGCGTTTTATTATACGCTTCTGTTAGTGTGCATCTATGTTCCTTTCTGCACGTACAGTACAAATATAATTTTCAGATCTTTCCAACCACACATCTGAACACTAAGCACAGCTTTAAAAAACAGGAAAGAAAAACTACTTGTCATTTCAAGGTATGCTTGAAGCATCCATGAATAGTTTTCACGTTTGTGTGAACAGCAGCTGTGTACGTAAATAGTTTGAAATGGCTAAAAGCTCAAAACTAATTAAGATTTTCCCACTGCAAATACAGATTTTAGGTTTGTTCTGCATTCTTTCCTTCACAGGGAGGAAAAGGCCCAGCACAAGACTTAGCTTCTGGCCACAGAAAGTATTTACTGTTTCAACAGCCCTTCCATTCCAAAGGAATGACATCAGCACTTGCACTTTGCAAACTTTCAGGCTAATTCTCAAGCAGAGCTCCATGCTCACAGATATGCCAGTCATAACATGACATGCTTTCTCAAAATTTGTTCCAGATTTATTGGGGCTGTGACCAGCATTAATGCTAGGAAAGATCTTCCATCAGGCACGTACCACACAACCTCTAACCCTCAAGAAAATGAAGACTTCAAAACCCAGGCAAACCCCTTTGTGAGCTGCCGGCCAGTGTCAGAGCTTAAGAAACAAAGAAAAAGACACACAAAGACTTTTTCATCTCAGAGAATTGTAGAAATACAAATGCAAAAACTGCTGGGGCAAGAACAAACCTAAACCTGCAGATGCCACACTGCAGCTGGGTCACAGAAACCAGGACTGAAGGAGATGAGGCATGGTCATCAAGCCCATCCTCCTACAACCAAACACAACCAGCTCTACCTCAGCCATTCCTGAGGCACATCTGCCTAGCCCATTAAAAAAAAATAAATATTTAAACTAATCTCAAAACTTCCTCACCTCAGCAATCACAGAATTGGAACTCTTCTCACTGGGAAGATGATCTCCTCAAACTTCCCTGCTTCAACTTCAACCTATTCCTTTTCTCCTGCACACCCACTGCCTTTCACACCTGTTTTTCCATCACCACTTCCTTTATTGCTACCTTTCACACCTTTTTTTCTCTTTAAACAAAGCAAGCTCATTTCTTTCAAAGATTGTATTTACCAGATTACAGATCCTGCTTCCTTCTGTCCCCTGGAAGGTTTTTAACTTGGTCTCCATCCTTCTGAAGAAGTGGTACACCCCCTATTCCAGCAAAACCCCATCAGCATCAAATAAGCAGCAATGTACAAACTTCCTGAATTTACTCTGAGTTTTCCTCTCTTGGTCCATATAAAGTAACCTGACTCTTGGTTTTTGCAGTAAAAAAATTACAAATCAGGTTTGAGAAAGACTGAGTAAAATGCAATACTTCTTGCTCTTGTCTTGATTAAATAATTTTTCTTTCAAGCCCATTTAAGTTGTCATCCTGTCATGTTGTCCTCCCATCTTCCTTAACCCACACCAAGCACTCTCAACCCCATCAGAGCCTGATAGGGACTGTAATTTAATCAGAATCAATCCTTATCCCATCCTTCAGCTCCTTAATGAAAATATTGAATAAAATCAGACCTAGGACAGATTCCTGCCTAATCCAATTTGTTGCATCTTTCCAGCTTGTCAGGGAGGCAGTCCAGGGCAGGGCAGGGCCGTGGATGAACAGCAAGGATACGTGCTGGCTGACAGGTCTGACATTGGGAAGAGTAAATCAAATGTCACCCTGAACACACAGAGCTTCAAACTACTTTTTGCAGCACCACTTCCACAATGGGCAACATTGGGGAGCTCTTCAGAACCAAAAAATTTGAAGAAGAATGAACAAGAAATATTCTTGAGCAAGACATATTTATCCTCAAAATAGTCAATACACCATGCTAAAACATAACACACCAAGGAAGATTATTAAAGCTACAAATACCTGGAAAAGATTTCTATATATTAGATATCTCAAATTGCTGTAGCTTACATCAAACCTAATAAAAACACTAATCAATCCATTACTGCAGCTCCCATGTCTAAGGTAGACATCAACATTATCCAACTTAAAAAATAATTCAATCATTGAAACATGTTCTGATTTTTAGTAATTTGCTGTGCACAAGTATCTCACATAAGTTTTCCATTTCTAAGAGCCTTCCCACTGTTGCTACCTTAATCATCTTGCTAAAATGCCTTACTTGATGTCTATGAGCTTATCTTTCAGTACTTGACCCTAAAGACCAAATCACGTGCAGGTAGTAAAGTCAAGCCACTCCCTACATAACTGAAGGCAAACAAAACCAAGGCAAATCTGAAGGCAAAACAAAAACCACTGCATAAACCTCAGTAACTTACATTTTCAGAGCTCAAATAAAAACTCATGAGAAGAAAATTCTAGCCATCCTGAATCACTGGGACATAAAGCAAAGGAAAACTGAAGTGTTTGCCTCCACACCACTGTAATTCAGGCATGAATTTAACTGCTTGTTTCAGAGATGTTCTGGCCATAGTCCATATCTATTAACCTGACAGTTTTAAGTTGACTGCCTCCAGTAGCTCTACTGGAAATGGGGCAGGATGCTCCAAAATACTTGGAGTGCAAATTCCCATCATACATTTTGTCTCCCTTCTTCAAGCCATCCTCCTTCAACAAAAAGATACCTGCTACTGCATGGCTAAGCATCAGATATTTGCACATCAAGCAGATGTAGAAGCACTCACATATACCTAATGAAGTCACTCCTGCTAAAAAAAAATGTTTAAAAAAATAAGTAAAAGTGGATTTAACCCTCTCTGCCCCCCCAAATTATTTTGATGTGTTTTCAGTTGGGATGGAGCAAGGAAAATAAAACCAGTTGTGACCTGCAAGGGAAGTGAAACGCTGGATGCAAGGGACAAATGGAGTGTAAGGGACACATTGGGTTTGTTTTTCTCTGCCTCTTTGCTGCTACTGCTGGAAGACAGCAATAACAACTACTTTATTGGCTCAAGATCTGAGTGAATCCCAACTGTGAACACGCAGTTGGTCCATCAGAAGGCAGAAAAGGGCCTTCTTAGTAAAACATAGTAACCCCCACCTCTATCTCATGCATTTTACATCTTAAGAAAGCACTTTGGGCATCCCACAAAGAAGATAACAGGGGCAATGGGCTGCATATGGCTGCAGCTGCCTGGTTTTGAAGGGACACCAAATTAAACAATGACAGAACCCACAGACACAGCAAAAGCCCAATCTGTTGCAAGAACAAACCACTTACACACAGAACCTCTTCTTGAAGAGCTCTCGTTTGGACTTTTGACTTGATTTAGCTCATTTTCTGTGTCAGAAATGATCTTTGTTATTTTTCAAAAAATTTTTTTTTCATTTCTGTGTCCTTGTCCAGTACCCTTTTAAAACCAGCCAAGCTGATTCATACCCAAGCAGCAAACCAAGAATGACTAGTTAAAATTCCATTGATTTCCATCAGCATAATTTCAATGCTACAGGCTGTTATGCTCCTCTGAATTGTGCTGGCATAGGCAAAAACTCCTGTTTGAGCAGCCAGGCAAGGATCCACGTGTGCAAGACAGGTGGAGATAAGCCATGTGGTCATGTCTTCTCATTCAGGTAAACCCTCATATGTGGGACAGCTATTAAAAAGGTTGAATCTTTGCAGCTAAAAATCTTCAACCTCTCCAGATTGCTCTCAAGTGCTTCTCTTACCAGCTAAGTCTTGACCCTTCTATTACCAGCAGTTGTTTTTACCTCCCTGGGCCCTCTGCAGGTCACCAAGTGGGGTACTATCAGACTGGGGTAAATGGCTAAAAAAAAGGTAAGACAATCAGTGCTTTCCAATTAACAAATAATATTAATAAATCCTTGTCCCTTCCTGTACCTTGCCTAAGGCACAGGAAGATGCTAGAGGCTAGTGAGAGAACTGTTACAATGTGAGACTTACTTAAAAGAAGCATTATCTATTTTTCTTTCTCGACTTTCTTCTTTTTCTCTGTCATTTCTGACTTAGTTGAATTTAGAGGAGCTAGGTATATATTTGATACAACTTTGCAAAGCATTTTTCTACCTGAGCCTTCAGGTGTTTGTAAGCAGTCTACCTGCAGTTGCCATTAGTGCCTGTGGTTTCTAATAACAAGAATTTTTCTTTTGATTTGACAAGGAGCCTGAAAGGCTCTCCTAAAATTTTTCTGGAGTCCCTGACTTTCCAGGTAAAAATCTGATGTTTCATTCCCAATACAAATGCTGATCTTTCCCTAGATACAATGAAGTTCTTCAAACCCCTCAACTTTCTGCAACAGTTGGGATGGGTGGCATTGCCTGACCCTTGGGGTCTTTCATTTATTTGTGTATTTCATTTATTAATGATTCCCCCCACTTGGTTCTCCTCCCTCCTTGTCACTTCAGCCAGTGCCCAAATGTCTGTTCAGCCTTCACTGCCCTTCAAGAGCCAGGTTACAACCTGGCACAGCAGCCTCCAACAGCCTTCCAAGTCTGATGAACCAAGTGGGCTTTCAAAAGAAATAATTCCTGCAGAGATCACCACCTTACAACTATGATGACCTTGAGTTTCCACGAGTGATGTGGCCATGAAAGCCCTTCAGGTTTCTCCAGGCCAAGGTAGGAGGAGGGGATGGCCAAGATACCCACGCTCCTTAACACCTGAAAGACCTCACGAGGACATCTAGAAATTAAAGGTTCCTTTCAACCACAACTGACTCTCAGCTACCAGCAAAGTCAGAGCTTGAGCTTGGAAAACACAAACAGTAAAAGGAGTCTCACGACTTCTCCTTGCAGTGATGAAAAGCACAAATATGACAGCACTAAAAATCATCATCTTCTCTTCGCCACCCGGGTCATCGATGACTGTTGCATCCCACCACCTGATGGAGAAGCAGCAGACAGCACAGGCATGTCCCCGTCACTCTCTGAGACAGCCAGCAGGTCTGCTCACAGCAGAGATCCCCACACCCTCTAGGAATCAAAGTGGAAAGCACAATTCCTACCAAACACAGCCTTTGGCCGACCTCCGGTGTCATCCGTGACTGCTGCCCCCTGCCAGCCAAGAAATATTTTTTTCACTGAAATTCTATCTGCAATCCAGGGGGACAATATCACGAGTACTGAACCCCAAAATAAAACTTGCCTTTTCTTGACCTTCCAAAATATGACCATATGAAAAACGGCCAATAAAAGCCTTTGATAATCTGCCCGTAACACACAAAGACAGCATTTTCCTGATCAAACACAAAGCTAGCAAAACGACCTGCAAAATTGTGTATTTGCACAGGAAAACAATCAGACAGCCCAGCTGAAATGGACTCCATAGGAGCTCCAAACTTGGTCAGGATGAAACAGAATTCCTCAGCCAAAAGTAACAACCTCCTGGCAAGGAACCTTGTAAAGCCCCTGAGTCTGCTACAACAATACGAAGGCAGCAGAACACTTCCCCAGGGCAAAGGCATAAGGCTGCCCATTTCAGACTAAGCAACTTTAAAAAAGGAACTGCAAGCCAAATTTTACCCTTGGTCCCATCTCCTGAGCCTTGCTTGAACCAAAGAAGAAATTAAGGGAGAAATGGCTTCTTTAGATTTCACCAGAAGGAATAAAATACACATTGGGATGCCAGATTTTGGTGATAACCATTATTTCACTCCCAAATGCAGTCAGAGCATCTATTCATCCCTTATGAGAAAGTAAGCAGAGAAAACTTCTCTAAAACAGGATAAAAGCAGAAAATGTGTCATCTTGTTCTTGATTTTGTCTTAACATTTACATTAAAGCCAGAGTTTTACTTCTAAGCACTGCTCATACTATCTGTATGTTTTTGAGAGCTGTTAGACTCTACAGGAAAAATCCACTTTTAAGAAAGAAAAAAAAAAATCATAATGCTCAAAACACAAAGCCTTTTCATGGAGTCTGCACTGGGATTTCTCACTGTCAACCTAGTGACTGGCTGCAAAGTCACAACATTTTTTGAAGGAATCCCAGCTTTTCTGCTACTGCTCTAAATTAGTGACCTTTTTTTTTTTTTTTTCCAGATGAAAACTATGACATAATCAGACTGCAATGAGTGGTGGAAGAGATCACAGTAACCCAGGACAAAAAAGAACACTTTTTTTTCCACTCAGCCCAGGCACAACAGCTCTGAGATGGAGAGATGAAGAGCTTTCACTCCCCTTTTTACATCAATCCAAACACCTACAGACTGACAGTGGAACAGAAATAAATTATCTTCCTCATGACAGATGACAATCAACTGACTTCACTAATCCCAGCCCAAACTGTCTGGCAGTCAAGTCTGAATGATGAACTACAATTACATGAGCTAGAACTGTATTAAACAAAACATTTCATAAAGATGAGGTGCTAAATTCCTACAGTGTAAAAGTGAAAAAGGCTGACATGGTGGTATTGGTGCCCCCCTATGCCTGTGATGTGAAGAGTAAACTCAAATATGTTTAAAAAACCCTATCTATAACTTCTGCAACAATTAAACATCAGTGAGGTGGAAATACTGCCTGTGCAATTAGCAGTTCTGTATGGGATGAGGGCAAAATACAGTCCTGGATATTTGCACAACCAGTTTCACCACTGAGAATCTTTCCAAATATTTAAAATATTCCACAGAAATATCCACCTGATTACAGCTTGCTGGGAAGGCTTCAGCAAAACTATAGGAATTTCAGCTTGATCTGGGTTTCATTGCCAAGATGAAATTCAGGCAGAAGTCACATGAATCACAGTAAATCAAAGCAGCTGCTTCTAAGCAGAGCTCCTTTACCAAAAAAACCCCCAACAAAACAACAACCAACCAACCAAAAACCACAAAACCCAAACCGAACCAAAAAAACCAAACCCAGAACCAAAAACACACACAAAAATCCCACAAAAAACCCACCTTAATCTTCAGGACAAAAACTTTTATAGCAAACCTTGGAGAAAATCAAATTGGAGGCTCCATTTTACAAGAAGGGCTGTCAGTTCTTTTAATTGCAACACTCAAAGAATCACCCTGCATTTTTAAAAAAAACATGTTTTTTTTTCCTTCCAGGTAAAGGAAAATATACTGGAGGTCACAAGACCTTTGGAAATCAAATTCCACCCTTCCTCAGAAAAAGAAAACTGATGATTTTGGAAGCCCAGCCTTGGAATTCAGTAAACAAACCCCATTAACTTCAGCAGGACATGAAATTTCATTTCCCCGCCTTTGCAAATCCAGAGGAATACACAGATGGACATTGTTCAGAACATCTGGGTACACAAATAAGGGTTATTCATTAAATTATTACACTTCAAGGTGTTTTATTTTTTATACTCCAGGGGGAGGAAATGATCTGCCTCTTCCCTATAAATACTCTCTCCCTTCTGGCTCAATGTCCCAGTTATTCCCAAATAAGGGAAACCTGGTTCCCTTCCCTTGCTGGTGGTCCACCTTATCTCCTCTTAACTGGTGAGAATACACTGTTTATCTTGCTCTGAAGCTCTGAGCCCTCTGTGTAACTCTTCTCCCAAGCATGGGGATTTAACCACTGAGCATTTCAGCAGGATGAAAATGTACTTAGTAAATTTTTTTTTTTTTTCTGGTGGTTGGATATCTATAAATTACGTAAACTCCTAGGAAAAAAAAGGTCTCGGATTTCAAGTCTTCTGGATTTGACTGTCAGTTGCAGCAGAAGCTGCAAATTCTTGAGATAATACAAAGATCCTTGGGGGGAAGAGGTTGTGCCTTATGTTATTCGGCACCGACTCCCTGATAAATCATGGAGCAGATATCCTACCCAGCTCCTCCTGCCAAGCAGATCCTGCTGGCAACTCCAGACAAGGGAAGGATGAAAGCAGATGAGAAGAATATGGGAGACTGCAGGAGTTGATCAGGATTGTGAAAAACAGCCTGGGGGGAAAATTCCAGCCACCATGAAAAAGGGTTTTTAATTAGGTCAGATGAGAGCCCCAGAGCCAGATTTCCTCACACTTAACTAGATGTGCCCTATACTTTCCTGGGTGGACTTTGAACTGTTTTTATAGCCAGCTAACACACTAACCCAGATTAAGGAGCTTTGACTGAGATGTATTTTGTCTGAGTTTCTGTGATAAGCCTGAAAAATGTAACCAGAATCAGAGTCACCCACTCTGCCCTGTTGGAGCCTCAGAGCCATTGGTGCCCAGGAGACCAAGTCTCAAAGCAGCTTCTAACCATGCTGGATGATATATTCACAGCCACCCTGATTTTTCGGTTGTTGCTTTTTTTTGTTTGGTTTGGTTTTGCATTTCCAGCTACAAGAACTCTGGATGAAATCAAGTTTGACACATTTGTGTTCTCCTTAAGTGAGTCTCAAGATGGGAGAATGTCGTGCCATTAATTTAAGAGGTGATACTCCAATTTAGTTGATGAAGATAAATAATAAGAAGATAATCTCTTATCAACAGCTTCTGGTGGCCAAGTTACGTAGCTGGTTCCTTAGTCTTTGAAGATAAGTGCATAAAAATAGGGTGTGAATATCTCCTCCCCAAGCCTCCCACTTTGCAGGACTGTGGAAATGAAGCCCAAAGAAGCCTTCTGCTAGAATGAAGCAATGTGGTGCAAAAGAAGGTAGGACTGCCATGGCATTCAGTCTTCTCAAAAGCTTTGAGTTTGTTCCTGCAGTATGGACACCACAGGAGATTACCTCCATGCTCGTGACATTTTCCATGCAGACAAGATTTCACAAGCTTGTAAATTCCTGGAAATCATTTTGCACATAGTGGACTTCAAGAAGGAACAACCCAAAGCAGCTTGACACAAATCCCTGCTGGGTTTTGGGCCAGGCAAAGCCATGTTGAGGAAAGGAGTTTTTTAACCATTGGGTAGGGACTTGCTCTTCAATACCATTGGTCTACCTCTGAAATTCAGTTTTTGCTTTTCTCCAACAAAGCCCCTTGATGCAAATCAAGTTTCAAGACAGCAGAGAAAAGGGAGATTTGTTTCTCTTCCCCAACACACTGTCTGTCTCTGCTATGCTGGATATTTATCTTGCCAATTCTTTTTACTGAAGAAAAGACATAAATTAAGCCTGATCTGGATAAATTCCTGCATGCATACAGATCAACATGAACTTGTGAATGTACTTTGCTTGAACTCTGCATAATCTCAACATGTTTCTAATATATTCATCAGCCTACATAAAGCTCACTTAAGCAGTTACTTCATGTGACAATTAGGTAGAATATTCTTTAGTACTGAATCTGTGTGGCCCTGGTACACAAAGGTGTAACATTCTCAGCCTGTTAAATATCTTAAACTCATAACCATTTTGCTTTCTGCTTGGACAAACAATTTCACAGCCTATTATTTCAGAGAAAATACAAAAGATAAAGAATGTTTAAGAAGTAGGAGTTTTTCCAAAGAGAAACAAACAAAACCACAGGCTTGGTCATGATGTGAGAGAGAAAATTGAAGCATAAGAATATCACACTGGAAACTCCCTGGTGTCACAACTTAATTGTGGTTTTTCCAGTTCAGGCTCATGCCCTAACGAATGCATCCTATTTCCTCTCACTTATTAAAGCTTAAAGAAAAACAGCATGCACACAACACACTGTATATATTTCTAATCAGATATGTCTAAACAAATCAGCCAAATACTATTACTTGCTGAAACTACTCAAAAAAATGCAGCAGGAACAGGAATACTCTTCAGATTTCACGTGTGATGCTGATCCATAAGCACAAGACTCAACACGTCTCTGTTTCCAGTAAATATTATGTTTCACATTTCATTGCTTGATATAATACTAAAATTCATCTATCCTGACAGATGTATTTTTAGTCTTCAGAGTGTTCTTTCCTTGCTACTAATAAAATCACTGTGTCACTTTTGATGGGTTGTCTTCAGGAGACAATCTTGTTAAATCCCTTTATTTTATAGAAACAAATACATTTCAGAGAAACCAAGAAAGCTGCACTTACGTAGGGGTATTTTGTATGTCAGCAGAAGAACCATTTATAACCAAATTTGTCTGCAGGACATTTCTACATCAGTATAACAAAGACCTGTATTAGTATGTAGCAAATCATCAATTCTTGGCCAAAAGAACATACAAGTAACATTTATGGCCACAGTGTTTCTCAGCCTCTCTGATGGCATGTGATGAAACTACTCTTTCAAGCTTTTAAATCCATAGGTACACAGCTAACAGATACATATGTGGCCCAGTAAGCTTGCAATATAGATTCAAGACCAAAATAGAAAAGAATTGACAGGATCTAGAATGAGTAACTAGAGGAACTTCACCTGGTTCCTGTCTGCATTGAATCACAGCTCCCTCAATTTCCCTTTAAGTCACAGAAGATTCAGAAGAATTAATACAATTTAAAAACAAAACAACAAAACAAAACCCCCTCACTTTTCCTAAATATATTTAGATGTTATAAAGAAGAGAGGGTGAACAGGAAAGGTTTGCATCAAGGAAGTGTCAGCTCTATTTTTTTTTTTTTTTCCAGACATCATTACCCACTCTGCATCACGTACCAGCAGCTTGCAGAACATAACCCCCCCAACTCAGGGACACATGTTGGTACCTGTTCTTGCCAGCATCAGCCCAGGCCATACCAGTCAAATGTACTTCTTCACCTCAGAACTTCTGGTGTCCTGAGTTCACCACTTTTAAAATGCTTTCCTATTAAAACCGCCATAGATATAAAGTTCTCTTCCTAAGCCCATTTGCCATGTTCCTGATACAGTCACCTCAAAGAACTGAGCACATCATCAGCCATCTCTCCTGAGCAATGTCCATCCACAATGCAGGCAGGAATATGAGGCACCTGAGGCAATGGTTTTTACCTCTGGAGTACCTGAAGGCTGCTTCAGTGCACAAAATCAGATGTACAAAGGCTCAGCAATAGGAAAGTGACATCTCTTGAGTTTTTAAGCTGGTTGTACACACAGCAATGGTGCTACAAAACTTTATGATCCTTTATAGCCTAAAACAGCTCTTTGAACTACTAAATAATTCCAATCTTTTCTCTCTCCTCGCCGTACCTAACACATGCCAATTCCATCTGCAAGAAAACAGCTGCTCAGGGAAGCACAGCAGATACCCAGTCAGCCTAGCTCACTTGAGGCAGCTGAAAAGCATCTTCAAAAAAAAGACAAGTCCACAGAGAGCAGGTCAACAAGTGGGTACCAGGCAGAACTAGACCATTTGTCATGGCAGGAGAGCTGGGTGCTGGTGGAGGAGCAGGACAGGGCTGGGCATGCAGGCTTTCATCCAACAGCATCTGCATCTCAGCTGCTGGACAGACCTCTGAGCTAAATGTTCTGAGACCCAGCAGGGTCAAATCTTCTCACACCACAAAAAAATACTCTTTAGAGAAAGCTTACATAAAGGTGCACGCGATCCCCTGGAGCTGCCACCCTGCCCAAGCTGGGTCTGTTTATTCTGGCACCCAGTTGCCAGCACCCACCCAGCTGCTGGACAGGATGCACATAACAATCCGTCTCCTGCTTTCAACTATTACCCACTTCAAGTGTTTTAATTTTGGCTCCTTTAGGTTCTCCAAACTTCAATAAGGATTAAAAACTAAAAAAGAATTTTATCTGATTTGAAAGAAAAAAAAAAAAAATAGAAAGATGTTTTATACAGGAATAGGTGGAAGCATTGTAAGAATACTCAAAACTTCTTCTGTTCCCACAGCACTTAACAACCACACAAAACTTCTCAAAACTACCAGATCTACTACATGACCAAGAAATGAACCACTGAGTGCATGTGAAGGAAGTGACTCAGACTGAAATGCATAAAGGACAGAATGAATGGGACAGGATTTCCGCTTACAGCTCTTTTTACATGGCAAGGCTCCTTTATTAAAAAAAGAAATTTTAAAAATCCCACAACAAAAAAACCACAAAACACACAACCAAAGAACAACACTGACCCCTCCTCTCCCATTCAGTTTTTAAAACAGCTTTGCAGAAAGGCTACAGTACAGATTTTAAATGAGAATCCCTGCAAATATGCCTCCAAGTCTTCAGCCTGCACAAGACAGCATCCATCCTACCACAGTAATAATTACTAATTTTCCAGGCAATTATAAGACTTAATTTTCCATTTTTTCCTTAAAACAACAAAGTTCCAGCATAACTAGAAATCTTTATATACAAGTGCACCTCCCAACATAAAGGCACAATGATGTCAATGGAAAAGGTCAGAGGAAATGCACTTAAGTCCCCAATCCAAAACTGTTGTTTCCTTACTAAAAAGAGGTCCTCACGCTATGCTCACATGGTCAGCCTTGGACAAGGGTGCCTAATAGACATACCAAGATATTTTTGATGTACCATCATGCTGCAGAGAGTACAGGGTGGCAGGGAGGAGCACAGGCTGGATGTGCCACTGAAGAGCTGACTGAACCGGAAAGTACTCCAGAATAATTTCCTTACTCTGTTTTAGTACTACTGATGATGCTGTAATCCCATTTTTTCCACCAGAATTGTACCAGCTTTTTGGGAAACCCCTGGTTCTATGAATATTGGAAGGAGGTAGTAAATTATTGACACGTGGCAGAATTTTCCCTGAGCACTTACTCAAATGTCACGGGCATAATAAATGCAGGGAGTGTATATTTTTATGGAAAAGAGTGCGTTATAAACGTCACTATCTTGTGTCCTGTGATTTATGTCATCTTTTTAAGAAAAAACAAAACCAAACAAAACAGATTTGGCCTTGCATTGCATACTGAACATTTTCTTCAACTGTTTTTCTTGCAGTACTCTGTATTAACCTCAGTACAGCTGCAGCAGAGACTGCTTGGAGATGCTCAGTAAAGAGCAACACATCCCTCAAAGAAATTACTAAGGAGAAACAAAGAACAGGACAACATTTACCTGTCCCAAATGCCATCATGAAGATCATATTCTTCTACTGATTAAGACAGCCCTCAAACTGCTTTACAAAGAATGGGCACAGATGGCTGCCAGCTCCAACCCAGCACCCAGGCCAGGCTTTGCTTCCCAAAATCCCAGTCCCTCAGGGAAGCAATCTCCACGTCGTGTTGCAGCACTGTGTACCCAGGCATAGCAAATCCTGCAGCAACCAAAATTTGGGATGGTGCATGTCTGCTCCAGCTGTGTCCCGGGCTCCTAAAGCCCCGCTCCTTGGCAGGCAGCGCGGTGGCTTGGGTGATGGGAGCTTGCCAGGAGCTGGCTCATGGGATTGCTCCCACAGCCAAACACCTAAAATAAGCACACCAGCTACCACAGCACAAACACACACACACACAGAGAAATAAAATGATGGACTATAAGCCACATCATAATTTTGATTAAGAAATGCAAACGAACCCATTGCCTCCAGTTCTCTCTCACCTTCAAGTTTTACTCTAAATCCATGCATTCCTACTCACCTCTTAAGAGCTTTTTGGCTCTAAATAAATTTCTAAATAAAGACTCTTATTCTCTACGTATAACATATACATATATTACAGTTTTTCCAGGCTGTTAAGCAACTTTGGAAACTGCCACACAGAGCCACCAAATTTTTAACTATTATTAGGTTTGAATGGATACATATCCACAAAATATACAAGTTTAAAAAGCTTTGCTGCTTACAGTTTCTGCCATATTCTTTTTCTTGCCTATCCTGAACACACTGTCATCTTAGCAGCATGAATCAGATTTGCCAGCTGTTCCCAGATTGCTTTAACTCTCACTCCAATTACGTGTATGGCCCTGCTTGTCAAGTATCAATCAATAAATTCCCAAATAATTCAACACAAAACAGAGAAGGTAAATATAAAGCAGCAGTGATGATTAAAAGCTTGTAAGTATCAAGCTTGTAAGTGGAAGGTAATTTTAGAGATTTGTTTGGTGAGTTGGCTTTATCAGGAGGGTGGGACAACTGATACTTAATTGCATGGTCTCCTGCTTTTTCCCATTTGGGAAGTTTGGGGGAAGACTCCATAATTTGCTGTTCCTAGTTTTAAGGGCCTTTCTGGCTGATAGATTGGTTTTCTTGGCATCTTACAAGTGCTTATGCTCTTCTGATAGAGCACAGCAGAATAGTCCAAGAAAAAAAATTAGACAGACACAAGGGTTACAGGAAACCCTTAAGATAGGTATTTTAAAATTAAATTTAGATTTTAAAAGTGATCATCCAGGCTGAGTACCTGCTGAAACTACATTGCAGGTTAGCTGTTATATTATATTTTATTCCAGGTCTTCTGTGCAGGTGCTTCCACACACAGAACAGAGTGAAAAAAACCCACAGATAAATATAAATAATAATATTAAGTCACATAAGCTGACTGGCAAGAAACAATTAGGAAGACTAATGCAGTGAGCAATTTTCTTAAATTAAAGCATTTCAAAATACATCTCCTTGCTAATCCTAAAGATCCTGAAGCACTGCTGCAAATCCATGCCAGCAGCAGTTTTTCTCTTTGCAGCTATTGTTTAAGATACTTTTCATAAATATTAGGTGTCACAAATAAAAGCACACAGCCAAATAAATATACAGAACAGACGGATAATGGAAAAAAAAATTTTGCATGCATAAATTCACACTACAGATTTCAAAGTGTGCTACATTATAAATATCCCAGACATGCTGGATGTAAGCTTGGTTACTACCTAAAAGTTTTTTCAGGCAGTTGCTCTTGTAGCTGTCAGCAAAGAGACAGGCAGAGAAGAGAGAGGCTGAAAGGTATAATGGATTATAACAAGTTAATGAGCTAAATCTACATAGAACTGGCTATGTGGAGAATGGTTTGTGATACATGAGATTTGACTAGATGAGTGACCTAATGTTATATTGTGAAGTCTCAGTTTTTTAAATTATAAGACTTTATTTGACTAATTCTAATGGCTAAGCTTAAGCAATTTCTTCCTAAATATCTTCTGTTTCAGCTAATTGCATTTCCTCTGAACTTTCACATGACCAACCTTACATTTTTCACCAATCACCTCTAAACTCACTAGAAAGTTTACTATATTTACCTAGGAGATACAAAGTACTGATACCTAGTAGTGGTCAGGTTCTGATTATAACCCAGTTATCCATAAGCATTTTTGTGAAATGCCAAGATGCCTATACAAAAAGCCAGATAAAAAACAAGAATTGGTTTTAGAGCCACTAAAATGATCAGAGGGCTGGAGCACCTCCCTTGTGAAGCCAGCCTGAGGGATACTGGGGCTGTTCAGCCTGGAGGAGGCTCCAAGGAGGCTCCTTATAGCAACCTTCCAATATCTGAAGGGAGCCCACAAGAAAGCTGGGGTAGGGCTTTTTACAGGGTTGTGTAGTGAGAGGACAAGGGAAAACGACTGCAAACTCGAAGAGGGGAGATTTAGGTTAGATATTAGAAGTTATTTTCTGTGAGGGTGATGAGACACTGGAAGAGGTTGTCCAAGGAAGTTGTGGCTGCTCCCTCCCTGGAAGTGTTCAAGGCCAGGTTGGATGGGGCTTGGAGCAACCTGGGCTGGTGGGAGATGTCCCTGCCCATGCAGAGGGATTGGAACTGGATGAGCTTTAAGGTCCCTTCCAACCCAAACCATTCGGTGATTCTATAAAAACCCTTCTGTTCCCAATAGATAAAAAGAGAGTGATGCTGCATTTACCAGGGAACAGCCTTGAAAGATGAGGAGGCAACCAGTCCATCTTACAAAACAAATATAACATAACAAGCTTCAATGCTTATATTTAAGTTCAGACTGTATTAACACTGTCTTTACACGCGGGTGGCAATGTTTCTTTGGCACAGTCACTAAATCCCTATCCAAGTGGCTGCCGTCAGCCGGAAAGGTGCAATAAAAAGGAATTAAAAATAAATAAAAACTTTCTTTACCATGTGGGTCTTGCTCATTTGACTTTGGGCTGCTCCTTGCTCTGCGTTCTGGTTTCTTCACTGCTGGAGCCCCAGCGCCGCCTCCGCTGCTCGCCCCATTGTGGCTCTTGGCATAGCCATTATATACAGTTGCACAGCTGCCTATATGGCTTTTGTAGATGGATGAAGGAGGACTATTGAGACGGTTCTGGCGATCAATCTGCCTGTCTTTGAGTTTTTTGTGCTGTGGTTTGCTGTACTGATCTTCCCTGGTAATATAGCTGGACATCCCATATAGTGGTATGATTTCTGAAATGAAAGGGTTCGACTCACGTTAACTCTCAACAATGAAATCACTGATTTTTTTTTTTTCTTCTCCAAAAAACTAAATTCCTGACTGTCTCTAAATGAAACGATGATGACAGATTTTCCTGGAGATGGGTTTCATAACAAACCAATGGGGTTTTCTCCTCAAAAAAGCTTTTCTGCAGGACTGATACATTTTTTGTTATTATATTAAACGTGTTCATTTGCTGTTTGAGATTTTTTAACTCTTTGGATGAGCACATATGAACACAGGGGACAGGTTTGTCCCCTCTTTTTCAGCCTTTGTATTTCAGCGACACAGATTTCAAGGAAAAATCCAGGGAGAATGATATTTTGGAAAAAGCCTCCAGAAGTTCCCAGCAATTTACCATTTTCTTCCCTAGGGCTGGAATAAACAGAAACAGCTGAGAAGTTCTGGTTTCAAGCTGCCATCACTGATGACATGCAATTTAATTTGCCAGTATAAATAGACTTTACAATGGTGTCAACTGTGCCTGCCTAAGGAGACAAGTGCAGCACGAATTGGAAGCTTTGAGTAAGTGAAACTATCTAAAAAAAAGCTTGAGAAATATCATAAATATCATATGCATCCTTCAGATACACATTAAATACAATCCCCTCTCCCCCCAGCTGCAAGAATGAGTATCCACATCCTAAGGTAGGTCAGCTTGCAGGAATCTGAGTATTTTCTGCTTTTCTCTG
The DNA here is from genome assembly GCA_023637945.1 of Phaethornis superciliosus. Taxonomy (NCBI): domain Eukaryota; kingdom Metazoa; phylum Chordata; class Aves; order Apodiformes; family Trochilidae; genus Phaethornis; species Phaethornis superciliosus. Next base: position 20,335,067 of record JAJQWJ010000010.1, read on the forward strand.
TAGTTCAACTCTCCACCCATGTAATGTAAGTCAGAAGTTTGAACAAATTCAGGCATGATATCCAATATATATATATATATTTTTTTTTTTATTTATTTATTTTTTTTTGCCTACTTCCATTCAGAAGTTTCCACAAGAGCTTCTGAAACAAACAAACATCCTATCCAGCTGCTGGAAGCTTCACTGGTTGGGATTGCCATGTATTATAATTTTTTAAGTTTCAACTAGCCAAATTCAATTCCTTTGCTATTTCAATGAGTCTTGTCCTTCAACCTTCTTTATCTAGCTACATGATCATATTTGTATTCTCACAGCATGCTTTAAAATAAGCCATTGCACAGCAAATGGGAAAGGGTGGATTAATGCTAATCACTACAATATTCACCAATTCAGTTATTTCAGTGTTACAACTCAAGAAAATTCCAGTAAAGCAACCAAAGTTGTTTTTTGTTTTGTTTTTTTTTTTTTTCTAATTTTTAATTCTAATTTAATTTTTATTCTTAAGTTTAATCACCTTCTTGTTATCTACATAATTCTTCACCATCTACTGAACTGGGAGCTCTGTGCTCACTCTGCAAACTACTGTGTTGGCACACAAGACTTTGTCAAGTAACCTGACAAATGGTCCTGTCCCCTTTCCAAGAGAAAGGTCCCTCCCCTAAATGTCTGGCCAGCTACCCCATTCTGCTGGTTTCCTGAGCTTTCCACTTCCTCCTCCTCCCCAATAAATGAAGTTAAATGTCAGCTGCAAGGGTCCAGTCCCCACTAGAAAATGAGGTGTGTTGGTCAACAGCAACTTCAATAGACACCCCATCCTCTCTCTCTCTCTTTCTGCCTCTTCCTTCACACTCCAGGACAACCTCACTTTGAGAGATATGGCTTATACATATTCTTTAGAAAGAGTTTGAACTCCAGGTAGCTCTGCAGTAACATAAAACCATGAAAACTGAACTGATTTCCATATTTCTCAAGTAGCTTTGCCGATTACTTTTTTTGGTTAACGCCCTCTTCCCAATCACACAAAGACTTATCTCCAGGGTGCCAGGGACCCAACAGTGCACAGTTCAGAGACAAATATGCCCCTTTCACTCCTTTTCTTTCAATTATTTACTCACGGCCTGATTGGGGTTGCCATGCTACCCTTTGGTATCAGACAATGCATTTCAGTGACTTACTGCACAGTCTCAACCAGAATAACAAACAGAAAGTGCCTGTTGTTTCTTGGAAAGCCACAGTTAGGGGGGCAGAAAGCACATTACAGCCAACAGGAAGCTGTGTCCAACTTTTCTCACTGGAAATAACTGCAGCAAGCCATGCTCAGACACAGCCCTCCAAATCCATCCTCATTCCCAAGCCAGGACTGACAGATTTTGTCTGCTCTTTTTCTGTACAATGCTGGATCGTGACACAGCAAGAGCAACAGGCATGAGTCACAACCCTGGTTAGGAGCATGGGATGTGATATTTTTTCCTGCTGTTTACAAATTAGGTTAAAACTGGTTTCGTTTCTGCAACCTAGTGTTGCAACACAGGATTGTCCTGCATTGCTGCAGTCTGGATGCCTACACCCTCCCAATAGATTCTTGCTCTGGACTCCTCCTTCTATGTAAGCAAAACCACTACAGTTTCTCCAATTAATTTCCACTCTAGATTTCACTAGTCCTTAAAGCCTGCTGAACATAGGTATGAAACATCAGCACCTTCCTTCCAGCTCACCTTGTTCTCCGTATATTGTAGGGGGAAGATGATGCTGTGGGAAAAACTGTGGTGGTATGTCCCCAGGTCCAGTGACAGGAGGATAAAAAGCTGTATGAGAGTTGTGAATAAAATGGGGATGGTGTGTCAGGTATGGAGGTAAGTGATGGGTTGGAGAGATGGCTGAAGGGTAGCTAGGAGGGTAACACTCTGGAGATTGAGGGGTAACCACCACCCTCCGAACGCCGGTGTTGTCTTCTATCACCTGGAAGGGAAGGCAGGGACATGAGCACGTTATGCAGCATCTGAACAAAACATATTTTTAAAACAGGGCTGTTTACAGTTTGTTCTCCCATTGGAAAATGGTGGGTCCTTCAGTTTACTCATAAACACACTTCTAAAATTAATATCAACACAAGTAATCATAGTGGTGATGTGGCTTTTCTCGGAGCCTCAGAGAGCCACACTAATCACTTGCTGCTGCTCCTGGTAACTACGTGGGTAAAAGACAAAATAAATAACCTGTATTTAGGGAGTAAAACAATTGGAAAAGGAACACAAAGCACCTAAATAAGGCACCAAGCTTGCCTTCTGCACACAAAGCTTCTGCCACTGATTTTGACAGGACCCTGAGTTAGTAACCCCTGGGCATCATCTGGCGCTGCGGCTGCGTGTGTGCAGACGTGCTCTGCAGGACCCCTGTGTGTTGACACACATTTTCCAAAGCATCATTCAGTTCACAAAGGTCATCTGTACAAGATGTATCATAGGACAGAAGGGTTTTTTTCTGCTATAAAGCTGGTCTATACATCCATGGAAATCAACTCTGGAATATGCATAACTTGGCCCCAAATGCTGAAGCATGTAAAAACAGACGTAGGAAGGTGGAAATGTGCTTAGGCTGAAAAAAAGTTTTTCAGCTTATAATTTTTCCAGAGTTATATTTCTTAAGAACAGTCAAGTAGACAAATTTCAGTCCAGACTTAGGAGCCAAGCTTTTCTTGAAGCTTATTCACAAAACTTCTGCCATTTCTGGAACTTAAAATTACAACCATATACGAACAATTACTATCCCTTCAATTCTCTACTTGGACATGCTTAAGGTAAAAGAGTGTGAAGGAAGCATAATTGAGCTTCATACAAAATCCAAGCTGTTACAAACCCACTATTTCCTAAACTGACTGATGACACACAGGGATGGTACAACATATGTGATAAACGTGTTGTATGAGATAGGTGAATGGGCATCACGGGCACCTGCCATAAGGTGCTGCCACTCTCAGCTGCTGTCATCAATTCCCAGCAGCAGCAGAAGAGACCCTGCTACAGCTCCCCATGTTCCAGTAACTCTTATCACATCAGGTTGTTTTAATCTAAACCACAATGCAAAATCTGTTTATGTTGATACACCCTGAGGTGAAGCAACGGCCCAGACACACAGTTGTTTCTGCTGACCCTGCTGCAGAGGGACAAGCCCTGCCTAAAAGGCAGTGCCCACAGCCACAGGGTAAAATTTCACAAGTTATTGGCTGACCCAATTCACTCCTTTGGCCACATGTGTCTTAATGTTAGATGAATTGATGCCTGAGAGCTACGGGCTGTGACCAAGGACACAGGCAATTTCTGTGGAGTGTCTGGCCCCCTCCAGGAAAATATTTTCTACAGAAAGTTATGTTAGTCACTTATAACTGATGTGTTGCATTAAAAAAACAAAAAACACAACAACAACAAAAAAACAAACCACTGCCACCCCCAAAAAACCCAAACACACAAAACACACACACAAAAAGCTACAACACAACCCCACCCCATAAACAACCAAAACCCATTGCTTGCCATGCTGAATAACCAGCATAGGAATTGCTTGTTTTAACATACCTGTTCCTAACCTGTTCCTCCACAAAATCTGGAGGAAAGCCCTTTTCCATTTAACATATATTTGAAAAAACAGACTACTTATTCAGGCTGTGCACAGAAATGCTGGACTTAACCTTCTTGGACTCAGATCACGCTCTCATTTAACTGAGAGGGAAAATTCCTACATCCTGAAGTGAAAGTTTTCATAATGGCTTTAGCTAGTCCAAGCCTAAAAGATATCAGTCCTGCAGATGGGTACAAACACTTCTTTGTGCACCTACAGCAGACTAAATCTGTATTTTGTGCCCTAATGAAAGCTGAGTATGTAAAGGAATGGATGTAGACAGAAAGCTTGCACCCTGCAGCAGCACATAACATAAACCATATTGAAAATTATAAGGATTTCTTTTTCTGAATTATCTTCTAGAGAGATGGCAGGAAAGCTCAGAGTCCCTTCACAGACCTTTTGATGAAACTATTCTGCTGGCTGAACCTATGAGGTACCAGGAGCAGTGAGAAGCCAGAGATCAGAGGATGAGCCAGCCTTACAAATAACTTTTGACAAAAAGCTGAGAGATTAATGTTAATGTATCTTTTGTTTCCTCCCAGGTCACAAATGCTGACAGCATTCTTTTTATTTCGTGTGCACATGTTCCAAATGAACACAGAAACATAGGGGACCTTGCAAAAAAATACTTTTTCCCCCTTGCCTACAGGACCTTTTCTCCTTAAACCAGGAATTATAGATATGTATGTAAATTTTTGAAGCTGTACATACAATCTGTAAATATGCTGTTCTGTCCTTAACAGATCATAATACTGGTAATCCAATGTAGTGTTTATTCCATGCATTAGAGATTAAAAAAAAAACAGCAAGGGTTAAGACTGCAGACATCTCTCAGTTTGTAGTGGGTAGATCTAGGTAGTGCCATTCTGGGAGACAACATTTTCAATTCACAAAAGACAAATTCATTTTGACCAATTAATGTAAATAATATAGCTTAGCAGAGAGGTTAAGCTTTGCTATTTAAAAGAATGAATCTGCAGTTCTGCATATATGCCTCAAACTGTCACAAAGATCATAAATTCATCAGGCAACACAGTGTCTGCTCAACAGCCTCCAGTGCCCAGAAGCAATGAAATGCTAATCCCTGTTGAGGTTTCTAGATGCAACTGAAATATTAAAACTAATTGCTATTACTAATTTTAGCAGTTTAAATTTACAGGAAACAAATATCTCTGGTCATTTGGCACCTAGAGGTAAACTTTCATTATTTGGTGTTTTTTTCAAACAGTAACAAGGGTAAATTGTCTTTTGCTGTTGTTTTTTGTGCTTGCTGGTGTACTTGGCATGCTGCCTCAAAAACAATGCTATTATAGCACAGTTTGGTCTGGGTTTTTTTTCCATATTTTAGGGAGTTTAATTGCTGAGTGAGGTAGATAGATGATCTTTCAGGAGAATCTAAATTAATGTTACTCACACACAAGAGAATTGCCCTCCCCCATCAGTTGCCACATTCTGGGAGCACCATTTTAAATGTTATTTGTTTTACATTAAAGATAGTGCTAGGAAAATAAAAACTCAGTCTGACTGGAGATAATTTACGTATTCACAGTACATCACTACTCCATGAGCTCTCATTTTTCTCCACTGAAACTTAATACCACAACACCAAGAAAAAACCAGGCATGTCTGACTGAATGGATATAATATGGTAACATGCAATTAATTTCCATTTGCTTTCAAAATAAAATTAAAAAAAAATATCTTATTTTTCTTAAACTTAGTGTGCTGGATTCAGCAAGGACATCTGGAGCATGCTGTGGACCTCAACCAATACTGTAGAAATTTTAGAAACTAATTTGAAACTTCATTCATAAATCAATCTGTACCAGAAAACAGTACAGAGTGAGCTCATCCACAAGGAACTTGGATGTCAACATTTTCTTTATTCACTTAATTTCTTAAGGATGCCACACCAAGTTCATGCCAGCCCTGACAAGTCTGCATCACTGTCTTTGCCACCCATCAAGTACGAACACCCGTGTTGAATCTGTACCTTGCAGATGGGTATCTATAATGCTGCTGAGAATGTTGGGGTATTTTATACCTAAAATGATACAGATCTGCAGGACCAGTGCTCATGAACCTAAAAGCACTAACTTTGGCATCTTTGGGGCTTGCTCCATATGAGTGTGAGATCTGCATGACCTGTCTGGTGCTCAGAGAGTGAGGATCATCCTGTTACAGGATGCCTGCACTGATTGCAGTTTACAAAGCACAGAAAAGCTCTGTGAGCAGCAAGCCACACAAAAACAAAGAGCCTGTGGCTAAAAGCTTATGCTACCCAAAGTGGTTTGGAGAATATGACCACCTCTCAGGGTAGAGAATACACCCAAAATCAAAATCCTAATTCCTGAGGATGTGAGGGATTTTCTAGCACTGTAAACGTCATGTAAAGACTCTTCTCTTCCTACAAGCTATGCTTTAGTTCTGTCAAATGCCATGTGCTTGGTGTAGGAATACTCAACTGCAGGACCATGGCTTAAGTTACGTGGTTCAGACTCCTACTCCAACATTAACTCCTGATAAAAGGAGTTTTATCAGCACTATGCATTCTTCATGCTCCAACCTATAAATCAGTCCTTTTGCCTTAAAATATCTATAGCAGAGGCCTCATATTAGCAACTCCCTAAGAGTTTAATGCCAAATTTTCATGTTCACCTACATGAGTAATTCCTCAAACTCCAATGGAATTGCTCCAGATCTATTTCAGAGAGAGCAGTCCTCAGCTAACAGCCCTAAGTTCATAATTGTGCTTTTTGATCCCCTTTCTCTAGTTTTCATCATTACACCACCTCAAGTCCTTCCCTCCTCCCAAACACACACTGTGAAAAGCAGAAACAACGACTCACGAGGATGTCTACAAATTTAGTATCTTGGTATCCAAATCAAGATTTTTAATATTCAGATTATGCTGACTCCAGAGAGCTCTGGAAGCCAGGAGGTCATGGCAAGAAGCCTCCAGTGGACATCCCAGTGGAATGTGGGCTCTCAGCTACCCCACAGGATTCCTGCAGCAGGGAGAAGCTGCTCCATCCACACCTCAAATCAGGATGGGCATTAACAGCTTCTGCCTGGCTGATGACAAATTGTAGGAGCTGTTCCTTCACCATTCAGCAGTTGAAGCCAGAATTGTTGATATGACCTGCATTTAATACATATTTCATACCATGTAAATAATACATATTTAATACATATTTCATACCTTCCACAGCTAACTTCCAAAGTAGCAATGTCCATCCCCTGAGAGCACGGCAAGGAACTTTTTTTCCTCTTTTATGTTTAACTAACCCTTAGCCAACAAAGAATTGCAGACATGAACTCTGATCTGAGAGCTCCTATCTGCCAGAGACACACAGAGGTTTGCTGCTGAAAAGGAAATCCAAAATAACTGGCTGTATTGAGCTGGTCTCTGAAAGTAAAACCATAGCATGAAAGACCTGAACTGGTGGTATTTGCTCATTATTTTCCTGGATTTGTTTCCCTCATCACTGGGAATATCTACTTAACATCAAGAAAGCCAAATTATCTTCACATCTACCAATTTGAGCCTGGAAGTCTAGAAATACAATCTATTTAATGCTGCTTCCAGTCAAGCTGATCCTGAAGGACAGACAACCTCTTGCCAATTTTTTGCTGATCATTTTCAAAATACTGAAGAGGTAATGAAGCATCATTTCAATGCAGGGTTACAATCACTAAATAACTAATGTAATAATCAAGGCTAATATTTGTAGCTCCAACAAGCTGGACATAACATAATGGGGGAAAGAAACCCAAACAAGCTTTTTTTTAACAGGCTATTTCACTTCGAAGCAGGGATATCTGCTTTGTCCCCAGCTCTTAGCTGTACACTTTGGGAAAAAATCAGATCAAAAAGTCAAATGTATTTTGATTTGTATCTCAGAGTGCATTAATTTGCTTCATGCCTTTCTCTTGCCATCCTAAAGTTGTGTTCTCATTGTTTATCATAAAATAGAGTTTTTAAGTAGGAGGCAATAGACAAAAGCAAGAGCAAATATAGCAGGGACTTTTAATACAATAAGAACTAATTTGGTTACTATACACTTTCAACTACTATTTAATATGAAGCAGTCTGAAAGGTCAGAGACTCAGCACACAGTGGAACACATTCCACTGCTGAGAGAAGCACTGAATACTGAGTTTTCCCCTGAACTCAACAACATATTTCCAGCTCCTTAGGAAATTTCTTCAGAAGAGGGTTTTTTGGTTTTTTGTTGGGTGGTAGTTTTTTGTGGGGTTTTTTTTGTTTGGCTTGGGGCGGTGGGTTGTTCTGGTTGCTTTTTTTAGTGGGAGAGGTGTTTTGTTTGGTTGTTTTTTTGTTTTAATTTGTTTGTTTTGGGGGTATTCTGGTTTTGGGGTTTTTTGTTGTTGTTTGGTGGGCTTTGTGGTTTTTTTGGGGGGGTTGTTTTTTTTGTTTTTTTGTTTTGGGTTTTTTTTTTGGTTAAGAAAGTACTTAAAGGCTTCTTTAGAGGAATTATTTTGATGTACCACAAGAAGTATTAAAAAGGAGCTGGGTTCAGACAGAGCTGCAAGTAGAAGATTTTCATCACTCATGTTTGGTAAGTGTTGCAATTAAACCCAACCATTAGCCTAAGTGGAGGAACTGAGACGTAAAAACAGCTTAATAATGTTAAAATTGTTTCAAAGGAGTAGGAAATCCTTAAAAAAAAATCCTCTGCATGATATGGGCCAGTTTATTAAATTAGGTGAGCATATGAGGAATACTAAAGAGCAAACGCTGCCTCAGACATACCCCAACCACCCACCTCGGGATGTTTTAAGAGCAGGAGGAAGCTGGACCACCCTGTTGTCCTTTCCTTTCTCCTAGCCTGGCTTAAAATGTCCCTTGTACATAAAGCATATTTTCAGTCTGTTCTCAAGTTAAAATACCACAGAGCCATTGCAGTATTTTGTGGGATTTAAGTATGACGCCATCCGCAATTTTTCAGAATTACACAAGCTCACATGTTTCCTGGGGAGGGGATGGATTCCAGGACATCATCTATTTTCTACTTAAGACACCAAAAAATATATTTCAAAAATTCTTATGCTGTTCATTAAGGATCTGAAACACTCTGTATACCTCTAATGAAGCTTTCAGTCCAGGCCAGGTTGCAAGGAAAGTGGTGAAATTATTGCCTTCATTGTGTTGTTCACAGCTACTCTGCCTTACATCAACCTTTCCTTTTGGCTTTTTGTTTTTTTACTTATTTCTCCCTTACTTCAAAAAGAGTCTAAGCTTTGCAGAAGATGGAAGGAACAAAAACAATCTGGTAATCTGATGGTAATCTGAAGCAGTTATTCACAGGGAAGAGCAGCAGCTTTTTAAGAGTTTTAAAACTGAACAGCCTTGTAAAAAGCTTTTTTTCCAATTTTTTTTCCAATAAATAGATAATTAAATCACAATTATGCTTGAAAATAAATCAAAACTCCTAGTTCTTAATAGATTGCACAGTTTCTGTTAGGAAGATACTGAGGATCAACAACATATCTTAGAGCTACAGTGGCTTTTTCTCCCTTCCAGCAACCGGTCCCCTACCCCTTCTGACTGTCACACTGGAAATTAAGGCATCACAGAACAACATGGACTGCTCACAGAGGGAGAAGTTGCAATATAGGACCAACCTGTATGCATAGCTTTTATTAGGGTTAAAAAAAACCACCTGGTGTACATCCATCCATCCCAGCATGTGAAGGTGCACACAGGTGCAAACGTGTGAAATGCAGCACTGGCAGTAAAGAGGAGTATGAAAATGTGTATTAACATGTTCATTAATATTTCTGAATTAAACTTCAACCTAGAAGACCTCTCTATCTGGATCTGTGCTGTTGCTTTTCCAAACATTTTAATTCAAGAATCATACCTGGGAGATGTAACCGGGAGGCACATGGATAGGGGGAATGGATCCATTGGGTGACATCATGGGAACCTCTGCTGGTCCTAGCAGAGAGAAGTAAGACATTAGTTTTTTCAGTTAAAAAAATGCACAATTGGTCAGAAAAGGCTAAAAATAGCTTTATTTTGAAGTCTGCAATAACAAAACGAGCAGCTCCACTAATTTGTGGTAAATGGAAAATGCCATGTGCCATCACTCTGAGAATATGATCACTCTTCAATGACTTTACCATGTATTCTGTTGAAATAATATTTTCATCATAAACCAGCTAAAACATAGACTTCATATTACCCACTGATCAACTTAAACAGCATTAAGCAGTAACACAATATGTCCTTTAGCAGCCCACAATTCCTATATTGAAATCTGGTTAAGTTATTCTTGTCGAAGGCATGGGAGCAGGGAACAAAGCAGAAACTGTGCAGCTTGGAATTAGGCAGCTCTCAAGGAAAGCATCCAATTGTAGAGGGAAAAAAATAATAATAATAATAAAAAAATCACATATGTGAAAAACTATCTATTTAAGAATGCACAAAGACCAAATTCATTATCTCAGCTATTCAGCCTAACCTTGGAATGTCATTCTATGAGCAAGAAGCTTATGGTTTCCACTCTGAAATCCAGCCCTGAACATGCAAGTTCCATTCTGAGGCACCGAGTATAAGTATAACAAAGCAAGTGCCATAACCATCAAACTTTTGAAAAGAGAGCTCCACAGCTAAAAGAAAGGGTCTAGATAAAATGGAAATAGTTTTCTCAATTGCTCATTGATTCACACATTAAAACTGGGAACCATCACACAGAGCAGTCATTAAAGTGAACCCCCCAAACATGGCTGTAACAAACAGATGGCTGTAATAAAAGTTCTCTACTTTGAAAAAGAAAAATTCATTTCATTACTTCCTTATTACATTAAAACGTTTACACTGACTTTTCAGCCCATTTGCCATGGGCTAAGAAAATATTCATGGTCACACTCTTGAGAAGAGTTTAGAGAGAACTCTGCTCCTTGCCACTGTAAATTCAATTTTAGCTTTGACTAATGATAGAAAGGATAAGTTAATAACCTGCTCTGATGGAGAAGCCATCTAATGTCTCCAAACCATATCACATCCTAGCAAGGAAGCTAAACACTAAACCATATGAAGGACGTGAGGCACAGATGGGATGTGAGAGCCTTTAGGAGTAGACTGCTCCTAGAGCTTAGAGAAATCAAATGAAATCTCCAACAGCAAAGTGAGCCACAGCCTGTTATCTGATACCAGCAACACCAGCCCACATTAAATTACCAAGAAGTCATCCCCTATCCATCTAAATTCTCATACTCTGCAGGCTGCTTATCATGGAATAAGCAGGACTTCTCACTCTTTCAAAATGCAAGTTACACACAGGAATCCATCCGAGTTATTTATACCTCCTCTGACCTTGGTTCATTTTCTCTGTCCAGTTATTTATAGTCTAATCAGCACAGATGGTTTTTACTAGTCACATTTAGATTTGAAATATGGTAATTTATCACCAAGCATATTAAGCACACAAACCCTCTGAAGTTTAAATTAAAATAAATCAATTTAGGTGTGGGTTCTGCTGCTTTCTCTGTACTTATCAATGACTGAAACTCTACCTATACTACAGGCCCAATAAAAAAATTATTACTTTTCCTTCTTTTTTTTCTCAAGATTTTTTCCCCCATCTTGTTCTACAGCCCTTTCACCTTTGTCTCCTCAGATAGTCAGCAATTTTAGTATGAATGGAAAAAAAAAACCCAACCAAACAACAGCACCAGCAGAAAGCAGCTACTGGAGAGAGTTACCATCTAAATGGCTCTATTTAAACCCATAAAAAATATGAAGTGACAATTGGTTCAGAAGGACCTTAATAGAAATACTATTTGAGTAAATGTGTTCTCCCTATAAAAAGAAAAATCTCTGCAAATTTCTTCTGAGGAATATGGATTTTTATTTCTTTCTGAATCTACTTCAGTTTATATACACTGCCAAGCTTTAGTCCACAGTAAGTTGGAGAGTATATCTACACGTAACAGCCAATATCAGTAAACACACAATGATATATTTTGGGGAAACCCAATCCACACTGAATTATCAAGTATTGTTCCATTCTTCAGGATGAAACATGCCTGAGATTATGTAAAATGAATACTCAGTATTGTTATGCAACTCATTCCTCATCAGTAATTTCTCAAACCTGAAAAACTGCAAAAAAAAAAATGTCTTTACCTATAAAAATTAATTCTGAGTTCACTATCTGAATAGGCAATAATTTTCAAGTTACAACTAAATGTTGCTTAACAGAATGAAGCTTTAATGTTTACCCTGTTCCAGCCCTTCACCAAAATGCAATCTACTTATAGTTATAATGGCCCCAGCCAGTCTCTCTCAAATACAGGTACTCTGACTTGGAAATAAATTTAAAAATTGAACAGTTTTGATGGTTCTATGTACAAATCAGATAGTTCCTATACAACAAATGAGAAACACTTTCCTTGGCATGCCTTGGACCTGTCCTTCTGAACCTTGTGCCAACTGCCTGCATGGAGCAGCAATCTATGTGCAGGGGGAAATCAAACTCCCACAGTGATCCTGTTGACTGTAACACATTTGTTCCAATAAAAAAACAAAAAAACCCAAACAACACCCACCCCCCCCCCAAAAAAAACCAACCAAACAAAAAAAAACAAAAACAAAAACAAGAAACCCCAAATACTGAATTTTATCACCAAAACGTGCAGTGTAAAATGATTCTTAACCTTCCATCTGACCCACATACTGTTAAAGTCATTTTGGATAACAGGTTTTGAAAGAACGACAGCCTAGTGATTTGCAGCTAGATTTTGTTTCCAGTGCTTTGATTTTAAGGCTAGCCAAATGACTTTAGCATACATTATTTCAACTCTATCATCAACAATATCAAAGCAACTTGAAGTGGTAGCAAGTAAAATACAGAGCGATTAAAAAAGAATTAAGAGTTTTTAGAGTATTTTTGGTTATCTACATTTTTTTTGAAGTGTTAAAAATTAGAAGTTTAAGGGAAGAGTGTTCCTCAGCTGTTTGTATCCACAGGATGGAGATAAGTAATGTGTCCTCTAGGGAATTAGAGCTTTGCAAGCTTTAATTGAAGCCTGTGGTTCACTACAAAATGTAATTCAAATGAGAAAAAATCAGTATATTTTAGCATGGATGCTGAAATGAGATAATTTTAACACTTTCCTCTTTACCAAATTGAGTCCATAATGAAACCGAGCCAGAAGTGCTTTGGCCACCTCTGCTGACAGAGCAAGAGGCCCAATAATTCCACCCCCACCTCTGACAGTAAATACAGAGCACCTCCATCAACTTCTGGAGAGGTGCCCCAAAGCATTGGGGCTGGCTCCATCCAAAATGCAGGTTCCTCCTCTTCAGAAGAGAGGGAAAAGTGAAGAAGGCACCAGGCTGAAGGCACCGAAGCCCATCTACCCAGGCAGGTGACAAACCACCCTTGTCCCTGTGCTGCAAGAGCACTGTCTTCATATTTTAACACATGTTCATAATTAAGGGACTGTAAAAGAAGCAACTCAGTCTTATACTGTGACAGACCTAAATAACAGCTTGACACCCAGTAAGAGCCTGTCCTCCTCTTCCAAGCCACATGTTCCCTCTTTTGTGCTGCTCTGTTGCTCCTCTGATGGCATGGAAGCTAATTAATTTCACCATTTTAGGTGACCAAAAAGGTTTTGCAAATCTGTTGCCTTCAAAAAAAATAAAAAAAAAAACAAACCAAAAAACAACCAACAACAAAACCACCAAAACAAAATGTAACACCTGCACATGTAATCTAACAAAAAAGGCAATTATTCTCTCCCTTCTTGTATGATGGGATAACACATGAATCTGCAGACTAAAGAAAGTCTTCCCACATCTCTCCCTCTGCCAAGAGGATCCTTCTGTCATGGGAAAACTGTTGATTCTTCTGGCCACTTTTATTCCTTCAGAAATCATGGCACAACCTACCTGAGAAACTTCCATCCCAAGGTTTCCAAGGCTAATTATGGCCTTGGTTCCAATCCATTTGTATAAAACCAGTTGTGGAATATGTATGGTTTTTTTTCTTGTTCCTGAGTGACCTTTTATGCATGCATTAAAGATGACTTTAATTAGTTTTTTTCCTTAAATTAGAGAAGCCAAATTCATTTCAGTTCCTCCAGCAATAGCAACAATCTTTCCTACTTGTTTCTTTCCACATAGCATTATAGGGCAAAAAGAATTTTATTACACCATTTTCCTTTCCTTACTGCTTGTGGAGCATTGCTTTTCTCTCTTTATTACTAAATTATGTCCAGAGTAGAACATTTTTTCATATCCAAGTCCAGCACATGGGTTTTACTCCTGTGTTTCTAGTGACAATTTTGTACAGCTTATTACTGACCACACCAGGCTTCAATATACAGTTCTCATTCTGAGACCAATTTCCAAAAACTCTCTCAAGTTGAGGAATTTCTAGCTGTTTCTAGTAAACACATACTTATTATTAAACCACAATACCTGACTTAGCAGAGAAACAAATTGCAATTTAGTGATTTGGGCACTTTTACTTTGAAATTGAAGAAACCTGTAGATTTTGAGGATACAAACCTACTGCACAAGCTAAGTAGAAAACCAAATCTAGCCAGGTAAATGCATAGACTTTTAGAAAGCTCAATGGTTACAAGTAATCCATGAAAAAATAATATGCCTCCCTATGATGCACATGACAACTGGTATCACATCTTCCACTACGGTGCTTCTCAGAAGCTAAATCTATGGAGCAAGAGGTGTGACCGAATGAAAAGGAAAGATAATTAAAGGGCAAATTGGCCTGCTTTGCTAAAACAAATGACCCAGGGCTTGCTGACCTTGGCGGGGACCCAAGGGTTTGCATTTTCACATGGATGAGCAGCTGTTCCGGAACAATTTCCTCAATGAACTAAGAACAAACAGGCTCCCTGTTGCTGTCAGGCACACGTGTCTTCTCCCTCCACTTGGAGAGTCTCAAAGCAGCTTAACTACCAAACAAGGTGATGACAAGGGAAAAAACAAAAAAAAGAAAATATAATAATCCTCGATTCTTCCATTCATCTTCCTTCCTTTGCAGCAGAGGTGTGGTGAGTATTTTTTCTAACCTTTCAGCCACAGCCTGAAGCTGTTGGGTAGCACAAGCTAACCCGAGTGCCTCAGACTGCTGCATAAAACCTCTAAAGAAGGATGTGAAGAGCTTTCACATGGAAGTATCAGCACAATTTTGAGGTGCACTCTCTCCTAGATGAGAGCTAATTTGGATGCTAACTTCACCCTGCTCATCTACAGTACCAGGCAGAGAAAGAGTGAGCTCCCAGGTGTCTACTTCAGTTACAAGGACACAAGGTCTTAAATTTGCTGCTGATCAAGATCTGAATATTTTGTGCTTGTATGAGTGTAAATTTGTAGATCAAAGCATCTCCAGATTAGAGAGAAAAGAAGGAGCAGCTTTTACAATTCTAAGTGCTTCAGTGGGTGACATTACAGCTTTAAGAATAGCTTTGGAGAGGCCTGCAACATCAGAAGAAAATCCTACTTCTGCTGCATTCAACATGCCATACATTGGGGGTCGTGCAAGTTGCAGAAATGATGTTAGCAATTCAGTTTAGCAAGGCATAGGGTTAACAAAAGCATCCAGCACTTGCCCAGCACCATGGCACCAGCTCATACCTGAAGAAGGTATCATACAGACTAGATACATATTTGCCATTTTTTCTTTTTTTTTAAGACAACCTCATCTACACCTAAGGATGTGAATAAAATGATGCTTACCACACATCCATTCACACTGCCTGGCACCTCAACTGTTTCCTATTCAGATCAGGTGTTAGGAGTATGAGTAATTCCACCACCTTCTAAGAATAGTACAAAAACATTGCTAAACCCCTCAAGTTTCATGGAAGTGGCTTCAAATGATCTTGGATCCTGCATTAAAATGACTACTTAAATGCAAATAAACCGTTCAGAAATGTATCAGGCTGAAGTCTCCTGCACCTGCATGGTTTAGCCATTGACACAGTCACCTTAATCTATACATACAAGTGGAAATAGAAGCACTTTTGATATAGGTAAAAGGTGTTTCTTAAACTTCTTTGCAAGTTCTACACCTGCTTTAGGGTTTTTCAACAATCTTTCTAAATACTGTGACTACATTAGAAATTCTAAACTGTAACAGTCCTGATCAATTTTTTCATAAGCATTGAAAAAAATGGTTGGAGTTAAAAATACAGCGGTCCCTCTGTGTTTTGGTGCATTTTCATTAAACTGCAAATGCTGTACACTTGTTCAGGGCTTGGATGTCCCAGCTACCAGCCCTACAATAATATCCAGCCCAGAGTCTGGCATTGACTGATGTTTTCAACATGTTCAGACAAATTCACTCAACCAAACATCAAATCCAAATACTCAAATCTGTGCCAAAGGCATCAAGCAGAGAGCTCCTGGAGCATTTTCTGGCTTATTTTCATGACAGCACCTTTGCTGTTTACACCAGAGACTCTTGAAAGTGGTTTATTTTACCTGTGGTTGCTCCTTGACCTGCTGCACACAGCAGGAGGCTCAAATACATGTAATTTGTAGCTAAACACCACTCTATGCTTTCATATAAGAACCAAGAGATTCCTACTCAGCAGCCAGTTATTTTGCTGTCCGTGTTGCCCAGATGTTGTGTTCTCATTTAGGGCATATTTCAGAACTAATTCAGTAACCCATAAAAAGAGAACATTACCTATGTCTTATCAGTTGCACTGAACCTGTCCTGTCCAGAGCTATCACAGAACTACAAGCTACTACACAGCAGCAGCATTACATCTGAATTTGAAGAGGGAGCTAGGTTAAAATTTCATTTTCACAACTATCAATCAGTAAATTTCATGTTTTAAGAATGAAGTGCATTGCACTGTGAGATCCTGATCCTGAGAACATAAAGAATTGGGTCACTTCTCACCTTCAAGACCTCACAGGCAGTCCTGCACCTTGGATTTTGGCTTCATCACACTTCAATAAGCAGAGGAGAGCCCGGAGGAGGTCTTTAATATCCTGACACATCATCCCCCTGTGCTTCACCAGCTTCTCCTCCTGCCATGGGGCTGGAAAAGGAGTGGGGGGCACGTGGGGACCACGCCAGGCACAGCATCACTAACCTCAACGTGCAGCAGTGACAATCAGGCTGACAAGTTACAGGAAACTCTGACAACCTAAAACTCACTGAAGTACTTAGAAAAGGTTAGAGAAGTAGAGGTGTTCAGCCATAGAGAACAAAGATGGATGAGACTGATTCTTCAAGTCTCTTGCTGTTCCTCTACATTCCCAGGCGGGTTCTGTTTCTTTTTTTAAACTAAGGCCCGTAGTTTCTTCTAGAATTTCAATTTATGGGCAACATTTTTGAGCAGAATATTTTGTTGTTGTTGTTTCGAGTAGAAATGGAGTATTTTCCCACTCTAATCTGAACAAATAAGTTGGGATTCTTTTGCTAAAATAAACCTTTTCTGACGGTTGGCTCAACAGCCGCTACTGCAAAAACACTTGCAAAGAGTATGTTGCAATACTTCAAGCATTGAAAATAAGCATACTCCCATGGCAATTCACCAGATGGGCTACAGATTGTAAATCTTAGATGTCTAGACTAAAACACAGGAGACAAACATCTGTCTAAAATCAGTTGACTTGAATGGCAAATACTGCTAAATAAATTAGGACTCTGTTGGAAACAAAGAGAAAAACCAACTACGTTGAAAACATCTGAAATTAATCCATTAGCACACAAGCCACAACACAATAACCTGAAACTGGAGACACACTCATTTCATGATGAATATGAACATGAGCCCAAGATGACACCCTGACATCTGAAAGCAGGAGCACAAAAGCATTTCTATGACCCAGAACCATATTCCCCCACAGTCCAGCCCCAAAACATCTGGCTGGAGTGGGGTTGTTATTCTCCTCGCTTCACAAGCAAAACTGTGGGACAAAGAAATTAAATGCCTGATGCAGGGTCACACAGGAAACTTGTGGGAATGTAACTGGACACAAACCCAGAACAGGGTTTAGGTCATAAGACAATACTTCAGCCTGAATAAAACTTTAAAGACTGGTAGGTTATCACATAGAAAAATGCTCTATTTAAAAAAAAAAAAAAATTTTTTTTTGCCTTCTCATAGCCCTTTGTCTTATGCTAGAAATATTCCAGAAAGATTGTGGATGAAAGGGAGAACAGCAGAACCAAGCCAGGTGAGACAGAAGAGAGCTTGCCCAGAACACAGCAGCCTGCCCTTTGCAGGAGGCTCAGAGGGAGAAAACAAGGCCTTAAAGCCAAATTCAGAAATGGAAGAAACTCAATAACTAACTATTGCCAACCCATACAAATCTCTGCCAGCATCAGATTTCAGGTTAGAATCATAAGTCTTATGTTATCGAGTTCTGACACTGCTACAGCTTTGAACTGCAACAGAAGGGTCAGCATCCTCCAGCTCTGCAACTGAGCTTCCCACCAGACCTATATAACCACTCCATTTATTTTCAACCATATGTCAGCTTTAGGGAAAACAAATGTCACAAAATTATTTTGGTTTTGCACCAGTTACTAGCAACACTATCATTTACATACTATACAACACTATTTGCCTGGTATCATCAGAGGCTTTTTCTTTGTAGGAAGACAAACACAGCATCATAAGTGATGGAAGTTCAACTGTGGACATTATTTTGCCTCTGCAGTTTTGAAAGAGCTCTTCAACACGTTCCAGTGATGTCTGTGCTTTTGGGGGATCATGCATGCACGTCCTTTCTGGCACATTTTTAAATGGCATTCACTTCCAAAAAGTTTTGTTCTCTGCAACAAACACTAAACAATTTTCTTTGAGCACAACTTCCTTTAAAGGTACTGATAATTACACAACATCACTTTTCTGCAGCAGGAAGAGAAAGTGCTCCTACCACCCATAATATAATTATTGCCTTCCCATGGCAACACCAAAAAGACTGTACAACCAACCCCAGACCCCAAACCTAACCAACAATAAAGTTACACAGCACATTTTTTCCTGCCTGCACCAAATGAGGCAGTAATGAGGTGATGGTTATTCTCTACCTGTCCACCCCCAGCAAGAAACATCAGCCAGGCAGTGGAAACTAAAGCAAAATTTCAATCCTACCACCTGCCTCCTGAGCTGACACGGTGCAACCACTCATCGTGATGGTGCTGATGAGTTTTGTTCCTGGCATGTTTGGACTTCAGTGAATCATTTCTAATTCTCTATTTGAATGCACCCATCAAAAACATAGCAATTCGTGTCTGCCTGTCACGCACAGCCCTATTTATCAGGCAGGGGTGGAGAGGGAAGGAGAATCATCAACACTGGAGGCACACAGATACATGCTGGGATGGTTTGTGAGGCTGTGGTAAGCTGCTTTCTCCCTGGGATAGAAGCACCTGTTTTATATATAAAAAAATACATATTTTTATATATACTATTATATTCAATATGTATTTTTAAAATAATCAAGATATGGAATATTTTCTGTCCCTGTGTTGGGAGCTTTCTGCCAGTATTGCACTGACGCCAGAGTAACCTGGGGACAAACCCCAACCATAAAGTCAGCTCGATAAGAACTGAAAAATAAAAAGCTCCAGGTTCAACCTGAAAATCATTCTTCTGAATATGTCTACACAGCAGACAAATAAAATATATCCCTGACAGATGGAGCTGCAAGAGCACAGCTCTCACTTCCCCAGGGAGGTCCAGCTCTGCTCAAGCCTCTCCTGACTGATGCTGCTTCTTCAGCATCTCCAGCAACTGAAGGTCCATGAAGAGCCCAACTAGTGCCTTCCATTGCTCACCAGCTTTTCCACTGGGAATATTTCCAACTTGAATTTCTTTCCTCTAAATTTTTTTCTTGATTGTGTTCTAGTTGACAGAGGAACCTTCCATTATTTTCTTTCCAACAACCTTTTATGAAAGCCCCCACCTATCTCCCTTCCCTTTGCTGCATCTCCCTTGAACCTGCCCTTCCATAAATCAAACCAAACACAGCCCTTTTTTTCAAGGTTTTAATCATATCCCATATTTACAAGGCCCCCAATTCACTTTGCTGCTGCTCTTGCAGTCATGCTAAACCAAAAGGAAAGGGCTCAAACCCCACCATAAAGCCCAGCAGAGCCTCCCAGCAAGGCACAGAGAGCTGCTTACCTTGACTTGGGTTCCTCCTCACCTCTTCTACTCCAGCAAACTCTTTCTGTAGCTCTCAACTAGAGGGCAGCTGTCCCAGAGAAGGCACTAACTTGCTTTTTCACCACCTGCTTTCATTTAGGAACACTGAGGGGGAAGGCTGTGACTCCCCAGGTTATGTTTGAAGGACCCCAACATCCTCCCCTTGCTTTCACTTTGTTTCTCAGATTTCTAAGCTGAGCCACTGCAAGGAGCACATTAGTTGAATTGTTGGGTAATGACAGCATTACAGCCATCAGAAATTAAAACATAAATTCTTTTATTCCCCAGATCCAATCATGAAGAATCCTACCACAAAGTATGACATAGGGAATAGAATTAAGACTCTTCCCTTTCTATATAAATTAACTGCTGATGAGAAAACAATATTGCATAATTATTTTATTATTGTTTTAATATTACTTTAATAATTACAAGAATTTAGTTAAGACTTCTAATTAAAAACAAAAATGGATCTAGGGCAGTTTCTCCATAGGATACCTGAAACCTTCTGAATTTTCAAAATGCAATAGAAGGAGCTTCTTGTTGGCTATAGCAACTGTGAAATTAATTTACTCTCCAAAACATTCATCTTGCAGTTTGAGAGAGATTAAAACCCCCTGTGCTGCAGGGAACAAGCATTTCAATGGCCATCACTCCTCAGGTGTGAGATTGCTGAGGAGATTTTAGGGGAACAACATACAGCTGGTTCTAACACAGAGGTTATTAAAAAGTGTTCAGCTACATGAGCAAAAATCTCGGCTTTCAGTGGCTCCCCAGGCAAATTGGCTAAAGAACCAAATCCAAACCTGGCCCAAGAGTGGGCTGGCACAAGTGTCCCTGCTCAGGAACCTTCCTGAGTGCCATCACGTTGGGATAATCCCATTGCAGGAGCCCTTCCCAAGCTAAGGAGATTCCCAGAGGAATTATCCCAGCACAACAGAGCCCACCATGACAACTCCACTGCAGGGTCTGGAACCTGCAGGGTGTAGGGAGAAGGGAATCATCCCTTTTGCAACTGTTCAAGGTATGAATTTCTCCTAACAACCTTAGGCTGAAAAACTACCTACTGCATTATTTAAATTTCTTACTACTTCAGCTTGGCTGTTGGGATCCAACATCTCAGTGTAGGGTCCAAATTCAGTCTTCCAACACTTCCCCTTACAAAGCAGGGGGAGGGGAAGTGGCAGCTAAGGAAATATATACATAGTATGTTATTTTAAATAAAAATATACAACTTTCTAAAGGTAAATTTCCAAATGAAAACTTAGCTCCCTGTGGCTTAAGGAGTGTGTGTGCTAAACAAGGATAAGGATTGTGTGTGCCCAGAGAGAAATGGGGAACACAGTAGCCCTGACTTAAACTGACTGATTGAAAAAAAACTCTGACCCACCTCCTTTCATTTAAATTACTTTGAGCATTAAAAAAAAAAAAAAAAAAAATCACTCTTCCTGCCATTTTTGTATCTAAACAACTATCAAGCTTTCACGTCCTGAGGTAGAAACCACCCCTTCAGCTGCTCCAAACCAAGCTGCTTGAGGTCAAGCAGTGAACATCATCTTTATTTCCAAACCATTCCAGTGATCTGGTCCATCAGGCATCCCTGTTGGCAATGGCAGTGAAGAGACAGGAATACCTGGAGTCAGGATTGCTGCACATCTAACAGCATCTGCTTAAAACAACTCGCTGGGTCATTGTGCATTAGCTCTCCCAGCACACAATTGAAAAAAGAACACAAAAGAAACAAAACAAAAAAACCAACAAAAAACCCTCAAATAATGAAAACAATTTGTCCTGGTGACTCAGAATCTCCACTGCTTGAAGAAAGCCCTGCTTCTGTAACACTGCATCATTCTGGCTTCAGATCTAGTCTCATGGGTCCCAGGCTCATGACTCAACCTTTTTTCCCTGTATTTGCTCAAGCAGCTATCCATCAAGAAGTTACTGAAATTTGCATGCATCATAGGGTCTGTCTGAAAAGCAAATAATCTAGAGAAATTACAGTATCACTGGAGAATATAAAATAAATTTACATTTTCCTTGGAAGTCTATAGAAATCCCAAGTCCTCAGTCTTTCTGGTTACAGACTGCACCGTTCACCACAAACCTTTCTAATGTTAAGACTGCAATGGTGTTCAGCAACTGTCTGGCAAATATCAGAAAAAAACATCCTGGAGAAACACTCCTCATGCTTGGAGTGTTTAACTGGTTAACTTCATTAACTCAGAGCAGTTTTATTCCACTTCATTTCTAAGATTGCTGCTTCTATTTTGGATCCAGAAATGGCTTTCTGGCCCAGAAAGATGATGCACTCAGAAAAAAACACTTAATGCTACAAACATGTCTTTCTTCAATAAGCTTCTTTACTTTATGTGCAGACTCCTTGAAGACCTAACACCGTGATTTTACCAAGAGCAAAGAATTCCAGTTTTAACCACAAGCTCCTCATCTCATTTCCTTTCTGCTGGAAAATCAGGCAGGCACTGAAGTTTCTAGTGCATCGTCTCCCTCTCACACTTGTGGACCCCAAATTTTATGCCCAGGCTACCCCAAGCCTTGGAGGGCAAGCTGGCTTTGCATATGTAGGTAACACCATCATCTGCCATTATTTTTTGTCACAGGAACTGAATGGTTGATGTTAAATATTTCCTGTTGAACCCCAGAACAGTCCAGAACAACAGTCACCACGTATCTGTCAGGGAAAAGCTTAGCATCAAAAAGTTACACCTTGCACATAATGGCATTCAAGAACCTTTACAGTCTATTGTAAATATAGCTTGTAAGCCATAATTCACCCTTTTATAGAAGATCAGAATAAAGAAGAGAAACTAACAGACACAGCCACATCAACAGCAAGAGAATCAGGAAAAGAAACAGTGATGCTCAGCTTGCTAACCACTCTCCCTCAATACCTAAGATTCAATAAGTTGTTGAACAATCCAGAGCCACAGCAAAATAAAACAACTTAACAAAGAATTCTCTAAAAACTGTGGCTTCTCACTCTGTATTTTTCCCTGCATCTGAGTTACATTAAACCAATATAGTTTTCATTAAGGAAATTATCTTTTCTAAGACTTCGCTGTGTCAGCGTAACAGAAATACTGTTCCACACCATATGTTTTAAGGCTTTGCCTCCTTTCTCTCTCTTTTCTCTGGGTCTGTGAATGGATACACACATACTTGTATACACTTAAGCTGGCAAAAATGAAATAATTCTGAAGAGGGAAATTTTAACCCCTAAAATTGTGGTCACAGCAAATTTTCATCTATCCCATGTGATATATTCTAGCCACACCTAAGTGAAACTCTGAAGAGCCCCCCTACAGTGGTCCATTTAGAAGAATGTCTACAGTGATGGGATGCACAGCAAAATTTTCAGGTTTCAAGCTTAGCCCATTTTTTCTACAAAAGTCAGGTCCAAATGAAATTCTGGTAGGATGTGGCCATAACTAAAACACTTCCTTATAGGCTATTCTGCTCTACTATTGGGGTCTCATCATCAAGATATATATAAGA
This sequence comes from Phaethornis superciliosus, assembly GCA_023637945.1. Taxonomy (NCBI): domain Eukaryota; kingdom Metazoa; phylum Chordata; class Aves; order Apodiformes; family Trochilidae; genus Phaethornis; species Phaethornis superciliosus. The sequence continues at coordinate 20,358,377 of JAJQWJ010000010.1, forward strand.
CCAGATATTGTCTGATAAAAACTTCTACTCTGATTTAATTCCTCCCACTTCAATATAAACGTTTCTTAAAATCATGCACTTACAAATATTTTATACCCCAATATACTATATCAAATGCATTAAACAGAGTAATTTACAGATATTTTATAGAACTGTGCACCATATCAGAATATTTTAGTACCATCTTACAGTGAACTACACAAACCTCAGAGTGAATTAACTTCCACTTACAATTTGTAATATACTGTGAAGAGCTTTTAAACGCTCAGATGTAGTTAATTTTTTCTTTTGTTTTCTCACTTATAAATGATTGACTCCAGTTTATGTCAATAGTGCCTTGAGAATGAGCTGTCACTATAGAAACAGTGACAGCAATGAAGTCCTTCCTCCTTCTCCTGCACACAAAAGTCTCAGAACAAACACATTCTTGTTATTTCTTAGAGAGTGTGTGCAAACTGTAAAGTCTTGAGAGAACTCAGCAAGTTCAAGATTTTTATTTTTTTTAGTTTTAAAACACATTCTGATTTCCAGCAACTCTCACTCTTCACATCAGCTTTTCCTCCCATGCAAAAAGCTGCTTAGCTCTGGTATTACAAAACTGCTTGTGAAGCATTTTGAAAACAAAAATAGATGAGCAGTGCACTTAAAGGAATTATAATCCATGTTTATTTAAGTTAAGATATAAATATAGCTAGGGAATGGGAAAGTGGTTCTTGGGGGAGGGAATGGAACAGGGGTGAAATTTTACTTGTGCTGCAAGGCGCCTCAAGTTACTGTGAAACTTATTACAATTTTTTCTTCAAAATCATTTCAAGTTCTCTGAACTATACAACGGAGTATTGGATGCAGACTTAAGCTTATATAAAATCCTCTTAACATTAGATGAACTTGCTCAGGTAACAGAGCAATTCCTGCAAATGCTGCTGCAGAATCAAGCACTACGCTATGGTAATTTTCCAATACAGAAGTATGTTTACACACTACAACAACTGAAGGCTTGGAAGATGAAAGGAGTTATTTTATAGGTGCTATTTTAGTCTCTTTAAAAAAGAGATGTGATAAACTTGTTAGAGACAGCAAACATTTCTTCAAAATAAACTGAATGGTATGCTAAAAATATGCATTTGCAACGGTTTTTTTTTCCAAGAAGTAGATACAGCAACATTTTCTTATTAAAAAAAAAAAAAAAAAAGTTAAAATATAAAAATACAGCAACAAATGGTAAAAATCCCATCCCTTCTTTTCAACTTCCTTCCCTTTCTGAACCCCACCATTAATGCAATGCTCTCAGACAGTCACTAAAGGTTTTTTGACATCACAGAAGGCTGAAAAGAATATTTCTCTCTCTCTCTCTCTTGCATTCAGAAAGCCTGAGCACAAGAGGAGCTATTCAAGCCGTGATGGAGTGCCTCACAGAGACTGCAATATGTTCCCAGTTGGCAAGCAGGGATCTGTTTGGACAGTGAGCCCAGCCATCCCCTCTGCAAACACAGAATTCTTGTGACGGGGCGGCAAGGAGCACTGCGGGCCCTTGGAGAGGGCTCTCCCAACCCATCAGGTTAGGGCTCCAGAACAAACACCTCATTGTGCCCTGCTTCCAATTCAATAGGCTTTACAAAAAAAAAAAAAAAAAAAAAAAAGCCAAAAAAAAAAAAAAATGCTCTCTCCCTCCACTCAGCATTACGTTTGGATTGAAAAAAAAAATATTCAGATGCTGAAAAACAGAGAGGAAATACCACAGAATTATGCTTAAGTGTGTCTTTAGTAGCTTAAACTTTGGGACAATACTAGAAACCTGTCTCTTTGGATAATTATTGGGTTTCTAATGCAACAGCTTTTTGAACGTTTCCAAGCAACAAATAAAAAAAAAATCACTGAACGGCAAACAGACTGGAAAGCACTGATGTTACTGCAAGTTCTTGGTAGATGTTAGACACTAAAATATCACCCTCAGCCAAATCAACAGCAAGTGTCAGCATTTATACACTATCAGGAGTACCAGGAGCCCATGGCAGGAGCTCCCCTGCCCCAGCCCTGCAGCTGAATGCAGTGTACATTGTGTTGAATTCATTAACACAACCCCAATGGAGACCTGCAACTTCTCCATACATAAGCACATCCTGCTTCCAACAGACACATCTAGAGGCAGATTCAGTAAGGGATAGAAACTCCAAACTATAAAACTAGATGAGAAAAGCCCTATTTGAACATACCAGTTCCCACAAAGCCAAATGGACATAGTCTTTGTATCACCTTACTGCCAAGTGAGTCTGATGCTCATCCCCCAGTGGGTATTGAGAACACTGCTGGAGGTTGGCTTGTTTGGTTTTGTGGTTCATCTGCTGTTGGGATTTGAGGAAGTGAGAAGTGCAGAGATTAAAAACAGGAGAGGTTTCCTACTGTGATATATGCCAGGTCAGGAGCAACCACTGGGCTTGATACCAGTATGCTTGGTCCTATGGCCAGCATCGAGAGGCACCAAATCAAACAACCAAAATTACCCTTTGTCTGGAATGTATGAATTTATGAATCTCTAGGTTTCTTTCTCCATTCTACCTGGACATTAATTCAGATCCCTGCTTCTTGCTTCCAGCTTGTAGCCCACAGTTAACTTCCTGCAATATTGAACAGTAAAGTCCCCTTGTCCTATGGAATCTTCAGCACAGTCTTTGGAGAAACAAGCCATTCAAACCACAAATTCTTTAAGCTCAGAAATGCTTCACATTTCCCCCACAGCCTCCTTGCCTTGCTTGAGTGAGAGACAGCCACCCTGCAAGCATGATGGTCATGTACAGAAAGAAGGGACCACAAGGACCTGAAGAAGGGATGGAGACAGCTCCATAAGGGAGGAGAGAAGGAAAGGCTGAGGTGGGGGAACAAAAGCCCCATGCAGGCAGAGAGGACTTGAAGGCACACACACACACACACAGGGACACCTTCTGAAGAACTTCTTCAACTCATTCAATGAAGAGGAGCAAATTCCTTCTCTGAAGCTTCAAAAGGCATTCATAGGGTAAGGAGGAACAGGAGGGAAAGAGTAAGTAGGGACTATGGAACTGATGCGATTTTTTTTCATTTGCCTCTGGATTTCCAGGGTTGCTTGCTGGCAGTGCTGTGTCTCTCAGGTATGGCTTTCCATCCCACACAGATCATCAGGCAGACTTCATAAACATCAGGAGAGCTTGTATGTATGCATGGAAAAAAGTCTATATTTACACTGCAATAATACACCAGTCACTGTATGCCTAAAAATGAAACCCAACCAAAGGGCTCTCTCTAAACGAGGGAGATGGGGATCTCTTTAAACATAAAATGCAACAAATTTATACCACGGAAACTCTGGGACATTATTCAAACCATCCACATGAATAAAACATCCTACTTTTGCCAAGTTTTGTTCAAGCTGACTTCAGCTTTCTGCTTAAACAAACCTCAGGCAATACTGACATCATTTGTAGCAGAGGCAGCATCTTATTTCAGCTTGAAATGTGAGGGTGTTGGGTAGATTACCAAATAAAGAGTTGATTTTTCATCTACAGAATCTCAAATGACCTGACATCAAAGCCTGGATTTAGACTTACTAAACCAATGGAAAACAAACATCTTTAATCTCCACACTGACATTAAACTCAAACAGAAAATCATTCTGGGAAAAGCCCTTTATTGTCATAGTGCTACACAAAAATGGGGGAAAGGTGGGGAAAAATCTAAATTATTTTATTTTAAAAGACTGCCTCACAGGCGAAATTACCTAGTTCCTCTCTTCCTATCATTTCCCACCCCATCTTACATTTGTCATCTTCAAATGTTAAGCTATGCCAGGCATTGAGCCTAGATGAAAATACCTGAATGCTAAGAATTTACTCAAGGGCAAATCCAGGTATTTAGGTACACAAGCAAACAGTGATTATCTGTTCTCTACACCTAGGTGCCATTGCTTTTTGTAACTAAGAAAGAAGCTTTGCGCATTAAAGATGAGAAGCCTGGCAGCAGCAAGATTTTTGGCCCTAAAGACATCAAGTTACTTCATCTGAAGCCTTTTTTTTGAGTATAGGACTATTGTGGTTGGTTTAAACCATGACAAGGATTCTATGCTGCTTTTCCCCCACATTTGAAAATGTACCCCAAGACTAGAACTTACATGCATGGCTAAAAATCAACATGCTGAGATCAATTATCTTCTTCCCTAGTTCCAAAAGAGCAGCTCTCAAAACCTGTTAAGAAACCTAAAAGATGTAACAGTTCCCAAATAAAAAGAGGAAACCATGTCCTTTTCCATAGGAATATTGCCAGCAAACCATGTGCAGTCCAGGCATATAGAGGTGACCATCTGCCACTCAGATGAATAGGAAAACAACATTCAGAGCAAGAAAGACACCACAAATTGTTCAAAATCACTAAATGAAATGTGTTTGGGAGAATTCCAATAGAGAACCCAACACAGGACATACATGCTTTATTCAGCCACTAGAAGGTAAGCCATCTAAAGAAAGCTGCTGGAAGCTCCACAACTCAGGCTTATAACAACATCCCCAGCAGTAATAACAAGCCATCACATTTCTTTTTAAACAAAATTATTGCCCTTCTTTTGAAAAGCAGTATCGAGTTTCCTGCTGAATAAATTGAGGGAGCCTCATTATTTTTAGCATGCTAAGTGAACCTGTCAATCTACTGCCATAAATACATACAATTAGTGTGATCCAGCAAGATGCTTAACACATGTAATTCTCAGCCTTTAGAAACCTGAGAGACTCACAAGGGTGCATGTAATCCCTTGTAAGTATGGAGTTACTTGTACCACGTGTAGGAACAGAAACACAGTGTTACATGGGGAAGTCCAAGTGCTCCCTCTGCACATACACACTGAAGCCTCCATCCAAGTTTGGTTTTACCGTTTCAGTGCTGACAAAATGCATACATGAAGTCACACACACTTTACATGTCCTGATGTACAAAACCAGATAACTTCCAGAGCAGAGGCCATGCTTTTTACATGCACTTCTCTACCAGTAACAAAGACCTCCAAGCCCACCTGTGCCAACAAGCCAGATGTGACCCAGGCAGTAAAATTTACTCAGAAAGTAAAATTTACTTCTGCAGTGAAATTTACTGCAGAAGATGCCAGCAAGCCTTGGGGAGTGGAGGGGCACACAGGGCTGAACTCCAGCCCTAGAGCTACATCTTCAAGATGTAAACCACAAATCAGGGCAGACTGATGAAAAGAAGGGTGTGTTCTCTTAAAAAACAGGGAGAGAGATTTGGTGAAACTTTGGAAACTTTTTTCCAAGTCACCTTCGAATTGTAAGTGTGATGAACACCAGGCTCTGCTGGGCAGAAGAACATGGAGAAATTGTTCCTTACCAAATGCAATTTTCCCACCAAAGCAAGGCAGCAATGTCCTGGTGAAGATGCACACATCATGGGCTCCTGCTAGATCATCACACCTTAGTTTAACTTGCAGGTTTGCAGCCACTTCTGGGTAGATACCTGAATTTGACTTGCCAAATTAAGAGTTTGAGAACACAAAACACAAAATACATCTAGGTGGAAAGCACTTAAAACTCCTCTTGAATGGAATTCTTGAGTATTTATGGACAGAAGTTGATCAACTGAAACGGGAATGGAAAACCACCCACATTCCAAGCCCCTCCTCCTTCAAAACATCAAGCTGGAAATTTGTGATGTGTATCTTCAGAAAGGTCTTTAAGGAAACACAGCCCAGGGTTTAACTACAAATTGTGGCTTTGCCTAAAGTTATAAAATAGCTTTTGTAACTGAAGGAAAATCCATTACAATTGAGAACACTGGGGATGCAGAACAGACAGAGCCAGACTCTTTTCAGAGGTGCACAGCAATAAATACAATGGGAAGCAACAGGCAAACTGAAAGATGGGAAATTGCAATCAGTTATGATTAGGAATCTTTTACTTAATATTAAATTCAAATATACTATGAGGGTTATCAAAAGCTAGAGCAGGTTGCCCAAAGAAGTGGAAATCCACATCCTTAGAGGTGTTCCATACTCAGCTGGGCAACGATGAGTTCGATACTCCCTGAATAACCTGCTCTGTTTCACTGGTTTTATGCAGGTGGTTGGACTAGATGGCCTTTGGAGATTCATCTAACCTAAGCTATTCTATGATTTAACTGTGCACTGAAACTCTTTTAGTCTTAATGCTGAACATAAGCCTTGGAAGTGATGTCTATAAAGGCTTCTTAAAAATAAAATTAAAAACCAAAGGCATCCAAGGGCATGAAGTGCACCACAATAACCAAGAAGGTTTACAGAATACAGGGTTTCTACTCATGCCTGTTAAATGAGTGATGGTCTGCTAATTACCCCACTTGATTGCAACCCTTCTCTTATGAGTTCACCAAGCATGAGAAGAATGCAAAGAATACGAGGTAGAAAAAACCTGGAAACTTCTGCCACAGTTTGTTTCAACACTTATTAATACTGTGTGAAATATCTAAAAAACAAAACAAAACACCACCAAAACAAAATTTAAAAAAAAATGCATGAGAGTACCAAGTAAAGTCTTGAAAGGGTTTTTGAGACACTTAATTTTTGGAAGCTACATTCTGCTACCTATTAGTTTTCCCCGGATGCAGGCAACACCAAGGGTGAAGCAGCTTTTCTCTTTAAAGTGTTGCTTTTAAATCCTCGGTGTCATTAACAAGAGCTTCTAAAGTTGGCAGCTCATGTATGATCAAACAGCACACAATTATTTAATGAAGTCCATTGGATAACAATTACCCAGCCTGCATTTACCTTTGAACGGTGAAATTGTTTTGGCTTTATTAAATTTTAAGACTACCATTAAGAAAGCCTATTAAGAAAGATCTTTTTAAGCTCTCAACAGTATAGCTGGATACTTTGTACCACTGCTACTCATGATCAGCATTAAAATCATTCTAATCAGATAATTTCAGGGCTTTAGGGAACCATGCTCTACCATCTGGGGCCTGGCCATGCTGGAGTAAATTAGGGACAACTCCATTCATGTTGAGGGAAGTAGTCTGATAAAATTATTGAAAGTAATCTTACAGGCCATAGTTTGCTAGGTACTGATTTGAAAATATACCAGAGGTCTTTATTGTCAGGAAAAAATAGGAGCTAAACGAAGCAAAAGCTCTTAACAAATAACAGATGATAGCCAGAAAAATTGAAGAACCAGAGGTGGGCCAGGCTCAAACCCTTTGGGAAGGAGCCCCATCCCTTCAGGCAGGCACTTAGGCTGCACCCATCCTCTTTCCCCTGAGCATCCCTGGTAACACTCCAGGCAGCTAGTAGAAAAACTAGCCAGCAAGACTGGGAAGAGTAAATCTTTGCAAAGATTTACTAATAATCAATTGTTTAAGGCATTTAACAACTCTTTTATGCAACCCCTAGAGGAAGGAGTTTCTCTGGCAGTTTCACACAAATATTGTTCCTGGAAAATATTTTGCTGTCTGGGGAGGTCCTCAACAACTGCATCAACCAGAAGTAGCCTGACAATCTTACTACAAGAAAGATTTTGAGATGGAGCAGAGACTGGGTTAAGAGCATGTGAAGAAGGTTTAAGATCTTGGTGTTACCAAGTATCTGTAAAACCAGCCACCTTGAGATGGACCCAGTTCAATCACTCCTGTGTATCTAGAGGTATTTTTCTATACCCAAGTTTTCTGATGCTCAGGAACATTTCCAACACAAGCAATGCAAGTTCATCTCAGTGGAATAATGCATTAATTATTGTCAACTTAATTTTCTCAAAATTTTCTTCCATCTCCACTGTGACGACTACAACCCAGAAGTAGTAATGCTTTTGAAGCTCCCAGCTTCAAAAATCAAACTCCAAGCATAGAAAGGGTGCTGACTGGATTGAGGCATCTTCTATTCAAAAGAAAATGCTCCAATCCTAGCAATATAAGGTACTGCATGCAGACACAGGGTAAGCCAGGAGAAGCAGCATACATAAGCTTTATAGGAATGTTAAATAGGTCAGTGGTTCCTAAATAAACGAGGCATTCAGACTTCCAGCCACACCAACAAACCAACCCTGCTCTCAAGTGTCAGGATACAAGCTCAGCTCAGAAACAACTTTGGAAATCAGTCTTTGATCAGCTGTTCCTCTCAGAGTTCCAGATTATCCCATTTTGTGTTCATGCCTAGCACAAGATGGCAATTTTTTTGTGTGTTATGCAAAAGCTCCATCAGGGTGCTGTTTTAAGAGGTAATGCTATTTCTTCCAATGATGCATCACAAAAATATATGAAGCCTGGATTGGGCTAGCACCATTTCATGTTATCTTTGTGCATCCTTGTTCCAGCTAGAAGAGCCACACAAATGAAAACTTCTTTCCTCAGCGAGCATATTTAACGCATGTGAAAAATATTTTTATAAAACACTTGTGTGACTTTGCTGGTCTTTACTGAGATGGGGGGGAGGATGATTTGCAATCATCCTGCACATGCAGCAGGAGGCACATTTCCAAAACAAACTGGCAAAGCTTGATACAGGACAAGAGGCAAATGACAGGAGCTGGGGAAGCTGCGAGCAGACGGAGTCATCTCAGTGATAAATCTGCCTGCAGCAGGGTTGCAGGTTACCTCCATCCTGCTACCAACCCCTGGGGAAGGCTTTGTTAGTAAGGGAAAAATAAAATAAATCACCCAAGGAGCTACTCAGAGAAAGTAGTTAGAACTGAGCCTGCTTTTTTGAAATATTAAAAAAACAACAACAAAGAAAAAACCCAGCTGAAATGTCATTCCTCTCCTCCTAAGGAGTAGTCTTCCTACACGTGGTACCAAAGAATATTTGAAATATATTTTCACATAATTAAATCTAAATTACTCCCCTAAATGCTATTTATATTAAATGACTGTTACTTTGTGAAAATGAGAAGTAGGTAAGCACTTTTTCAGGGCACTATCATTTAACTTTGACACACACACACACCAGAGAGAAAATTATCTACACATTTTTAAAGTTAACTAAAGGCTTTTCCTGTGGTATTTAAAAATTAATCTTGTTTATTAATTGTTGCCTTTTGAATGAGCAAAGCTTTTAGTTGTGTCAAAGCTATTAACAGTGACAGCTGAGCACTAAACAAATTAAATATTCAGCATTCTCATTCCAGTGCCCTTTTGAAACGTAGTAGAATGTTTACTAACTACCTCTTTCATCAATAAAAGGGTATTTTTGCCTTTATTTTAAAAGCTAGCTAATTTCAGATTTCAGTAGAGACTTTATACAAATACTTATGACAATTATATAAATATCCAGGGAATTTTTGCTGTTAAAGAAAACCAGGACAAGAGTACACAGTTCCTAGGAACCGTCCCCACTCCATGTTTAGAATTCCTGGGATTCTTGAGCACTATCATTCCAGCATCAGGGCAACAGTAACTGAAATGCCAATTAGGGTTGTCTAAAACATCCTGCAAGAACAATGTTCCATGGCCACTTTGTAGATAAAACATCATGAAAGGTCTGGAAGGCTTTGAAACCAAGGGCTTCCATTTCACAGCAAAATAATAGGGAACATTAAGCTCTGTTAATAAAAGCTTGAATGTGCATTAATTCTCACATTTGCTATTAACTGTGGGGAAGGACTCTGTGTGTCTTGTTTTCCCCTCTGAGCAGTGACCCACCTGGAAAGAGAAGTGAGAAGCCATTTCTCTGCCATTCATGTGCTTGCTATGGTAGAGCCATCCAACTGCACCTATTTCACCTATTTTCTTGAATAAAGCTGACTCAGTCATCACAAAACTGCTCTCAAACACTTGGATTTATTTGATTTATTTGATAACTTTGAGTTATTTGATCATACCCTTGGGAGGTCAGCACCATATACCAGGAGGGAGCAAGAGCTCTCATCAGCTCAGATCCATGTTACAAACACAAGCCCACTCCTCATGAGGTCACTGCCCAAATATCTCATACCAGTGCACACTAGGATTAAAGACTCCCAGCTCTCTAAATTATATTTAAAAGCTTTGTGAGAGATAGAAAAAAAATCACTGTAGAGAAATCAAGGGAGAAGAGCTGCTGTGGGCACAAGAGATGCTCTCATACAACTACATAGAGAACCAGCAACTGTCAGGATTCATCCATTCTCTCTTCAGTTCAAAGTGGAGATGTTCATTTTGGTCTTTTACAGCACAGTTCAGGTGCCTGAAGATGTGAATCTACAGAGAACCAGTGAAGCCTGCTGTGCCCTTCATCCCCAGAGTGGGCTGGCAATAGGAACAGCCAGTCTGGTCCCAGTTTGCACTGGGCATGCACTGTTTAATAAACAAACAAATAAATAAATAAATAAAATTAAAGCTCCCTTTTAACTGGTTCAGATGGTGTAGGATTTTCATGATGTTGTAAATACATGCTGTACATACACACAGAGTATTTCACACCATGTGCAGAGTAAGAAAGTCAACCACTCTCCCAAAATTAAAAACTTGATGAGATGAAGAAAAGCTACAGGAAGGATGCTACCTGCAGAATTACAAGGACAGCATGGAAAAGCATTCAGAGTTGATGATTTCAGGCAGTGATTCTGAGTTACACCCTGTTAGAGCAGCAGCTAAAGCTGTATTTCAACCACACTTCCCTTGCAGGCTTTAATAATCAGCTTGAATTTCAAGTAACATGAACCAGCCTGCTTAGACCCCTTTGCAATATGTCATTCAAGATAATACAGCCACTGAAACAGGTGCAGGTGAGACTTTTTTTTTTTTTTTTTTTTTTTTTGTCTGACTTCACAGGCTCACAAAAGGTGAATTACAGGACAAATTTCAGTCTGTCTGCAACATCTCCTGCACTGGCATTGCATGGCTGTGCCCACTGGCATGGGAGCAGGCAGATGGGATGCAAATACTATTTTCAGAGTTATCCTAAGTTTCTAAGAATTTTATAACCAATCTCCTCAGTGATCACCCAGATCCTTAATTCTCACTACTCATGCAGAGATTGGAATGTGAGAACACAGTTCTATATAGTGCTGTCATAAAACTCAAAGAACAGCCTGAGGCTGAAATCAGATTTCAAGATTTAAAAAAAAATACCAGGATTAATACACAAAGGAAGTGGAGAAGAAGCCATTAAAACTGTCAGTATTGTTTCTTTTTTTTTTTTTTTCAATTATAGAGGGATGGATATTACTATTAATTATTCTCAAAGAGCTTGCACATCAACCTCACAACTTCCCATTCAGCTAAATGCATTACTTAAGACAGAAGGGTTTAAAACACAAATAATGTTTGTAAATCTATTACTTCCAAGAAACCAAGATCACCAAACACTTGCACTTCCCCTTACACCAGGAAGGTGAATCTCTGCAGGCACCAAAACCACTTTGATCAAGTCTAAGCAAACAAGGGATCTGGAGTTTTTTATACAACAATTAGAGATCCATGACACAGAAATAAGCATTACAACAACCTATAATATGTCAATATATAGGCATATGGAAAGATAGCTTTCTCTTGCCTAAGTTATCATGAATTCTCTTAACACAACAGCCACCTCAAGTCTGCCAGGGAACACAAAAAATCTTGCACCAAGCAAAGGATAAACTGAGGAGCTCTGCCAATGAGTTCATTTTCTAGTTTGTTGGGCTAATGGTTTAGGTTAGTCTCTAACAAAGCATTTGTTGGCACACAGCTATGAAATTTGTTTGGTTTTTGGTTTTTTTTTGAGGTTATAACAAGCTTCCTGAAGAGAAAGAAAAACCAAAGGTGTAAATAAACCCCCAAGTGTTAAGTGAACGCCTGGTATTCTGAAGTTGGGCGGAGCAGAATGTGTTTTTCCTTCAATGCAAACTATGATTCTTGATTTTTAATGCTTGCATGAACCTACAAACACACATCTGAAGCTTCCACTTTATATCCTGCACCAATTACACATCAGGGACACGGATCACAATCCACTATCAGGATATAGTTTCAAGATGTAAAGGAATTGTTGAAAGCAACCTCAATGAACTTTTTGAAAGAAAAAAGTAGTTTCAGAGATGTATTTAAGAAAACCTGCATTCTCCACAGAAGGAAATACCACAAAAGTAACATAAAATGAGTTGAAGGCTGGTTTCCTTAATTTTTAATATTATTTTTGCCATTAAACAATCTCATTGTGAGCTTATGCTCTAAGTAAAACAAATCTTATTGTTTAAATTCTTATACTTTAAAAGAAAATGCACATAATGTTGAGCAGAATAATAAAATCTGAATTTTCCTGTTCTTATCTGCACATATTAAGAACTCCAACTACTTTTTGAAGAGTCAACACTAAATCATCTTCTTAGTAAGGCTGAAACAAGACACAGGCAGTAGCCAAAACCCTAACCAATTTTGAAAAAACATATGCAACAGACAGCTATGCTTCTAAAGAAAAAGGAAAAACAACCAATAAACCAGTTGTCTCACTGCTGATAAGGACTGGTAAGACAGCCACAGCTCTGCATTTATTTGCATCAGGAGAACATTAGTGCACCACAGACTGCATATCCCCTCCCAGTAAAGCTTTCTCTTTGTTCAATATGTGGCTATGGGTTGTCTCAAACCCCTCATGAATGCAGGGGGCCTGCAATATGTATTTACCCCACCAGCTGGTCCAGCTCACTCACAGTCCTACTTGAATAGAGAGGTCTCTAAACCAAAATATGAAAGACCACCTGCAGACATTCCCCATTTTCTTCTGCTTCCTTTAAAATTAACGGGTTTGTTTGATACTCTCCAGCTTGGAAAGAACATACTTTTGTCTCCCAGGTTGTGTTTAGGAAGCCCATGTTCAGTGAACAAGTTTGAAGGACACATTTTTCCTGCATTTCTGAAGGAATGCACCAAGTTATCCTGGCAACATGAACACTACAAAAGAATTTCCATTAGAAAACCTGCAAGGAGGAATAACCCCAACCCCATTTGTACAGAATTTTGCTTCCAAGTATCAAGTTGGGGGTTTTATTAACAAATATTTGCATTGATAAAACTTTATTAACATCTGCTGAAAAAAATCCAAGGTGAGGGAAAAATGACCATGCTGAAAGATAGGTTCTTTCACCCTCCTTTCTGACAAGGCTTTGGGTATTCCTGTGCCAAGTGCCTGTCTGACTGAAGATGGCTATCTTGGCTGCTGTGCTGAAAGCAAGCATCACATCTGATCTGCTGAGAGCTCTGCCTGGGTATTGTCCTATTCATCTCCCTGGAGCCACTGAAGCCTCTACCAGGGGAGCTTCTCAGCATCCCAACCACTTTCCCATGCAGCACTTAGAGGTTGCAACGTGACTCCAGATCTTGTTTGCCTGAAACTGCTGCCTTTGTAGCCAGAATACATCCTTCAGTAAGAGCTGAGCTGCTCAAAAGTCCATGTTAGAAAGCAATTTGGGTTTTTTTCTGTTCTGCACTCTCAAGATTTTTTAAGCTACTGATATTATTTTTTTTTACATCGTATGCCAACAAAGACCCCTTCACCAAGCTATCTACCTGCAAAACCAAACTATTCTTTACACCTTACCTGTATTGTATTGTATTAAGTATCACAGCTATAGTCTGACAACCCTAGAAAATGAAGAGTCCATGCCAAAGCAGTCAATCAGAAGGCACAGTTCCCCAGCTCACACCAAATGAGACTATGGTAGAGTAGATGAGTAAGGACAGAACACCTCAACCAGATTCACACTAACCTGGTCTTTGCAAAGACCTTAATCCAGATCCATCTCACCAAATATTCAGCTGCTGAGGTGCCCACTGTGCTTCCAGTCATATAATGCACCCTTTGGGATGTTCTTATATTTATGGAGGGAACCAAGGTGCCTGGATGTCCACCTTGGCCACCTCATAAAACACTACAAGTCTTTGGTCATTCACCAGACTACCAAGTAAACCAGAAGCAAAATAGTCATAAGTTAATTTAGGTTTCCTGAAACCCACTGGAGTTATCAGATATTTTTCCTTTCTTACCTTCAGTGCTCTTCATTTCTTTGCCACAAACACACTTCGATTGAAACAACAATCCCTAACCCAATACAAAAGTCTTTAAAGTTGTATGCTTCTAAGATGTGGGGACAAAATATCTGAGAATACTCTCCAAAAAACCCAAAAAGTCTGAAAATTGAGCACGCCTCAGCATGTTAGTCAGCTGAGAAAATCATTACAGCAGAGAAACTGGAAATGAAATTATTGTCTCTGTGCTTTGATGTGTAGAGAGAAGGGTCCTTCTGTCTTCTAAAAAAGTAACTATGATCACACTCTGTTATTCAATACCTTCAATTTCTCGAAGGAGGGATGTTTGTTATCTTTAACAAATAACAGAAATAAATCAAAGCTCTATTTTTAAAGTGTCTGAAGACATGTGCTTCCCCCTGCACCATCCCTGCTGCTCTCCCTCCTTCTGCCCTCCTGTTTCAAAGGCCAATGATCTCCACAGGGTAGTATTCTTTCTAATTCTATTTAACATATTTAGGTGGCCATTATTATACACTAATTGCATTGTAAACAAGTTGTCATCACAGGTGCTTCTACTGAGAACAACAGATTTCCTGGTGTAGGTAAAAACAGAGGGGAAATTGATTGTTATCATCCAGAACCTCGTCCTATTTTGCTGTAACATATTTGTTTTCCTATATGCAAGTTGAGCAACAGTTACACTCTTCTCAGGGAGAACCTGAGAACTGTATAGTGAATTATGAATCCTTTATTGTCTGTTTAACAGCTGAGAGTAACAAAAAGAGAAGGGAGTTTAGATCTGCTTGGCATGTGTTGGGAATTTACATTACATTTGCATCCAAAAAAACATTCTTACTAAGTAATAACATGGCAGAAACGTTTTCTCCCAAATTGTTAAATTTTCCAGGCAGTGGATCCTAGTTAGTCACAAGACAACTATTCCATCACTTGGTTAAAATCACTGCATCCACTCTGGCAAGGCAGCACCTCGGAGCATGACATGACACACAGATGCTGGCAATCTGGGGAGGGGGTGGCAGAGCACTCCACACATCTGTTATTGTGGGAAAAAGCTGTGTTGGTGCTTTGTCAAATTGCTCTATTAGTAATGAATACAGCTGTTTCCCCTCGGATAATCTGTGTTGCAACACTTCACTAAGTGACTTCAGGCAGAGCTATGCCCTGCTGTTCATGCTCAGCTGTAATTCTGATTATCAAGGGAGATGCCACCGTGCTTTTTTTAAAAAAATAAACATGTTGAATGCAGTTGTTTCTGCATCAAGGAACGTCAAAAGAAATAATTTCTCCCTGCCATGTATGCATTTTGCCCTGTAAATCAAAATGTTTGCTGGCATTGAGGCAACTACCCACTGGCAAAACACAAAGATGTGCCAAGTGTTTATTTGGCCTAAGTTGAGAGCAAGGCTAGTGCTGACCAAGGTCTTAGCATAAAGACACTCAAGGCTGAGAAGTAATCACCACTGCACGCTTCAACTTAAGCCCTAGGTGAAGGAAAATCCAATTGGTGTGAATCCAATCCCCTCGATAAATCCCTGCAGGAAAATCAAAGATGAGGGGTACTCACAAAAAGTCAGCAGAACATCTCAGTGCTCGAGGTTATAGTTTTTGGTTACTACCCTCTTGTCACACCTGAGAGTGATGTGACACCAAATAAGCTCCCTATAATGAAGTAAAAAAAAAACCAAAAAAAAAAAAACTAAGCTCTAAATCTTCCAAGATGGTAACTACACAGGAACATCTTAAACCAGGCTGCAGGTGCAGTGCTGCTCCCCTTTGAGCCACCCGCCTTGCAATCCCAACCTGGACTTTGTGTCTCTTTTCCCCACAGAGCTCAGCTTTCAGACTTTGTAAAGCTACAGAAAAGCCTGAGGACAGAGCCCCTTTGTGTGCCAGCCCAGGTGGGGAGCAGGGTCCTGCTGCTGGCAGACACCTTGGATGAGCCTCTCTTTGTCTGCAGGTAACCAGAGCTCTGCTCCCAGCAGATACAGCACAACAGGGAATGTGATAGGAGAGCATCTGCACCAGGGAAATGAAGCTGACTGGGACATTCTATACTGGGAAAAAAAAAAAATCCCATCAGTTTCAAGAAGACACTTCTAGGCCAACAAGATTTCCAGGTTGCAGGCAGTAGCAGGAATGTGGAAAGGGGATCAGCCAACTAGAAAGGAAAGTTAACTGAGAGAGGCAAAACTTCCATTTGGATGTGTATTTTTGAGGCTCTCTCACTCAAGGACCAACAGAAACCTCCAATGGACAAATTTTCCTCTTTACAAATGCAAATGAAGCTCTTGGGACAACAGTTACACATGCACTCACAGTGTGTGAATTTGCAGGGAAAAAAAAGTTCTTGTTTTAGCAATCTCAATATGTGGAGTCTCTGCCTGAAGACAGCATCAGTAAAGACAGGTCCTTAGTTCCAGTCCAGAAATAAAAGAGATGGACATGTCCTTAGGTACTTTACCCATTTAAGACGTAAGGTTTTATCAAGGTCCCCTAAATAACTAAAAAACATGGTGTGAATACTCACCCACGCTATACTGCACACACTTCAATCCTGCAAGCAATTTGGTTACAGATATTTTATTTCCAACAACTCCAGCATTAACCAGGACAACAGAGATATGGATGCTTATAGGTTACCTGAACAAGAGCTACAAGACAGCCCTGACAAGCCAAGCACCAGATACAGATAGTTCTCCAAGAGAAAAGTTTTTTTACATTACATTATGGTCATTAAAGAGGCATGCTGTTAACCAAGAAGCAGATTCCACGTACCTTAATTCTTAAAATTTATAAAAACAAAAACCTCAAAGGCATTTGGCAGAATTAGGTGGAAATTTGTTCAAAACTCACGCAAGCAAATTAGCAATGCAACTTAATGTGAAAGGTTTATGGTTGATCTGTTGCCATCCGATTCGTCAGCAAAACACACTTGGGGAACCCTTTAAAAAGTATCCTGTATCACAATAAAGCATCAATCCAATAAGATGACTCCACGTACCATTTCACTTTGGTGAAAGCTGGCTATTTCAAGCTTCTTTGGGGGCTGTCCAGAAACAACCATGTCTTTAGGCAAAATGATCCAGGGTCAGTTGTGTTTGCCTGTGACTCCACCCATCACACGGGTGCAGCTGACCCTCTTATTAAAAACAAGGGTGAAAATCCCCAAACAAGAAAACCCCACTCAAGATGTTGGCATCTCAGGAATCCTAAAAATTCTCATTATTTGAGTTGATCAGAAGAATTTCTGCTTGAAGTTCAGCCACAGCATGGCAAAACAGCTCAGAAATGAGAAACATACCACCTGAACTGCTGAGCAAGAACTTCTGAAGTTACCCGGCTGCTCCCAGTTACAGCTGCCAAAGTGGCAAAGCTGATTTTTTAGTGCAGAAAAACATGGCAGGCAGGGAAGTCACAAGTGTTGCCTGTGGAGTGCAGGAGCAATGAAACTGAGACCTTGTAAATCAAGTCACAAGCAAGGCAGGGAGACCTAGCCCAGGTTACACTGATGTTCCTCTTCTGAATTGGAAAGAAGATGTGCTAGGCTTTCTTAAGTCCAAAGGAAGCTGATATTCTCCAGATATTTGGATAGAAGAACAGGACAAACCACAGACATCACTGGTTGGGAACTAAAGAATTTCTATCATTCTGAAAGCAGGAAGGAATTTTCTCTCAATCCTTTGAGCAAAAGAGCTCCTGAGTCCAGGCTGGGAAGGAGCAGGGACTCCTTGAACTCCCTCTTTGTGTGCCCTTTACAAGTCTCTCTGGTTTACCTTGAAAATAAATGAAATGGTTCCCAGATAATTCCCAGATAATTCAGACCCAGGCCTGCCAGTCTCTCTCCATAGGACTGATGTGACTGGGATCTCCTTAGCTCAAGTCTCCCTCAGGCATCCCAAATTTTCACTTGTTTCTGGGTAGTTCAGGATCCATTTTCTCCTCCTGACCAGGCTCATGAGTCAGGGAAATGTCAGCATCAGCTCAAGGAGACAGAGAGAGATGAGGGGTGGAAAGGACATCATGAGGTCATGTCTTTCAGCAGCAGCTATCCATCAGGTCATTTGTATCAAACCACAACTATTCCAAATTCCAGAACAGCTGCTGTTTTTATCAGTAAAGGCTTGCTCTCTTCCACTGGCATAAAAAGGACGAGGAAGAGAAGCACTTCAGTGAGGCAGAAAACAGAGGAGCCTGTATGAACTGAAAATCAAGCTGAAAGCTCTATGAAGCACCATGACCACAATCACAGCAAGACAGAAGAATCATCACCCTGGTTTTGAGATATCATCAAGAAAAAAGTTTGAACATAGGTTAGAGATCCTACTGAAAATCAAATAAAAAAGAGAGCTGCAGAGAGCATTAAAGTTTGATTTGTACACTGAAAGAGTGTTGGTGGATGCCAGCAAACCACATACAATGAAAACAAAGAATAAACCACAATTTTCACTGTTATCTCTGTCTAGAAACTCAGCACAAGATGACACAACAAAAATTTTCAAGAATGTTCTTCTACAACCTTTGGAGGAAGTTGCTTTGGCTACCAACCCACTGAAGCTCTCTAAGAGTTGTAGGATCTTGTTTCCCCCAATTCTTTTCCCTGAGGGAGAAGCATTAGATGTCTCCAGAGTCAAAATATCAGCTCCACACACAGCAACTACAACCATCTATGAGCCACTTTTTACTGACAGGGGTGGAAAATATGGGGGGAGAGCAACCTCTGCTACAAATTGTTGACAACATGAACAGCTCTGATGAAGAAGATGGGGAAATATCCATGGCTGCCAATGAGACCCATGCTTCTTATCAGCTGCACTGCATGTTGTCAGCTTCCAGGGGCTCTCTGGGTTGCTTCTGGAAGCAGACACAGTAGCACTGAAGGGATATTGCAACTACACAGCTTGGGGTTAGAAAATAGCTGTAGTTCTATTTCTGGCATAGCAGCTGGCTCAAATAACTGCCTAATTCACTTCATCCATTTTGTGCATAAGGATTTTTTTTTTTGGCTATACATAGAATGGAAATCACCATGTGCATGAGCAGCAGGTGGTAAATGCCAGATCCTCACTTGTAAGGCTCCATTTCTTTCCTTTTCTGTGTATTATGCAATACAAAAGAGAGAACCCAAATTTGATGCTCAGGTATCTGTCATGTCCTTAAAACTGAAATTCAGTCTAATTGCTTGTCAACAAAGCAATTTTAGTCTTAGATTCACCCTAAGGAACATATAAGCTTATTCTATGTGAACATAAAATGAAGAGAAGGCATAAATAAATGAACTGCAAAGCCTTTGAAGACATCCCACCTTCATGGAGTTAAGCCCTACTTGCAGAGGAACTGGTGAGGTGGAGAGGAGAAATAAAATTCAGCTTCTGACAGCAGAATTGATAAATTAAAGGGTTTTTTTTAATGCGGTTTTGGGATTTTTGCCTCTTTTTTTTCCCCTTGTCTCCTTTCAACACATGGCTTACACTCTGGATGCTTCCAGATGTTTTGCAGGACAAGTATTTCTACGTGATTGGTACGATTGTAACACTATTAGCATTTACAGCCACAATTGTGTCTTGCACAAGCTTCACCACAAGTTCTTTCAATCTATCATCTTGCCAAGCTCTGAGATATAACTAACTTTCCAAAGTCAATTTTAAACGTGGAGTTTGATAAAAAGTTCTGCTGTTGGCTGTATGCTCATCAGAACCAGACCACCTAAGAGACCCAGCAACATAGAAAGTTTCTCTCCATACTCTCCTGGCCATAAGCAAAAAAACCTTCACTTGTAGAACACCCCTACCCCTCCCACAAAAATTCACAGGCTCAGCTGGAGAGAGTGTTCTCTTTTTGTCATTAAAACTGGTTTCAAAATAGCATCAAGTTAGGCATTTCATGGTATTTACAATCAGCACCACCACGTAGGGGCTACATCTGGAAACCACGGTTAGCACTGCACCACCAGAGAAGTTATGGTTAAGTTTGTTTGTAAGTGCATAATAATTAATGCAGAAGCTAAAACCGTTTGAAGGAAACATCAAGTACCCTTTATTTCTATACCCTCTGTGTCTAAACCCTCTAGAGCCTTCTGCCAGGCCGTGTGGTGCTCAGACCTTCTGCAAGAAGCAAATTCTGCTAGAACTCATGAAGAGAACAAGCAGGCATGATAATCAAATCAAATGACCTCTCATATCCTGGCAGAGCAGACAGCTTCTAGAAATGCAGATAAGAAAAAAGAAGGTACTGAATGTCCTTTACTAGTATCTTGAGGTGAGGGAACTTTTTACAGAGACATACAGTCTTTTAAACATTACACAGCTATTCCTTTTGCTTTCTTCTGCAGGCTCCAGGCTGTTAGAATGGGTGTGCTGAAACACACAATGTGCACAGAGTTACAGAAAGATATGTCTTAAAAAAAAAATTACCAGGGAACAGTCCTCAGCCATCTTTATGGAGAGAGATCAAACCTCACATCTGGAGCTATTGCACTCATTTGAAACAGCTGAAGCATTTCATCAAGTACAGAAAAGTGTATCCTGGCACTTCTGTCCACAAGGACAGACACCCAGATGACCTTGGAATAATCATCTGGAACATGAACATTCATGTTCCAGTTGACAAACTCGTTATCTCTTTCTTAGTCTACTCTGACACGTTACTTAAGCAGCTCATAAGAAGACACAATATCCCTAAAGAGAACTTCAGGGGAAGCTTAATTAAATAACCAATTATTCTTCATGTTTAAAAAATAAATACATGCACATACACTTCCATGTGATGAGCTCCCAAGGGAAAATTCTGTAAAATAAGCATCAAGTGTTTATTTAACTCAGAGAAGCAATTAAACCATTAAGAGGAGCTCAGAGTAGGCATTACACTGATTAGCCCTTAATTGTGTGGATTCACAGCAGTGACATACAAACTGCAGCAATAACCCTATTACATACTAATTTTTTTTTTTTCCTAACCTGGGCACATTTTACCACAAATCCATCCGCAATATGTATTCAACAACAACAACAAAAAAAAGTAATTTGATGCCAGTTCGTAATTATCCAAGCTTCTCCTTCCCCCAGCATAGAGATGCTGCTGATTACTACTCCTAAGCCCTACTTAAACATGCTTAAGTTTACTTACAAACAAATGGATGAAGCTATTCATTTTATCTATTTTTCAGGCTATGTGATGCTAATTGCAACACTCATCTACCCTATTGACCTGCCCTAATTGTAGCCCCTTGTCCATGTGGCAGCACCTCATGGTGTCTCCTGGACCATCCTCTTCTCCACCAGGGGTGTTCAACCTCCCAGACACCAGAGATGAAGCAGGAGGTTGGTGCCTGCTGTTGGGGCAGGCCTGGCAGCCATGGGGGTAGGTAAACCCCAATCCAAGGAGCTCCTTCAACACAACTCCAGCTGGCAAACTGTGCATTTAAGGAACACTGCTGAGAAACCCCAAACCTTCCATTTTCCCCAGCGTGCAGACGGAGCTTCCAGCCGTGCTTACCGCATACGAACACCGGCTGCAAAATTACACCGTGACCACAGCCGAGCTGCTGAAATGCAGGGGTTGGAGCACTTTTTCCACTTGACAGCAGTCGCATCTCCTGTGTCCCACGACAGAGGTAAAGAACATAATTTTATAATTCCCTTGGCAGCAGTGGCAGAAGGCACCGCCGACAGCAACGCGCTCCGCTCCAACCGCGCCGCTGGAGGAAAGCGGCTGCCAAAGCATCTCGTCGCCAAGAAAATTACAATATGATAGTCTTAATTATCCTAATGTGTTTCCTGGTATTGAGGCAGGATTAATATAGTATTTCTTCTGCTACATTTCATAAACACAATTGGTTTCAGCTTAACTCTTCATAATTGTGTTTCGCAGTTCTTGCGAACAATTAGCCACCAATTATGTTCATTCCATCTTGCAGATGACTGATAAACACTCCAAATATCAGAATTTTCCCTCAAGGGAGGCAAATTACTTCTAACTTGTTAAGTAATCTTAATGAACCCTTGAGCCCAAAGCCTGCGGGCAAATCACCCATTGGTGTGTGCTTGCCATTTCCATGCTGTTGGCAAAAACTATAAGAATTTCCACCAAGAGGAAAGCCAGGCTTGGGACAGCTTTGGAGAGATGAGTAACAGTTGTAAAGGAACAAAATGACCAAACATAAAACATATTTTTAAAAATATAAGTAGTTTAATAACTATCATTTGCTATCTACCATATTAATTTATTTATATATAAAAAGATAAAAAATAGACACACTCATGCACAAATACTCATTTCAAAAGTGGTAAAGTGTTTGAGCTAATACAAACCTCAAGGCAACAGGTCTTGGGAACTGGACTACAAAGCTCTTCTTCCTCACTCCCATCCTACTCACTGTATCCCCATCATCAAACTCAAAGGCCCTGGCTCACACAACTGAGGATGACAGGGGCATTGTCTTCCAGTCCCCTCTCCAGGCACAGCACCAATGTTCAAAACAATTCTGCTAGAAATGCTCAGAAGTGTTATGAGATACTACCATCTGCTGCAGTAAGAACAGCATTTTATTCTGGTAGGGTGAAGTCAGCTGTGGCCACCCAGTCAAGATGGCATTGGAAGAGACTGACTCTTAGCAGCAGCAGGCATGAGAATCAAAGCATGGGAATTTCTAGGAATTTTAGGCTGGATTTCCACAGATAATGCAGTCTAGCCTTGCTTAATATGTACATCACTAGGCAGGTGATGTACCTTGTTTTGGATTAACAAAACAGAGATAGTTACTTATTCAAGCTTTGCTAGAGAGTTGTATGGCCAAAAAACTCTACTCTTTTGACCTAAAGGAATGTGAAGACTCTTGCTTGGCCAGCACTGGCAATATAGAAGCCTTCCCCTAACACAAGAACAAGAATACACTTTGCCAACAAAGCCATTCCTTCTTCCATACCTACACAGTCATGAGTCCTTGACTTGCCAGAGGGAAAAAAATAAAGCTTGCTGATGAGTATCTTGCAATCCTTCACAAGTTAATATGAGTTAAAATATTTCTGTGCTACTTTATACTCTTTAAAACTTCCCATGAGGGCTAATGGAAGAGAATTAACAGCAACAGAGGGGAAGGCACTGCTCCTGACAAGCCATCTACACTTACATGTTCCACCATCCCACCCCCAACAGAAATAAGAAGGATAAGCTTACAAAACACACAGCAGCAAGGGGAAAAAAAAAAAAAAAAAATCACCAGCAAAACTGTTTTTAATTATATAATCAAGAAGTTGTAAGCAATAATCAGGCACAGCTTATAAACAAAGCATTTGCAGAACCCTGGAGTTTTATGTTATAACACATGGGGGATTCATTAATAAAAAAAATAAGTTGCACAAATTAAGACAGAATTTGTTCTCGCACTGCACATTGAAAGAAATTAAACAAAAATCCACTTGTCTCCAGGAGTAACTTGACTTCTGTGTAGTATTTGATGCTCTCTGAACCATAAAGAAAGGAAAAATAAAAATTAAGTTAAACAATTAATGGAAAAACAATCTGCTTTGCTGCCACAGAGCAAACACAGTACATCTTCAGCCTCCCTCAGGGATGGGAGTTTCATCTGCAGTTCCTTAAGTTCCAGGTACAAACACTTTCCAGGTACAAGTACTTGGAAATTGCTACCACCTGACCCTTCATCCCTCAAATGGGCAACTCAAAGTCTGCATTTAGACTCTGCTGCTCATTGCCTGTTTTCCTGGGTTTACAGTCTGACTACATGGAAGAAAATACCCACCTTAGCCTTTTTATAAATATCATCAAAATACTCATTATGCCAGTTTCAGACAGTCACAATGGAGCACTTGAAGTCAGCGACCATTATAAAACTGGCAGAATATACTTGGTGGAGAATAAAGTATTTCTTTCCTGCAAGGAAATAGTTCTTGATGTGCTAAAACACAGAGAGTGTCTCACTAGAGGCAGGAGGAGGCCTGTTTTGTACAGCACTTTGGTTTCCCAGCCTCAGACACCTGTGTTTTGAAGAACTCATTTGCCAAATAAACACCTGGAGTCCTGGTAAGGCAGCAGAATCTAGACAAAACCATGATCAGAGGTAAGGTTTTTTCCACTGGGAAGTCTGAACTAAAAGAACTTTCTCAAAATGACCTGAGTGTGTTGAGACTCTTGATGTGGACAGCCAACAACATGATGTACAATCTTTATAGAAGGAGCTTATGGCAGAGATAACCCAGAAGGTTGTTCCTCTCCTTTGGATAATATATTCTCTTTAAATCAAGGTTAATGCCAATTGATGTATCAGTTACTTCTGGCTTTGGCATGAGGAACAGGCAGGACTTCAATGACTAGAATTCAATTTGCATCCTCTTAAGAGGGTGGGCTTTGTGCTCTTAAAGGTCTTTTCCAACCAAAATGATTCTAAGAGGAGTGTCTTAGTGCATGTCACACCAAATGCATGAGGACTTGTCAGATATCCAAGCCAAATGTCACACTATGACAAAGCCATCCTTCTTGGTATCCTACTCCTTATTTCCCTTTATTTTTTTTCCTCTCCAAGAAGACTGGAAAAAAAAGGTAATACTATTTTGATAAAATAATACAAAGAGCTATTTCTGATTGTAACAGCTCCTACTAGCTTTATTTTGTAAATGCCAACCTTTACCTGACACTCCAAGTTGTACTGCACACCATAAGGAGCTTTCATTGCATACACAAAAGTAATCATGAACAAAAAATAAAGGCTGATAAAAAATAAAGGTATAGGAAACCAAACATTTGCCTGTGAGGAGGACTAATGAAATTTAAGAAGTTTGATGGAATAATTTCTTGACTCTTGTGGATAGCAAATATAATTCCTTCAGAGTAAGAGAGCTGAATATAATTGCTTTACTAAGAACTATAGCTGCACTTATGCACTTTAAAAAGACTTAAAAGCATTGACTGATGTTTTTGCAATGTCTGTAGTCCGAATGGACTGCGTAAAGAATCTGGATCTTGGATTTTAAAATCCTGACACCATTGACTGGAATGTACTGGGTCTGCACTTAGAGGATTATTAGCATTTGAGCAGGACCAACACTGACAACTCCTGCATTCCTGCAGAGCTGGGCTTGGTTTTACCAACACACTCATACAGGCTCTCAACATTTTGGGAAGAGATCCATAGATATGGGAAGACATTTAAAAATTGATAGCATGCTGGTATGAGACACTGCCTTTCAAACTGCCCTTCAAATAAGTTTGAAAGTACCAAACTTACTCTTCCTTTCAGACATATACATATTTATACACACACACGTAAAATGAAGACAGACACAAACCTCAAATACGAGTTCTGCATGTTTACAAAACCAAAAAAAAGTTTGAAATTATAACCCAGACCATAAATTCTAACTTTTGTCTTTAAAGTCTGCTATCCTAATTCTATACATAAACGCATTTCCCAGCAGCAGATTCTTAAGCATTAAAAAAAAAAAAAGAATAAAAAAAGACAAACCCCCACCCCCCCCAAAAAAAAAACACAAACACCCCAAAAAAACACAAATCCAAAAACATAAAAATCTTCATTTTGCCAGAGGACAAACTTTCTCAACTGCTGATGATTCATCCCATCCCTCACTCCTCTGCCGGGAGGCCACGTCAGCAGGACACGGTGCTGGCTGCCAGGTCACATCCCAGCTGGCTGGAGCAGAGGCACCAACCCAAGCACCACAGCCCTGCTCTCCCTGGGGAGAAGCTGCAGGATCAGGCCAGGCTGCGGCTCTCCCCCCAGCATATCTGCAAACGTCAGGATTTGGAAAAATGAAGTCAAATCAAGATTCGGTTATTGTCAAGTTTCTTCTTTTGGCTCGCATCAAGGGAGTCAGTTCTATTAAACAATGGCTACCAAGTCACTGTATTGTAATCAAAAGGATTTTTAAAGGACAAGATATCCTACACACCAAATCTACAGTGCAGTGCAGCTTATTCAAGATTAAATCCACACATGTGCAAAAAGTTTCCATGCTTATTCTTAGCGTTATCAGATTTAAAATGCAGAAGCTAAGAGTATTCATCCAGTAAACAATGCATCCTATTGTTTACTTTTGGCTTCTTACTTGGCTTCCTATATTTGACTGTAGCATGCTAAAAACAAAACCCTTGAGATGAAAGAGGCTGGTGTTACTGACAGGAACCAGGACAGAAATCTACACTGTGTTAGCATCCCTCTGCTCTCCTCACAGAATATTTAGCAAAAGTTTCACAAAGGTATGGAAGTTAGTTATTTCACATGGACAGGATAAAGGATGCATAATCATTTAAATCACCTTAGAAAAACAACATTTTCTAAGGTGATCACTCAAAGGCCAAAGGGTCAATAGCTGAGACACAGGCAGAGGTACCACAAGGAACACAGAGGATAAAAGGCTTCTCTGCAAATTCTGCTATTTTCCATTTAATAATAGGGCAACAATGACAAAACAAGAAGAAACTACTAAGATAACATTATGTGTTGTGATTTTATGATTTGGTATTAAAAACTGGTGGTTTATAGCCAGACCTGTGAAAAGCTGTGAACAGCACCCTTAGAAAGGGGCAGGACTGAACCCCAGCCTGGGGACAGACCAGCACTACAGAGGTCAGCTTGCCAACACACCAGAGAAACCAAAGCTAGAAGATAGGGTCACCATCCCTCTAAAAGATGACACTGACACTGCTGATGGGAGAAAAAAGTATTTTGGCCAACACAGCAAAAGTTGGTTAGATAGGAATTAGAAATAGTGATTTCCAGATTATAGCCCTTCACTACAGTTTTGCTATGGAGGATGCTTGCACACACAATTCCTCCCTTGGCCATTAATACAAAGAACTTTCATAAAACAAAACCATATTTAAATGTATTGATACACCAAGGAGGCAAAGGGGTATTGGAAGGCCTGACTTTTCCACCATATATTAAATCTAAACACCAGACATCACAAGTCAAGTAAGACAATGTAAATGAGTAGTAAGAGCTATGTTTAGGATGAAAAGGATCCTTACTGTGAAAAAGAAATTGAACCAAAATTAAGAGGGAGAAAATAGAAACAAGAGGGTTTTAACACCAAAAAGAAGATTTGTATTTCAAAGCACCATCACAGAGAAAGTTTTGCTCCAAACCTTAATGACCAAAGTGATCTGAAGTGAAACTACATTTCCTACAGTTTTCCATCCAGTGTAACCAGCCTGCACACCAGCACGTAGGTGGAAAGAGCCGAAACACTTTGGAGAAACAAGCAGAAACAAAACCTGAGCTGACCCTGCACTTCACCCCTCCCTTCCCTGACACAGCCAAAGCATGTTCACCCCTTCCCACCCCTGTGCACCCTGGCAGATGTGTCTCCAGGAGCTTTTTTGGTGTCCTAGGAGAGAGTCCTCATGCCGACTCCCAGGCAGCATCGGGCAGAAGAAAGACACAAAGAAGGGGACACTGGTTCTTCCTTCTTGGCAGAATTTTTTGTTCTGATCAAAACAGTGCTTGGCAGTGTATTTTGAAAATGGTCATCAATTCATTTATTTAAAATTCCAAATTCTGAGGACTTAGCAAATGCATCCCTGGCTCTCACTGCTGCACCACCGGTGTCTGCCCTGAGGTGCCCGATGCACCTTCCCCCCTCTGATTTCACAAGCTGCCCCTTGAATAAAATATATTTCCAGCCTTCTGGAAACCTCTCCAAAGTGCCCTGATTTCAAGTGCTGCTATTATTTCATCTCAGACTGAAAACTAATCATTCATAGAGGAGCAACCCCAGGCTGCCTCTGCAGCTGCAGCATGAGGGAGGGAGATGCTGGCAGGAGCTGATGCACCAGGTGAACTTGAAGCATTACAAAAAACCAACCAGCTACCCAAACCTGTACTGCTGTGCTCTGTCTCCTTAAGCTTCTTTCACCCCATCTTTGATCTAACATCCACTAACTGGTTCCTTTGTCTGAGAACTTCACTACTCCCATCTTGGCACCTTTATCCCCACCCCGTAACACACCAGTTACCACTCATTTGCTTATTACACAACTTCCCATCATTTTCAACTTTCCTTCCTTTCAAGAGATTTATTCACTTCCTCATTTCCAATCTCATAGTAAAAGGAAAGAAATAAATACAAAGACCCTTTATTTTGTTTGCTTGGACTAGGCTGAACAGCCTTATTTCACCGACACATAAACCCCTCCTACATAAATCTACAGCTATTTAGTCTTCACTATAATCCATTGCTTTGTATTACCACACCAAACCACACCCACCAAATAAAGGGAATAATAATTCCAGGAAATTTTTCATTGGAGAAACCACTGTTAGATTTTTAGCATACTTCTGGCCTTTCTCTTGAGTTACTCGTTTTTAGAGCAATGGAAAAAGCACCACTGAAATTTAATTCATGGAATCTTTGTTTTACAAGGCAAGAACAAACAAGGGCTCTGGAGAGCTTCAAGTTCAGCATCAATGGCAAAGCACTTGGAAACATCACTTGAACCAAATATCAGAGTCAGCAAACTGTTATTACCCTGTTTTCATTTCAAAATGTAACCACCCAAAGGCAATTTGCATCCTTTTCTACTATACAGATATTCATGCTTAAACATCACTACAAGCCCTTCAGGATGCCATTGCACAGCTGTACCTTGTCCTTGAAAACATCAAAACCAAAAGCCCATTTAATGCAGAGCCTTGCTCTCCCATGCAATGCTAGAATGGAAGCATAATTTCTTTTCATTAAGCAGATTTGTTTGCTTTGCATGCAAATTTTGTTCTTCACTGTTCCAAACTTAGTTCTGTGATACTGAACAAAGACAAAAGGTAAGTTTGAAGAGGGTATTTTTCAACAGGATGGGCAAGACAGAATACACCAAGAATTTCAATTTTTATCACACCAGGTGCTGTTCTGCCACCTCTTCTTTCTTCAGTCTTTTTTACAGGGTTTTCACATACTACACATACAT
This sequence comes from Phaethornis superciliosus, assembly GCA_023637945.1. NCBI lineage: Eukaryota > Metazoa > Chordata > Aves > Apodiformes > Trochilidae > Phaethornis > Phaethornis superciliosus. The sequence continues at coordinate 20,387,252 of JAJQWJ010000010.1, forward strand.
ACAGAAAATGGCAGAAGAGAAAAACTGGTTGTTTGCTTGTGGCAGAAAAGAGACCTGGCTTGAGTATCATTCAGATGGATAGCAACAGAAAGCACATTTAGAAATAATTGAGCAATTCTGTGTAATCAGTGGACTGACATGTTAATCAGTCTGCATTAAGGTCTCTGTACACAAGTATTTGCAGCATGTGGATGACAAGCAAGTTCAGTTTTCACCAGAATAATAATTTTGTCCATATTACACATTTATTTATACTACAATGTATTGCACACATCAGCCTGGCTTTGCTGCCTTCCAGGATGAAAAAGCACTGAATAGATACTTGGGTACAGCCCCATTGACTATGCACAAACTGCTTTTTTTAACGTTATTTACTCTAGAACATAGTTTTCATGCAGCAATATAAGTTCCTACCAAAGATCTTAAGATACTGGCTAAAAAAAAACAGCCTTCAATCCACCCCTAGAGAAAGGAAAATTTCCTGAAACCCTCAGATTCACACAGACTTTATTCTAAAATTCAGAAAGCAGAATAATTGTTTTTCAAATTGTTTAGGTGCCATTCTGCAGCTGATCAGATCCCCATTCTCCCCCTCTTCTGTATTCCCATTAGTGTGGCTACCCTGAAGCACATGCTAGAAGAAATCTTTCAGATAAAGGGAATGTAAGGTCTACATTTCTAGCTGAGCAAAGAAATGGGAGAGGATATGTCTTGACCTTATCCTTTCCTTGCAGAGGTAGCAACAGCCAAATTCTGGGTTTGTGAGTAATTAAGTGGAAAAAAAGCAAAACGGAAATGAAGTATTTGAAGTCCTGAAGTATTTATTATCCAACAAAAACTACGTAAAAGGAGAAGCTTTTGAAATGCTGATGGTCCAGCAAACGTTCACATTTCATCTCTCAAAAATACCAAATTAAGACTAAATCAGTTTCCTCTCAACTTGCCCGCAGAGGTACAGCTTTCCAAGAGGCCCAGATTTGGCTGGGTGGCAGGACAGGACAAGCAGGACTTTCCTCCCCAGCTCCCCAGGGGTGCTGTGATTTTTGAAGGAAGGATACCAATAGCTTTGTCATGGCTTAATTGGAACAAACCCATGGAGTCAGCTGGTAACACCACTCCTGGTGTGAGACCTGAAGCTCCCCTAAAAAACCTGGCATGTGGACTGTGCCATACAGACTTCTACTCAAGGCAAGATTCCTCAAAAATACCAGATTTATCCAGCCCCTTAGGAAACTTCTTCATGCCCATTGACCAACTAAACTTCTCCCAGACACCATCACCTCTGTGAGCTGCTTAATCCAACCCCTATCTGTGACCTATGGGGGTTATCAATCCATGTCTCCAACAAGTCACCTCTGGCTACACACAAACACAACCCAGGAAGGCAGGCAACACTTGCTGTAACACATGGCATGGGTTTTATTATTTTTCAAGTTTTCACCTTACTCGTGAAACTCTGAAGAACTGGAATTTTTTTCCTGTATATAGGGTTTCTCCACTATTCCAAAACATTGGAGACCTTCAGATTCTCAACTGTTCTTTCTTCTGATTACTCAATTGGTGGCTAATTCCACTTCAGGGTGTTTAAAACAGAGGATATTCCATAGAAGTTTTCCTAAAGCAAGTGTCCTTCTTCCAGCCTTGAGATGACAAAGATTCATCAAGTCTCTTTTCTCTCTGCTATTGTCATGTCTGTCATCTAACACATTATCCCCACCCATCCCCAGATATGCCAAAGCCTTGGAGCCAAACAGGCTCTTGGATGCAGAGTGGTTGTTCACAGGACATCCAAAACAGGATGAGGCTCCAGGAGAACAAACTGAAGACTTCACATTTTTCAAAAAGCCATATACAAAAATAGTCTTCCACAAAGATAGAAAGCAATCTACATAAGCAAGGTTAGCTCTCCCTGCAGAATGGGGCATGCCAAAAGAAAGAGCAACTTTCATATATCCTGAAGAATTTAATGTAACCAAGTCATGACATCTCAAATTTTTAGTAAGCTTAGTAAGCCTAAACTCAGGAAAAATCACAGAATTTAAATTTAAGTAGTTCTTCATACTGTGAATACATGACACACAAATGAATCCTATTTCCAAGCACACCTTGTTCCAGTAAGGAAAAATTGAGGATGATCTGTTCAACAGGCAGCTGCCAGATCACAGGCACACACACTGCCCAGCAAGAGACTTTGATGCTCCCTGAACATAGTGCTAAAATTATTCCATAGCTTGCTAATCATAGTATAATGTGGGAGCAAAGGAAAATGCATCATTATGGTCTACGTGCTGCCCTGCATACAGGGAAAACATTAACCCTTAATCACAGAAAAACAAAACAACAACACAAAAAGTTTTGTGGAGGAAAAAGGGAGGTGTAATTTCCAAAAACACTGCACACAAAGTAAGCCTTTTATAATAACCTGGGAGCACAATAACATCAGAACTGTCAAAAATTCTAATGTTAGTATATTTGCTGGCTGATCAGTTTTTTCTGTGAGTGATCACTATTGTCATTAAATTCCACAGTTGTGCTGTGAACACAGCTTTACCAAAGAAATTAAAAAGTGACAACAATACAGTCAGGTGCTTTTGTGTGTTTGAAGCACATAATTATTTCATCAATAAAAATATTTTACAATAAAGCAGGAGTTGAAACCTCAACAGGAAAAGACTAACAATTTTCAGACTAAGCTTAAGAGTGTATGCAGATAGATACATGTGCTTTGGTGGTCAATACTGCAGCTCTACTCAGGAAAAGGATATAATTTTATGCTATAAATTCTAAATTAATTTTATGAAAGTCTGCTGGTGAGCACCAAACTCCACTGGCACAAACATTAATTTATGGGGAGCACAGATCCAGGAGGTTTCAAGTTGCATTCATTTAAATTCACTGTCTGAACAGCACTTAGAGCATGCAAAAATTATAAATTGTGCAATCATCATATTTGTAATGGAAATTTTTAATGTGCTAACCAATATAAAGCATTCCTTTCAAATGAAAGGGGTAGCCAATTTTACTCCTCTGTTAACTTCCACGTGGACCAATTTCTTACCACACAGCATGTTGGCCATAAATCTTAAGCAGCAGCTTCAAACTGCTGCTATTATTGCTCATTAAGACTGAATAATCCTGGATGGTGTTCAGGGAAAGCTTCTGTAATGTCTATCTCAACTATTAATTCTCATTTCAATGGGGATGAAATTTCAAGCAACAACCACCAGCAACTCCACAGCTTCAATGAGGGACCACAAAAAAGATGCAAAGAGACTGCAAGATGGGAAATTGCAAAGAGACACAGAGGTCAAATTCATCCCTACAGGAATGGTGCAGCACTGGAGCAGGGAGCAGCTGCCCAGAGAGCAACTTTCATCCCCAGAGAGCTTCACAACACAGAGGGCATGGTTTAATTTTAATAAAAACCATAAGTATCCCTGAGCAGTATGATTTTTAGCATCAGATAAAGTCTAAGAAATGGTCCTTGAGCAGATTTGAAATTCACGGTGAAAACAGAAGCAATTCACTAGCTATACAATTATTATTAAACTGACTTTCCTCCCCTCTCCCCCCCATTACTATTTCTCTTTTTGGAATGGCTTTTGAATGAATTGCTCACTGAGATTGCTGTTTAATGGCATAATATAAACAGGATGGGAAAAACAACAACCCCTACCTCCCTTCTCAAATAAGATAATGGCACAAGCTCAAAAAATATCACTGAAAACAGTATTAGCAGCATAGCTACACAAAATTGATTCCATTTAAATTCCTATTTAACCTTCCTGTATTTACTGCAGACAGTGTTATACCTAGGGAAATACCTATTTCATTTCAAAGCTGTGTTTGCTACTAGCTAGAAAACCTCTTCATGGTACTTAATATACAATCTGAAAGGTCTTTTATCACTTCTCCCCTCAGATCTCTGAAAAGATTTTGTGTGGGCTCTCATAAAAACCACAAGTACTGTTTATCATTTGCACAATTTCAGTGAGATGTAAAACAGCAGGTAAAGAAGTGCTTCCATCCTTTCCTGCAATACTACATAATTAACCAGCTCTGCTTCTAGAAAACCAATTTAAAATTCTGCTCAAACTCCATCTGACTCCTCCGTGCACTCTGCAATGTCTGTACTACTCTGCTCATTTTCTACCCCTTCTGATGCCTCTACGAAAACAAAATCATTGCTCCACAGATACCCACTTATTTTTTTACTATTTTTTTATCTGACTTGAGATCTCTCACTTGTATTTACTATTTGGTTATAAAGAAATTTGTACATAAAATTAAAAAACGCTGATAAATGACTGAACAGAGAAAGAAATCTCCTGTGCTTGCAAGACATTCATGACCCTTTCTGAGATATGAAGGTTCTGTAACATGTACAGATGCCATGTCTGCAATTTCTCCATTTTAAACACTTCCCTGTACTTTCAGAACTACACTTTTGTAGAGAAGAGAGTACAAGCTTTCCATAAGACAAGCAATGCTTAGGAATTCTCTTACCTTGGATGCACTGCAGGGTTCCATCCTCAGCCCTTATTGTAAAGGTTTCACCTGGATTAACTTGAACCAAAAAGACCTGCAAAAAGAAGAACATACTTGTTTCACTGTGATGTGCAAAAATTACATTCCTCCAACCCAACATCTGTGTTATCTGTACTTTAGAAGAGGCACAGGGGGCAGGGGGGGAACAGACTGGCATACAGAATCCTTGGATCCAAGAACCAACAGAAAAATCCTGCTTTCTCATCTAAATTTTCAGAGTTGAAATCAAGATGTAACTCGGTTGTGTGCAGGTGAGAATTACAGCTTTGGGTTCCACCACTAAACTCCTGAGAATGTTTTGACTTGGCCAGATGCTGATGGCAAAAAGCCACAAACTTTTAGACCACTGGCACATGAGAGCAGAGAGCACAAACTCCAGCATGTAAAGGTTTTTGCAGTATAAGGGGAATAGATCCTTTGCATTTTTTTTAATTCATCCTTCAGCCCTACACATAAGAGATCTCAGTTAAACAAAATCCACAGACACAGTTTAATAGTTGCACGCAGAACCAGTAATAAACTATTTCAGTTTATACTTCTTTAAATAATCAAAACTAGCAGCCCATTCTCTCATTGCTCAGTTTTGCAGACAGTGGGAATGCTACAAAGGTCAGGAAGCACCAAAATGCATCCCAGTTCAGTGTGCACTGTATTCATCTTTATTCATTTTCAGGAGCCTAAATGCATGGGTTTAAAATTTAAGATTTAAACCACTTCTTTAATGGAGAGTTTCACTGGGAACCAGTGATCACTTAACTCATGCTCTTGCTGCCTCTGATACTTTTACTCAAATATTTTAAACATGCTCCTGGTAACTTTACCTTGTCAGAAGTTCAATCCATACCTGGATTAAACCTTATATAAATCGAAAATTTAGATTTTTTTTCTTTTTATGAAAACTCTCTCTAAATTTAGGTCTGGTCTTTATGTTCTGGGACCAGTATGTAGAATTTAATCATTCAAATCTGGAAAGCTAGAATTTGACTTAATGTTTTGTTTCCCAGTTCCTTAAACTAAACGCATAAGATAATTATTGCCAAGTTGACCTTTTTGAATTACAGTAATCCTACAGAAACACATTATTCCAGTAACATTTTAAAAGCACAAGCTGGAAATCAGAAAACTGACATACAAAAGCCATTATTTTTTCTGCAACAGTAATTTCTCACTGATCAGGGTGGATCTGACCCAGCATACAGAGCACAATAAATGGTTGAGGAAAGATAAGAGGCACAAAGCCATTCCATCCCTAATCTCTGAACAATCAACATTTAAGTGACAGCATTTAAATGCTCTTTTGCTATGAATAGGTGGGGATTATCACAACAGGATACAGTCAGCAGGTCAAAAAAAAAAAAAAAAAAAAAAAGCACAGAGCAAAGCAGTGCAACAAACCAGAAACCTGAACATAAAGAGGCAAAGAATCATAAAAAATATTTCATTAGCTCATTTGCATTGCATGTCTAAAGCTGGTTGTTATTATTAACACACTTGATTAATTAAAACCAGATGCTCTAGCACACAAATCACACATTTGGAAGATGTGTGATCAGAAAACTCAAAAAACTCAATACCCACCCTGACTAGGGTATGGCTCATACATGAAAATCTCCAACTTTTCCCTCATGGGGAGAGTTGAGTTTAAGAGCAGATATAAAACTGACCATGGGAGAGGAATTCCTCTTACAAGACAAGGCACGTGTCTACCCCAGAGTTATCAGAAGGGTAGGATTTACAAATTCCTTTTCAAGAAGTCATGCCAAAGGTCACTCTCCACCCCAAGCATCCACGTTCACACGCCTGCAGTTGAGCTTTGAAAAGAATTCCTTGGGATTCCACATTAAAATCCCCTTCTCAAGAATATATTCCAAATAACAGCTGTTGCTTATGATGGTCACAATCAAGCAGCACTATCCTTGCCCAATCACACAGGTTTTTTTATTAACACAAACAAATTGTTCCAGCAACAATTTCTTATTGACACTTCTCGGAGTACAACAGCTTGAAAAAATCCTATTTATTAAAAAAACCCAAACCAAAGCACTCAGCACTAGTCACTGTCCCTTAACATGGGATTAGGGTGGTCAGAAAAAGTTTCCCACTGCAAGCTGCAGGAAAACAACCTTCAGCTCTACTTGGCCTGTCTGGAGTAGGGACTAGACTATTTTGCACAGATTTTAAGTACAGCCCCAAAAGGCAAGAGAATACAAAATATTTTCACCCCAGATCTTAAATCACAGGCCTTTTCAAAACAATATTGCTGCTAGGAAAAAAATGCTTTATTCTGTCAGGCAGTGATTTGCAGCAAGTTCCACCATAGTTTTCACCTAAAAATCCAGTAAAAGCAATACTGGTTTCCCAGGCTCCCAAGTAAGTTTTTCCACTTCAGCGTTCATAAAATTGTATTTGTGAAACACAGACAATTTGTATCATCTCATCTCCAAAAACTTTACAAGGCTGGAAGCTGTAACAATCTGGTTTTATTGCTATTTGGACATTGAAATATATACAAAAATTTTCAGAGGAGGTCAATGAGCTTGACTTCTATTAAGCTTAGTAGGTCTTCTGCATCTAATAATGGGGGCCCCACCAGATCTGCACTTTTGGAGCAGTTTTTTTCTGTGTCACACAAGAAGAAACACCAACATTGGTGAAATTCATTCACTTCAGCAAAATTTCAGAAAAAAAAATCTCCATCTATTCTGGGTTTCTCAGAACAGTGAAAATATCAACTGCAGTGCTACAGAAAGGCACACATTAAACCAGTAACCATCAGTGAAGATAAGTTTACAGAACCACTCTGGAATAAAGCACTGAAGCTGTAATGTCCTAAAATGAAAAAACAGAAAAGTAAATTCTGAAGCTATTAAAAAACATTTTTCCACACTGATGCTCAAATTAGCCACCTTTGGAGCAGAAGAAAACATTTATGGGCTGTTGCTGGGGGCAGGCAGCTATATCCAGAGCTAACAGAAATAGCTGACGTGTGATTGATGTGGGTCAACACTGGAGCAAGGGCTGGATGCAGAGGGAGGATGCTTGGCACACGAGCACATGTACCAGAGGTGGCTCCATGCCCAGCAATCAGGATGCTCCAAACCCTCCACTTGCCCCCTGCCCCAGACACATCCCATCCAGCAACCCCAGCATCTCCTCTCCACCCAAAGCTGGGGTACTGGGGTCTGTCTTTGTGAACCAGCACCCAAACCCCTCTGCACCCATCCCATGCCATGCAAAGCCCCCCAAAGAGCTTGCAATCACAAGCTGCTGGCTTACAAGCTGCAGCTGAGGTCAAACCATTAAAACCAGCACATGGGGAGCATTAGATACTGGGCATTTTCCAGCCAACAGCCCTGATTTGTCCCAGTTGCCTGGGACAAATAATGTCAAGGCACACTGTGACTTCTTCTGTTTACATACACACTAAGCATGTCAAACTAATTCAAATTCTTTATTTTGCCTATTTGATTTTCCAAAACAATCTTCTGCAGCCTGAGCGGGATCTTCCCAGGAACGTCTCGTTTCTGATGCTTTTAGTTAAAAACCTGAGGAAAGCAATAAAAAGCTAAAGATAATGCCTTCATTTTGATGAACACAAACACAGACAATCTTTAACGGTCTCTTCCAATATTCATTATCCTGAAAACACATGTTTGAGATGGCAGCAAGAGAAGATTTCACTTGAAAGTCACTTGGAGCCCATGCTGCTGCCCGGCAGCATCCCAGGGGTGAGGGCCAAGGACACTTCATCCCAGTTTCAGTCCCCTGGCTTCCTCACATCTGAAAAGCTGGAGCTTGTAACAGCTGCATGCAGGGTGTCAGCAGCACAACGCCAAATGCTTTTCTGTTCCCTAAGAAGTACTGGGATGTTTGCTTTAGCAGATTGGTGTTTAAGCCCAACCTTAACTGCAGCATCCCCAGCAAAAGCTTGAGACCTCCATAACTTGCTGCTTTCTTTGCAATTATTTTGCATATAAGTACGCTGTTATATATTACTTGAAGTCTTGTTTGTTAAGACTGATTAATGTTACCAAGTTGCATAGTTACTATAAATATTTATATGCAGACATACGCCCAATTTGACATTAACTGCTCTGTGTCCAGACTAAGTTTTCATGATGAGCCAAACTGCCACTGGTGTCCCTGTCCCTGCCATCTGACTCTTGCAGAATTGGGAACAGGAGAAGAAACTACTCAACCTGCCAGCAAAGTCTAACAGAGGTTTAAAGCTCAGGTTTGGGAATATGAAACTAATATGTACATACAAGGTGGGTAAACAGTCTCATGCAATGACAGAAAATGCTGCCTGATAAGGGCAAAAGGCATATGCTATGGAACCAATTTTGTGCTGGTTTGGTTTCCTCCATACTTGTAGAAAAACAGCATCACTTGCGTCCACTAGAAAGGTATGCCCCAGATCCTAAAGCTCCCAGTTCCATCCCACAGGAAGGAGCAAAGAATTCACACCATGTGCTATATCCTCCTCAGGAATGGGTTCCTCCTCAGGCACACCAGAGTAGGTAGGATAAATACTTTCAACCTCTCTTCAGTAAGGAAGAGAAGTAAGTGAACCAAACCGAAATAAAACTTCCCAAATTAAATCATCCAGAATTCTGTCCAGACGTGCTATGGCACACCCAGCTGCCCCTCCTCTTTGTGCTGCAAGCTTTTGAGAGCTTGCAGTGCAGTACCTACAGGAAACCATTGAAATTCTTGGACCAAAAGGTTAATTATCACTCCCCAGATCCCCACAGGAGTTACAAGTGGATTAGAAACAGAAACAGAGTAAGCAGCAGCTCTGGAAGGGACATGAAAGCAGTCAGCAGCAGTGGAAATTAAGTGTGGGAAACTTAAAGAAAAAAAAAAAAGGCAGTGCTAGAAATGCCATTTGGGGTAGTCCAGAGAGGAGGGCTTACTGTCAAGCAGGCAGAGGCATTTCTAGCTCTGCAGCACTTATCCCCAGGAAGATAAAACAATAAAAGATAAAACAATTGGATGTTCCCATGCCCTTGTCTCACACTACAGGACTGTTCACTGGCAGAACTGCATCTGACATCGTTCTCCATCTGGCTGCTGGTAAAGCTGAAGGTGTTTGACCAGCTCCAGTCTGCTCTTTTTTCACATCAATCAGAACTGGTCTTCTGAGAAAAGCCTTTTCTCTGAAGCTCAGCATTTCCAGCCACAGCTCATAAGCACAGCTCTGCTGTGGTTGAGGTTTCTCAGATCCAGGAACACGAAAGGGTGAGCATCAGCAAGTGTGCCCAGAGCATCTCATCAGGAAGCAGATGTTGTCAGCTCCAAAGCACGAGGCTCTGATCTACGTGCTGGCCACACCACAGCCTGGAAACTTCCATGTGATTCCTCTCCCATCAGCTCAGCCACGATGCTCTCCTACTGCCAGCTGCTAACAGGAACTGTAATTACACCCTAGAAAAGCACATGTCCTTATAAAACTAGCACCTATTTATGGAGTAATATAAGCCATCTTTCTTAAGGAAGTCATTCTTACATGAACAGTTGTTCCTGCCTTACAAGTAACCAAGATAATATCTCTCTCAACAAACATGTAACACTTGCTTCCCCTACCTTACATAACACATCCCATTAAGAACAATTAATGTGGTCCATTTGCTGCTTATATGCAAAGATCAAACAAGACATCAACTAAAGGTTCAGGAATAACTTGAAAATGACAGAGCACAAAGGCAGCAAAGCTTTATGACATATGAGGGCACATCCAGACTAGAGGCCAAAAAAAGTCTCACCGAGAACTGCTATTCCAGCCACAAGTACTTAAAGAGATAATAAGGTCATGAGTAATTCTCACTTAAGGTCTACAAGCCTCACCCAACAAACTTTTATGCGGGAAAGAAACCTGGCCCAGAAGTGCTCTGCTGAGTCATACTTGTGTAGCACAGTAAAAGCAAGAAGTACCTGAGCAGTTCTTTTCATGCCAAAGCACCTGGTGAGAAATTAATTGCAAAGCAATGGAGGCATCCACCAAGCAAAGCTGCTGAATCACTACTGATGGGGAAATTCAAAGATTGGAGTTACAGCCCCATCTCAAAGTGAGGTTCCAAAGGCTTCATTTAATTCTTCCCGTAATACAGAAGAAGCCCCTGGACAACTTAACCTCATAAATGGTTTCCAGCAAGGAGGAAAAGGCGTATTCAAGGAGCAATTATCCTATCCAGTATCATTAAGATTGTTCCTTAAGTATATTAATACTGGACTTGGTAAACAACCACTAAAAGCTTTCCTTTCTGTTTTTTCAAATTGAAGCACATGGTGCAGAAATTACTTTTTAGAAAATAATCACAGCAATGAAAATCTGTATCATACTGAGAAGCCAGATAAGCAGCCAGACTTTGACTTACAAGAAAAACAAAAATTATTCTTCCTCTTGAGGTTGGCAGAGCTCAAAATACAGCTTGGAAGGAAGAACAAATGATCAAAGGAATGAGAAGTAACAGAATGACTTTTCATATTGATTCATGAAGGACATCTTCTTTCTACTTTGGTTAAAATACTTTGCTGAAATGTCCCAAATCAGGATGAAACACAGAAAAACCCCTAGGGTAGATGTTTTACAAAAAGAAACATTAAACCAATAATAAAGGTTCAATAATCTACCAACTATCACAGCCTAAACCTCCAGGATTTATTTTGACATGAAGGCATCACTATGGTCTTGTAATCATTCTACCTACCTCTGATCAAGCTTATTAGAGAATATCTCCTAGAGAAATATGAAAGTACTATATGAAAATAATATACGAAAGTAATATAAACTTGCTTTTCTTCTAAATTCCCTCAAAATTCACTTCTGCCCCTTTAAGGTTCACAGTAAAGCAGAGGGTAACACACAGGACTGCCAGGATCAATACCCTTAGGTAAGCAGAGAATAGATAACATTACAGGATTCTTCAGTTCTCCATTTCTTTCCTTCTTTCCCTTTTTCATAACCTCAGCAATTTTGTTAAATTCTTCAAATCTCATCACAGATACTAGCAAGACAACAGCACAACTAAGTCACCAGACTACCTTTCTGCAAAGACCTCTACTTTACGTGAGAGAAAACTCCCTTTTCCATCTTCAAAATCCCTTCATGGCCCAAAAATGTTGGTTTTTTGGGTTGGTTTTTTTTTTTTTCCCTGCACAGCTCACTCACTCACCTGCTGTGATCCATCGCCGTTCACGATGTGAGGCATCATGGCGACCTCCCCGTTCAGCAACGGTGGCAGCTCCAGGGGAATTTGGTCTGTCATCATCATTGTGACGTACATTCATGGAGAATTTTCCTCAACGGGCTTCCTGCGAGAGAAACAAGAGTCAAAAAACCCTGGAAAAACCACCTGGACTTCAGAAGGTGATCGGTAACCTCGTGTCACTAAGGCAGGAAGCTAAGCAGGACGCCTGTTTTTGTGACAGGATGAATTCAGGGACTTGAGGCACACAAAAGAGGTTTTAGAACAAGAGCATGGAAAGGCAAGTTTCCACACAAGACTTCTAGAACCCAACTAGCCAGATTCCCATTTTTTCCCACCATTATAATCCCCAGGTCTTATCAAGCCACAGAAACAGGCAAGTTCTGAGACACTTGGAGATATTTGCTCTGGGCCCAAAATTCAGCCTTCTGCTTGCTCTTGGAACGACATCATCCATGAGGTTAAGGTATTGCACGCTGTATCCACAGGTCAAAACCACCTTTATTTTCTTTCCAGAACCACATACAGTGTGAACTGCCACGTGTAACACAAAGAGCAGACACCTGACTTCCACTTAAATCCTGATCCAAAGGAGAAAGGTTTCCCTCTGAACACCTTGTGCTATACAGAGGACAACAAGAGATGTCACACCCTCCCCCTTTGCAGCTCATTGATAAGATATGTAAGCATCACTAAAACCACAGGGAGATTGCTTTGTAAAAACAAGTCTCAGTTCAGCATTAGGAGTAACATTGTGCTGCTTTATGGGGCAACAATCCAGTTCTTTAGTGAGCAAAATGGATCACCTAATCACCTAGCTTATCTAGACTTCTGCACAAGAACTCCTAAGCAAAGCAACCTTACAAGTTCAGCACTCAGACAGCATCCTCACTACCACTCATGCCAGTGAGTCCTCCCAGATAATTCCCTTTACATTACAAATTCGAGTTAGAAAAAAAGGATGCTGTGACTTGGGTGACTAGCAACAGCTTGCAGAAGATCACCCTAGCATAGAGAGGGGAATCTTTGGCAAAGAGCAACATGGAAATCACTACTCAGGAGGAAAATGTTGTGGGATCTAATATTTACATTGAGCACTTGATGACAGAGCCATAAACCAGGAGTTTAATTCATCTGCTCCAGAGGGGATGAAGAGCTGAGTCAATCTGAACAGTGTTGGAGTGTGCAGGTCCATGGATGCTGCATGCTGCAAACATAACCCCCCCAGCCAGCTCTGCCCACACATGCTGCTAAGCTTTAATATTTATTTCTTTCTCCCCAGTTTAACAACTAAACCAACAGTTTAGCTGCAATACATTCTCTTCCTTTTCATCAACCTTTTCCAGAGGAATCCCACCACCCACAGAGTGAATTGATGAATCAAAACATCAGCCTGACCAGGAGCTGGTACTCCTGAAGAGGACCACTTGAGTGATTTAAAAGTGATGGTGGTGCCCAAACAGTCGAAACCACATCTGTCCTTTCATTCTTAACACAAAGCCCACCTTCAATCAAAGCAGTACCAGCAGACTGAAAGTGCAGTAGTTTTTCAGAAGATGTGAAAACTTTCACAGCCATGAATCTCAAGACCAGCATTTTTGATTTAACTCAGTACCAAGTTTAGCACGACTCTCTCACAGCTTTTCTGATGTTCTTATTTGTGTGAAAAGATAAGATTTTTTTATTCTGTCAGATGTATCTCCTCACTGCCCCACTTATTCATCAATTCCCTGAGCACCCAACACATCCTTGTGCCACAGAATGCTGGTGCACAGTCTCACAGCCAACATGGGTACAGGGAGCTCAATCACTATCTAGATATCACAGGATGTTCTTTTTGATGTTTTTCTGATGTTCTTATTTGTGTGAAAACACTTCTAATCATCACTTCACTGAGACATAAACAGAGGCAATCTATTTGCATCCACCTTTACATGAAATGCCTTTTATTTGAGGCTCAGTTACAGGACAGAAGGTCTCAAAGCCTGAGAAACAGTTGTAATAGGATGGTACATCCACAGCCAGCTTTCAAGTCCCCTCTCCTGCCTGTACCAGCTGCTTTCTCCCAGAGCCTGGCAGTGGTTTCAGTCCTGTTCTCACCACCTGCAGCACACACATCCATGGAGTATGGAATAAGGACATTTGCTAAACACTCCTGTATCCCTCAAGATCAAGGTCTCTGATGCAGCACAGATCTATCCATGAGCAAAGCCTCCCTGGCTTAGCCATTTAAAGTTCTAATGCAACCGTCACATGGGCTACAGAAATCTATGCCAATAGTCCAGAAACTTTCCTCAACAAATTTCCCCCTTGCAGTATTTGGAGCTTCTTCCTAAACCTTTGGTTTCATTTCACAGTCTCAGGTTTTAATGTTGAGAAAGACCCAAGTGCACAACCCATATTCACAAGTGTTGGCTTTGTTTGTCTAAAATTATGAGGAAGAATGAAACATGTGAGGTTTTGAACCATTTCTAAAATGTTTGGGATTAAGAAAAAGACTGAAAAAGCCTAATAATGAACAGCAGTGAGAACATATGAGTTAACAGCTTTCAATGGAAACAGACCAAGTCAACTTATACATGTATCTATGTACCTGCGTGTTTGTGCATTCATACACCCTAATATTCATATACAAAGGTTATTTTAAAATGTTCATAGGAACTATTTAAACCCATGTAAAACAATGCCCACCAATTCCCAAATAAATGATTTGTTCATCTAGTCCAAATCTGAAAGCCCCAGCTTGAATAGTCTAAGCATCACACTGATGCTATTTTCTTAAGGAAAAAAAGCCAGACTCTAGCTTGAAGCTACATATTTTCCTAGTAATATTTCCATTCCAGGCACAACAACCAGTATGCTGACATTTATTTGCTCCATGTCATTATTTAAAGTTTTACAGCTGCATTCCTTTTGCTTTATTAATGGTTTGTCACAACAGCCATGTCTACACTTGCCTCACTTTAAGGAGGAGGGAAACAAAACAAAAAAAAAATAAGAAGGGCTTCCTTTATTTGTCAGGTCTGGTACAACCCCAGCAGAGGTACTGCCAGCAGCAGCACTGGCTCCACAGCACAGCTGGGGTGGTTTGTAGCAGTATTTCACATAGGAGTATTCCACATAGTAAGTAACTCCATGGAGTTAGGTAAGATGGGGCTAAAATATCTGCTGTGAGACTGACAGACTTGACATCAAAGCCAAGACCTTTGGAAACTGGCTTCATGCACTTTTTTTAGCTGCTTTGCTCATCCTACAGAAACAGATATATTCACCATGCATTCACAGCCCCTCCTAACACAGAGCACTCCCCCCAGCACACAAGCACTTTCTTTTTCCTATAAATTCAAGAACAACACAGGAAGAAAACACCAGACAAGGACTCAAAGCCAGTTCACATTTCAGGATATGAGGACTCTTCCTTTGGTAA
Source organism: Phaethornis superciliosus (assembly GCA_023637945.1). Classification (NCBI taxonomy): domain Eukaryota; kingdom Metazoa; phylum Chordata; class Aves; order Apodiformes; family Trochilidae; genus Phaethornis; species Phaethornis superciliosus. The sequence continues at coordinate 20,402,435 of JAJQWJ010000010.1, forward strand.
AATATGAACTGCCAAATACTAACCCACAGCTTTTCTTTTTTTTTTTTTCTTTCAGGTACTAACTCAAATTTGGGGTTTTGTCTAGAAAGCTGACTATATTTAAATCTAAAAAAGATACTTCCTGTGTGTCTATGTTCCCTGGATTTGGCTGGGATGAACTACAGCAATGCCAACACAGAAGAGGAGCCTCCATCTCTGTCTAGCTACCTTTGGAATATGGGAAATCACAGCAAGTTTCCCATCTTGCTGTAGGGCAAGGAGGAAGACATAACCATCCAAGTTTGATGTTTCTCTCCCCAAACCAATCTTGCAACCCCTTTGATGTTTGCAACTTGCTGTTGCAAACCTGACTTTCATTTAAATATTGCAGTCTTCTGCTGGTCACTGAGATGACTGTTTCCTTAAATCAGTTCATCAGTATGTGAGTTACTAATATATAAATTAGTTGCACATGGCACTAGAAAGAAAATTAAAACACACAGAAGAACAAAGTGTATCTATCTAAACCCAATGTCCATGTATGGTGAATTAATGTGACCCCACAGGTTACAGCGTTCTCCTGAAATTCCAAAAGCAGCATGAATCACATCAAGATATTGAAGTCCTGCTTTTCCTAGAAAGTTTCACCCATGATATAAATAGGGATATAAGGGGCATAAGCCAAGAATATATTTCTTTTTGTGATTTTTTTTTCTCCCCATCTACTGACTTCCACAAAGCTGAAGACCCTCTTCCAGCTACAGCAAATTCAGAGGAGCTGGTAAAAGAAAGAGGAGTCTTGTGACCACTCTGTGCAGGCTAAATTTTTATGTCCCTGCACAAGACCGTTTAAAAGTTGCCGAACAAATCATTCTGCTTTATTATCAGATTAATTAATTATCAGAATTAACGAACTTGTATCACAAAGATGACAGACAGCTTTCCCATACCTAGTAGAGACACATATCCTGTTTTATTTAATATACAACAAAAGCCCAGCTCTATACACACATTTGCACTCACGCAGTTCTTCCTCAGGGTGATCCCATCTGAGAAGAACATACTGAATAAAGAAGCCACACCACCCTCAATCCTAGCATTATTATAGAAAAGATTTGAATACATGCAGTATAAAACTTTTAACAGGAAGGATTTTCTCTTTCCAGCCTAAAAAAAAGGACCCTTACTTCAACATGGGTAAGCTCATACATGGATGGTACTCACATACACAAACCCAACCAGTGCACACAGCAATTAACAAACAAAAACTCCTCAGATTTTCTACAAGATTTGTCCTTGGGCATGAGGAGGAATTTGTCCATGGCTGAGCCACTTCCTGACCCAGCTGTGACCACAGCCTCTCCTGGCTACCAGCCACACCACTGATCAAGCCCATCCATGTCACAAACTGATTTCCATGAGATTAAGATCAAATGCTACTCAGCAATGGTGGCAACCTACAGAGCAAGCCAGAGGTCCACTGTTGCTCAACTTTCCCTTCTTAAATTTAGGATAAATATCTAATTCTCATGACCAGTAGCCAGAAGCCATTCTGCCTTTATAACCCCAGATGTTATGTGGTATGGACATGTCTGGTGCACACGTCCACTGCCCCCTGAAAATATTAACCCAAAACATTCCTTGTAAAGACTTCTCAGACATTGAGAGTGGCTTCAAAGATCACAGAATCTACTAACCCAACAAAAACCTGTTTTCTTGAAATAGAAGTTTTCTCCGCTTCAAAACCATAAAACAGCCCCCCCCCATCAGCCATTTTCCCCCCCTGTCCTGGGGCGACCCAGGTTCTGCAAGAACACTCAAAAACTGGCAATTCTCTGACCACAGAAGGGAAGTATTTATGATTTCTGATCTCCATCCTCCAAACCACATCCTAACAGTACAACCAGCCCAAGCCCTCCACCATCATCTGCACAGTTAGCTGGAAAGCAGACAGGTTCCCCCAACCACTGGGCTGTATCGACCCTCAAATACTTGTGTTGTTATAACCAGGGCCAGAGGAAGTGGGAGTTGCTCAAAATGGTTTTGCCATGGTTAAAAAGTATGCATGGAATCATGGGCTCATATCAGAGGGAGTCCCACTTAGCACAGAGAAGTCAAACATGGTTTTAGGAACACAGGGAAGACTCAAATATTTCTAGAAGTAATCTTACCTAAGGAGAGAAATAAAGTGAAATGCCATAAAAATAAGGAAATGCTTTTGTAGTTGCTGCAGCTACTACCTGTAGCAGAGATTATTATTCCAGTAAAAGAAATATTCTTGGAACCATCTGATATTTGCCAGGAGTTTGTAACTGGAATTAAAGAAACACAAAGTCTGGTATGTCAAATCCCATCATTGCTGATCATTACACAGTTGAAGAAACACGTGTTATTTCCAGAGCTATTTCCAAGCATATCCACCAGAGAAAAATAACCAGGGAAGAAACTGCACATACGTACAAACAGAATACGTATAGGAACATCCATACACCAATCTGTATGCACACATACTCAGACACTAAGAATTTACAAGGAGTCCATGACCCCCAAGGAAGGCTCTGAATGAGCAGTGCTGTTGATGCTGGTGTTTGCATGTTTGTTTGTGTGTCTGCACGCAAGAGATGCAGAAATAGCTTGCACACAGCTCTGCTTTCCTATTGTATTCCACACAGCACATGTTGAAATTTGAGATTAAGTAAAACATACATAATGCAATTATATTTTCACTGAAAAGCAGGGTGGTAAATATAGCTGCTTTCAAAGGACTCTTGCCATGGCTTGCCACTTGAATTGAGAAAGGAGTGGTAATAACTGTTCATGTAGAAAAAGCCTCTTGAGACATGAGCAGTACCTGGAGGTATGCACACAGATGGTTGGTCAAGGCACAAACAGTCTGGAATTTGTCTTGTCTGATGTGTGTTCATTAGTTTAGTTAAATCACATCCGTCTGAAGGGCGACTGAAACCTGAAAGCATTCTTTCTCTGTTTAATTGCAAACACGGGAGATTAATTTGAAAGCATCCAAACAGACGGGTGTCATCGGAACGATTTTGATGAAGTACATGCAATTTTAAAAATCTGTTATTACAAAAGAAGAGAGATTAGAGGGAATACACACCTACAAAGCTCACTGGTATTTTACAAAGAGGAAGTAAAAATGCCTGCTGGTTGCTCTCTGTGCCATTTCACAAATGAGGCCACCAGTAGCTGGATCCTACCTGCAGCAAGCTGAAAAGCATAAACATCCTCTCAAAGCTTAACCACTGTAATTAATCAGTGGGCTTATTCCCATCTAGTTTATTTTCATTTTATATAAAAGCACATTGCAATGTCACAGTACCTTCCATCTCTAAAGAAGGAATTACCAGCAGCAATCAGTCCTATAGGGGATCAAGGGAAGTTAATGATGGTTCTGCCCACACAGGTGTGAGGTTATGAAGGCAGCTATCCAAAGGCTAATGATATAATGATTTTCAGAAGTTTGCATTTATTTAGACTTATAATTGGCCTCACATTTTCAGGACCTGAAACTCCATTATTTTAGAGAACAGTGGTTTTGCAATGCAACCAGCTGGATACCCATCATAGGAAACGTTTATAATTTAGGAACAGACAAACTATATAAAAAAAAAATAAATAAAAAAGAGTCCATAGCTCAAACTTGGGTTGAAATAGAATACCTAAATAACTTCAACCATGTACCAGAAGCAAGAATCAAGAATGGGAGTTCAAGTTCAAGAGCATCATGCAGGAGTATCTTATTTCACAAGGCAAGTACACCTAATCAGCATATAATAGCTCCGATGAAATACTGGAATAAAGCAAGCTGGTGCACAAAGGAGCCTTTCACCAAAGCAAAACTTCATGCCTCTAGGTTGTTGGGTTTTCCCCCACCACCACCTGGTTTTCTGGAGAGGAATCTTGCGAAAACTTGCGTAGGAAAAGCCAGATCACCCTCCTCCCACCACTGCTCACTCCCAGGGTACGCACATGCCCCAAAGGCAATCCGATTCGGGCAGATTTTTATACCCTAGATTTCAGGGAATAAAATACACTAGGAGTGAAACAAATCTCAAAAAAATTTATGAGGCTTATATTAGCTACGACTGATCAGAAAGCTACAGGCAAGTGAGCTCATCCAAGGACTTCAGAGAGTTCTCAATTCCTTCTGCTGCTCAAAATCAATCCTAGACATGCAAACACCATGGCTACAGCCTGCACTGCCAGCATAAGAGCAAGATGTGCAGAGAGAAAATTTATATACAAGTCACCCTTCCCCATTCAGATCTTTCTGTGCTTTTTCATCAATCTAAAAATTTAGTTATTTTTTGCTATTTCTATTGCTTTCTTTCTTCCATGTCTTAACAACATATTTTCCTCACCTTCCTCCGCATTAATCACAACAGATAAAGGGGACTTCTGGGGATATAGATGCAAAAGAGAGTTTTCAGGCACCTAACACACACACAGTATTTCATAGCACTTCTTCCAAGCAGCCACAGACTCAGGTTAACACCTGCACAACAGGAGCCAATTATTTTTTCCCACAATTCTTATATTGTTATTTCTCTACATTTTTAATTTGAATTTTTTACATTTAAAAAGAAGTCTAATTATAAAATTTGCTCCGGCACAATTTGCTTTAAAGAGCAGCTACTTCACACGTCGGGGATTTTTTTAAAGGGAAATTAATTTCTGCAATTCTAAAAATACAAGCAGTAACAAACATTTTGAACTCATTTGTTCTTGCTTCTCCAGCTGTACAATCCACTGTCAACTGCACTCGGGATCTCTGTGCTTTTTTAGAAGACCACATGGCACATCAAATAGGAGAAGCAGTTCAGGCCCCAGTCCTACAAGCTGTTGCACTAGGGTATATCTTCATACACTCCTAATAGTTTTATTAGGAGTACAACCAAATACTGAACTCCTCAGGATCAGGGCTGGGACCCCAGGGACACACACAAAACCTCTACATGAAGAGAAGTTCTTGCACAAAGGTGCAAAGTAGATAAGGTGCATGCTTCATCTGTTTGCTTTCTTCCTCCATTTAATAGCCAAAGTATTAATCAAGGTTTGAGGTTGATAAGCACAGCATTTGGTGATAAATACCTCCCCCTTCAACTCTGTTCTCTCAAATAATAAATCCTGCAATATCACAAAGACTTTGATTATCTCTTCAGGAGTTCCTGTGCAGCAGAGAATCTCCCAAAATCAATGGGGTGGGCGTGGGTTTTTTATCACTAATTAAACTATGAAGGGGAAAAAAAAAAAAAAAAAGAAAAAAAAAAAAGAAAAAAAGGCTCTCTCATATCAATCTGCAGGTCTTGAAAAGCATGCAAACCAAATTCCATTTTCAACAGGGTTTCAGCACACCTTTATGCAAGGCAAACTTTTTTTGTCCTCGCCATTCAGCCGCTAACCTGACTCCGGGCTGACAAAGTGGCTCATTGTGTTCCTGTGGGAAAGGCCTTGGGAGAGATCTCCCATCCAGCCAGCCCTGGGATTGAAGAACTGGCATTCACACGGGGTGGCCACTGCAAGGGAGCACCTCTGGATGGCTGCTGGAGAAGGTTCTCATGTAGAGAGAAAGTTAAACCCATTATTATCCTCCTGCTCACAGCATCCAAGTGCCTAAACTGCATGATTAACAAAAAACCAAACACAAACAATACCAAACTAACAAAAAAAAAGCATCCAAACCCCACCATCCAAACCCTATCATGGTAGAACTTTTCAGTATCAGGAGAAAAAGGTGAAATTTTGTTTGCTCATCCCTCACTTTCACAGAACAAAGTAAACATTGCAAGACAGGGGTGTTTTTTTTTAAACTTCTCTGAACTGCTTCATGAAAATGAAGCTAGTATACTACCCAAAGTTTCCCTTTGTTCAAAACAGACAAGAATTTGTACTAAAAAAACCCAAACTACTGATCCAAAACCCACAAACAAAAAAGAAAGCACACAGACAAAATAATCAAATCATTGTTCCATTTTCAATTGAGTAATGTTGGCATACAGCACTGTACAGGAAAGAAGCTTCTCCTTCTCCAGGTATCTGATTTTTATCTCCCATTATAATAAAGCATCAAGGAATCAAAACCACCAAATCTTAAAAAAAAACAAAGCTCCCTAGTACTCTGCATTTAAAGGAGGGAAGCCATAGGTTCTCCATCTAGACAGAAAATGTTGAATATACCAACTGATGCAGCTATAAAGCTGAAGGTATCTATTAACTGATTCAAAAGGGACAAACTTGGGGGTTTGTTACTTGTCTGAAATGAGGCACAGTTTGTAACACAGATTGGAGGAGAAATGAAGTTCTGTTGATAAAGCAGGAGAAAGTCCAGTGGGGTTACAAGCTCTCAGGCTGGCCCAGTTAATTCTGACTCTTCAACTCTCCTAATTCCCACTCTCCGACAATTCATTCGGGCAATGGAAGGCTGAAAGTGATTTGCAATAAATTGGTATTCTCCTTTGATAATAAGTAACACAGTGAACTAGTTGAGAATTTGTATCATGAACTGGGAAACCAACATCACTTGTTAAAAAAAAATATCACACCAAACCCAGTAGCATGGGTTGAAAGGCACTGTGTGGCATCATGCCAGGGAGAGACACAGATGCTTTCCCCTCCACCTTGCTAGTCAAGTGGCAACAGCCCCAAGCCTGTAACTCCTAAGTTATAGAAGTTACTCATTAATAGGTCTTTGTTAATTAGCATTACCTAATATTTCACCTATTGGCTGTGATATTGCAGCTTTCAGTGTTACAAGAACATGAACAGGTAACAGCAGTGCTGGAAGGTTATTAAACACACCTTATACTAATTAATTATTGAAATAATGAAAAATTTCCAAAGACTGGTGAGAATTCTCTCATGACTCTGAAGAAAGCAAAATTTTAAGAATTATCAATAGGCCTCAAAAATCCACTGGAAAGTTCCTTGGAGAGAGTCAAGAGGCATACAAGACAATAATAAGAACCAGAAGTTGAGGCAGGTGAAGGAAGATAAAACCCTCTGCAGCCAAATTGCAATAATTTTTTAATGCAAACTTATCTAATCAGCAAGGAGACAGACATACTTCTTGGTGTTTCCCTATTGACAGAACCCCACACAGCACTGATAAAATCAATTAAACCCTTGAAACTAAGTCAGCTTTCCTCATCCTTTAGATGACACAATTCTAGTCAAGCAAGAAACTTCATGGACAAGCAGCAGAAAAGAATCCAACCTGCAAGTTTCATGTAACACCCAACTCCAGCTTCATTTTCCCTTATTACACTTGGAGAAATTAATTCCCATAGCTGCATAGCAAACTTCAGAGGTTCAAGAGCCTAAAGTCAGTATTCAAATACACTGAAGAGATCCACACAAAGGAAGAAGCTGTAGTCTGTAGAGGTGAACCAGGAGATGGCTGGCTGTCATCTTCCAACTGAACATGAGTGGGGGGTTGATCTAGAGAACAAAAGATCCTGATTTAATAAGATCAATGAACTGTTATTTCTGCCCTGCAAATGAGACTCACCAGTACCTTCCTCCCTCTCCTCAGGAGCATCCCCAGCCCCGTGGACCATTCCAGCAGAACAGCAGGAATCCATCAACTCCCTGGCCTGCCCCTTGCTGAAACCACACTGCTGTCAAACCCCACGCTGAGAGCCCTTCCAGCCTGCTACACTACCAAAAGTTATTTACTCTGTGTTGGTCCCGGGAGCATTTCACACATGGTTGTGAGGAGCAGGGATGCATGGAAGCCAACAGAAGCTCCTATTCCCCAACCCTCCCCGGAGCTGTGCCACTGTGCTGCAAGCAGATCCCATCCAACACACCTCTTTTTCACTCTTTGCTGGCAGAAACAACCCACTTGCTACACATGGAGTAGATCTGTTGTACAACCCTCAGAGCAACCAGTTGCAAGTATGTTTAAAATAAAATCATAGTAACAAGGCAGAGTTTATTTTTGGTTCCTTTTTAACAACATCATTTTGACTTTATGTTGGCTCATGCTTATCTACTCAGTCATGGAAGAAGTTATAAATAATACAGAGGTCACCCACAAAACCTGCAAGTCCTTCAAATTTAAGAAAATCCCCCTCAAACTCTAGCTGGAAGAGTCCAAACAAGAAAAAGACTGAACGTACAAGAAAGGTTAATTCCTAAAGAATGTTTTCTACAGTATCTTGACTGAATATAAACCACTTCACCACCATGTCGTGACAATCTTTGGTATTCAGCTTTTCCAGGACATTCACTTTGCTTACTGCAAGAGAAATTCCTTGATGGAAGGATCCTGATGGAGTCAGTTGCACTAAGATTGTGTCCTTTCAGAATTAATTCCACCTCAAATATAGAAATATAGAGGGTTTTATACAAATAAATCAATCTTTACAATTAAGATGGTGGTTGACAGCATCTTATCTTTGACTGCAGAGGCAGAAACTTCAGAGTAGCCACAAATCCAGGAGTTGGTCTGTGGAGTTCTGCAGAGACAGCCTAATGGCATTAGCACAGGATTTGACCAAGGATCCACCTTTCCCAGTGAAATTTAGTTGCACTCAATTTTACCTAAATGATACAACTAAATACAACAACCTAAATCAAATACAACTGACTCATGACCCAACACAATTTCATTCCATCACTTTCAACCCCAGGGGACAGCTACAAAGGCACCCTTGGGTTGTCTGAATAAGCTGGAACACCCAGGCACTATCACCAAAAGCACAGCATAATCTTGATTTCTTTAGTATTTACCTTCTGACCCAGTTCAGTCCCATTTTGGCAGCACACAGCAGAGCAGAGCCCATATATGACCTACCTTAAATTGTTACACAGGTAATCAGTGACAAAGCCCTACCCATTAACTCCAGTTGTTCTTCCAGCAAAAAGATGTGGAGGTCTCAAGGATTCAAGTGGGTTGATTTATTTGCTCCCTACTTTGGGGGGGAGGCTACATATTTTGCTATCACTTGACATGCTAATATCTGGTTTGAAAAAAAATAAGTAAAACTGATGTTATTCTCTACCTATACCACAGCATATTCCTCTTGGGCTGGGGAAGAAGATGAAATGTACATACAACAATTTTAATAAAGATTCAGTAGTAGTGGACCTGGGTAGAAAAAAGTTCTCTCTCTTGTGTGAACATACTCTTTCTCCCATTTCTCTCTCTAGTCCCTAATCATAATTCTAGGATGGTACAGAAAGACAGTCTGGGTGTTCAGAGTTGTTTTAACCTGATGATGTATACACGTGATGGAAAACCCCCAAAACAGAACTCATCCTCCTCCTAATGATCACTAAGGAAATTTTCTAATTTTTCCATTGCCCCAGATAAAACTTCGACTGTAGGATTTTTTGCTCTGTGTCCCAGGCATTGCTGCATAAAGCCCTGTTGTGAATAATCTAAATCACAGATTGCAGGGGGTACCTCCTCACCATCCCACAGCTGCCAGAGATACCTTACATTTCATAAAGCAACTGCTTAGACCACAACAAACATAAGGGAATGCTACAGCTCTACACCAAGAAGCTATCATTGCCCTTACAGTTGTAAATACTCAAAAATTAGTATCACAAAATTCAATGCCATTTCAAGTCACTTCACCTGCAGCATCTTCTCTGTTCAAGCAAGAGTAGAACAAGATTTATTATCATTTCAATCAGAGGCTAAGCCTGCTACAACTTCTGTCTTTAAATTTGTAGCTGAAGAGATGGTGGACGCACTGATTTTCCTTCTTTCCATCCATACACATTAGTGGTGCAGAAATCTCAGAAGAATTCTTTGCCAGCAGTAATGAACGAGATCTTAATTCTCACCTAAGATGAGCAGACTATAATCTATTCATTATTAAGAAGACACTGAGGTACACTAGTCTTGAAGGCTTTTTTTTTTTTTAAACACTTCTTGAACTGATTGAATTAAAGAAAGTCACTGTGTTACTAGTAATTTCCTTCTTGTGACAAACACAAGGAGATTGAGCCTACTATCTGTTAAATATGGAGAGAGTACTTATGCTAATGCTAACCAAAGAGAAAGCATCACCCACTGCATGCTGCTTATAGTGTGAATATTGAAGCATCACTGGGTTGTAAAAGGATTAAGAATTCCTGAAGATTAACAGGAAATGTCAAAAATGCAGAAACATGGCAGTATCTAACAGCAGAGCTATTTAGCTGGTAAACTGACAGAATTTTTAGACTAGCTAACAGCCTGCAAACCCACTCTCAGAAGTCACCCTTCCCTCTCTAGGGAGCATCACTACAAGAAAAACATGATGTACTGCAGTTTAACATTATATACCAGCTGTCAGATCTTTAACTGATACTATAGCAGGGATCTACATTTGTCATCAAGTTACTTAGCTGCTGAGAAACTAGAAATGTAGAAATAAAGCAAGTGAGCTCCCTCTCCAAAATACAAATAGGCATGGCAGACAAAAGGATAAAGTCTTCACTTTAGACTTTAGGTTACATTTAGCACAACATAAAATCAAACACAAGGCAGAGGTTACAAAAGGATTTTTTAAAACCATATCCAAACAACCTATTCAGTGGCTAGAAGATGTATGGATGTAGAGCAGATGCAGCCAATTCACTGCTGAATCCAAACTGTAGCATTTAAAGGCATGCCAGTGGCCCCAAAAAGAAAACAAGAGAGGTGGGTTCTGGTCAGTACAATAGTGTCAGACCACTGTTTCTCAGTATAGAAAACCTGATAACTACTTTTACAGCTTCCCTTGGCAGCCCTATCTCCTGTAGACTACATTCCGGGTCTTCATCTCTCCCTATCTGATCACAGAGGTTTGAGAACATCACGTAAGTCATGGGATGAGTACGCAGACACAACACTAGATGTGTTCACTTACATAAATGGGTATAATTACCGTCATTTATCTGAAGATCCTCAGAGTGCTTAAACCACGTTAAGTAAAAGGCAAGTGCAAAGAACAACTAAAGACTGCAAAGGGAAACAGTGAAGAGAAAAATCTCAATTTCTCCCTCATTTTCCTGCATTTAACCTGCTACAAAACCCTGCATGCTGACACTGTGTCCTTCAGCCTCAAAGCCCAGCATGCCTGGACCCCAAAGCCTTGCAGACACAGGCTTCAAGAGAGCAGCGTTCCTGGGGAGCACAGCTCCTGCCACTGGCACATACCAAAGATTCCAGATCATTTTTGCACCACGACTGAAATGTTCTCATCGACTTGGATTTCTGTTATAACATGTTGCAGCCTCAAAAAGTGCAGTCTCAGCATGGTAAGTTCAGTGGTGCTTTAGGAAGCTTTCTCTTGGGTTCTGGGGGTGCAAAGAAAACGGGTTGTTCAACACACACCGTAATCCTCCTGCTTCTAAAATTAAAAAGTCCAGAACACCACATGCCTACTAAATGCTTTTCTTTTTTGATTAGCACAGGGAAGACAGGAACAGGGGTACTTTGTTAATACCTCACCTCCTCATTATACCACCTTCTCTCTGTAAAAATTACTAAATTGCTAGATGCACACTGTTGACTGAGAGATGTCTACAGTCAAATGAATCCTTCATGGAAAAAATGGTTGCTAGAAACACACACACCAAAAAAACCCAAAAAAACCACAAAACAAACAAACAAAACCACAGGTAAACAACTAATTCTCATTGTACTGAATAGCTGTAGGTCTTTGTTAGAATCGGCTATCCCAGAATAAGCAGCCACATTCATAAATTCTATCTGAAGTTTACAGAAGGAAGCATACACAAACAGTCCTGGGAAGGTATTTTCATAGCAGGAACCTACAAGCACTTCTCTCTCCACTGCTGACCACCCCATGCTCCAAGCCACCCCTGCAGCCCCTGGGGGAGCAGCCCCCAGCAACACCGAGCACACTTTACTTTCACTACTTCAATCAGATCACAAATCACCAATTAAAGCCTGCTTTATGATTTAGGCTTTAATTCATTACAGACACAAAGGCGAGACACTCAGCAGAGCCTGGTGGAATGAGTCTGGAGTGCTTTGCTCTGCTTGTCCCTGTCCTGAGGCTCAGCCCTCCTTGGCAGTAAATGCCTTTTTAATCATCATGTTCAAAAGTCTCTTTTTGAACAATCCAATGGCTAACTGCTCCACATTGTTGACAGCATTAAATGCAAATCAGTAGCCACTCAATATGAAACTAGGCATGCTGGTGGCTTACCAGCTACCAAAGACATCTATGGGTGTTGTATTTTTTTGTTGTTCCCCAAAAGCCTTCCTAATCCTTCCATTAAGATGGGAAAACCAGAAACTTCTCATCTTTGAAGTCTCCCTCCCCCCTCCCTTCCATTTTCTGCCAGTAATACTCTTGAAAAATAAATTCTTGTGGACAGGAAATATCCTGAGCAAAGAATATCCAGCTTTATGATACTTAAAATATTATGCATTCCTCCTTATCTGTCACTGCAGGGCAGTTGCTGGTGTGCCAGTGGGTGCAAAACCCCTTCGGGCAGCTGGAAGGGCCCCACACATCCCTCTGTGGTGGCTGCAGCCTCACACCTTGAGATAAACCATCTCCAGTTTGCTTGAAGATTTCCTTTTTCCCTGCACTCCACGTTGTGACCCAAAGAGATGAGACCCAACGGGGGCTTTCCAAGCTATGGAGAGCACGTCCTCCTCAACCTCTCCTGATAAGGAGCTTGAAACTATGCCCACAAGCCTCATCTCAGCAGCCTAATCTTAGGTAGGAAGCTTGGTCTTTCAAGTGATCCATTCATTTCATTTCCTCAACAACTTCACTCCACAAAAGCAAACATCCTGTCCCATTTCCAGAGCTAGCAGGCAGCTGCCAGCAGCAGGGGCAGGAGGGGTGGGAGGACCAGCAGCTCCACTCCAGCCCCCACACCAAGGAGCTTCTCCAGCTCTCTCCCTATGGATCCAGATCACTGGATTGAGCCACAGGTTATGGGGACAGATTTGGCTGCAAAAGAAAGTTTGGCTGGTCTTCAAACCATTGGCAAAATGGTGGCATGAAGCACCAGGTGTCCATCCCACCCCTAAGCTGGGCTCCCTGTGCAACCAACCAGTAGCCAGACAAGCATGTTGGTAACTGGGCTTTTGGAGGCAACAGTGACTACAGAAATCTTCCTTTTTTAATCAAGTCACCTAAATTCTACAATGCAGATACTAGGGGACAGTTATGGTAAACTCACTACGTAATTCTTCCCTGCTCGACCAGCTTCAAACCCCACGAAAAAATATCCAAGTCAACAACTTCCATCTAACATTTTTCTCAGTAGTCAGAAGCTCACATTTCTTAAGCAAAAGCAGAAAAATATTTTAAATTATTCGTATTAATCTCAGGATTCAATTCCTTCAAGGCACTCTGCCTCTTCAGTCATTTGCTGTCTCTTTCTATGAGGACAGCCAACATCCAAAGCTAAAAAGAGAGGAGTAATGGAGGTAAAGCCAAGGCTGCCATCCCCAGAACAAAGGAGGCTGTTCCAACAAAAGAAAGCAAGCATTTTAGGAAAGAAAAGCAGAACTTCTGACAGCATAAAATTTTACCCATGACACTTGAATCTTTTAGAAATATCTTCCCCTAAAGTGTCCTTTTCAAGTGTCATTCATCATTATTCTAGTTAAACAGGCTTCCAAACCCAGCCTCAGTACTGAATAGTACTTCCACTTTACACCTTTCCTAATCTCTTTTTAAACATCTCTCTTCTTTATACAAAAACCAAATCACTGTGGTCTTGCTGGAGACAATAGGGTGGTGAAACTTCATTTGCAGAAGACTTCAAAAAAATCCACCCACTACCATTTTTAGTACCCCATAAATGATCATGCTTTTTAAAGTGTTTTAATATAGCCTTAACCAAAGGACATTCCTATTTCAGTAAATTATTCTTGCAACATCTGAAAAGCTTATGGCTACAGAAGACCATAAGGTAAGGTCACCATATGTTCCAACAGGAGGAATACATTAACATATTCCCAACTTTGGCTGATTTAGTGCAATGCTGAACTCAGCACCCAGTGACCACCACAACACCCAGGGCTACTGGCTGTTAAATACCTTACACCAACCTTCCCACAAAATCACACCTATTATTATTATGAATATTATTAAACAGTCCAAATACAACCACACAGATACCATCAGATACATGATTAGAGAAATCATCACTTTCACATGAGAAACCTCCTGCACCTCCTCTTGTGGCAGAGAATCCTTAGAGATACTTAATCAAGTGTGGCCACAGACCCAGTTTTTGTACAAGTATTCTCTTTGAAAAACAGCTCGACAGAAAGAAGTATCTTGTCCAAACACCAGATGCTTGGACACTTTCAGGCTTCAGTCAACACTGCAGCAACAAAAGTCAAATTAGTGTTTTTTCTCATTTCTGTTGGCTTCACCTTGCTAGCTGGCACAGGTTAGAGCCTACTCAGTGCCTCCCATCAGTAACTGATGTTCAGACCTAAATCCAAACAAATTACATCTTGATCTGCTCACAAATCAGAGCAAGCATTTCATAATAAAGTCACCTTTACTCCAGATCACTTGATGCCTGGTGGAAACCTGCTTCTAGAAACACCACACCCAAATACTTTATAGCTCATTTCTCTGATGTTCAAAAGCCACCATCACAATTTACTCTTATCAGCAACAGAAATGATCACAACTGCCCAAGATCCCAGATGAGGCCTCCTGATTTCCAGAGGTTATTCACACTGCAGGATAATTCACCTTTGGATCCCCACTCCTCCAATACCACTCTCCTGGCATCCCCACCACCAACCCTGCAGAGCCACAGAACTCCTGAGTCTGAACATTTCAAAACAGAGACCAAGCCATCTCCAAGGGCAAGAACCTATGGTAGATGCTGCCAACAAGCTTTGATGAGACACTAAGAGCAAGGAAGAGAATTTGGAGAGCACATCTGCCCATGGGGCATGGAGGGCAGAGAGCCAGCAATGCAGGCAGGGAAGGCTTTGTCCTTAGGTGACACTGAGGCAATCTACACATGCCAAAATTGTTGTGCAATTAGTATGTTCTTAATTTTGTGCCCTTAGAGAAGTGAGTGCACTTCATCAACTGAAGAAAGAGTAATGCAAAATTAAGCAAAGCAAGTAGCTGATTAGTTAAAAGAGGTCAAATGGCAGCAAAGTGAAGTGTCTAATTATATACCATCAGGTCAACACAACACAGACCCATAAAAAATGCCACTGCCTAACTTAATATAAACTATCCAACTACACCCCAATGCTGAGTAACACTGAAAAGTTATGAAACTAACACAATGGTTTAAATCTTTCTGGTGAGAAATCTTTCTGTTCAATGAGACCTTTTCAGTCCACTGAAGTTAACTGAGAAACTTGAACCCAACTCACAACATTCAAGGCTTTCTCCAAGACAATTTTATGCAATAAAACTCATTTAAAGACATGGCATCAAAAAAATGAAGGCTTCTGATTTTTTTTCCAATATTTATATAAACTGTATACCCCTCTCCTGTATCCTCAACTTTTATTCTCAAAGCAGCAGCCTCATCTTCAATACTATCAAGCCTACTGTGAAACTGGTATGGACAGGTATTAATTCATCAGGGGAAAATTCTGTAAAAAATCTGGAAGAAATGCAAATGCCAAGAAAGAAAATCAAAGTGCCAAGTCTAATGGACGTTTCTGATACCAATTCTGACAAGTTGGTTTTGTTTGGGTTTAGGCATAAGTCACCATGTCACTACTTCAGTAACAAAAGCCTACCATCCAAAAATCCTTCTGGGTGTCTTGGAAATAGCAGCAGTACCTTTTGCAGAGGTCTGTTGTAGTGTTTGTAAATACTGCTGGAATCTGGTTTTTTCTTTATCAAGCCAATTGTTCAGAAAAATAATGCATTTTCAATACCAAGCACAGTAAAATTCAGTCCTTGAGTAGGAAAGGCTGAATTTAATTGAATCAAATGGGATCAGGGCTCTTACTCATTAGGAGTAAAATAGATTCAATGTTAGAGTATCTACCAAGGTATTATCTTTGGGTTTTGTGAAAATAATAAAGGTAAAAAGACTGGACTCAAGTGGTTTAGTCTTAAGTACAATTATTGGCAATTCAAAAAGATTTTCAGGAAGATTTTGGAGGAAACAATTTAGAAACAATAAAGAAACCCTGAGCTGCACTCACCATGCAAGTTCCCATCCAACCACATTAGCAGTACTCAAAAAAACAGAATTAACCAAATAGATGCTTGGAATTCTTTCTGCATTACACAGACCTTCCCATTCTGCATCCAGCATCCCAGCTCTTTCTCCTGCCTACAGTTAAATCATTCACCCACACAAAGACAAAGCCTAGAGCTGAAACCAAGTCTCCAGTGATGCAAGTGAAGAACAACACTGAGTGCAAGTGGAGCAATAGTGGAGATGAACACACAAACTCAGCAGAACTCAATTTTAAGTTAAGGCCATCACTTTAAGGACTTATCTATATATACCCACCCTTAGGGGCTGCATTCCTGGGTGGAAAAAACCAGACAGATTGCATTATGTGCTCCACATCACAGCATGCTTCTTTTTGGATGCATCCTAGCAGCTGGTATTTCCAACCAGGATTTTACTACATTACTGGTAATAATCTGATCGTTCTGTACACCACTTAGAATCCAACACACAACGTAGCTATCTCTGTTCTGGATAATTTTGTTATTCATTCACACCTTGGCATTTCAGCATTGCAGTTGTGCTGGCGTGTCAAAGCTCACTATCCCTCCCCCAGCAAGGACAGAAGTCAAGGATCCACAGAGCAGCATTTCAAGTCAAACACACCCTTTGCTATTTCAGGCTTTAGCACAAGCAGATTACAGCTCAGCTGTATTCTGTCTGAACTTTTATCTCTTCCCAGTGCTGCACTAATTATCCCTGACAAAAGACAGGCTTGAATTAACAAGCAGTGACCAACTCCCTCGTCCCATACAAGTTCTGCCTCCAAGCAGCCATCAAATATCAAATTCTAGAAGTGAATAATTAGGAGATATCCTTACCATGGAGAATTAATGTGGAATTCAAAGAAAGCAGGAGAGAGACAGGTGCTGGGGGCTGCCAGGGAGATCCAGGCTGTGGGAGAAGCCAAGATGCCCCTCTGCCCATGTGATAGCCCTTGGAAGATCCAGGCCATCCATGTTCGTGCAGCAAACACCATTCCAGGAAGGTTGGGTGGCAGTTCCTCAGCACAATGTGTTTTGCAGTGAGTAAACATAAAGACAGACAAGATCTCCACCCCAAGCTGTTCAGAAATGAAAGGGAAGATCTTTCCTGCTGCCCTTTCATACAGAGGACACGAAGGTCCCTTCAAATAGGAGAAACAACGAGCAGAGAGTTTCCAAGCAGGAAGAAATTCGGGTCTTGGGACAGGTAGCTAAAATGAACACTAAAGGAGAACAAGTGATTTAAACCAAAGCCAGGTAGCTGAGCTGTTTTTCTAACTGGCACACCCCTGGCTAAGGTGTACTACAGAAACATTGACACAAAGCTGCCCCATGGTGCATGGCACAACACAGGACACCAGGACACTGTCACCAGGACACTGTCACAGTTCTGCATTCACGTTCTCTGAACCCTTTTCCTTTAGGGAGGGAGGGAGGTGGTGGTTAGGGGATGAGATGACACTGGTGGACGGAGAGGAACCACCACCACCATCACCACTTGGATGTCAAAGAACACGAGTCCTACGAGACTAAATCCCAAGTGAAATCCACCATTTCTCCACTAAGCATGGAGATTTCTGCCTCAGCGCTGTGCTCCCCCCTAACCCATGCCAGGAAGGCACTCACTCAGCAGCAAAGCAACTCAGGGCTAAGGGGAACTTCCAAATCAAGCCTGGATCTGACTCCTGGAGCCACAACATGGGAACAAAGGGAGCTGGAGGCAGGACTGACCTTTCAGTACTAGCACTAACTTAGAGCTGTGTAATCAAGCCATGAACTTGCACTTTGAGGTACCCCTGCAGTATTTTATCTCTCCATATACACCTGGAGCTGGATTGCACCACCTCCTCTTTTAATATTGGTGATGTTTAACTACTTCACCCAGGTGATCCCTCATGTTCTGTACAGCAAACACTTGTGAAGGCATTTCCTTCCCCCATTGCCTACATCACATTTAGAGAATTATTTGATTTACACCACAAAGGGAATTCAAACAAAACTCAAGAGCACTCAGAGCTTCCTTACACCAGACACACACAACCTATATAAGATGTATGAAAAAAACCTCAGTGTTTTCCTATCCTTCTGGATTCTACACACAGAAACTTCCAGCTGTTGGTTGATGCTGATCTCCACAGAACAAACCTAGATCATTCCAGGAGACCTTTTGAATCACCACAGCAATCAAACATTAGAGATAGATTAATTAATTGGAGTTCATACTTGCAATTTAGGTTTAAAACAACAAATGCTAATTTCCCAAAAGTAATGAGAACTGAGAGAGAAAACTGACTTGAAAGAAATTTACATACATTATGATTGCAAGCTCATATAACATTATTTTTTTTCAAAGACAGACAACTATGAAGGAGAAATTATGATCTTCTTGTGTAAGAATGATGGAAACTTTGGCTAAAATTCTATCCTGATTACTTAGTAAGGAAGACAATAAGTGTAATATAAGTTTAAAAAGAGGTAAAGGAGGGAAAGAACAGACAGTGATTAAAGTCAGCTACAACTACAGAACATTGGTAGGCAAAACCAAGACTGAAGTTGACAAGTTAATTAAAAAAAAAAAAAAAATTAACTTTCAGAAAAACAGAAAATGAGCTTTTTTAATTAAACTAGGATGGAATGAATGCTAGTAGTGGTATACCTTCACTGCAAAACAGACGTGAAAATAGCACTAACGATGCCAGAAAATACCAGAGCAATTGATTTCTACTCAGTACATGGAAAGAGGCAAAAAATGCACTTGTATTAAATGGACTGATGAATTATCTCAGTGGCCAAGTCAGAATGAAATTCTTTCAATGACGTTTTTATTTGAGCATTTCAAAGAAATGCCTGACCTACTGGCAATGACAGAACAGAACAGACTGGAGTGGAGGGATGGAGGGGAGACTGCCCTGAAGCAGAATGAGCAGTGCAGTTACATCCCATCAGCAGGGCACAGCTTGCAGATCAAACACTCAAATATTGGAGGATTCCAGTGATATGGAATTCAACGCTATGAACATCATCAGCATTGTTGCTCTATATAAAACAGATCCTGTCAAAGAAACCCAAGTGCACTCTCCCAGGAGATTACACCTTGGCTTGGCAAGATAGCTGTGTTAGCACGTGCATATTCTGTAGCCAGCCTTTGACTTAGCATCATGCAACACTGATAAAAGAGTTAACCCTGCACAATCAAAATTAAATATCTTCAGTGTATGAAGAGCTGGCCAGCACACAGACCAGGATTTAATCTGTGGGCTGGTGGAGCTGTGTGTCAATGAGTTGGGCCACAGGACAGCACACCCATCAGCTCCATGCACTGCAGGGCTCACCAGCACACTGCAAGATTTATTTCTATGGTCCCAGGGCCAAGAAGAATGAGATGTTACAGAACATAAGAACCAGTGAGCAGAAGCAGGAGCCAAGCACATCAGAGTCAGGCACAACATTAAAAAGAAAAATCCAGAGATTAGCTACTGGAGTAGATGGGATCAAGCAGGGGAAGAGAACACTATTTCCTCCTCTAATGGAAATACGACTTCATATGCTCACCAGAAATATAAGCTACAAGTAAGCCAGGATAACTTTATCCTTTCTAAAAAAGAAATATAACTTTACTAAATTAAGCTTATGCTGCACTGTTACTGACAATTTTATTAGCTTGCAAAAAACTTAGTTGGCATTTTTAAAAAAAAACAGTTTTCACCCTTCTTACCCATAACAACTCAGTCTTTTACAGGGATTTCCTACAGATACAATATAATACACTGGCAAAAGCCAAACAGTTATTGCCTTCTTGCCACATTAAGCTGTCAGCATTCCTCCTCTGGGAGAGACTTGCAGAGGTAATGCAACCACACAGGCACTGCTGGGAAGTTTGTCAGGTCTGGTGTTGGGGAGGAAAACCCCAGACACATGCAAACCACTAATAAGGTTTCTAGCCCAGCCTCCTCGGGAGCAAGCCCCAAACAACAAGTATCTCCAGTTGTTTCACCTCCATGGCTTGTTTTCTCAGATGTAAAATGGGGAAATGAAATGCATCACCCCTGTTGGATGCTCTGGTATCTCCTGAGAGAAAAGGAACCATCACATATCTTATTGACCAATTTTTAATGTTTCCCTACTAAAATTGGTAGCGTGTCCTGGCCAGTAATGCTAATTAAAATTACCAATCCACAGGATCTGTTTGGCAGTCTATATTACCAACTGCAACTTCACACTGCATATTTTTCACGCAGACTTTCCTGAAATAGGAAACACTAAGCAGGTTGTGGGTGGGATTGAAACTAACCCACACTATCCAGCTACCCACATACAGCCACCATTAAATAAAACCCCATGGGTCACTGCTACTGCCTGTACTCAAGGTCCCACCAACCTGCCCAGCCCAAGGATGCTCCTTCTGCCTCATCTTCCCTCTTCCCATGTTCTTCCAGTCAGCTCCTTCCCTTCTGCTCTTCTACCAGCAGTCTCCCCTATAAGCAGAATTAGTTCCCATTGACCACATTAACTCTTCCCTTGCAATATTGGGCTGAAATCCCATCAGAGGAGTAAAATTGACTCTGACATCTTTGCACCAGCTCAGCCAACAATTGAGCAAGTGGCCACAATGTAAGATGCTGTTCCCAGTCATCTTGTTAAAGCCCCTGCCAGGGACTTTAAATAAAAAATAAAAAACCACAAAAAAACAAAAAAAAACCAACAACAACAAAAAAAAACCAAATATTTTTAAATGCACTGGCTTATTGTGATTGTTAATTAGTGACAGGATTTCAGATAGTGCACACCCAAGGCCCTGAGAGGGGGGTGAGGGGTGTAGGGGTGGGTGCCTGTGAAACCATTGTTCTCCCATCAATACAGCTCATCCCCCAGCCCATCCAACTTCTCTGCTGCCCGGTCACACAACTTTAAAAGTCAACAGCTGGGTGTTTTATAACCCTGGAAAAGTTGCAAGCCAATCCTTATGTCGCTGGCAGAGACTCTTGGCCAAAGCCCCAAGGACCTCATGGGGACCATTCCTTCCTCACCATGCTGCTTCACCTTCCTCCTTTTCCTGACTGCTAAGGAAGGGGAAACCCTGCCTGACAAGCTGTTTTCTGAGCAGCTCCATGCTAGAGGCAGACAGACTGAACAGCATTGGGCAGTGGCTGGGATCCAGGATCTGGCACCATCTGGAAGTCTGGCTTGGCTTTTGTTTCAAGTCTTCAGCACTGATGGATGGAAACAAGCTCCCAGTTCTTCTGCATTAACATAAAGACAATTCAAACAATTTCCCACCCCCCAAGGAGCTCAGAAAGGAAGGCACATCACAGGAGTTTAAATGAGACAGCCTTGATAATCTACTTCAGTAAAACCTGACTACTTGGAACAAAAAAGACCCCAAAACAAAACCTCGGTTCAATCACAGAAAACAGCTTTGTCGACAAGTTCCTGTGACTCCTCCTTGGAAGAGGAAAACACTCAGATGAAAGCCTGCACAAGGACCCACTGCAACCTCCTCTCTCCAAGAAACATTAACTACTGCCTGACAAATGCATTTCTGCTGAGAAAAGGAACACGACAGGCCAGTATTAAAGCAATTTCAGTGTACCTACCAAGCAATTAACTGGATAATGCCTTCACTACATGCTGATTTTTCCTTTTCCAGAGTACTGGTGCAAGCACAACCATTTATTTGTTGTTTGCACGGCCATTTCTGAAGTTGCAGGTGCCCCACTTTAGATTTTTCTTTCCATATCACTGAAAATATTTCTACTTTGACAATGCATATCTGTTCACTAGTTTATTTAACTGCTTAAAAAAAAACCCACAACAAAACAAGAAAACTTTCACATTGTGTTTCAGGATAACTGCTGTCTTATTCAGCAAATAGAAAATCAGATATTTTGATTTTTAAAGATTTAAACTCTCATTTGTAAAACACTGATTTGTTACTTTTGGCTTTTTCCCTAAGCCAAAGCATAAGCAAAGTTCATATTGTATTCTGACTTTGCTTTGGTGCTGGTGACCTCAGGGCTTTTGACCAGGAAGCAATCCACCTCTTCCAAAATGCAGTTTTGAAAAGCATCTTCCATGTCTGACCTGATCTTTAAAGGTCTCTATTCCTGAAGTTACTTCACATCAAGACCTGTATAATAAGTGAGCATCACCAACTAGATACAGAAGTGAAATTCCACCAGGACCACAGCCATACCAAAGCTTCATATCACTAACTTCACGTGCAAGAGGACTTAAAAGTATTTTTATTATATTTTATTATGCCAGTAATCCATTTAAAAATAAGGATTAATAAATTTTGCTGTTACAAAAATGCCTTGGGCATTTCCATGGCACAGTATTCCAGGTCAGTCTGTTTCTGTCCTGCTCCTTGAAGCCAGTCTGCCACTTGCACACTCCTCTTTTTCACATGCAAAAACACTACGGCCAAATATTTCATAGCTTTGCAGAAAACACCAGATGTTAAAATTAGGTCTTTCTGCTCACCATCAGATGTCTCCTGTTTCCATAGCTGGACTTGTTTTGGACTATGCTGTTGGATCACATTCTGCAGAGGTTTTTATCAGTTGACAGACTGCATCCATGCATTGATCTGCTGACACTGGCTTTCAGCTCACCCAGTCCTATACGCCTTCACAGTGTTTACAGCTCTGATGGATTTAGAGATAGGAAAGTTCATTGGAACTTTTTTCCTGTTAAATATTTTCCCATCTCATCTTACAAGAAAGGCTTTCTGCACTTCCACTCGTGCTTGTAACCCTCTTCCGCAACCCTACCACTTCAGATTTTTCCATCTTTCACCAACACCCATGGCAGACGTATATGTTCCAAAAGAAGTCCCAGAAGGACTTGCAAAAAAGCATTCATCTCCCTTCCCATCTCTATTGAAACCAAAATAAAAATCCAC
This sequence comes from Phaethornis superciliosus, assembly GCA_023637945.1. Taxonomy (NCBI): domain Eukaryota; kingdom Metazoa; phylum Chordata; class Aves; order Apodiformes; family Trochilidae; genus Phaethornis; species Phaethornis superciliosus. The sequence continues at coordinate 20,425,475 of JAJQWJ010000010.1, forward strand.
CCTTTGGTTGTTTGTCTTTTTGGCTGTATCACCACTAACAGACCACTACCATGCTATGGTCAAGCAGTACAAGCAATTGCACAGCAAAGCCTCTGTATAGTTAAAAAAAAAAAAAGCTACTATTGAGCACAAAGGTCAGGCAGAGATGACGTTGGCAGAAACCCACGTAACAACCATGCTAAATTCCTGCCTAATATACTAGGATAGAATAGATTAAAATGATATTTTTCCATTTCTTCCTCCCAATTGTGTACTTGATGCACAACATCATCAAAATTTATATATATAAATTTATTGAAAATAACTCTCCCAAGGACAGAGGAGGAGGGAAGTTGACAGAACCAATCTGCCATCCCCATGTACTTTCCCAAATGAGTACAAAACCTCTTCTTGCCATCCAGACTAGCCCAGGCATCGGGCCAAAGCTTTGCACTTTCCTCCCCAGGTGAAAGGACAGATCTCCCCCTGCCCCATCACCAACCCACAGCCAGAAGGCAGCACCTCAGCCCCACCCAGCCATGCCCAGTTTTGCAGCTGCAGTGAAGCCACGTCACTGTCTATGTAACAGGATATAACAAATGTGTTCAAAGGTGGTATTATCACTGTTAAGTAAACTCAATCACGTCAAAGAACATATTATTATGTTTGCTCATATTTCATTCAGAGAACAGCAGAGAATCTTAAATGATGGCAGAGTCACAAGTAACAATCTTGTACACACTTGCCAACTATTCCTTCCTTTATTGTTTTCCTGGCCTTCACACTTCCATATTTTCTCCCTCCCAACTCTCACATTTCAGAAGACACTACAACCATTTATCCACTCACCTTTGTCTGCTCACACTAACCCAACAGTTCAGGATACACTGAAATGAGCATGTTGTAGTGTAGAAAAATCTCAGGAAGGAAGTAGGGAATAGAGAAATAAGGGTTCATCAAGACAGACATGAAAGGACCCAAATGTGCCAGCAGAGACAAGACTGTAATAGTCTTAGGAGGTTTCAGAAACTGAAAAACTTTCTACAGCAACTTTTTACAGCATAATATCATCCTGTTCAACTGCATAATCAACAAATGCCAAAAGGAAGTGAAAATGTTGATCACTAACTCCAGTGCTTTAATATCCACAAATATTGCCTTTACAGTAACATAGCCGCTCTTACATATCCACTGAAGCAACCTATTCAGACCCATAAAAATTCAAGCGTGGCCGTCTTGTATGTTAAATAGATTGTGGTTACAGAAGCATATGAATGACTCGACTCTTTATGTTTTATCCAGAAGGCAGAGGTGACTGCTGAGGAAGAGACCAGAGACCCTTTGGGTTACACTCAGCAGCACTGCCTGATTTCCACCCCATCACCATCTCCTAGCCACTCAACCAGGCAGCTGGAACATCTGGACGAGCACATCCAGCTCTGTTAACCAAGAGGGAAAAGGGTAATGATAAAAAAGCACCCACACAAGAGCCTGTAGAGAAAAGACACCTAAATTCAGTACCAAGACCATTCCTTTCCTTTCAGATACCCTGACTGCTTGCTCCCAATGTACACTGACCCGATGAGCAAATCAGCAACAACAAATTTGCACTTCGTGTCTAACCAAGTCACACAGGATGTTTATCTTTTGTGAGGTCATTAAAAATGCCAGTGAACTTCACAAGCAATACTGAAGATCTGTCAGAGCAGCATATGGAGCTGAAGAAATAAATATGTGTGGAACAGAAGCAACTTTGCCACGGGCTGACATATGAGAAAGAAGAAGTAAGGCTGACTGGATAGAAGTGTGAGCAACATTAACAACTCGGACCCCTTTGTCCAATTTGACATCAAGATCTGCAGAATTTTTGCTTTGTTGAAAAATCTGAAATTTTTACTTTTTTCCTCTTTATCCTTAGGGTTTCTTGTGTCCCAGTTACAGTCAGCTATGAATAATGCAACCCATACCTTCTGTACCAAGACCTGTAAGAGTGTGGTTCTAGACCTTCATGAAGCAAAAGTAGAACATAGATGCAGTAGCAAAAAAACTCAACAAGCCATGAGCCTTCTTATGGCATTCTACCTTCCCAGCATGGCAGGAACAGCTCAGTGCCACACAACAAATGTCACATTACCTGTGTCTCTGGGAAAACCCACAGGATATTTCTGACTTCTGAACATGACACACTGTTACCTCGACAGCATCTGAAGTTAACCAAAATGTGGAATATGAAGTCATTTTGGTTTGGTCCTTTAAGGTTTTTGTTTGTTTCCCTGGTTTCTGTTGTTGATGTTTGGAGGCCCTGCTGAGCTAATATGTAATTTAGTTTTATAACAAATAAACCCAGAAGGCAACATGTAAATACAAAGTTGCATATTGAGGCCCCAGGGGTGTGAGCTACCTATTCCCTGAGATTTAAGGAAAGTACAGAAATATTAGGAAGATAAGCTTCCCTTTTTCTTATTCTGAGAGTTAGATCCATTAACATTATCTAGGTCAGGAGAACATTTACAACACCCTAAATCACCACCTTCTGATTAGGGAACAGTGAGAAAACAACTCTGTCAAGCATGCTAGACTTAAGAAAGTACCAACATATTCACTGAATTCCTATTAAATTAATGCTTTATCCTCAAAATAGCTACCATACATTTCCTGCCAGTACAAAAGAGGCTTGAACTTTTTTCAGAGCAGAGCTGAATGCCCACAGGGTCATGGTGCACACAGCAAGCAGCTGATCACTCAACTATCAGTTTGCACTAATTCAGAATCCTACATATTCTCAAAGTCCAGGGTTTCTACAGGGGATCATTTGTGACACTGGTGCAATTTTCTCTCCTCCTCCAGCCCACAAAAAGTCACTCATTTAAGAGAACATGCATATGCATGCTCAGGTGTCAACACAGACACAGTAAAGGCACCATTCTCTAAGAGAGTTCAACTGGAAGTTGTGATTTATTTTGAATTTGAAAATTTTCATTGTTTTTTGGTTTTTGGGTTTTTTTTTCTGCTGTCCCACAGGCACCACCAACCTTCCTGCAGCTCAGCCTGCTCCTGGGTTAGGCTCCAAGCCTAAGCTCCCCATAGCCCATTCACAGTGCTGTAAACAACCTGCAGCTTAACTCCTTCCAACAGTGCCTTGACATTTCCTTTTCTCCACCACAGCCAAAAAAGCAGGGCACCTCACTACATCTCCAGTTTCTCACTTCCTTCCCCATCATTCTTCATCCACAAACCAAGCCAGAAAACTTCTGACCCACTCCTCAGAGCCAGCTGCTGAAGACACCCATGGATTTTCTCTCCCTGCACAAAAGGCTGGCAGGTACCATCAACAATGCCAACATCCTCGCCAAAAGCAGTGCCCTGTGGTCCTGCCAGATCAGACCAGTTGGACTCTACTCAAGGACTCTGGGATCACATACCACAGCCTTCCCATGTCATTTGTTCCCATCTCAGAGCTGAGACACAGCCACCCTGGTGTGAGGCTGGGCACAGCCCCACTCCACACCTGGATGGCCACTTTCCTCCCATACAAACAGCCCCACGTCCACATGCCTGCACTTCTAGTCACCCAAAGACCACACATCTCACCTACTGTGGGAAGGAGAACATGAAAGCAAAGGGAAGAGGACAGAAGGGAATGCAGCATGCCATAGACATGGATCTGCAGCCCTTCCCTCCCCCACATCTGAAGCATTCAGCAAAAGCCAGCAAGGAGCACACATTGTGCCAAATGAAGCCTTGTGCATCTACCTGCTCCATCCCCCAGCCACAGGGACTGTCAGACAGTGTTGGCTGCTGAGGAGGGATGCTGCTCCTGCAGTACCAAATGCTGCACCCCAAGACTTCAGTCTGAAACTGCAGTAACCTCACTGCATCGCTGAGGATCCCCTTGGAGAACCATGCAACCAACAAACATAAATCATATGGAGACACAATTAAAAGGAAAACCCTACTAGAAACCATGGGCAGCTAACAAAGAAGCATGCTAAAGAAAGGATGGGCAAGTAGGGCACTAAGAGAAGCAGAAGTTGGACTGATTAGAAGTCTCATTGAAGCAGAATCCAGTTCTGTGGAAAGCCAAAGAGACAGTTGGTTTCTTTCATTTCCTTTGCTTTGAGATGCCACATCTCCTAACACTTTCCAGCATTGGAATAGAAAGACCTGTAGCTCTCCCCTCCCCAAGGCAGGATTTGAAAACAGATTCCCTAGTAAACCTGCCAAAGCAGGAGATTTGACAGCAGCTGAGTACCCCTCTGCCCAGCTCAGGAATGACTCAGTGGAAATCAGCCCTCAAAAAAACATGTTGTCATCCTTCAGTCACTGCAACTGAATAGGAACAAATTTCTTACATTAAAAGCCACAGATTCCAAGGTAGCCACAGTTAAAAGCAGTATTGTATCTGAGAGGAACAACACCAACACAACTTGTGAAAAATAACAGCTCGCTTTCTAACCATTTTTTTTCAATTTAAGACAATTAATTAAAAGCTATCTACTGCAATTAGACTGTAAAATCATTTCCTCGGAGCTTCAGCATATCTCACAAAAGAACAGGGTACTAATTCATATGAAGTGGAAAAAACAAGACCAACGTTTTAACTATTCATGCCAACCAAACCCACAGGTCAAAGCACAACACCAACCATGTAGCCACCCTTCTGCTGCAAGAAGAGAAGTGCACGTTCAGCTGGATCTCAAATTTCCATCCAGTCGAAATACATCTATAAGAGTCAGGTACATGGTATATCCCAATTTGCCTTATCTTGTCACAAAAACGGGATTTTCTTCCATCTCAATCTAAGCCACCATTCCTGATACTAAGACACCAAATGAAAGGCAAAACACTAAGTCACATGGCACAGCAACATGCTTCACAAAGTAAGTCAAGCCCAAGCTGTGCTTTGCTTTTCAACCTCACCAACTCTGTCAGTACTTCAAGACAAAAGCCACTATTCAGGCTTCTGAGTCCAGGAATTACACACCCTGAATAATCCTGCAGTTCCGACTGTGTCGCCTGGGCTCTGTTAATTTATTCTAATAAAGCAATGCTTCTGTTTGCCATATGTTTGCTAGTAACAAGATCCTGAAAGCAATTCTCTCTCTTCTCTGAGCTGACATTATGTGAGTCTGCAAGAACCACAGGCTGACCAGAAGGAGACCTATTCAGTGCTCTCATTATCCACAAATGCCATCAGCTTTTTTTTTTTTTTCCTGCTGCATTATTCCACATCAATAAATAAATAATAAGCAAAGACCAATGCATAATACTTAACAACATACCCACATCAGCTCAAGCATCAGCAACTATAAGGTCACTTACGTGGCACAAATTGCCCTTGAACAGGCATAAACCTCCACAAGAAAGGTGTCTTAAAAAGTGGAATTTTTGCACACAAAAGAAAAGCAATAAGGTGATCCTGACAGACATCAACACAACTCTCTACTCCCATGCTGTTACTGCTGCCAAGGTCCAAAATAATCACCCCATCTTCACTGCAGCACTGGGCTTCTCTAAAATATTAAACATAAATACTTGGGGCAAAAGATAATGTAAGGATTTAGAAGAGAACTCTTAGTGGATGGGTGGGGAACAGGGAGCAACCATATAAAAATGACACAGCTGCAGAGAGACTCAGAGAACTAGCTAAAAACTCAGCAGAACACATTTGTTATTTTGCTAGTTTAGTGTAAACTATTGTGGGGAAATCTCTACTCAACATCCCAAGGTTCTCTGAGGGTAGCGAGGGTCATCTAAAATTGTTGCTCATTGAAGTTTTTATTAACAGCCTCTTGAGAGCAATTTCTTTTTTCCTCTCTTCAAAACATTCCATATGAAACATTACTGAAAGCATGAAGTATATGTTTAAACACATGTATACACACATTCTATTATTAGAGTCCTTTGGGAGGACCTAATAATAGAAATGTCCACGATTACGTCTATGGCAATTATGAGACTTGCATGTAAAGCATGCTGTAAGGGATGGGCATTGCTGCCATGAAATAGCTGTGCACTAAGTCAGCACAGAGAAATCAGACAAACCAGCTCCAGAGAACTCAAGTGTTTCATTTTGAGTGATCCTGAAACTACCAAAAACCAAAACCAACACACAACAGCAGAAACCCCACTTCTGAATCCATCTTGTCACTCCACTGAGTAGCTTCTAGAGGAACTGGAAGCAGATGCCAGAACAAGCAAATACCACGTCAGTACTAGCAGCAATCTTTGTCCTCTTCAAAAAATAATACAAAATATATAGCTAATTACTTAGGAATGTATTGTTGCTTCATATTACATAAATAGCATTACACATCGCTACAGTTTAATAAGCAGAGTATCCAAATGGTAACTTGCAGTACATACCACCAATATAAACTGTCACCACTAGAAACACAAATAAAGAATGTTTTTTATACAGTTGGGGTATTAGTTGGCTTTTTGTCTGTTATCTGCTAACAAACACCACAATTTACTTGTAAACAAAGGATTCCTCAGATCAAAAGCTGAAAGCCTGTCACTGGTACTGCTTAAAGCTCTAAGCTCAAGCCAACCTTCCCCAGTTAAAAGCACCCTGAAGATCTGCTCGAAGCCACAATTCCTGGGACCTCCAGGGAATATTCCTGCTTAGGAACAGACTTTAACACAGACCACGCTCTCCTCGTCTACTTGCTCAACAGCATCGGCATTTTTCATCCAGAGCAGAGCAGAGATTTCAGATCCCCAGGAGCATTTCTGAACTTCTCTCTGCCACGCTGTTACCAAAATCACCTTCCAGGAGCTGGTGCTTCTTCCCCGGCTGTCTGCAACCAGCGAGGGGGCTTCCAACTTGAATATTGGGATAAACGGGTGGAAATGCAAACTACCACATCCTCACTGGAAACTCTTTGGAGCGTTATCTGCTGGCTGCCATCCCGACATTCCTGCCTGCAGATGGCCTTGCGGATCCAGAGGCTCCTATTTCCACCGCCTTGTTTGAAGAACTTCCCTCTTCCCACATACCTTCCATCTCCAGGGACAGATCACAGGGACACTAAACCTTGGCTGTAAACAAGATGACTTTTGATATCCCCGCTTCTGAAGGATCCTCCACCGCTCAACCGCTGCCGGCCAGCAGCCCACAGAAGCACGAAGCCTCTGGGAAAAAGGTTGGAGAAACTCCACGCCTCGCTGGTATCCTGCACCGCTGCAATTTACACCAGGGTCTGCTGCTATTTATTTTATTTGCTGAACGCTACGGGCGACCGTAAACCAAAGGGACTTTGATAACTTGCAGCATGGCACACAAAACCATTCCCGTGCATTGGGACGCTCGATTTCCAGCCCTAACACCTGCTCCTCTGGCATCCTTGCTGGAGAGACAGGGATGCTATCCCAAGGTATCCCAAACTGCCAGCCCTGCCTTGCCCCACAGGTTCCATCACACTTTTCCTTTGGAGAAGGATGGCAAACGACACTAAGAAGAAAAGCACTGGGGAGAGTAATTTGGTTTATTCAGCTTTAGATGGGCTTCTACATAATTATATGTATTTTGTAGGAATTAAGATTCTCAAAGTACAAATATTTATTCACATTGTAAAATCTTCTTCTGCGCTAGTGCTCACCAGACAACCTACAGGTTTGAGGGAAAAGCCAATTACACTAATTGGAAAGCTCATTAATACAACCACACACACATACAACTTTGCTGCATATATATACATCTTTTTCTTGCACAAATCTATTTTATATATATCTATCTTTTTCTTGCACAGATCTATTAATTGTACATGTTTAACTGCCCTGAACTGCTTCTCTCTTAAAGGAATCTATAAAGTGAAAAGAAAAACCCCATAACATCTCTGCTAGGAAAGAAATGCAATGCAGAAATCTTTCAGCTCACTGAATGCAACATATAGGGAAAAAAAAAAAAACAAACCTGCCAGAATAAACACACTTCAGACTGGAAGTTACAGACTTTTCCAAGAGTAAAGATTAAAAATGCTTGAGGTATGGACACCTCCAGGGTTCTTTGCTATAGTAGATTATCAGCTTATTTTGGATCCTAACTGGCATCACTTCCTAACGTTTGGCCAACTACAGGCTAATGGTATGAAAAACCCCTCTCCTCACTGTCCCAGCAGTCACCTCAAACCAGAACCAGATGAGTTCCAATGGTTAAAAATAATAAAATTGGGGAAAAAACAAAACAAAACACCAAAAAACTGTAAAATACAACTTACACACAGACTCATCCCTGAGCTACAAATAAATCAGCTAAAAGATACTGGACAATACATGATACTTCTGGGGCAGCAGGCATCTCTGTCACAGCAGGGTCCTGATAGAACCACAAAGCCCAACTGGCTTAAAGCTAAGGAGAGGAAAACACAAAGAGCTGAAGAGCAGGAGAAAAGCACTAACAGACTGCTTCTGTTTAAGACCTGAAATGACCCCGGGAACACAGCCAAGAATCATTTTCTTACTGGTAGCACCGGCAGTTCTCTTAATGCCAAGAAAGGTCCAAGGGTGGAGGGTGGGTGAGACCACCAGTGGGCCAGGTAAGAGGAGCAAAATGCTTCCATCACCCATTCCTGAGGTTTATGGAAGTGATTCCTTCATCCAGATTTCCAGCCAAGCACACATCACGTCATCCATATCCAGACCAGCACCTCCAGAGAGGCACAGAGCTCCAGACCAGTGCAGCACCAATGCCCTCCCAGTCCAACCTTTTTAAAGTCAGCTCAGTTGCAAAAAAGATCGAGAAATAAGTGTTCTAGACTTAAAAACGCATTCAAGTTTCAAATCCCATTACCTAGCACATTGTTAAGCTCGAGTTAGACTGGTTTGGCACCTTTCAGGAAGGTACTGGTGGAGTCTTGGGTTCTGCAATGTAAGCATTAGGGGGTACAGCAAATGTTGTCAGGGCACCCAACTGGGATATGTGAATTTTGTTCTCTGAAGGACGGAGCTCAAATAAGTTAAATAAATAAATAAATAAAGTCAACCACCACAAAAAAAAAAAAACAAAAAACCAAAAAAAAAAAAAAAAAACAAAACAAAAAAAAAACACCAAAAAACCAAACTCCACACCACCAAAGAAGAAGTCTCCATTTTCCCCTGCCTCAGTTTCCCCATCCTTGCTGGGGTAAATACCACTTTAAGGAGCCAGGCCGGTACTTTGAAGTCCTGGCACAAAGGAATCCACACGAAATACCAAATTACCAACACGGAGAGCTGTAGGCTTGCCCCCCGCCTCTTATTCTACAAATATAGATGGGATAAATGCTTCGTTACACTTAACTCCAAGCCGCACTACCTTAGCCAAAACCTTATTTAACTGGAACATTTCTGAGAAGGGGGAACGCAGAGGGGAGGGATGCAGATGTGGTCTTAACCTAAGAGAGGTTAAGCTTTTGAAAGACTTTTTTTTTTTTTTTTTTCGTCCCGTCTCCTGGTAGCGTGCCATTTTCAAAAGGTGTCTGGCAAGCAAAATAAAAAGTTTCCAGGGTTTTCCTTCCCAAAGCCGTCTCAGCCAAGAACCGGGCGGGGAGGACTGGGCCGGGAGAAGCCGCTGCCGCCTTTCTACAGCTTTTTTTTTTTTGCTTTTTTTTTTTTTCTCTCCAACATGCCCTCTGGATCCAGACATTTTAGGAAGGAGCCCCACGTCCTCCACCTGCCCGCTACCCCCCGGCCGGGCAGCGGAGCTCTCCCCGCCGGCTCCCGGGCATCCTCCAGGGATGGAGGGGAAAAAAGGGGGTTCAGGCACCTCCACACCCTCCCCTAGACGTGTCACCGGCCCCGCACACCACCGCAGCACCCAGCCGACCCCGGTTTTTTTCCTCCCCCCCCCCCCCTTCTCTTCCTGGAGCCGCACCGGCTGTAGCCGGGGCAGGGCGGGGAGAGGCGGCGGGCGGAGGCGATGACAGCGGCCGGGCCGGCAGCCCCTCGGGATTCCCGGGTGGTGCTGGAGGGCCTGTCCCGCTGCCAGCCCTTCTCACAGGGCCTCGGCGAAGGCTGCTCCCCCTTTTCCCTTCCCTGCCTGGGAAGAGCCGGCGGGGCCCCGAGGCACGGAGCGGGCGGGGAGAGAAGAAAAGGGAGGGGGAACAGCGAGAGAAACTTTTCCCGAAAGCGCAGCCCCGTCCCGCCCGCCGAACAAAAGAACCGGGACCGGCACCGCGGAGCCGGGGGACGCGGATCCCCGGGACGCGGATGCCCGTGGCGCTGAACCGAACCGAACCGAACCAAACCGAGGGGCTCCCCGCTTAGGCTTCTCCTCCTTCCTCCTTCCTTCATCCTCTTACCTGGTTGGAGGGGTTGGTGAAAGGCGGCGGGTCGGAACCGAAGCGGTGTTGCGGTGAGTCCCGGCTAGCTGGAGGGAGTACCGGGAGGGCTCGGCGGGGATTCCGCCATGTCAGTGATGTCGGCACCACATGGGGCCCGCGGCCGGCCCACGCTACCGAGCACTCTGGAGTAGAGGCTCCCGCCGAAAAGACGGCCCTCCGGTACCGCCCCGTCCAACAGCCGCTCCGCCCCACCCCGCCCTGGGCCGCCCCTTCGCCTCTCCCCCCTCCCGGAGCCGGTTCCGGCTCCGGGAGGGGGGAGAGGCGAGGGGGCGGCCCAAAAAGGAGATGGGAGGTTCCGACCGCCGCGTTGTCAGGGTGGGTCGGTGGTGTCTTTTTGTCAGGTGTCACCCCTGGGATGGAAACCCCTCACCGAGCCTGTCCCCTTGGTGGCTTTATGGGTCGCTGTGGATAGAAAAATGCCGTTTCTGACAGGAAAAGTGCCTCGTTCCGGGAGTTTAAGGCTGGAATGTGCGGATAGTGCCTGTGCTGTCCTGTATGCACTCCTCTAGGCACCTGCAAAGGGGAGACCCAAGTGAGAAGAACCCTTGGTCCCATCAGCGTGGTCATTCCTACGTTTCCATCAGTTGGAGAAGTATCAGGCAAGTTTGGGTTTGTTTGGGTTTTGTTTGGTTTCAGCGTGGTCATTCCTACGTTTCCATCAGTTGGAGAAGTTTCAGGCAAGTTTGGGTTTGTTTGGGTTTTGTTTGGTTTCAGCGTGGTCATTCCTACGTTTCCATCAGTTGGAGAAGTTTCAGGCAAGTTTGGGTTTGTTTGGGTTTTGTTTGTGTTTTTTTTTCAGAGCTTAAGAAATGCTCCGACTTACTGAAACCTCCCCAAAAATGAGAAGTTTATCCCTTGGCTCTGGAAGAGAGGAGCCACGATGGTCATTGACCTCTCAGCACTTCATCCAAGCAATGTGGAAACCATGACCAGAGCACGAAAAGCTTGAAACAGAATTTGCCCTCCCAAAAACCACAGCCATATCCCAAAGGGTCTTTTGATTTGGCCTTAGTCCTTTGGTGAGCTACTCAGCAAAACCTCCTCACCCATACCTCTTGCACTCCACCTTCCCTCCATCTCTGTGGTCTTCAACCTTTTGTTTTTCCTTACAGCTTTTTTTTTCAGCAGCTGATTTACTTTATCCATCACAGCAAGGTTTTTCTTTCAGAAACAAGAAGCCTCCCTGGAGTCTTAGGCAGCTCAGGTGTATTTTCATCAGCTTCTATTAAAATATCAACAAACTTTTTTTTTTTTCCCCCATAGGACTCCTCCATATCCTACTTTTGGCTGCAACTGACACTACAGGAAATTTGGTTTGGCATAAAAGTTTGGTAAAACCAAAACATTGTGTCCAATTACTCTGTTGCTTTTTTTGGTTTTTGTTTTGGTTTGGGTTTTTTGTGTCTTGTTTTTGTTTTTTTTTTTTTTAAAGTGATCAAAACACAGTAAAATGAAAATAACATAATCTGAAATAGATAAATCCTACAAAAATAACTGGTTAGCATTTTCCCATGGGAAAGATTTTTTCACTGTAAACTGGTCAGCCAGCACTAAGTATTGTTCATCATTAATTGCAAAAACTTTTGTAATGAGTAAAATTTAAAAGTAGGAAAATGTTTTGTTTTTAGTGACCCAAAACATGCAGGCTTTTTGATGGTCCTGGATACAGTCAGATGAGATTAATTATTCACTAGGGTGGTTAAGCCTTTACTTGCTCCCATACACTGTTTTGTGAAGGAAGAGATACATAAAAGGGGCAGAGGGAGCAAAGAGTCAGTTTAGAAAGGAAAAAATCACTGACCTGAACTGTAAAAAGACAGAAAAGATTAAAGTGCAAAGTAAATCAAACCTGAAGAAAGCAAAATGAAAAGAAACAAAGGAGAAGCAGCAAATTTGGATTGTGTTGTAGATTTTCTACCCAGTGGGCCAGAGGAAGGGTAGATCCTCATCTAGAGGGTAAAGCAGAGGCTCTGGGCATAGGGATATTTCCAGTCTCAGCTGGAACTTCAGAAGTGGTCAAGCTCACAAAAATAAAAATAATAATTAAAAAACAAAACAAACCCAAAAACAAGAATTAAAAAAAATGAGAAAAGCCAGCCTAGGCCAGATACAAATATGTACCTTCTCCTTTGAGAACTTTCTACTCTGAAGCTCTGCCCTGATGAACTGGAAGAGCAGATAGGGTTAACAGCAACTGCAAAATGGTTTGATGGAAAGTGGACACAACTTATAAATCGAGGAAGAGGGCAGGGGAGACTGGAGCAAAGATTGCTTTTCCTCATGAAGTTCCTGCAGACATAACAGATAAAACTATTCCTTGAATAGTTGAATTGAATACATTTTTACATTTTTACATAGTTTCAGTTCATTGTTAGTATTCCCTGAGATAGCTCATCTAGGAAAAGCATTTATCAGACCAGGAGGAAGTGTCTTTTGCCCCTGGAAAAGGAAAAGGATTAGGTTTAAGTGGTGACACAGCAGGGACAGAAAAATTACTCGGGAGAAAATGACTGACCTAAACTGCCATCCAAACAAATACAGACCAAAGCTGTGAACTTAGCTTCTCTGTTGTGATGAATCTGTGTTTTTCTGAGCCTGTGCTTTCAATAACATGCATATTTTTCTTTTATCACAGTGAGATCTTTCTGTTTATCCAGGAAGCAAGTGGCGTCAGAAACGCAACAGCGCATCTCTTCTGTCTCCCTTCCCATGGCAGAGGAGCAGGATGAAGGAACCATGCTCTCTCCTTCTTTGGCATTTCTCTTGGAACCACATCCCTAGGAGAGTCATTCCCAAACTGCAGAGATCCCCCTGTACCAGATGGAATCCCCTCACTTGCTTCAAGCAGGGATTGTTTAGCCATCGTGCAGTAACAGTCCAGGCACTCTTGCCTGAGGATGGATCCAAACCAGTTCCAAATCTTGTACTCTGCCAACATCCCTGTCACCTATCCTTTCCCATTTGGTGACATATCACAGAGAGGGGCCTGTGGAAACTCTGTCCATACAGTCAAGATGTAACCTTGGAGATCAGACATCACTGAAAAGATTGCAAAGCCAGTCTTTATTCCACAGGATGCTTGCCTTCCCATTTCTGATGGGATTCAATTCAAACTTTTGCTATTTCCAGAATCTGCATGCTCCGTTTTCTGGAAGGCATTGGTGCTGTTTGATAGCACACAGAGAATGCCTTGATTTATTTACTGATTTATTTTTTTACTTGATGCTTACTGCCCTCAGTCATTTTTAATACCATATAGCTCTGACATATAGGATGGATGATTGCACTGGACTGGATAGGCTGCAGCCCCAGGATTTTTCTCTTTGTGTGCATTATTACATTTCTGAGCAGCTGTGGAGTGGGCTGGCTGAGGACTTGGTGTCTAACAGGTTACATTTACTGTTAGCAAGAGCTCTAGGTTTAGGTTCTTACTCCCAAGGTCAGCAGATGGAGATTCAGATGGAGAGAGAGAGAGATGCACTCAGCAAAAAACAGTTTATGTGAGCCCACAGCAGGCTGAGGATGATTGCTGTGTCATCCCTCACTTGGACCTTGTTCTGTAGAGAAAGGGCTCCTTGAAAAACATCCGAAGAAAATGATGTAGCACCTCTCCTTCCTCCTTCCCACCCTCTTGTGATCACTTAACTTACTCCTTCCACAGATTAAAGAAAGGACCATATCATCTGGGTTTTTTTCTTGCTAATAAATCCTTTCTGAGGCCCTGGTCTTTTTATGTATCACAAAACATTAAAGCAATTTATACAAGTGGGTGCTCAAAGTCATACAGTCCTATCTGCTTTCCAGACTTCTCTCACCCTTTTATCTGAAAAACATGAAAGCTAAAGGCAGATTAGGTGGCACAGATTAAAAAAATATCCTTACAATGTTTTATTTTTTACCTACCCCTGTAGGCTGTCACAAGCAAGAAGATCTGAGCAGCAGTAAGCATAGTGCATAGTTCATAATGGGCACTTTTACTGTGGGGAATCCAAAATTCTGCAGGACTCTCTTTAAATAACTAGGGCATGTAAACATTAACACGAGCAAAGATTTCTATCTGTACCTCTCTATTTAGAGGAAATGAATGCCAGTTATTCACTGAGCATATATTCATGGGTTTGCATTCATGAACTGACAGAGTTTGTTGAGGAGTTTATATTCATGGTATTAATTAGCAGAGTTTTGCCTTTTTAGCACACAGGGCAGTATTCCTCATGCTCAGCAATACATGCAGAAATGAAGCCCCCCAAATCTTATCCTCAGGATAAAGATCAAAGGACTAATGGCTGTAAGATTCTCAAATAAAAATTATCTGCCTCTCCTTATTGGGCAGAGTGGTGACTTTGCATTGCACATCAATCTGGGGTAAAAATCAGTTCCTTACTGGATATCCCTTTGTTTCATTTATTAGGCAAGTTCTTAATTTGAATCTCAACAATAAATATTCTCACTCAGACTCTCCTGGAAGTCATAAAAGATGGAGGGACTTCATCAAGAGGTAGAAAAGGCCCTCTAAATGCTCGTGCCATTATTTTAAAAGATGTGATTTCTGACACACCAGAAGAAGCTGTTTGGCAGGGATATTACTCTGTATTTTCTTAAGCTTTACTGGGGCATCATGGAAAGAAAATGTTCCTGCTACCCTTCCTTCTATGAGAAGCACCATTGTCTCTGTAATCTGTCTGCTTGCAAGCTAGGACTGACACAGGGCATTTTTTACATTTTTCTTGTCTACGTTGGTTTATAACCTTAATAAAGTTCCTGTCCACCAAGAGCTTCCAAAGATCATTGGCTCTTAACCATCTCAAGTTGCTTGCCATGAAGATTACCCACCAGTTGTGCATATTCAAAACAATAACTTCTGACCACTGAACCAGAAATATTCCCAGTTATTGTCTCATAATCATGGACCTCTACAGCTTCAGTTTCACTTTTGCCAATGAGAAAGAGTTTCTTTTTGATATTTTACCAATATTTTGCCTAAATCTCCTAAACACTGTGCTGATCTTTAGCTCCTTAGGTTTGCTTTGGTTTTGTTTTGCTGAAAGCTCTTGTTTCAGGTCAGGCTCTAAAGAAAACAAAGCAGTATTGCTTGCATTGTTAAAGCCAAAAGTAGGGCCATAGGAAAAAAAAAAAAATTCTTGGAAGATTTTGTAGATTGGTATTCATGAAACAGCTGGAGATGAAACGTACAACACTAATCCTGTCCAGTTGCTCCTGGTCATGTTGCACATTCAGGAAATTCATAATTAGGTGGTTATATCCCCAGTGTTTCCCCTGCAGCACTCTTTACAACGAGCAATTTATCTTCCTTCTCATCATTAAAAAAAAATAATAATAAAAAAAAAAAAATACAAGGAACACAACTACAAAGGACAAAGTGGTGGAGAAAACACAAGCAAAATAACTTGAAATATGCTTAATAGTTTCTTACTGAAAAAAAAAACCCTGATGTCTTTTCTGCACATGCAAGCAAACTTCTCCTGATCCATTGTCCTTTTTTTTTTATTGCAGTACTTTTCCTCTATGCTGTATCTCCTTCCTCTTCACAGTATTTATTTTTCATTTACTTCTTTTCTTTTTCCTTGCCAGTCATGCATCCACTTTCCTGTAACGGGCAGCCACACCTGACAATTTAGAAATAAATGCTTCAGCAAGTAAATATTTATTTTTCTTGGCAAATGGAAGAACTATGCATGGGGAGTTTATTCCAAGTTCCCTCCAAGGTGTCTAGTGAATTCCTAAGTAGCCTCTTTTTATTTTTACTTCTCTTATAGTATCATGAAAGCCTTTCCCTGCACAATGGGAATCTTCAAACTGCCTGCTACAGTGTTTTGTCAAAAAAATTGTATTATTTTTAAATCAGTCTGAGTACAATTTGAAGGATTCTTTTTTTCTTTCCATAGCCTTTAAATAGAACAGCCTTATCTAGTGTTAATTACATACATACGCAGTGTTTAGATTTTTGTATACAGGGCAATCAGTGAGAAATGTTGTCAGCTTTGGAATTAAACTCAGCATGTTTGCAAAGCAAAAGCATTAAATATAAGCTTTTTGAACAATCAGGTTTACTAGTTTACCCCCAAAATAAAAATAATAATAATAATTTAAAAAACCCACAAAACACCACTTTTTGCTTTTTGGGGGGGGAAAAGTAAAAAGAAGCTTACTTAGGTACCACTGCTAGTTAAAGCTTGTGAGTTCCTGTGATTAAGCAGCTCCACTAGGGGCTCAGAAGCCTGACTTTTGGGAGATAAACAAACAAACACAAAGAAAAAACCCCACAACAATTTCATAATGCATACAAGTGAATGCCCAAATAACTTTAAAACAACAAAAGAGTCATAAAACCCCTCTGGTGCTGGAATGGCAGTTCCAACCCCTAGATCACCAGATTACCATAAATCCCAGCAAGAGGTTTGGGAAGAGCCAACCCTCATCCCATCCTTCCTCCAGATGCTCTTATCCAGGGCAGCCTTGACCACATTGCTGAGCACTTGTGGTTTCTTCCTCCTTTCAGACTTTTGCCAAGTGTAGTTTTAGTCACGACTGCAGCAGATACACACCTAGACAATGGCTTCTTTTTTTTTTTTTTTTTTTCTGGCCACCAGCAAGCATCTCCAGCTCCCTGGCTAACAGTGTGGGAGCAGAAAGCTCACAGCTTTTGAATGGAGATGCTCAGTCATGCCCATGGCTAAGTTTCTCTTGGGAAGCATCATAGAAAAGTATGATTTTAAAAAAAAAAGTGAGACAGATGTTGTTTAAAGGTCCATATATCTGCACTAAACCAACGCCCTTTATGCCAGGTGGGAGGCCTTGCTGCAAACAGTATCACCAAGTTTCAGTATATTATCTCCAAAGGAAGAAAAAGACTGTATAATTTAACAAAATTTCACATCACATCCCTCTCCATCAACGACTTTTCCTGTAGCTCCCCCAAACTGACATGGAGATACATAAAATGTTACTTTGCAGAGCAGTCATCTTTTTAAAATTCTTTACCAAGTTGCTACTTTTCCAGACTTAAAAGGCGATGCCTGGGATAATGTATCTGTTTCATGGTGATACATAATCGAGGCTGAAATAGAAATGTTTTGGTACAGCCTTGGAAAAAAACTCTTCAGCTAACTGTGCCCGAGGCTAGAATGATTTCAAAATAATGCTTATTTTACAATTCTGTTACTTCTTTTATCTACCATAAATAGCCAGGCTTAACCTCTCTGTCATGCTCCATCACATGGACTATCACACCCAAATTCTACCCACCTTAAACATGTGTTTTAACAAAGTGAAGATCCAGCAGCATGCCTAAAAGATCAACAAAACCCCAAATTCTTTTTGGCTGCAGGAGGAGCAACTGCTACAAAGGAGTCCCTGGAGGCAAGGTGCTGCCTCAGCTCCTGCCTTTTCCTGTGCAGCCTGGCAGAGCTCAGCTGGGGGATGCAATGATGTGAAATGGTCCCCAGGTAGGTTGTACAATAGCTGATATGTCAAAGATGACCTTGAGTCTCACTTCAAGGCTGACCCCAGAGCTGGTACAGAGCTGGAGGGATGGGCATTAGCATCTTAAAATAAGGTAGGTGGATTCTTCACAGGTTTCTGCTGCTGTTTGTCTTGTAAGCTTTAAAGGTTGGCTTAATTTAAATCCATCTTGAAGTAACAGGAAAGCAAATAGAATAACTTTCATTACCCAAACAGTTATGGGAGGTTTAACTGCCACGTATTTATAAGTAGACTTTGTGAGCTCCAAAAGAAAGTAATTACAGAGTAAAGGTGCCATAAAATAGCCAGTTATTCCTGTTATAATATAAATCTTATGCCATCTACAACAAAGATTAAATAAATACAGTGTTTTAGGACTGACAAAGCTCTCACGTATGTCTTTCAGACATCTCTTATTCCCCTCTCCCCACAGTATTTCAACTTTGTTTTTAAAGTTGCAAAATAAAGAGCAATCTCTGCTTTGGGTTGCACTCTTCACCAGTCCCTCATGGCAGAGCACATATTTCTGTTTCCCTGAATTAAACCCTCTGCAAGATTTGCAGAGCTGATTCCCAATGCCCACAGCCAGGCTGCATTGGAAGGGGCACATGAACTCTGGAGCTCTGTTCTTCCAGGTTTGGGATGGAAATTAAGGACAGTGTCTGATATTTCATAAGCCCTGGCTCTTCAAATGTAATGCATCTGAAATTTTAAAAGTAACTGGAAGTGGCAGAGAGAGTTTAGACCACACAAATACTTGGTCTCACATGGCAGCACTTTTTTAATCCTCTCCCAATCCCAGAAAATATATTGTATCACCACACTACTCCCTTAGTGCTTTTATAGTCACAGAAGAACCAAAGCACCAGATAGGGATCCCAGCATTTCTGTAACGGGATTCATATAATCCTCATGAAAACACACACCTTCTCAGAAGCAATGCTGAACTGATACTGATAATTTTTTCTGACTGGCACTGACATCCTTAGAGATTAGCCCCAAAATGCATCAATCTTTTGGAGTGCTGGGGGGATATATTTATATTTAACCTTATCCCAAGATTAACATATTTGAAACAGAATTGGCAGTTTATTCTATGAGAGAGTTTTAAGAGTTCTCTGAAGTATTCAGAATAACCAAGTGAACACATGCAGGATCAGGGTCCAAGACGGAGTTATTTGGAAAAAACTTAGTTCTGTCTGGCACAAAAAATAAATCCAGTGATGAACAGAATGCTGACTTCTATGAATACTCAAGACATTATCTGTATCTTACTTTACATTCCTTGTATAATGGTACACAGAGCTACAGTTATTCTTGTGGGGGAAAGATTTGAGCTCCAGAGATTTTTTTTTTTTTTTTTTTTTAAGTCTTGTTAGCACATCGCTTTTTACAGGCTTGAACTTGATCCTAAAAACTGCTCAGTTCTATTAATCAGTTGACTTTGTGACTATTTTAGCAATAAAAACCAGTGCCTAAGTATTTGAAACAAATCTCTGAATTTAAAAGACAAATCTTGCAATTTATAAATTATGCATCAAAAAATCTTACGAAACCTTTGCTGTGTTAATCAGGGGATGGAGAAAACGCATTTAAAGTGAGCTGATGCAAATGCTACATTTTAAAAAGCCAAACAATATGAAAAAGAAGGGGAAAATGAATAAATTTTTATTTTTTGTGATAAATTATTAAATGCTCAGGTGTTTTTTTTCACTTGGGAAGCAGGTTAAGGAAGGAAATAAGAAAGTGAGAGCAGGTAAACTTGACAAGCTTGGAAACACCTGATTTCTTTCAAAGACTAACAGGCATTCTTAACAGGATTTTTGTCAAGAAGCTGTGTCCCTATCACCCACAGCTAAAAATAAGAGACTGTACGTGGCCCAGAACACTCAGCATGTGGGAGAGCCTCAACAGGCCAGGGAAGGGCAGAGATGAATGGGGTTTGAAATCTGGGATGAAACAAAGTGATCTTTTGGTGCCTCCTGATTAATTACCTCGGATGAAACAAGCTGCTTAATAAGGTTCCTTTGGGTGAAAGATGTAAAGGTAAATTCATGCCCCTTAATTCAAAGACAGGGGTAAAAACCAGCTAAACCTGTGGGATTTCTGCATTGTTTGGAATACAGGTGGGTTAAGGCTGAGCTTTGTTCCCCAGACTGCAGCTTTGGCTGTGGGTTCCTGATGCAAAGATTTTACCATCACTTGAGACTGGAGCTACTGCTGCAAGGTTGGTACCTTTGTCCTCTCAACTGTGTTGCTGCTGCTCCTCCTGGTTTTTGCATCAACAGAATGAATCAGGTCAGGGAAATTGATCTGGCTGAAAAAACAAAACAAAACAAAAAAACCCCCCAGCATTGCTAAAAAAAAAAATATTTGGTTTTATTTCTCTTCCAACCAGGTGTCTCCACATCTGGTTTTGGACTTGACAAGGCAGGGGTGTTGGGCTGAACCCCAGGCTGGGGCAGCACAGAGGGAAGGGAAGGGGAGCTGCACATGAAGCCAACATTGCTGCCAAGTACACGCAGCAACACGACTCTGAAGCACAGCTCTGAACCAGGCACAAGGCACGTACAGAATTCCACCCAAGGGAGACAGCCCCTCAGCTCATGTGCAAGGGACTTGTGGTTTAGAACAATAAAAGCAGCTGTCTTATTTCCTCTAAATATTTCCGAGCAGCTACAGCATTCAGCCCGTTGACAGGTGTGACACCCTACCTGGTCACTAATCCCTTACCTGCTCCCATGGATAATCCACTACCAAGCACAAACATTGCCTGCAGCTTTTTTCTGTTGGGAGGCAGCCCAGCTGCTGCAGAGAGAAGATCCAAACCTGCTGATAATCCAGCAATACTGGGGTTATATTACCAATCTCACCCACCCCCTGAGTCATGTGTCTGCTGCCTCAGTTCCTTCTGTTTCCTTCCCTGATGAGCACATGCATGCACTCACATGCAGATGGGCATAAACCACATGCTGTGGGCTTCAGAAAGGTTTCCTCATTTTAGATTTCTGCAGATTCCACCTAAAGGAGTTTTATAAGGCTTACATGCTTCTGGATGCTGAGATGCAGCTAAAATAAAAGGCTGAGCTAGACACCTCACTGGAGTTTAAGTAAGAAGTATCTGGTCTTTGTAGTCTAGCTGGTAGGTAGACAGCAGGTCTAAAGAGTTGCTCCTTTTACACAGCAAAATCTGCATCCTTTTGGGAAACTTTGTAGAATTATAGAATGGTTTGGGTTGGAAGGGACCTTCCAAAGTCACCTAGTCCAACCCCACTGCAGTAAGCAGAGATATTTTCAACTAGATCAGGTTTCTCAAAGCCCCATCCAACCTAGCCTTTAATGTTTCCAGGAATGGGGCTTCTACCACCTCTTTGGGCAACCTGTGCCAGTGTTTCACCACCCTCATAATTTTTGCTGCCCCCCAATATTTTTTTTTTTGATAACTCTGCTAGGTCATCTGCTGTCTGTTGCCCTCTTTTCTTCTCAACTTTATCCTGACATTTGGCAAAATTCTCCTTTATTCACCTTCACTGCAAACTCTCCCCTGTAGATGAAGGGTCAGTCTAACTACGAGCCTGTCTTCTGATAACATCAATAGTGCAGTTATTCTCTCTTATTATAAATTTATGAACCACACTGCACCTGGTAAACTGATTGCAGCACCAGCTGATGACAAGGTGGTGCCACAGCCACCCACCCTGGGGTACAGTTGGGACCTAGAAGGGTTCTCTTCTTCTTCTCTAAAAGTCCAGGGTTTGTCTCTTGGTACGGAGCTCTTGCTATCATGATTCTTAGAACAAGGTCTTTTTAAGGTATGTAAAACAAAAATATTTGCTTTCCACTGCTGTTTTCAGGAACATTCATTTGCATTTGCTCGCTTTTTCTGCATGCTGACATGCAAATATCCAGAACACCCTAACAGATTTCCATTCCGAATGGCTCATGTTAGTGGCTGAGAAGCAGCCGAGCATCCTTCACTTTGTGTAGTTCTCTTTCTTCTGCCAATAAAGCTGGAATTAATTCCTCATCTGGCTAAACCCATTGCAGGTGAAAGCTTTTCAGACCTTGAAACATGTTTCACATAATTAATACAGCAGCTTCCCCAAGCACTCCAAAAATCTTAAAAGAAAAAAAAAAAAAAAGGTGCAGAAAAGCCAGAGAGAACAGACAGCAACTTACTTAGAAAGAAAACCTGTGTGGAAAGTTGGCAGCCTTTGGAAGAGGAGCTTCCCTAAGGTGAAGACTGTTGCCTAAGTGCAGGACAGTTGGAAATGACCTGTCTGTGCTTCAATTCCAGATTCAGTTCAGTGCTGTTCACCCCAGCACATCTGTAGCAAACATCAGGCAGAGCCAGCACACTGACTGCTCAGGATCTCTGATTTTGGAACTAGTTCAGAATTAGCTGTGTACTCAGAGCTTCAATTATAAATGATCAGCAGTGATAAGGGACATGCCTTATTCCTCTAAGACACAGAGAGGAGCCTGCCTGAGCTGTTGTCCTGATAGAAGTTCTCCTTGATAGCCAGTACCAAGTAACTTATTTATGTGTCTCAGGACTTTCAGGGTGCTTAGAATATGGCTAGGATGTTTTTCTGTGCTTTTTGAGAGGTGTTTTTTTTTTCTCTCCACGGTACTGGTTGTAAATTTGGTCATACTTTCTTTCTTCTTTGGAACCTCTGGCCTTTGACTTCCTCATTGCATACCTAAACCCCTTTCCCAAGCACATGGGTTTTCTGACAACTCCAGTCATCCCACCTGGAGACTGACCTGCCAGCTCAGTGGGTTTGGAAGGAGCCTCCAAGGTATCCCTCAGGCTCTCAGGACACACTGTGCAAGCTCAGCTCACTCCATTAGGATTTACAGAAGACAAAGGAAGTCTGTGAAGCCAGAACCATTGGGATGTGAGGAAGAGGATGTGATCACTTGGTAGATCAATCAAAGGCTGGATGTGTTTGTCAACTGATACAGACAAGGAATGACTTTGAGAGGCAAGAGTCAGTAAACTTAGTTATGAATGCAGAAAGATAGGGCAAAATGGAGTAATTTTTTGTAGCCCCAGAGGGAGAATTCTTGCTGGAAACTGCACCCAAGGCTGGTTTGGCAGATGAGCTTTCCTAAAGGGCAGAGATCCTCCTAGGCCTCCCACCTGCTTTCAGTTTCAGTTCTTCCGACTCCTCAGAGTTTTTTCATGGTGCAAGAACCAAAAAAGACACACATGACCCTTGCTTTCCTACTGTTCCTTCCAAACTCTGCTAGATGGGTTAATTTTACTGTTCCTGTTTTTATAGTGGTTTTGTCTCAAGCCTGGCAGATCCTAAAGGTCCCCTTACCTGTGATTATACAGCCAGAACAGACACCTTTAGGCATATTCTACCTACCATAAGGAACAACACACCCAAATCACTGCTGGTGTTTAGACTCCCACCAACTTGTTTGGGTGTCCCCATGCAAGGAAAATCTGCAAAAGCCAAGTCAGCATTAGCAGAGTTCCTCTTGCCCTTCCTTTATCTGTAGACAGAGACATAGGTCCATAAACTCAATGTTTAGTTAAAACATAACTGCTGGTACTGTTAAGTCATAATGAAGAAAATGAAGCAGAGATCAAAAGACTCAGTTTTTTGTGGACTTCATTTTCTTCCTCATCTTTGCACTTTGGTCATAAACACTGCTGTTCCCCCTCTGCCCTCCTGTTCCCTATACTGAAGATTAAGTTGGGAAATATTTTAAGAAAAGACATGAGTATACAGAAGGGAGTATTAGACTGTGACCTTATAGCTGCTTTTGAAGTTTTTGAAGGCTGCATGGCAAATGTTCTCAGTATTTCCAAATTCTGAGAAAAAGAAGATTCAGAGATTGCTCTTCATTAAGAGAAGTGTGCTAACTAATTGGCCACATGTATGTTTATTCCCTCTCTCTCATGCATGCACAGCCAGAGCAAAGCCAACACATATATTCCAAGATGCCTGAAACAAATAATGGACCCACAGTATTGCCTGAATAGCTACTGGCATGGAATGAAAAGTAAACAGCAAAACAGGAAAAGGAAGGCTAAAACTAGATTAAACAGATTGCTGCATTCAAGAGTGTTCAGTCATCTGGGAACTTAATGAAAAAAAAAAAGAGTTGAAAGGAAAAGTTAAAACAAATAACATACAGGCCTCTCTTGTATTTTTGAAAATCCCTCACCAGCTGTGGGGTAAAATGCCTTTAACAAACTGGCACAGAGGATAAAGTGTAGATGTACAGAATTAACCTTCCATGCACTAAGGTAAGCAAAATACCTGCTCATTCCTCATCACTGGAATTCAAATTACACCCTGATTGTTTGGCAGGAGCTGGAAGGAAGATGTCAGGGACCTAAAAAAGGAGTTTCTTTGTCTCAGTTATAGGGGAGGGGAATAAAACTTATCTTGATAAAAAAATATTAGTAATAGAATTTGTGCTGCATGTATGTAACACAGTATGGCTTCGATTATCTGTGAGAGGAGGTGTGCAAAAAAAAAAAAAAAAATCAAGGTGATTTAAAAACCTGGCCCATCACCAAAACCAGCTAGATCTCTCACTGTTTCTATCATTTGAGGCCAAAGTCTCCTGCTGAATACTCTAGTCCTTTTTAATCCTGATTTGGATTTGAACTCCAACCCTAGGTCCTAGAATAAATCAAACCCAGATCTTCACATGTTCTTTCCAAGCCATTTCTGATGATAATATAACCTCTATCAAAATAACCTGGCTTTGCTTCTGCAACAATTTCCAAGAGCTACAACCAAGAATTTTGCTACTTCCCTGACTGACTTCACAGACATACCTTTTCAGGAGAGCTGATCCAGCCAAAAAGAGAAATCACAGACTCCTTTCACCACTGTTTTAGGTTTTTACATTTGGAAATATGAAATCTATCATAGAATAAAGATTCACTTGGGACAGCCTGTTGGGTCAGTTAGGCAATACTTCTCCATCTAGTCTGATCTTCAAGAGATGAGAATCAAACCAATTTGTCTGCAGTATTCTTTCTGCTGTAGTCCCATACACTCAAAAAAACTTCTTGGAGAGAAATGTGTTGCTGCCTACCAGGCAGAAAGCACAGAATGAGACTTTTCAACTAAGCTAAGGAGAAATGCAGCTGTTGTGGCCCTGGTAGGATCATCAAACCAATCTTATAGACCATTTTCACCGTGGAGTATCTTGCTTTTAGAATCAAGGTGTTCTCCTATTGTGCTACCAAGGGTATTAAGTTTGGGCAAGTGCTGTCTCTCTGATGGGTTGTGTCACACAGGACACTTCCTCAGCCACAAATTCTTTTGGTCTAGGCCAGAGATCTTTCCATATGATTAGCCCAGCCTGGGCCAGTGAATCCCACAGTCTCACCCCCAAGTAGTTATGAGTGAACTTATTCAAGACCCAAATGCATCTCAGGAATTCAACCTCAAGGTAGCTAAGCCTACATTTCCAATGCTATTTTACACAAGACATAACTTTGCTTCTCCTTAACCAATGTCCTGCAGCCAGCATTTGGTTGACTTTTTTCTAACATTAACTGTATTTCAATTTCCCAGCACTGGAGATGTAGATAAAACTACACTAGTTTCAGTTCTTCTAAATTAAAGATACTACACCAAAACACAAATAGAATCTGCAAGGCAGTTATGATTATTTGTCCTTTAAGTATCCATAGTTATCAAAAGAGAGGGAGTACTTCTAAATACTTGTAAAAGAAATTTTCTTAACAAGCCAGTCTTACTGTTCCTATGTGGCAAAAGACTTCTATAAAATGCCCTCTTGATATATCCATCTCTGTGACTGGTTTCATTGCTTAAAACCTTTCACAGCATAACTCTGGATAGAAGATCCCAGGAAAGCAAGAAGCAGAATGTAAAACCCTCCTTGAACTCTGAGGCTGAGCAGGATCTCCTGCTCCACCCAGAGAGCCAAACTCTTCAGAAGAACTCCTGCAGACTAATATTAGCCCAAACTCCATTGAACTGGATCCTGGGTGGGAGCACTGGCAAGCTGAGAGCAGTGCTGGGGTGGTTTGTGCTCGAGCAGTCTGAGCTATCTGACCTGTAAATGAAGGGGAAACATGAAGTTGGGATAAGAAAGGGAAATGTGAAGATCTTGACCTTCATCTGTACAAATATTTGCCCCCAAAAGTAAAATATACGTTTCGGAAAAAGTACACATTATAAATGTAGATGTTGCATTGCCACCTACGTGAACCCTAGGCACCAAATATCAGTTCACAGAACTGGACACAGCCCCACTACATACACAAAATTATCATAACACAACAGTGGGCTGATATATAGCAGTAGGGCAGTGACTCCCTGCTTGCTATAATTTTCTTTTCCTGAAGATTCCTGGTACTGGTACTATAGAAACCACCTTAGGATATTAAACCTCTGATATGTAATGCTTATCACTGCCTCTCTAACATTAGATATTAACCCATGGCTATGGGAACTGGGCCAGTTTTAACAACCACAGAGGACAAGTTTGCAGCCAGACTTGTCCCTTTCCCCCAGCTGCTCCCTCTGGTGCCTGATGGGTTTTTAGCCCCTGGTTCATGCATCCCCACATATTCCTTGCCCCCAAAATGCCTTAAGATCTGAAAGTTTAGCAGCAGGTTATTTCTCCTTGCACTCAGTGCTGAGCCTTCAGCTGCAATCCCTGCACTCAGTGGAATGCAGGTGGTAGACACCAGTCTGTAATTACTTCAAGGACTGCAAATAGAAGGGGAAAATACACTTAAGGAGATGAAACTCTGGTCCAAATGGAATCAGAAAGAATTCAGCTGTTTACGTGAACGTAGCCAGGATAACTCCTCTAGCCCAGATGATAAGAAGTTTATCTATACATTTACTCTTGTTTTCTGCCAGCAATAAACACAGTAAAAAGTCAGATAAAGATGTATCAAAGCAGCTGACTGTGCTACAAGAGATGATTCTCCTAGCTTCAGGCCACAAGATTATCTTCCACAAAGCAAGGAGTATGAAAGCCCTTGTGCAAACACTTCACGCCATTGTTTATTTTTCTGTATCACAGTTAATCATAAGCCTTTCAAAATGCTGAGCAGATATTATGGAAAGTATCCACTGTCATCACTGTGGAAGGTAATCACTGCTGGATTGGAGAGGTCACTTGAACCTCTCCAGTTGTGGCTGCATTGTCATACAAGGCAAGGCATCTTTTTTTCCCCCATAAAAAAAAAAACAACAACACATCAATGGGCAGGATTTTTCAAAAACTTCTTCCATAACAAGAGATGTAAACCATCCTTGACCAAGCACCACTGGTTCAAAGGCACCAAGAATAACCATAGAATCATTTAAGTTAAAAAAGACCTTTAAAGGTCAAGTCCAAATAACTAAACTAAAACACTGCCAAGCCCAGAGGCTGAAGGGGCATCAGCTTTCCTGCTGCTGCTGCTGGACCTGGCATCTTCCAAGGTTCTTCCTGCCTACCACATGGCCTGATACAAGGGGACAGAGAATTTTGCAGCTCACCTCCTGTCTCTTGGATTGTCCTGGAAACCTCTCCCATGGAGCCAGCACACCCGACACAGCCTGTGTGTCAGCAGGACCCAGCCCTTCTCCTCCTTACAGTGAATAATCTCCGGTTCATCCCAGGCAGCAGGAGCCAAATGGAAACATTTACCTCTTTGTTTATCCACCACCAGTAACAGAAGGTTTAATCATACATCCTCTGTCATTTATGCCCCAAGATTGGCACCAGAAATTGCAGGACAAGTTCAAGAGAGTTGTCAGCAGCATCCCTAGCAGGAGGAGCCCAGCCATGGCAGCAGGACCATTTTTCAGCTCTTGCACTGTTCTTTGAGCCAGCCACTGCCCTTGATTTTACAGCTACAAAGCCAGGCATCAGGGTGTAAATCAGCCCACTTCTGTCTCAGAGTCTGCTAGACAAACTCCCAGCAGAGGTGTGAACTTCCCCAATTAATCTTAATGAAGTGTTAACTTCAAAGCTGAGCTGCAGCCATTTATAGGTTAACAGAACCTTACAGAAAAAACCTCCCAGCTTGACTCGTTAAAAATATGGCTCCAAGGGGACAGGATTGGTCAAATGTAGGGGGTTATTCTGGGATCTGGAAAAACTCCCACTTCACTGGCAGCCTTTGCTCATGCACCACTTCCATTGCAGCTGCATTGTTAGGAGACCAAAGGGTCAGGCAGCCAGACTGGAAAAACTGTACAGTGAATACAGACTAAAAATATCATTGGAATGGAGCAGATGGAGCAAGATAAGGAGGCCTGGATGATAAAGGCTGTAAGGAATTGTGTAAGCTTACTGAGCCAAGTGATGACCTTGGTTTTACTGTCTTTCACCTTATCCAGATTAGTGAAGTGCTGAGTCAAATTTAAGTCCTGGGCCCAGACTTAATCTATATATTTCCACAGTCCTCATTGACCCAGAGGTGCAGACCTTTTACCCTGAAAAAAAGAGAGTATGTTCTTCAAGTTGCTCTGGAGATGCTTGCAATACTACTATTACAGCTTTTTCTATCACTTTCAGCCCTTGCTCTGTTAAAGCTTTGGGACATGTGAACCCACACTATGGACCCTAAATATTAGGGCTTTTGGAACAAGTCCTTCATTTGATAGTTCTATTTTCCTAATACAATGCAATCAAAGAAGTAAAGCCTTTGCAAGGAGATCTGACATGGCTCTGCCTGATTTGCAGCCAAGGAGCCCACTTCAAGAACTGGGGGATGGAGGAGGATGCAGTTTGGGGTAGGAGGCTATGACCCAGCAGTATGCATTCACTTCCTATTCTCAGCAGGAACTGGTTGATCTCTGTGCTCATTTGTTACTCTAAAACAGGAGAAATTTATTGAGCTGGTATAGCTGTAAGGACCATGGAAACAGACTGGGAGCCCCTTCCCTGCAACCAAGTTTTACCACATCAGATTTGCATGACTTATACACCCAGGCACTCCAGCAAGTGAAAACTCAGGTACCTCATTTTTAACTTTCAAAGGCAATAGGTAAAACATCTCCCCTGAAACAATTGCACGGGTCTGCTTGATAGAGCCCCAAAAGGCAAAGCTGTTGTGCTGAGTAATGCAGATTGCAGCTAAGATATAAGAGCTTAAATATAAAAGGGGAAGGATCCTTCCTGGCTCTTCATTACAAGTTCCCTTGAAGACCTCTGACTCAGCTGACTATTAATTGCCAGATCATGCCCACATTTGCCTGTGTAAGATTTTAAAACATAAAAACTAGAAGAAAAAGATTACATTAATTATTCCTGTTCTGAGAAGTTCAAGAGTAAGTGGCTCCATTGCCATGGATTCAGCTTTGTTTATAGTATTGTTTTTTTCTTCATTATTAGCTACTGTTAACCGAGGGGAAAAAAAAAAAAAAAAAAAAGAGTTGATTTCCAGCCCTGTAACATGGCTCTGACCTCCCATGTACTGCCAGTGGCAGCAGTGGAACACAACATTTACACAGGTTTGGCTGCCAGATGGTTTTAGGTCAGACAATACAGAAGGCAAGCAATAGTTCTTCCAGATCCACAGGATTTTCTACAGAATACCTCAAAGCCAGCTATGTTCACTAGGGTCAGGAAACAGGTTGGGTTTTGGGTTGGTTTTTTTTTCTTTCTTCCCCACATTGCAAAGTTATTTCATGCTAGCAGTTACTGGGTGTTCTTTCTCTGAAGCAGACAAATAGTCTGAGCATGGTGACAGCAGACACAGGCAATAGTGGGGCAGGACAAGAGGTCCCACTCCTTTTAGGGGCTGGGAGTCATCCTTGATGGGGGTAGGAAGCAGGAATTACACAGTTAGAAGGTAACTGTGAAAAAGTGGCCTTCCAGCAGCTTCAGGCTGTGAAATCTCTTGAGCTGCTGTGACACAGCCCAGTCATGACACCAAATTTACAGCTGTCAGGAAGTTCTTTCCTAGCTCAGGGAGACTCCATTTTTTTTCCCCCTTGGACTGGGAGGCTTAGGGCATATGACCCCCAGCCTAGCAGAGTTCTGCCTGCCTCTCCTTTGCCCTGAGAGCAGGAAAATTGCTGTCATTTGTGTCCCCAGCAGCACCCTGCTGATTGCTCACCCATCTCCCATCCAGTCTGCAGGTGGAGGAGTTGGAGCTGCACAGGTTACACCCCCTGAAAGCTTTAAGGTCAAGCTCCAAAAAGAGCTCAGCACAAAATAGCTCCCCATGAAATAATATTTTTCCAACCAATTCAAGGTCCAATTTGAAAGTCTGGGCAGGGCTGCAACCTCCCAAACCTGACCTCAGTATACAGATGGGAACACAATGGGATAGCTGTATTTAAGCTTGACGTGTCAGATACATTTTTACTTTTAATTGCATTCCTCACTTAGAAGACTTCATAGAGACCAAAAACCAATTACCAGCAAAAAATAATGACTCCACAATCTACAGATCGATTCTTAATGCTTAAAAAATTCATGCTATTTCTTCTCTAAATTATTTTCACTCCCATAGTAACAGGAGAAAGGAACAACGTGTCTCACAACAGAGCAGCTCTATTACACTGGGGAGAAACAGGTGCTTCCCTCACTGCTGCTCTGCAGGGCTGCCAAGACAGCTGTAAATAAGTTGTGCTGCTCCACTTTTCTCATTCTGATTTGTATAACAGAGCTCACAAGAGTTTAAACACATACCAATGAACAGATCCTTCTGGATACCAGATGACTGAAGCTACAGAGGCACGAGTTCTTGAGCATCCTTCATCTCCTAATTAATTTCAGTACTAATAAGCAGAAGGGGGGGGGGACACACACATGTGCCCATGCCTACATCCATTTCTGTAAATAAAGGTGGGATAACTACATGGACTGCAACCCTGAGACCCCAGAGGGGATGATGAAAAGGGACACGGTGCAAGTTTACAGTGCAAAGGGACACAGAGAAGAAAAATATGAATTATTCACATAATGTCCCTTCAAGAGCAATGGGGGTCATGCAATGTTAGCAGATACAGGTTCAAAGCAAAGATGATGCAAAGGACACTGTGGTTGCTAAAGGCTTAGATGGGGTCCAGGGTAAACCTGAAAAATCTGGAAAAGGGAAATCCATTTTCAGTTATTAAGTATAAAGCACCAGCTCTGGCTCACTGAGCTGCAGATGGTCTGAAGTTAAAGGAATGCATTGAGGAAATACCACTTCACCACTCAGCTACTCCTGACTTAATATTTGCTTCTGACTACTTGTGAGGGAGAAGCAAGGACCTACTGCTCCTTCAAGGATGGACACTAGGAGGGCTAGGATGGCCAGCAGGACCTATGTCTCCAACCATAGCCCATTTCCCCAGTACCTGAGCAAGGTGAAGCAGAGAGGTTCAGCCAGGAGTCCAGACCACGAAGCAATATCATGGTGATGAAACAGGTCCAAGGTCAATAATCCACAGGATCAAGTCCAGGAGTTGCCAGGAAGCACCACAGCAGCAAGACAGGACTGAAGCAGTGTCCAGAGATCAGCCTGAGGTCTGGACCTCATGACCATGAGCTCTAAAACTACATAGAGACATTATTAAGCTAGGGACAACAAATTCTCTACACACAACTGCTCAAAATTAAGAACCTCCAGGCTGAGCTTAAATAGAGGTGCTGGAGCCATGGGTATGTGTGGAAGTTCCAGGTGAGGCTGGTCAGGGCAAACAAAGCTTACTAAGGCACTCAAAGACTTGCTACCACTGCTGGAAAGCAGGATTTCTGTCCTTATAATATGTTATTCTCCTATATCACATAAATCCACATCCAAATGGATATATTAACATTGGACTGGCAGTGTGGAGCATCAGCCTCAGCAGCTGTGTCAACTGGAGGAATGGTGATATGATGGAGCCATTAATATTTAAGTAGGTAAGGACCAAGCCCTGAAGATGAATGCTCAGACTGCAATCATAGCACCTGCAGACAGGATTAGGACCTTATTAGCACTTTGCACAGCTCCACATATTCATGCTTCTGATATCCAATAACCTTGGCTTAAGTGATGCTGTACCCTGTTAACCTCTTCCTGAATAGGAAATTTCCAAAAGGCCAAATATATTTTTTTCTTTCCTTTGTCACATGTTCCATGTTACATTAAAAAGGCAAGGAAATATTGCAATATTTAATATACAGACCATGGAAAGGAGTTTGTTTGAGTTGTCTGTTAGAGTTACAGAATAGGTACTGTACTAATGGTTCCCAGCCTTCCATAATGTGGCCTGGATTTTTACAGGCTGTGGAAAGCCAGTCTTTATGTGGATCATGGGCAATCATGTGAAGCCTTGCATCTCTGATCACACAACACACTCTGGAAGGGACAACATTTATGGCAAAATAATGGCAGTTATGTCCTTAACGTGTTAAGCTGCTGAAAATGAGAACACTAACACCCAGCTATCCATTCTCTCTCTGTGGACCACTAATGATAAATTTACTAAAGCTGTTGACCCATGTGAACATACAGTCCTGTACTTGATAACGTGAGTCATTCAGATGGAAATTTTCTACTTTGAAATTCTATGACTCTAATTAAGAGCATTTTAAAAAAATCTTACTTGCTTCATACTTTTTTATAGCATCTTTGTTTTCAACATTACCTTTGTGATGTGTCCATTTGTAAATAAAGGGTAAATGAAATAAAGAGAGTTCTATCTGAAAAAAAAAAAAAAAAAAAATTATTGGCCTAAATTCATAGGTCAATATCCCACACCGAGTATTAAATTAACAAAACAGTTGTTTTTCTTTTTCTTCCTACAGATGCAGTACTGAAGGCTTAATTAACAGTGCCATTGCCATAATGGCAGCACAGGGTGTCAAGACTTTTGTTGTGTCACTAAGTTGGATAAATGAAGTGCACAGGAGAGTCTGAGGACTCAGCACCCAAAGAAATTCTGGGGCTGCTGAAATACTCCGCAGACGTGGCTGACATGACACTGAATCCTACCACGACAAGCTGTCTGTAAGGACATGGATTTGGCCCATCAGCTCCAGCACTTCATCCCCATCCTGAAAAGTCCCTCAGAAATGGAAAGGAAAAAAAATGGGAGGGATGGACTGCAAGTGACAAAATGCAGAGGCAGTAATGACAGCGAGTCTGAAATGTGCTACTGAAGACAGTGCTGTGGATGGAACTCCTAGATGGAAATGGCAAAGCCAACAGCTAGCTGGAAATGGAAGACTGGTCAGGAAAGGGAGAGAAGTGACCAGAACTTCTACCCACAATTTGATCTGCAGGCAAAGCAAAAATGTAGATTGTATTAGAAAGAGTCTGACCATCAGTGCAGTGTGTTTGCTGTTCCCTGGGCTTTGGGTTCCAGGCTGACATTCCATTTCCACAGAAAAAGCATTGTACCTACAGACAATAAAAGCCATGAAACAGGAGCTTTACATGAGCACGGCCATGGAGCAACTCTCTTTCAACAGCTTCTTGCTAGCTTGCATTCTGCCTTTCTTGATTATTGCAGCTTCCTCCCCAGCCTGCCCTGGTTCCTGGCAGGATGCAGTGAAATGCAGTTAAGATTTTTATCCAAGGCAGTTTTTATTCCTTGGATTGTTACCACCAGCTCATTCTGGCAGGCTGCAACATTTGAACTTGCTTTCCTAATTCTGCAACCGAACTGTCTGCACATGGAAAAAAAAAAAAAAAAAAAAAAAAAAAAAAAAAAAAAAGCATTATTTCAATCTATTATTTTATAACAATACGTTTATTATTGTTATAGGAGTTTGCCTGGGACAGGATGAGCTAGATATGGTGGGTTAGTGGGTGTGGGTGCTGCAATGTGTTGTCTGTGCAGCTGGGGATGGTGAGGCTCTGAAGATAATTCCCTATAAACATCACACTGTCCCCCACATTGTGCCCAGGCTTACCCTTTCTGCTAAGCAGCACCTCAGTCCCCTTTTGTCTTAATTCAGTCAGCACTTTTTCTGGCAAAAGTTTTATACATTGTGGCAATGTACCTCTCCAACATCTTTTCTGCTTTTTCTCCATCACTCCCAGTCACCAACTCAAAGGCTTTTTTAAGACTCAGTGATTTCATAGACATTCAAAATGCAGCTGCCATGCCATGCTCCAATGACATAAATCTAGTGTCTCTGTACTGGCTTTCCCAAACCATCCCTTTTTCTGGCTTTCCTAACCCACCTTGTATGTGAATTCATCAGGGAGGTGACTTCTGACCTCTAAGAGGTTTCATCTCCTTGTCTTGAAGTGTGTCTCAGGGTCTCCTCAGGTTTGTGGCTGAGATGAGGGGAATGGTGGGGAGTGATGGGGTTGGATGGGAAGAGATGTGGGGCAAAGTGGCAGAGGATTAAAAACTGGGTTTTATCATCTTAAATTGTAGCACAAATATTAAAAAATAAAACTTTTTTTTCTTTTTTTTACCACTTCCCTCCTGTATTATATGTTTTATAAATTAGGGACTCAGAATACATGGTGTATATAAATATACTCTCATCTGGATTAATTGTTTAAAGACAGACCCACCCAGTGAATCGAGTTGAGAAAAGGACCTCTTTTTTTCCTTCTCAGAACTGAGTTCTTCCAATTTAAAACCTTTTTATAGGTTAGCTGCTATGGAAGCTTCTCTACAGAAGATTTGTCAGCTCAGTGGCTGCTTCTGCTTCATGTATTCTTATTGTTTTACAAAATTATCTCTGGGGATAATCCTGGATTTCAAGAGCTGATGGGCTCGGATCAAGTACATGAGTCTGGGATGAGAGCATTAGAGACTCCTCAGCCTCAGCTCTGAGATGTGAGCAGCAGGGCTGTCAGGAATGGGAATAACTGGAATTTATAGCAGGGTGATGGTGATGTAATTTGTACAGCTGGGACATCACATGAAAGCCAAAGCAAAATAAGAAACAACACATCCACAAACACAGACACACAGAGACGAGCGGGAAGTTTCACCTCAGGAAATCACTGTGGCTCTGTGTTCCTGACAGTAATGTGTCTGCAAATGTCACCCAGCAGCAATCCATCACCCTGTGAGCAGCCCCAGAACACAGAGACAACCAAAAGGGTGATGAGAACAAGCTTGCCAAATACTTTTGAAACAAGTCAGGGATTGGACCCAGGGTCGGGAGAGAAATTACGCAATGAAATGAAAAGCTTTTGCAAGAAAACCAAGACTCAGGGAGGAAGTTGCTTGTGCCAGTCCTGGCCACGGAGGAGAAAGCTGTTGCTCTGGGAAGGACACTGAAATGGGATTCAATGTTTGCTTCTCCTTCTCTACTTAATATCCCAAGCAACCAAGTGTGTCCAAGCTGGTCCTCAGACCCAAGGCTTCCCCTGTGGGAACCACCTCTGTCTGAAACCACTGAAAAGGTTTTTAACAGGTATATGTGGCACGGCAGAATAATTTCTCTGCTACAGAAAGGCCCCTTTTTGTTCTTTGACCTCTCCTTACAGCACATCTCTGTGGTCTGCCATTAGAAGAAATACCACTTTGATCTTAATTATAGACCAGCAATTGGAGAAGGAAAAAACCACATGTCCAGGGAAACCCAATTGCATTCTCTTCTCCCTGTGTTCACACCTTCACTGCTCCCTAAAATGGGAGGAGGAGGGTTGGTAGACAACGCCAAAGGGTCCACCCTTAAGGACACATCACAAAGGACACAGATGCACAGCTGTCCTAGGAGAGACGAGAGCCTCCAGGGACCCAGCACTGGAAGAAGCCTCTGGGGTTTCACCTGCTGATGTCCTACTCCTTGTGTCCTGACATGGAGCCTCCGTTGAGAACCTGCTGAAATTCAAGTGCCTGCTCAGCCCTGGGTCCACTTCTGGCTTTACTGGCCAATTTGCCAATCATGATGGTCCTCACAAGTCTATGAGGAAAAGGAATTACAACAGTAACCAGAGGAACTTCAGAAAAGCCTTCCATGAGGCACCAGGGACTGAAAACCATCACCAACAAGGGCTAAATTAGAAAGAGTGGAAAACTCTGTATCTTTCTTTGTTTCTAAATTTTTTTTTTTTAATGTAGTTTTGTTTGTATCTTTTTATTGTTTGCCACAATATATGGATTAAAAGGATGGATGTGGTTGGTGGGGCCATACACTGCTCCAGGTGGGCTGAAGAAGGGCTTGGCATGGTCAAGTACTCAAAGAATTTTAACACGTTGATACTGGCAAGTTTATTTAATACACTGACCTCAGTTCCTGTTGGCTAATGTTAGTGTTGGCACAACTAGGCTGCTGAAACACTATACAGATGTCCTCTGGTGATCCAGTCCCTCCCCAACACTTGTAACTATCAGATACTCAACTCTTTTTTCCATGGTTGCTCTGGTTGGTGATTCACTGAAGATTATTTACACTGGTTCTCCACTTCCTTTTGTAACGTTTCTGAGCTTCTTACCTAACCCAGTACTTTCTTCTCTGCCACTCTCATTATTGACCAGGCACAATTTCTCCAGGATTTCTTGCTGCTTGCAGAAGGAGGGCTGGGCCAGGAGCACAGCAAGCCCATGGCTGATGTCTTGGCCATCTGGGGCATGAGGAAGAGCATCATGACAGCAGTGGTGACTGCCACACTTCTCAGCTCACTAGTTCATTTTTAATTGCTCCAAATATTTCAGCTTGCTGGAATTTTGTTTTATTTTTTCTTCCTTTTTTGTTTCTTCTCTATGTGCTTTTTCTTCTAACTAAACCTTAGTCCTATGCAGGTGATTAATATTCACTAAATGCAACCCTGGAACATGACTGTAAATTTAAGCTCCTGCCTGTTTTAAACTTCCATTTGGAATATTAAAATCAAATAATAATTTTCTTATTGGAGTTTAAACAATTATTGTCCAGTGTTTTCACTTCTAACAGCTAAATTTTGCTACCTTCCTCCTCCTTCTAATGATGTTCACATTTTCCTATACTCAGTGCTAATAAAAAAAAATAAAACAAGCAAGACATAGATGTATAAAAGGAATGGGTCCTTATACATGCTTGCTGTTGAGTATTCAAGGAAGTATGAAAAAAAGCAATGTATAGGACAACTACTGGCTGTAAGACCTTCAAGGCATGAATAAGAGTGGCATCACATGGTGGGAACACTTCTCATTCTTTTGACAACAACCTCTAGCATCAACATAAAGTCCAGAACAGATTTTAGTTGCTCTGCTTGCCCCCATAGCAGGTCTTTTCAATCCCTGGAAGTGTTGAATGGGGTTTGGAGCAACCTGGTCTAGTGGAACATGTCCCTGCCCATGCAGGGGGATTGTAACTAGATAAACTTTAGTGTCCCTTCCAACCCAAAACAAGTTTGGGATTCTATGATCCTATGATTCGGGAGCATTTTCAGCATTTTAGCATTGTTCTGCAAAGCCTGTATGTATGGAGCAGAAAAATAGACTGTAAAAGGATGTGCTGGAAGCAGTTTTAGTCCCCTGGCTGTGTCTGGAAGGAGAAACTTGTGTTTCATAGCATTCAGATAGTTCCTCAGCCTGGGTGTGTTGTCTGCTCAGTGCCCAAGTTCCAGGCTTTTCTCTGTAATTTCCTTTTTATGGGAAGGAAATTTTTAAGTGTGGGCCAGATAAAGGTCACTGCGTGCTATAAGCAGAATCTGGGGCAGGATAATCAAGAACGAAGACCCTGGGACATCCAGTGGCATGTCCCCACAGCTCAGTCAAATTGTCACCTACCAGTGGTCCTTATTGTCCAGGAGGGACAAAGCCCCTGATGTGATCTGCAGAAACCAGGCTGCTCCCATGGTGCTGACTTTTCTCTCATTTTCAGCTGCTAGAACACATTAAATCTGCTTTTCCCCAGTATTACTCAGCCATGCAAGCCCCTGCTTTAGTTGCCATAGGGATGGCTTGTGACTGCCACTGGCAGGGAGCTCAAGGCCATCTCTCTGGTGATGTGATGTCTGCTGTCAGTGAGTGAAAGCCCTTCCTCATTTGCATTTCACAGCCACAATGATGTTTATTGCCAGCATCCGAGCAGAAGAAAAGAATGATTTGTTTTACTTAATTTTTTTTTTTCTTGCAGGCCACTTATAATTCTATTTTATATCCTCTTTTGATAGCAACCAACATGAATCACAGCTAGAAATGCACGGTCTGAGGCAAGGAATACACTGTTGACCTTATCTCCAGTCTAAAGATATCACACAGATTTTCAAGACATATAAAGCCTAAGGAATTGATCTATGCATGGAGGGAGTGAGAACTGATCTGTCTGTGATGGTTGGCAGTGGTCAATTGTGTACTCCAAAAAGCCTTCTCCCAGAATGGCATTAATCATTTATATGCAACAGAAAATGAGGAAAGCAGCTTTTCTTCTTCTGCATTGTTAGAGTTTGCAGAAGAGTCTGTTGACAGCATTGCTGCTTAATTAAAAATAATTTCAGCCATAAATGTGATCCTTTAGGACAAGAAGTAAAGTGAATAATCCAAACTATGTGTGATTTGTGCTTCAGCAAACAGTTCTGGGGAATTTGTCCTTATTGGTTAAACAATATCAGCTAGATAGAAATATGAATTAAATATCCCAAGTTTCTGTAACACTGTTCACTATAACAACTCATCAGTGGTGCATCTGGTGCTACAGGAGGTCCCAAGGACTTTTGCTGTCTTCCAGCAGGATGGGAAACAGGAGGTTTTGTTCTGGCAATCTTGAGGGAGGGAATGGACTTCCCCTTGGTGCCTCCTCCCAGAAAGATAGCAAGAAAGTGGATTTGCCTGCTGCAGAGCCGTGGCACACAGGAAAGGCAGGAATCAGGCTTTGAGGGTGCAAAATAAAAACCAGGGATCAGCTGTTTCAGCATGCAGAGACTTTTCTGCCCAGGCTAAGGGAAAGGACAGTGGCCACACGCCTGCATGGTCTGTGGCATCCCTCCAGCTTTTTTTTGTAGGCAGTGGGAATGTGAATGTCAGAAAATGTAATGGATCTTGATAATACCCAGTCCAGGGAAGGCTGGATGAGTTTTGCAGCTGAGTGGTTTTAGCTGAGCTCTTCCTGGAAGGAGAGGAGTGCAAATTCCCATACGCTTTTGATTAGGAATTTGTCTTCCACATCGGCCTCTGAGATGATGGAGAAGACAAAGTGTAACTGGATGAATGGCTCTTATTAGTGACCTCTGAAACCACCTTTCCAACTTCTTTCAGATTAGTTCTCCAAATTATTCTGGCAGGCAGTAGGGCTGCCTTCCATTTCTTGTCCACCTGAGCATATTTAAGTCAGGCTCTATCTAAACTGCAGGAGCAGCAGTAATTATGGATTACATCCAAGAATGCAACTTTGTACGTTTTTCCCTTATATCCTGGTCTCCATGGGAAAGAAATACAGGCAATTAGACTCCATGCAAGTTGCCAGCTGAGCAAGACAGCACAAAAATAAAGAGTATCTCACATGCAGTCCACATGTTTCTAGAATCAACACCAACCCAATCCTCTTGAGAAAACAGTTGTCATCATTTCTTTGTGGTTCTCAATTGGTCTTAATCACTGTGTTCCCCTTGTATCTTGTCATAGCTTTCCTACTCCATTGCTATATTAGCTTTTTCCTCTTCACCTCGTTTCACCTTCTGATCCACCCATCTTCTCCCCTCCCTCCCCTCATTCTTTACCATGCAACTCCTCACGTAGGTGAAAAACCACACTCTTAAGGTGCAGCATGTCAGCAGGTGGCAGAGGAACAGAGGCTGCATCACAGGGCAGAGTGGAAAAATTGTTCTATACCCAGGAAACCAACACTAAGACTGTCAATGATGAACTTTGAAGAGCTTTGAAACACCCACACTATCAAAAATGGGTTCCACTGATTGATTTAGGAAGGCAAAAAGCTTTCAAGCTTGACAGATCAAAAAGTAACAGATACATCTGTGAGAAATACCACGGCTGAGTACAGTACTTGAAACCTGTTGAGATGCACTTGTCCTGCTCCTGGTAGGACAGTTTGTGCTATATCCTTGACAACTGTGAGGCCCTTGTGAAGCAGGAGAATACAGTAGAATAAACATTTCTAAAGTGTGTGCCTCACAGAGAAGCAAAACTATAATAGAATCACAGAATTACAGAATGGTCGAGTTGCAAGGAGCCTCAAAGATCATCTACATCCAATCCCCCTGCCTGGGCAAGGACACCTCCCACTGGACCAAGCTACTCAAGACCTCATCCAACCTGGCCTATTCTTGCAATTCAAGTCCAGGAAAGCATCCTAAACCCTCTGTGACTTGTACTTTAGGATGTGCAGTGTACACTCTGTAACTGCTCAGGCTGGGCTGTTTTCTGCCTCCAGCTTGCCCAATGTCTGAATAGAAAGCTTGGTGAAGGCATCACAACTTTCCATTGAGAGACTTCACATCTTGCTGAGAGGTTGATTAACATTTTTAACCCTCCTGACTCTTGACGTATTTGCTCTAATAGTGTCTGCAGACAAACCTGGGAAGCTCAGTGGTGAACAGTCCCTTCCCATTTCATGTGGATTGCTGGCACTTGGAGTAGACACTTACCAGCAGCTGGGAGCTCGGAGATACAGTGTCTATTCTTTCCTTTCACATTTGCCTACAGAGCTGTAAATGTCAAAGCCTTTCAAGTGCCCCTCAAACAAAACGAGTTAGTAAATCAGCAAATGTGGCACTGCAGACACTCATGTGGTGCATGTTAAGCTACTGTACTCCATTCACTTCTTTATCCCATGGCTCCGTGAGAACAGGGAGCTGGCTCAGGCACCAAGATGCCTTAGTCATTTTGTTTGTTTTTTTCACATGGCTACTGTTCTTGTTTTGCCTTTTTTTTTTTTTTTTCTTTCTTTTTTTTTTTTTTTTTCTCCAGAAGCTGCGTCAGATGTGCTTAGCATTCAACTAGACACATGGGATGAAAAGGGTATTTTCCCTTCACTGATGAAATATAATTGAGCCCACTCATAATGAACTCACATGCCAAATAATGAAACTTCATTTGTGTGACTGAGGCCCTTTTCTGAACCCCACATTTCCCATTCCCCTTAGGGGATGTTTGATGTGCATTTCCACCAGCATCACTGAGATCACAACTTGGCACATCAGCTTTGCTTGAAAATGCCAATCCTCCATTTTGTCTATACCAGAGAGAAGCAAGATCATAAAGAGAAAATATAAAGAGCAGGAGCAATTTAATTAGCAACCAGTGTTATGTTCAAAAAGCCCTGAAGAAACCATTTCTTTAGCACAGAGTTTTTCCCAGTCATCTCTTCCTTCTGTTTTTAATACAGTGTGTGTATTGCTGTGACTCATGGTTTACTGGGTGTCCTCTTTGCCTTCGACCTGTTTAAAGTTATCTACAGCAAATTCTCCAGGAAGCTGCCAGTTTTGGCACAGCCCTGCAATCTATTCCCTTGGAAGCTGGAAGGGCCTTGTTAAAGAGCAAAAGAGCGTAAGGCAAACATTTGTATTGTGTCTTTGGGGCTCCTGCAGAGATAAAACTCTCCCTTTGGTTCGAAGATGGGAAGATGCCCCCCAACCTCCTTTATGTGCAAGAGTTGTGGATAAGCTGAGGACTTTGCCATAAGGTCTCTGTGTGACTTCATGTGAGTATCTGGAGAATGTCAGAGCTCAGTCCCTGAAGATAAGGGAGAAGACTCGGCCCCAGACAGGGGAGATGTGGAAGGAAGGGTGGGCTGTGCTCTCTGTACATGCTGGATTTTAGGAAAAATAAATTTATCGTGCACTTATTCAAATCTGACTTCCTAAAGCCAGGCATTTCTGTCCTCTGAGCTCTGCCCCAGGGGAGCTGGTGTGCCAGAAAGTCAAACCATCTGAGAGGGGCTCAGTGTCTGAAGTGAGGGATATGGATTTTCTGAGGTGGAATCGATTTGGGATGTTTGGGGAATCAGAAAAAAACCAAACCAAAATGAGACAAATTTTAATTTGACCATGCTGCCTGTTACCAGCCCAGATTTCCTCAGCTAGGGTGAGGTCTAACCTGAGAGCAGGCTGCTTGCAATCCCAGGGTTCAGTGGAGCCATAGGACCTTAACACAAATTAATTTGGGGAGAGATTCCCCTTTGTGACTGCTGTCTGCTTTTGGTCTCACAGGGAAATAAATTGGCATAAAATGTACCATGTTTGAAAGGAGTACTTTCAGCTGGTACATGAGTCAGGGTCTCACTTGGACTTAATGGCGCTGAACAGCTTCCACCTGGGACCTCACCCACACCCTACTCATGGCCCTATTTAAGCCCAGCTCAGGCCCTTTCCCTTCTTTCTAAGCTGTGCTATGGCCCTGCTGGTCTGCACCCTGTTCTCCTTGCATATTAAGTGCTTTGTCTTTCCAGGAAGCACAGAAAAAACATCTTTTTCTTCATGAGCTGGGAGAGGAATTGCTTAAATCAGTGAGGACTTTCCCCAGACTGTCAAGTTGCTGGAAGCCCTACTAGTCCTAGGAGAGCATCTTTCAATCCAGGTGAGTTAAAAGCATGTGAGCTGCCCCCATGTGCCTCAGAACCCAGGTTATGAGAAAGGGCATCAACTTGTGAGCTCTTCTAAATCCAAGATTCTATATAATGACTTCTGGCTTACATGGCATCTCTTTCCTGCTCTGAGGTGGTCAGC
Organism: Phaethornis superciliosus; assembly: GCA_023637945.1. Classification (NCBI taxonomy): domain Eukaryota; kingdom Metazoa; phylum Chordata; class Aves; order Apodiformes; family Trochilidae; genus Phaethornis; species Phaethornis superciliosus. The sequence goes on from JAJQWJ010000010.1 coordinate 20,467,772, forward strand.
CTGAGACAGGCACAATACCTGAATGCCAGTTTCTGTAGCTGTCACTCTGCTTTCAATTAGAAGCAATGTTTCTCACTACCTCTTTTCTTAGCAAAATTACTGTTGGTGAATATCTTTCTTGTAGGCACAGACTTTAACTCTTTGGAGTGAATGTGTAAATTTAGTTGATGGGAAATTATCGTTTTACCAAGTGAAGCAGACAGTTTGATGAGTAAATCCCAGCCCCTCAATTAAAACTCCTGGTGGGTCCAGCTGGTGACAAAGCACATCTCTCAGACCCAAGGAAAAATGCCTGTACCCTTTGTGAAAGAACTGTGTAGGCTGAGCAGAGCTCTTGTTAGTTGTGTTAATCTGAGAATGAAATTGAGGTGGAGACAAAGGCTGGGAAGGTGTCTGGGAGCTCCCCACCTTTCCTGGCTGTAGTTTGGGCAAGGAGATGGGTGCTGCTGCCCCAACACCTGAGACCATGGGGGAAGCAGTACTAGGGAAGATCTTTAAAACTCCCTGAGCTTGAGTTTTTAAATCCTTGGCTTTTCTAAAGTATCATTTTATTGGTGCTGCTCTCTGGCTTCTCACTGTATTGACTTCTCAGGTTGAGGCAGGTCAAGTCCTTTCTTCCTCCAGTCTTCTTTTGGAGCTTGCTTAGAGGTTAGACCAGGTTCACCCTGGTTGAACTCAAGCTGCTGGCTGATTTATCAGTAACATCTTGGGAAGGAGCACTTTGAGAAGACCTGTTGAGATGTAAATGGCATACAAAATAAAGCTGGAAGATCTAGCAATGCTCAGCAGTAAACTCTTGTTCCCTTGGAGCAATAGTCTGGGAGGTCTATGCCCAGGAGTCTCCTGGTTCCAGTCTTTACTGCAGTTAAATACAGCTTTAGCAGAAATCCTGACAGCAGCTACTCCAGCTTGGGGCAAGAGCAAGGCTGAGCTCCTTTCACTCCTTACTAGAGAGGGTTATCAGCTGCTGAGGATCAATCAGCAAAGAATTAAAGTGTGAGGATGAATAAACAGTGCTTGTCACAGGAGATGAATTAGTTGCTGGGTCCTGCAGCCTGGTTCCCCTGCAGTCATCTGCCTTCCCCTGGGCCTCTGCAGGGACTGGGAATGAGAGGCAAACTCTCACTGGAATCCCAAAGCAAATTACACAGCACTTAAAAGGAGGCTTGGGAGCCAGGCTGAAGGGCTGTTGGTTATTGCTGTGATGAAGCTAATCCAGTCCTAAGGAGGATAAAGGGTTGCTTAGCAATACTGCAGCAATGACTAACAATGCTTCACCCAGCTTTTACTGTTTACTAAGACTTTAATACTGGCTCAGTGGGTTTTTGAGTGGAATGTTTTTACTATTTTTGTAATGGCCTTTCCTCTTGAGAAACTGTCAAACTCATCACATATAATGAACAGGCAGCAGTCAGTAAGCATTTGATTGCTGATGATGTGTTGATTTTTTTTGGCCTGACCTCGTTTAGATTCCTTATCTCTACCTTCTCTTTCCCTAGGAGTTCTTAAATTAGCTACAGAGATTAGATTATTTAAGTGCTTTTCATTTAAATGTCTCCTAGTCTGTTTGTTTTTCCCAAACCACCTCTGGGCCCTCTAGAAGCTCATTTCTGGTACTTAAAGGAGAGGGGTACAGGAGAAGAGATTGTCTGAACCAGTCCAGAGTCACGTCTCACAGAAAGTTTTATCATGGCCTTCCCATTATCAGGGCAAGATGTATATTGTTCCATTTAATTATCCTTAGCAGCATTACTAGTAAGTCTCCTCCTTGATGGGAAGAGGCTACTGTGTAGGACAGTCGTATAATTTCCATTAAATGTTAATGGAGCCAAGTGCTCTATTCCTGGCTTTAGGTATTGAGCTGGAAAATGCAAGCACTCACTAAATCTGAGTCATGGTTGTCACTGTAGGAAATGTATAGTAATATTTTGGGGAAAGGAAAACACATTAAAGCTGTGGAGTGCATCTGGATTCTCTAAGCATTCATTCCCCTTAGCCGTAGCTACACTTTGGAGTTGCTGCTATCAGAGGAACAACATGGTGTAACCCCAGCAAAACACAGTTCCCATTTCCACTCTGCCTGGAGACTCCTGTGTGACCCAAGGCTTCTGTGGGACCTCTTGGTGCAATGGGGGTGAGCTCTGTGGGTCCCACCAGCCAGGCAGCCAAATCCTCAGAATTCCCCAGCAGAAAGCCAGAGCCTTTCTGCTCCAGATGTGAACAGGGATTTGGGTGAACCAGAAGTGTGTGTAGGGAAGGAGTTTTGTGGCAATGGGGTGGGTTTCCATAGGTCTGTTCATACAACAGCCATGTAGGAGCTGTCACTGTGGGACCTTTGCAGCAACCAGTGCTGGGGAGGGACTGGGGTCACCTGGGTGGGATGCAGCAGCCCCACAGAGGATGGGAAATTCTGAATAACTAGTTCTGCAGCTTTGCATCTGTTCTGTGGGTGTTCGGAGATGCTAGGAGATGGGATGTGTCTGTGGTCCTTGGGAACAGCAGTACAATTGCCAAGACTATGGAGGAGGCAATGTCTCTCAGTCCTTTAGTGTTCCTATCTGGAACAAATTGGGAAAGGAGAGGAGAAACTGAACACATTAGCAGAAGCTCCTGGTGCTTGCTTGGTGTTGAGATTCTTGTTTTAATTTTCACAGGACTTCATCATTTCAGATTCGTCAGCTGAGATTCTGACTTTCCTCTGGCACTGCTAGTTCCACTGCTAGGGAAATGCTGAATTAAATGTCTAAGAACTGAACTGGGTGAAGGCAGCAGAGCAGTCACCTTGGTCTGAGATATGGGGCACAGCCTAGTGTGGTTTCATGGACTTGTGAGGAGGGCACAGGGGCCGAGACCATCACCTCTTGGTTTTAGTGAGCTGAAACTGTGCTGTGCCAGCTGCCCTGTCACCTCTTTGTCCCTGAATCACCCAGGGAAGGTTTGGTGTCTGGACACTGGGGCACAAAGTCAGCTCTGCTCTTTGATATTCCTGGAGAGAAAATGAAGAAAGCACTTTTCTGACTGTTCTCTAAATTCATGGTCTAGCTGTAATCTCAACAGCACTGATGGGGAAAGCAAAATGGGAATGGACTTTGAAGTTAAAATTAATATTATAGTTGTTCCCAGCTGCATTATGAATATTACCCCAAAGCCCAGTTCCAAACCCCTCTGAATTTAGCAGACAACACTTGAAATATGAATGTTCTCCTCTAAAACCATGACTAGACAACAAAAGTGACTAAGATAAATGTTGTCTTTGATCCTTTATTAATGCTGTCAATTAGAGCCTAGAGGACAGGAAAGAATTAGTGGTGACATTTCTAGTGAGCTGTTAGTATCTGGATATCCCTAAGAGACCTTCAGGCTTCTTAAACCTGGAAAGACCTCATTCAGCTTAGATTTAAACAAGAGATTGACTTTGCCACTAGCCATAGTGCTGTTACTTAATGATGTGAGCTCCCTGTATCAGCACAGCCATTCCCTTGTATTTTATTGCTGATATTTTTATTGAGGTATTTGTCTATCTGTGGGAATCTTTCAGCACAGCAATTTCTGGATGTCTGCTTTTAGATAGCCCCATGGAGTGTTCTGGTACCTTCTTGGGATGTGTAGACTTAAAAAATCCAACATATTCATCTCTTCTACTCACTTTTTCCAAGCTTATCTTTCTCCATGCCCCTCAGTGTGCATATGTCTGACACTGGAGGTTTATCTGAGGCTTTTCTAACACACTCTGCTAAATATGACTGCAATCAGTCCATAATATTTATTGTCTGAGTGTATGGCTTCCTTAGCTTGGTAGCTGTGAGAGGAAAAGGAAGGCACAGTAACAACAATATGTGTGAGACTCAGCACATTCCCAGCAAAAAATAAACCTCTGTTTGGGAAAAAAGGGTGATGATGGCACTCCCTGTGAAATAAACTCAAATTTGGGGTAGGTTTTCTGTTATGAGTCTCCTGTTGGTCAATGAATTGGAATAATTTGGGAAATCTCCCTTGGCAGAGCTCAGGGACAGGGATGTCTGCAGCACTGTCAAGCTCAAACTCTTCCTGGGATCTGGGGCTTGGTTTTCTGTCTTTTAGTAATGTAAAGAAAACATCTGGATGTAGCACAGGGGTAAGAAAAAGCATCAGTAACCTTTGGTGGTTTCCCTGGGTGGGGTACCCAGAGGCAGTGGTGGAGCCTGCCTGAGGTTTATATTGAGGTTCCAGGCATCACCCAATGCTCCTCATTGATCCTTACCGACAGAAGGCTTGGGAGGATGATTTTTAAAATCAAAAGGGGTTTTAAACCCTGTATCTTTAGGAAAGGGAAGAAAATGTGATCTTTTCAAGAGAAAGAGGTTAGGAGAGAGAGGAAGAGCCAGGACTGATCTCAAGGAAGCATTCCTTTTTTTTTACCGGGATCTCCTGCCTGTACAGAGAAGAACAAGGTTCAGAGCAGAGGACTAGGCAAGCAGGGGGAGGGATTTTAATCCCACAAAGGTAGGAAAACATGTTTGGGTTATGTATTATTTGTCTGGCTTTTTATATTTCTTGTGCTGTTTGGTTTGGAGCTGGTCCAGGGGCTGTACGCGTGTCCCGTACCTTTGCCCTGCAGCGTGGGCAGGAGCCTCCCAAAGCACAGGGCTGGAGAGTCTGGATGGTTTGGTGAGCTGAATCATCTCCCCAAGGGATCAGACAGGCAAGGTGTAAGGGAATCAGTAGGAATATCTGGCTGGGAGAGGCACTGTCTCCTGTGGTGACAGCTGTTGGGGTGACTCGGGTACCTCGTGACATCTCACCCTTGGGACACCGGAGCTGGGGGTGAGGAACAGAGGGGAAAGTTCAAGACAGAGGGGAAAGTTCAAGACAGAGGGACAGTTTCTGGTTCAGACCAAGAGACAGCATTCAGTCCCAAAAAAGCCAGCAGACTTGTTGGGAAGTTCTTGCCTGACACCTGTTTATCCAGCCGCTGCAGACCTGCCCGTCTCTAGGCATACTTCAGCTGTGTTTGACATTTTCCCATTCCACTATGCAACTGTTTTTGGAATATCACTGTAAAACCCAGCCAGTGAGGTAATCCAAGTTAAACTGTGCTACCTTCCACCCTTGTTTTGAGGCTCTTTGAGGATTTTCTCAGACTGAAGCTTGTCTGTGTAAGTGCTACCAACCCAGACAGCTGTGGACTGTGGCAGAAAGTATTAAACTGGCTTTGCACTGAAGAAACCATTCTGTGTAATTATATTCTGGTCAGAAAAGGTAGCTAGAACACAGCTGAAGTTAACTGTAAGATCAATCAGGGCAGGCATTCCATACTGGGGAATTTTCCTAGAATTCCAAGAGATCAATTTCCCTGTGTCCATACTCATCTGAGGGGTGGATCCCTTTAAGGGTCACACAAACAGATTGTGGGTAGAAATGGGATGACACAGGGTTTATTCAGCCTAGATAATCACTGAGCTGTGTGTAAGAAAGCAGATACATGGGTTTTGTTTCACAGGGCAAAACCCCAACCCAGATCATGGAGCGCAACAGCAAAGTGATAACTGATGGTGGGATTGTGGAAAAGCTGCTGTGTGTCTCCTTCCCTTTCAAAGTGATCCTTTAAGGATCTATTTAAGCCCTCTGAGATGGGCCCTGAAGTAGTCCTCCCATATAAGTGCTAATTTTCTTACAGTTCTTGTTCCTGCTTACCTCCAGACATCTTTTGATAAGAGTGGTGCCATGGTTCAAGGTGGAAACTTCTCATTTTGTGTGAAGATGGTCAGTAATGAGGCTAAGGGTAGGTTTCCAATAAGGACAGAGGTACTCATGTCCCCAGATAGCTTTTTCTTCTGACTCTGTAGCAGAATTCAACTGCTGCTGACACCCTTCCCCTCCAAGACATATATTTGAGATATATAGAATAGGTATAATATATCTGTTTTTCAGTAAACCTTGGCAGTCCAAGATGAGTAAAAAAAGCAGCATCTGCTTAGCCCTTCTCACCCCAGGGTGGATGCTGGGCTCTGTTTTAGTGCCACCCTAATGCCTCAGTCCAGGTCTTAAACTCCTGGAAAGAGCCAGGATTTTAAACTTTTCCATCCTCTACCTGTGTTCTCCTCCTTTTGTTCTTCTGTCAGTTGCCCAGCTCAGCATCTGGAGCTTTGGGTCCTCTGAATTACTACATGACTTGCTCCATGTCTGGAGGCTCCAGTCCTTCCCTGTTACTGGTGTGACTGGAACTCTCCCTGGGAGGCAGACACCTATCTGCTATCTGCTCTGTGCCCTTCTGTTTTCTGTTGGGTCTGAGCTTCCATAAATGAGCCATATTAGCTCAGCTGAAATCACAGGAGAATATTTTGATAGGATTGGAAGGAAACTCATGATCTGTAAACTTCAAGGAAAAAAAAAACCCCACCACATTATAGCTGCTTTGCAACTGAATTGTTTATTGAGTTGGTGGAGTAGGTGCATGTTTTTCTCCTCGGAGGCTGTTCACACAATAGAGAAGTTTGTGTAACAAAAAGCTTTCAGAAAACATGCATAATTGTCAGGGTTTTAAATTTTTGAGGGTGGACATGTACCTTTTTTCAAAGGAACTTGAGAAGAATCAGCTTCATTGGATTCTGCTTCATCAGCTGTTGCCTTCAAAGGAAGGGCTTCTTGTTTTAAGAAAATACAGCCATTAACTGATCCCTGTATTTTTCTTTGATCTTTGCCAGCAATTTTTTTTTTCAAATTTCTGCTGTAGCCTTTCCTCACATACAGTTTGTGGCACGCTCACTTATTTGTTCCTGGATTAGTTTCCAATTATCAGAGCCAGTTACAAAAATTGCCATCCACTATGATAAAAAGGCAATTTTTGTAGAGCTGTAAAACCAGGCAAACACTGTCTCCTTTCATAGAATTTGGCTTTAACCTAAACTGCCCTGAAGGTAAAAAGATGAGATGAACTGCTCCTTACTTCTGACAGTCATTTGTAGTGAAATCTGATGTTCACACAAAGCAGGAAACACTTTGTCAGTCATAAATCAGGTGTTTTCAGGAGGAAAAAGGTTGCCAGGGGCCTTAATGATGTTTTTTTTCCTCTACCTGCACAGTACAATTAATGTCTGATGCTTTCTGAGTTGAGTCAAGAATAAAAGCTTGGACTTGGCTGGAATGCCAGGATTAGCTGGGAAGTGAGCGGGCAGCGTGGTGGTGGTGGAATGTGTGTTCCCCCCCAGAACCAGTTGTGCTCTTTACTGGGGAATGTGAACTTGTATAACCTCCCTGTGCACAGAGAAACACAACTGCACTGCATATGCTTGAAAATGTCCCTTAACTGCTGGTTTGTTGAGCCCACATTGCCAAGCCTTCAGTAAAATCCATAAGCCCTGCATTTTTGGTAACCACAGCTTCCTTAGTGTCTGTCCTGTATAAGTTTGATTTGGCTGTGCTTATTTACATGGTGTTATCAGAATTAAACTCTTCCATCTGTGTGTGGAACAAGTGGTCTCAGGTCAGCCTTCAGCATCAGGCACAGGCCATGGCATTTGGAGACAGTTCTCCCCTTCACAAACCCTCACACTGTTGTCACCCCTCCTGCTTGGTCACAGCCATACAGGAGCAGGGATATTTTGGTAGGCTGTTCAGCCTCCTTTTGCTCAGACTTAAATAACAACACTTATTTTTTTGCTTTTCTGGTGGTTCCATGGTAAATATTTGAGGTATAAAACATCTAAAGCAGAGACACAAGGATGGCCTGTTGAAAGCTGGAGTGCTGCTGATAATACTTTACTCCTGACTTGATAAACTTGTGGACTTTCTTTTCTAGAATGATATATATAATGCTAGAGTTATTTTTAAAAAGGCAAAATATTCAGTGCTGTAGTGCTGTTTAGCAGGACAAGTCAGGTGTGTTCATGAAGAGCTGGAAAACAGTGGTGGTGGAGGTAATATCACCTGGAGCTGCTGTAGCAAAATATTACATGGCATCTTTGTTGGAGTCCCCATGGTATTAATTACTCAAACTCATTTGTGGGCAATGACAGTTCAATAAGGGAGCATACTGAACTGAAACAGGAATTCCAACACTCAGGGAAAATAGCTTTTGGATGTTGCTGCTCCCAGGAGCAGAACTGCTGACTGGAAACTCCAGAGGTTTGGAAGGTGCCATAAAGCACTCACTCAGCTGAGCAGAGCATCACCCACTGTCATTCTGCTTGTGTTTAGGCTTTAATTCTGCTGCCTGCTCTGTGTGCAGATGGACACCTGCACTGCCAGCAGCCAGATGAGAGGAGTGACCTTGTTTTCTGCCATGCCTTGCATTCTTCTCCTCTATTTTGGTACAGCCAAGTGAGTGCGATAGTTCCAGACTGTTGTTAACCAAGACCACTGGAAACAACATCACTGCTTCCAAAAAATCTAAGAAACATCAATGTTTCTATAAATACCACACGGCATTTCCACGCAGTTTAGAAACTGCCATTGAATTATGGAAAGTGAAATTGTAACACAGGCTTACGTAGGTCATTAGCTATCAGGATTGCCAGACTTCCCTTGTCTGGAAGAGATAGTATCTTGGCGTGAACCACAGTTATTGTCTCTCTGGGCAAAAAGACCTCAGGAGGTGAGGTTGGCTGAAGCTGCAAGGAATTTTCCCTTCAGTTTCTCCTTAAGGGCTGGTGGATGGAAAGTGTAAGCAGCAGGAGAAAGGTTTTCAAGATGATGCTGACCCTGAGCCTGAAGAGGAGTAGGGTTGGGGAAAGGACAGTGGTGGCTTTGCAGGAGAACAGATGGGGAGATTGGGTGAGTGGGGGTGGTGGGTTCTCTAACAGAGTCAAAGTCAAGGGTGACTGAGTCAGCTGCAATGCAGTTGCAGGGGTTAAGGACACAGGTCCTTGTCCTGAAAGGTCAGTGCTCAAATCTGTAGAAGCATTGAATGCTGGTCTGTGAGCAGCGGCTCAGTTTGAAGGCCAGACTATCACACAGATTTATTTATTTTTTTTAACTATTTGGTGTTTTGTTGTTGTTGGGGTTTTTTTGAGTAATCATAGAACCATAGGATTTTCAGGGTTGGAAGGGACCTTTAAGATCATCTAGTTCCAACATCCTTGTCATGGGCAGGGACACCTTCCACTAGATCAGGTTGTTCAGAGCCCTGTCCAGCCTGGCCTTAAAAGCTTCCAGGGATGGGGCTTCCACCATCTCTCTGGGCAACCTGTGCCAGTATGTCACAAATTACAGAATCACAGAAAGTCAGGGGTTAGAAGGGACCTCGAAAGATCATCAAGTACAATCCCCCATGCCAGAGCAGGGTCACCTACAAATGCAACAACCCATATAATATTTTTACTTTGCTTTTGTAAATTAAGGTATTTTATGGTGTGTAAATATAAGCCAATGTGTGAGCAGGCTATGGGAAGACTACAGCTTGGTCACTTCAAGTCATGTACTGGCATTTACAGCTTAAAAATGAGATTTTACAGCACAGCTGTAATTCAGATCTCATACAACTTGTAATGAATCCTGATGATCATAATACTAGTGACATCACTTGTGTCAGACTGAATTCAACAGCTTTGTCTGTCTGCTGTTGGGCATGTGCTGAAACATTTTGTTCAGTCAGGACTTTTATAGCTTTTATTTTGAAGTCAAGGGTCTCAGGTAAGTGTCTTACCATTCCCTTCTACTTTTACCTTTGCATATATGCACGATACAAGTTTGTCTCAGTAAAATGGATACTGCCTATAGTTAAATATAATGGCAGTGAAATCAGGGCACTGCTCAGATTTAACAGCAAAATAAACTTTCCTGGTTCTTGAGGGCTGCTGAGAGGACTTTAAAACTGGGTGAGTTAAGATCCTGAGTGCAGTCTCTTGCATTCCATATGCTGTCAGAGAATTAATCCATCCATTTATCAAATTCTAACTGGAGGGCCATGCAGGGATCTAGGGAGGCTTTGCTGCTGGAGAACCTGGTGGAGGTAGTCACCAAAGCTTGTATCTAGAGTCTGTGTCAGCTGCTACTGCTTTGACCTGGAAATTTTCTTCTTGTCAAGGGCAGACTCCTAACTTTGTGCTCTGTACAGTCAGTGTAATCTGTGCAGGTGTTAATGCTGACATTAGGCTTGGAGATTTCCTTCATTGCTCAGCAATACATGTTCTGCCATATCTCTGACCCAGCCATTAAATGAACACTTCCTCTGAGGTTAACAGGGTGTCAATACCTAAAACATATTTTCCCAACGTCTGTGTAAAGCCTTTGCTATCTCTATTAGTCACAGTGCCAAAACCAGAAAGGTGTTCCTACTCACAGAGGATTCCATCCCCAACCTGGTGTAACTGGTCAACACCCTTCCACTGGTTCCTGTGGCTTTGGGCTCAACCCATGGGCATGGAACAGTTTGACCCTCTTGGGTAACCTAGAAATCATATTTGGAAAAGCTCTGTGGAAAGCTAAATACTTTTTCCCTGGTGTTTATAGTTAGTGAGCAGATTAGTAGAGTAAATATTGGAAAGCCATAAGCACTTTTGCCAACAAACCACTTAAGCACATGCTTAGAGAGAAGCATATGTAGTAAGGTAAATGGAGTTGCTTATAAGCTTGGTGTTGAGCATATGTTTGGGGTTTCTGAATCTGGAGAAACTCATTGCTTGCCATCCAAATTTTATCCTTAATGAATGGAAATTAGGTTCTAGTATGAAAAATTAAAAACTACTAAAAGGTGAAGTCAGGATGAAAGAGGAAATTATCTAATCTGAATGTCATAAAATTGAAAGGACAGTGATGAGAAACATTCCAAAATTTCTTTTCCATCCTTCAGCCTGCTTCAGAACTTATTCAGGCCAAGCTGGCTTGCTGCCTTGGGAGCAGATTGCCATGAATGATGATTTTTGCATTGCTGGTGAATGCCATGCTCAGGTTTGGCCAGAGCAGGGGAGGACCAACCAATAACCTCCATGAAAACATATCTGACCTTCTCCTGGCAGGAACAATGAAGGAGTGTGCAATAGCTAATATGCAGAGAGCTGCTGGTTTAGTATAAATGCCTTTGTCCCCAAGAGGATGATGAGTAAGAGCCATTGAGTCCCCCTGAAGCACCACTGAAAATTTGCTGCTGTGCTGAAGTGTATCAGCATCAAAACAGGGAAGATTTTTCTGGAGAAGTCCGTCAGAAAGAGAGAATTCCCACTGGGCTCAATGGGAAGATATATAGTCCTGGCTCTTTGTTTGGCAAGTGACTTCTTTGCAGGATGGAGTGTCCCCAGCTTTGGAGGGACAGGCAGTGCCTGCCTGGCATTTCCCCATTCAACCAATCCAGCTTAAAGAGAGGGAAAAATAATGAATATCACATCTGGGATGTGAATTACTTTTAAAAAATGGATCAACGGAGCTGTGGAGAGGAAGGCAGAGGAGGGAAGGGAAGCTGGGGAAGGGCTGACCTGTGGTGGGTGAAGAAGCACTCCTGTAAATTGCCATCTGCAGCATCAGGCTTTTAACCAGCTCATTGAAAGCTTGATTTGCAGTGTGTCTGGCTCCTGTTGCCTACCCAGGCTGATGGAGAAACGGCTGGCCCTGCTCCCATGTACAAATGAGGATTTGTACATCCAGAGCTGAACCAAACGGCAAGTGAGTGAAATTTTTAGGTTGCCTATAAGCAGGTGTTGCTCAGCCTGTGGGTGTTTTATTTGGCCATTTAATTGTGTGCAAAGTGAGTAGGGCTGATGTGGACAACCACTGCCATGCAAAAGCTGTTGCCTCTGAGATAAATGAACTTCTTGGAGAAATAAAGGCATAACTAACAGTACCATAGGCCTCATGCACTTCTAAAAGTGTACTTTAGCTCTGATTAAGAAGGGTAGAAAAGGTCTAGTTCTATAAAAATAAACTCACAAGCATTTTAAGGACTTCCCCCCCCCCCCTTTTTCTATTCTTTTCCCAGGTTGCAAAAATAACATCCAATAATGAAATGAAAACAAGCTGAATGGTTAGTCAGTGGAGGAGGGAAGAGGTAGTTGCAGACAGCTGGAGCATGTCTGGGCCAGTGTCTCGGTTCTTTTCTTTCTGCTCAGTTCAGTGCCACTCCAAGAATGCAGACAATGCTGGCTGGGACTGTTTGATTTCCACACTTCAATCTGTCCCTGTTAAACGAAACCCCGTCGTCAGGTTGGCATGAATCCACTCTTGCCTCCTCAGGTCCTGCTTTAGATCTTGTTCTCTGTGTTTGGGTGTCCTGCTCCTAACCCTTCCATCAGGATCAGCTCTGCAGAGAGCCTTCTGGTGGTTTAGTGCTGCCCGTGGCACTGCAACAAAAAGCTTTTGGACTTTTTCTTGCAGCCACATCCGTGGATCACCCTCATAAATCTTGGTCTGAGGGCAGGCAGAAGTGCTGCAGGGAATAGATGGGGTTTTGGACCAGTTTCAAGAGTGGCAGATCAATTGGGCGCTTGGTTGGAGATGGTCTCTGGGCAAGGTACTGACTGTGCTGCCTGCAGGAGAAAATGCTTGAGCAAGCAGGGACTGACTCTGTAAAGAGCCAATGTCCTGCCCTGCTTGAGGAGATGATACTTCTGAAGATACTTCTGGTTCTGGGGGGGCTGTTGCACGCTTTGCTGGGTTAGGACCAGAGGGCTCAGCAGTTGTGGGGGTTTGCTGGGGGAGGGTGGGAGAAGGGCTGTGTTTTGGGAGCAAAGCAGCACCTGTGAATAACAAAGGATCGCTTGTTGTCCTCTGTGAAACACCAGGGAGGGCAGAAAAATTATCAGTCTTACTAATAAAGCTTAGAGGAATACAAAATCCAACAGCTGTCCAGTCCTTGAGACTGCAGACTCTCCTGGTCTTTCTGCCTCACCTCCAGTAGCTGATCTGCAGGTCTGATGCCTGCTTGCACATCACTTGTGGAGCATGACTTGCCATTCCATAAATGATGTTCATACCAAAGCAAGACAGTATTCTGCCCAGAATAGTTTGCTTTCTATTTGAGCAAGAGAATGAGATGGGTGATGGGGCTGTAGGACCATGGGATGTGATGCTAGAGGTGATGGGACAATTGGAGCATATGGGATGCTGGAACAGAAGGAAGATTCTTCAGATACCCTGGAGCAGTCTGCTGCTGGGGCTGTTGTCATGGAAACACCATTATTTTAATGGATTCAAGCCTGGCTTCAAACAAAAGTTAAATGAAAGGAAAAAAAAAACCAACAAACAGCCCCAAGGGACAGGAGGCAGGGAAGGTGAGGTTTTCCTCAGCCCACCCAGCAAAATTTGTGAATGTCTGAACCAAGGAGTGTGGTCTGGAGGTACACTGGAGGTTGGAAACTCCTGCTGTGCCTCAGGGAGGAGAAGGTCAGGAACGTGATGCTTGGGCTCTGGCTTTGCTCCCCATCTCCCAAAGGTCTGTTCCTCCTCCTCATACTGCTCCTGCCCTCACCTCCCATGCTGTCACGGTGCTGCTGCTGTCACCATCTGGAGCAGAGATGGTAGGTGCTGAAGGGTGATGGTGCTTACTTTTGACACCTTGTGTTGAACAGGTAACACATCCCTGTCTGCAAAAGTTCCAGTGGCTCTGTGCCTTAGTGGCAGCAGAGGCTCCACAGCTGTAACCACAAGCAGAAAGGCAAATCTTCATATTCTGCGTGTTGAAACGTCAAAAGCAAACTGTATAATTTCTATAAAACTTTGCACAACCTTTAAATCCACAGGCTCACGCTATCAAGATGTGCCCCTCTGTACCCTTTACACCCCATTACCACTTCAGGTAAAGGGCCTGACAGCAATGCACCTGCCCCCCCATAGCAAGTGCTCATATTTAAAAGTTCCAACTGGAGCAGTCCCACAGAAGTCGTGGCAAAAAAACCAGAGGTGCACAGAATATGGCCCAACTTCAGCTCAGGTGGTATTTTCAGGGTGAGGTGGTACCATTTAGAATGTGATGGGTCTTTGCAAAGGTTCTGGGAAGTCAGTGGAAGGAAAGGGGAGTGGAATACAGTAACCCAGGTCCTTGATCCCAGGGATCTCAGCACGTGAGGAGGTGTGGGCTGAGGGGATGTGGCAGCAGCAAATGGCACTGAGGTGCCTGGGATGCTCAAAATGCTGAAGGAGAGGCTAGCCTGCCACTGAAAGGGAGACGAAAGCATTTTATCACTTTTCTGACACACTGAAACAATTTTTATAAAAACTTTAAAGAGCTCTGAATTTTTATATTTCTTCATGTCCAATTTAGGGGGGAAAAAAACAACCCTGTTTTTTATATTCCATCTCTTTTATTCTCTGGCCAAAAAGGGATGTGATGGTAAGGAAAATTAGTAGCTTGAATGTCATGAACTTATTACAGTAAAATTCTGAATTTTTTTTTTTTTTACTGGGAAGATAAAGTTGTTGAAACTCTATTTTACTAAAATGTTAGAACAAATTGGAACAGTTATCTTATAGCATATAAGTACAGTGGGTGGCCTTAAATTTTAAACTTCATACATGCAGCCTAACAAAGGTCCTCATTATAAAACAGAAAATGTGATGGGAACTGTCAGAACTACCATGCTGGTGGGATATTTAATGTGCACCCTCTGTAAGCCCTGCACAGAGCATTTGATCCAGGCTATTAGCAAGAAAAGTGCTTTCCCCCTGGGATGCATCATCTGGATGACTGATGTCACCTTGCACCAGGTCACCACCCACCCCTGCTCTCAGCATCTCCACCCAGCAGGATTTGGGGTGGAAGAGCTCAGCTTTGGGGAGACTGAAAAGGAAGAAGAGTTGGCAGGGGTTGTCTCAGAGGGCCCTCTGCTCTCCTACCTCCTTCTTGTCTTGGCGTGTCCCTGCCTCAGAGGGCTTTTTTTTCCATCCTCTGTGCCAGCTGAGAAGCTTTTCTATGCTGGGGGAAGCCTTAGAAGAGCTTTTAGGAATAATTTCCATTTCCTTTGATCCTGGAACTCTGCAGGTGAAGGTCTAATGCTATTAGAGCAAGCAATAACGAGCTGCTGCATGTGAGCATCTTGGGAGAGGAAAGGGGTTTTCTCCCCCAGTCTGGAATAACTGCTCTGTGGTTTTCTCCCTGATCCAGGGCACTGAGAGTGGCTTCAGAAGGGTCACAGCAGAGGCAGGAGCAGGGCTTCAAGGTTAGTCATACATCATAGGTATGACTATTCATACATATGATGAATTCAAGGTTAGTCATACATCATAAAATCTTTAAGGCTGGAAAAGATCTTGAAGGTTGGAAAAGATCTCTAAGACCAAGTCCAACGCCACCATGCCAACCAAACCATGTCCTCAAGTGCCACGTCTATGTGTTTTTTAAACATTTCCAGGGATAGCGACTCAACCAACTCCCTGGATAACCTGTTCCAATGCCTGACTGCTCTTTCAGTAAAGAATTTTATCTTAATATCCACTGTAAATCTCCCCTGATGCAACCTGAGGACACTTACTCTTTCCTGTCACCAATTACCTGGGAGAAGAGACCTTCCTTCTGGAGGAAGAGCTAAAATTCACTTTTTTGTGGGCTCAGGAGTAGCACTGCATCCTTTTTCTGCCCACCATGGCTGCAGGCAGATGATATTTGTAATTTCTTACCAAAAGGCCAATGAATGTTTTGTGCAACTCCTGGGTTTGCTATCACATTCCGGAGTGACCTTGGGCTAGCTGGAAGGACATGGCTATCCCTAACTGGGGACACCATCAAAGCTGTTGTCCTGGCACTGGGCACCTCACGGTGGTCACCACATAGTGATTCCAGCCAAGGAGCAGCTGAATTTGGAGAAGAGAAGCTCAGGAGGCCATGGATGGAGTGTCTGAAGGACAGCCCAGGCAGCAGAGGGAGGAAGGTCATTTTAATGCCTGCTTCGAGTTGCTTTCATCACTCTGGACAAGGAGTGGGTTTGGTTGTTCATCCAAAGGGCTGTCAGAGACCCAGCAGACACTGGCATTATTCCTGAAGGTCCCCATCAGGGCAGGGGGTGTTCTGTCACTGTCCTTATTTCAGAACCAGCTGTGACTGTGTCTGATGGGATGCTGATGCTCAGGCCTTTCCATACACCAGCAGTGACTCTGGCTTGCAGGGAGGAATCTGTTTCCTAGTGTAAGCATCTTGGAGCCACATGGATCTTTGCTCCAAACTTCAGGCTGGTGAATGGAAAGAAGAACAGAAGATGTGCTACAGGCAAGAATCTGTGTCTGAGAACACTGACAACAGCACGATCTGGGTTGTAATTTCTGGTGTGACATAGGAGGAGATTGTATCCATGCAGATCCAGAACTTTGAGCAATGTTGTCCTGTGGTTTGATTTCCATCCTGGCAGGCTAAATGCAGTAAATCCCAGGCTTTTCATGGCACTTTCCATTTTTGATTTAGAGAATTTGAAAAATACTTGTCTGGAGGCTGAGCCTGAAGTTATAATCTTGGCATATCCATACCATAAAATTCCCGTGGATAAAAGCAGAAACATCTGGATTCATGAGTGGATGTTGGCTAAATCTACCAAGAAAAAAAAAAAAAGCCTTCAAGGGATCCTAAGGGGGTTTAGCCAGAATAAATAATACAACAAAATAAGAGTGCTATTAAGAGTAATTGTAATACTGAAGTTGAATTATAAGATGAGGGCCAAGCCCTTTTCACAATCTGCTTTTCCAGCTAAGAGCCCTTCAATTTACGCTCAACGCACATGTGGCTGGTGGAACAAAGAAAAAATTGAAGAAGGATGAAAGCAGCATGGAGATTATTCAGCCTTGCTGGTTTAGCTCCAGGCACATCGTTTAAATGAGTAGATGATCAGTTTCCAGTTTGTTTTAAATTCCCTGGCAAGAAATTTTACTCTCTATCCCAAAGCTGGATGTGTGTAAAACTTTTTTTTTTTTTTTTTGTAAGGTTTTGTAATTTTGTTTTTTTTTTTCTTAAGGCAGGACCCTCAAGGTGCTTGTTGGGAGTCACCTGAGTGCTAGGACAGAAGGGGCTTTGTCCTTGCTCTGTCACTGATGGGGTCATGTCCCAGCTCTTAGCCCATGGGGACCTTGGGACCAGTTGCTCTTTTTCTCCTTCACTTCTTAGAGGCTGAGCTCTGCTTTGCTGAGCCATATGTTGTGTCTAAGCTCAGCAACACCTGAAGTCAAGGCAAGTGGCCAAAATCAGTGCCCCACAGCCCTGCAGCCTCTTTGGCTGCATGCTGTTGTACCACCACTACTTGCCTGGTTTATAGCTGGTGGAAAGGTTTATACTCCTTGCCCTTTGCATCTCTTCTTGGTGTTGTCAAGGATAAGAGCTGCTGAACAGCACATCCTCTGCCAACCAGCCCCTCTTGCAAGGTTCTCCTCCACCTGCCTTTTGCCAAGTCCCCAGAGCTGCCACAAGCACCAGGTTGTACATTGTGTCTTCTCCTCCTGTGATGGGGTGAAGTACAACCCCCCCCCCCCAGCCAGGTGATTAAAAAGTTGAATTTTGCTGAAAATGCCCTTATAACACACTGTCCCTGCCCAGCAGCTGCAGTCAGCATTTCTCATGACCTGTACTTTGTCCATGCAGATCTGCATTACTGACCCTTGTTGACCTTGCACGTTGCTGTTCCTGGAAAGCCTTGGGTGTGCATTTGGCTGCTCTGTCACCTCCAGCCAGCTCAGCTTGGGGGGATTTGATTCCTTGTGGAATAAACCCCCAATGGGTCAGTCCTCCTTCCTTACTCTCCTCATCTCTTCTCTTCTCCATGCCATAATTGCCTGGTTGCACAACTCTTGAGAGTCTCTTGGTATCACTCCAGTAGTTTCTTCTTCATGGGGAGACTTGAGGTTTTCCTCCATGGAGACTCTTCCTGTGATGCACTGCCAATGCTTGATGCTCTCTGTAGCCTCCTGCTAGGCTCTGAATGGTGGGATACATCTTTGGGGTGAGGCAAATACTTGAACTGTGACTGGAAATACCAGTGATACACAAAGGGTTATGTTTAGGCTGTCTTGCATTCCATAGAAGGAATAATCCTGTTTGTCTTGTGTGTGGGAGTGGGAGTTTGGCTTTAAAGCAGCCTAAAGGCATCTAGGAAATGCATAAAAAGGAGGATGCCCCTTTATTTTCATCAGATCTTGTTATTTAATTTGCTGCCCACATCTGTCATTTCCTCCACTGTGTCTTGCCCAGCTCTGAATCTCACATATCTTAATACAAAAAATTCAGAGTGCTGCTTTCTGTGAGCATCTCGACCACCAAAGGGAAATGAGGAACTCCATCTACCCATAGATGTTACAAAAGATTTGCTCTAGATTAGCAGCTATCCCTGTCCCTATCCACATTTGCTGTTGTATCCATTCATCCAACTGGAAGGCAATGCTGAAGGTTTGCTGAAACTGCAGGGCTCTTGGTTAGAAATGAATAGTTTGATGAAGCAGAGCTAAATTTAGACCCTCAGATAAGAAAATATCTGTGTCTTTGGTGCTCTGTGGTTTTATTTTGCTCTACACAAAGCACACCTTGGTTTTGCATGGCTGTTTGCAGATTGTAGTGACTCAAGGCTTGTGGAAGAAAGAAAGGCTTTGATGTCTTCAGTAAACAAAAAGCAGTGTTAAAAGATCTTCAGTTCTTGTTAGCACACTGCAAAGAGCTATGTTTGAAGGAAAATAAACATCCCAAGGTTGATGGAAGGGTAGGAAAGCCATAAGTAATCAAGTTCTTGGTAGGAGGACATCAGGAATGATAGTGCCACAAAAAACCCAAAACAAAACAAAACCAAAACAAACCCAAAACTACAACAACAACAAAAAAGGGAAACAATAAAAAAAAGTGTTTTCTTACTCTTTTTGAATTGAAAATAAATGAGCAAACCAGCTCATGGCTTACAAGCCACAAGGTGGGAATACATGAGTATAGAACCTCTTGGTTGAATTATTACCTTCCAAATCACAGTAATTCTCTCTAATCCCCTGGAGATGTTCCTCTCCAACCACTGAGGTGAGGGGCCAAAGACTCACTTTTCCTCCATGCCCTCTTTTGACTCAACTTCACCTCCTGCCACAGGGCCACCAGCACCTCTTGGTCCTCACAGGTACAGGGCCTCATCCCAAGAGACCTCAATAACTTTGATGTTGTTTAATAATCTGGTTTCCATGAGGAGGCACCAGGCAAACATGGTGCTCTTTTGAGGAGGATGATGCTTTCGTGGCTATGTGCCTACCTGAGCATGCTGTACTTCCCATGGCACATCCCTTTGGAAATGCAAAAGCTCAGGGAATGACCTAAAGGAAAGAGTTAAAAATTATCTCAATTATGCTAGCGTAACTCTGGGGATGTTAATTCACATATATACCCCCTCAAGAATCTAAATTTTTTTCAGAATGAGCAAGTTGGTGTTTTCTTCGTAAGGGGAAAATAAAAATCAACAGGTCATGATAATAATCAATACATCAATACTCACTGCAAATGTAAAACTCATCAAGAGCCCCCAGGGAGCCTCTGACTTGAGTTTCATGTAATTCCAAGTTTAAAGAGAGTTCACAGGAGGTAGGAAATAAATAATTCAGACATAGTTGATGTTTTAAAGTCTCGGTAGCATCACTAACATCTTTCCTTTGATAATACTTTTGTTCTGACTAGCAAAGCTCCATTCCAAATGGGACTGTTGAGGCAAACACTCCATTCAAGGAACAAGGGCTTAGAAATAAAAAACAGGAAAAAACCTCCTAAAAATTCTGGGAAAACAAACAAAAGGTTATAATCCCAAAGGTACCACGTTTCCCTCTGGTAACTTCATACAAGCTCTTTACTTCCATTGTCAGCCTCTCCCTGCCTGATTTCTAGGCAGGGTTTGTAGCTAAAGCTGAGGTGGAGACAGTTCATAATAAACAGAAGCTCCTTAGAGACTGTAGCCATGGCATGTGAGAGCTGTTTACCTGGCAGGATGCAGCATTATTCTGTTTAGCTTCAGATGTTCCTACAGAAACAGAAAGTATTACAGTGTGGTGAATAAGGTTCTTTCACCTCCAGGAATCTATGGTTCCTTTTGTTGTTTTGGTTTTGATTTTGTTTTGTTTTGCTTTTTCCCCAGACTTTTTGCCCTTCACTTTCATCTGGGGAAAGGCCAACCTGTGATTTCTGAATTCTTCATCCATCTTCCCAAGAGAACAAACAGCTTCTTGGGGCAGGGAAAGCCAGAAACTTGCTGACATCAACTGGGGTTGTTGCTTTCAGTGCTGGCATGAGACCAGCTGGTACCCACGGTGTCTGCTGGACATCCAGAGATGTGTCTGCTGCATCCTCCAGAGCAGGACCACCTTCTCCCCAGGGAGACTTGAGTGATGGTAGGGAAGTGCTTAGGGCATAGGCTTTCTCCTGGTGTGTTGCACAGTTAGTGTTGTTGCCTCAGTTAAGGTCACTGAGACCTTTAAGAGCTGCCCTGGAGGTGGCTCCTAGGCTCTGTTACTGGGCACAATGTGGATAAAACCTTTGATCCTCAAGGGATGAGAGCTAGGTGCCTGCCACTGCTCCTCAGACTGGATCCCTGTTTCTCCCTCCAAATATTTTGGCTGCAAGAGCCAAGGCAGTTGCATTTGCCCAGGGAAGTTTGGAGTCACCATCCCTGGAAGTATTTAAAAACTGGATAGGTGAGGCACCTCAGGAGATGCTCTAGTGGTCATGGTGAGACATATATATATATATATAATTTTTTATTTTATTTTATTTGGGGGGGGAGGGTGGGGAGATGTTGGTGGATGGGTGCAGTGATCTTGGAGGTCTTTTCCAATCGCGACAATTCTGTGATTTTGTTGCACACTTTATCCCAGGCAATCCCCAGGCCCACTGCTGATAACCAAACTCATTGTGGACCTGTGGTGTTCCCCCCCACTGCTGGAGTGCTGCCACCAGCCAGGGTGGCACTGGGGGACATCCCCATCCTCCAAAAGGAGATTCCCATGGAATGGTCACACCTGGGAGAAGCCAACCTGCACATTGGGGGCCTCTTGGGCAATTTTAACAAGTGGTAATTTTACCATTAAACTTACTCCTCTGAAGATTCCTGTAATTCCCAGTGGGTGGGAATTCAATGGGGTGGGATTCAGCACTGACCTGATTTATGGCATAGCACAGCTGGCTGTGTGGAGCCTGCTTATTGAAATGACATCAGCCCTCTCTATCAAACACTTATTCCACTTCTAGTGTAATTAAAACCCAATTAGCAGGGCTCGCAATTTTCTTCAATATTCCTGATCTTCTATGGAATTAATATTAATCTCTGTTCAAGTTGCAAGTTAGTAAAATGCCACGTGGAAAATGACACGTTCTTGACTCAGGCATACAAATGGGAGGATGACTTCATGTTCCTGACTGAGGAAATCAGTGTGCCAGATGTGCCTGCTGCCTGACCCCATTAGAGGCTCTGAGAGATCACACGTAACTTTAAAATGTCATTTTGTGCATGCAGAAGGAAGAAAAGAGAGCCTGAAAGCTCTGTGTTACTTAGCTTCCCTTTTCATTTGGTTAGGGTGGTGTGAATGTCCTAATAATGCTGAGCAGAACTCTGATCTCCCTTCTGGTTGCATGTTTCCAATAGGCACCCTAATGCCTTTCTCATGGCTGGAGTGGTTGACAATCTGTTTTCTTGCTATTAATTAGGGGTTGTATTTCATTCCCAGATGAGGACCAAGCCTGGCAGTGTAGCTGACGAGTTTGCAGTCTTCACTTTGAGTCATGAGTTGAGTTTCATTGATTTGTTTTATCTGGAGCAAGCAAATGGGAGAGTAAAATTAATACCTTTTAATACCTTTTAGTACCTTTTAAAAATTGTAATTGTATTTTTCAGTCACAAAAATCAGGTGGCATTAGGCTTTCCTGTTCTTATCAATTCCTCTGCTATGGACCTGAATTTCCTTTCTTTTCTTTTCTTTTTTTTATTTTTTTATTCCCTGCCCCCCTTTGCCCAACAGTTCATTCCCAAAGTCCTGCTAAAAAGTATCCAGAGAGTGATCCAGGGTCTCTGTAATGAGAGCATCTCCATAGCAAATGATATAACAGCATTTTGTACACTTGTATTTTTCCTCTCCCCCAGTGCACCCCATGTACCTACACAGTCATGCTAATTACATCATGTAATAAACTTAAACATGGCAAAAATCTGTGCACAGGGTGTTGCAAGACAGAGCTGGAATTGCAAAGCAGCTGTTCATGAATTCTGTTTTGTTTGAGAAAACCCAAAGGATGTTATTTTACTGCAGATGAAGCAAACTCTAAGTAATAGGAGCTGTAATCTAAGGAGACATTATTTTATTTAAATAATCCTCAGTGAGCCCTGATGTAAGGGCTAGCTTATATGAAAAAAAACCCCAAAAACCTGATAATTTAACAGAGCCATTACAAATAATTAAATCTAAAGTAAAAAAATAAATCAAGAAACTAAAATTAAACTTAATCAGCTTTGTTAAACTTAAATTAGTTTACTTATACTTAACTAACCAGAACTAAACTAATGTTAATCCATAACATATACCTACAAAGGAGGTAAGAAGCAAGGGATTTGGAGCATCAGGTGTCTTTTAAATGGTAAGATGTGTTTATTTGGGATATAGTGACAGGTTCAAAACATGCCTCAGTTGTTTTTATTACAGATGGTCTTAAACTGTGCACAATGCAGCAAGGTTTAGTTGGTTCTGGGGTTTGTGATAGAATTGGTAAGGTGATGGGTGCTCAGGTAGGCACTGCTTCTTATCTCAGTCCAGATGCTGGAAGTTTGGGCCGTGGTTGCACTGAATCCTGTTTAAACCTCTGGATGTAGCAAGTAACCTCTTAAATATCACCACAATCCTTTTCATAACCCTGCAGACAGCCTGAGAGCATCACCCAAGGACCTCACTGCTGCAAACCGAAGGCGGTGAGATGGAGCCTGAGCAAGTGACAGGGATGAGGGAGCTGAGGCTGGGATGTGGGATCTGGGAAAAACCAGTTCCCTGCCTGCAGATTTTATCCCAGAGCTATTAATGAAGCCTGGTGGTACCTGCCAGCCATATCCCCGATCAACACTAGATGTTGCTATGCTGCTGCTCATCTAACCTATACCTTAACCAGGCTTGTAAGTAGTGAGTACTGCCAGGTCCTCTTTCCTGCTGTTACTACCTTGTGAACGTTGCTCATCTACTTTTAATCAACTTTAAATCTACTTTTCCTGGATGTTTTGCTTCTATTTGTGTAATATCAAATTTATAACCCTCTCAAACGTACACATCAAACTTTACAAGCAGCAGAGACCCTTAGAAATGGTGACGTGAAGCAACCCCTATATGAATGTCAAATATTTACTTAAACTCTGCTTCTGGATTTTTTTGCAATCCAAGGGTAATGACATTGTTAACCGAGTGATTCCGGGAACAGACTGACAGCTGCAAGGCCAAGGAGAGAAGTTTGTTTATAAAGAGGGGGGGAAAAATATAGATATCTAAACAACGATAATAAAAACCCAAACCCAGAAGTGTTTAGCCCTGCTGGGTTTCAGGTTTTCTACTCCCACATGTTTGAGTGGGAGAAAGGACAAATCTTAGGACGTTGATTTCCCCATGGCAACAGAAAACGGAAATTACTTTAACTCCATCTAGTGACAGCTGACTCATGGCTCAGCCTGCTGCTATTTTCCAAGCACTAAAACAATACAGCTGCAAAGAAAAGGCCAAGTCTGTATTATCTCAGAGGCTGAGAGCTGGGGCTCCTGGGAGAGGGCAGTTCTCTGACAGCCTTTTTATCAAAGAAAGGCAGAACTGGAGCTTTTTTGGTGGTGTTTTTTTGTTTTGTTGTTGTTGCTTTTGTGTTTTTGTTTTTCTTTCTTGTGCCTGTCTGCTCTCTATCCCCAGCCTTCTGGAGGGCAACCCCAAAGTGTCCCAGAGATGGAGGTGATGGGGCTGAGCTGCTGGCTGGTACATGGTCCTGCTCACCTGCAGCCAGTGGTCCATGCACTGAACTGTGCAGAAAATAGAGGAGCAGCTAATTCACACATGGATTTAAACAGGTTTCCAGGACCCTACATATGAAAAAGATAGTGATGGTAGAAGTGGATTTCTACAGTTAGATCCCACAGGTAAATGCTGAAATAGAAATATTCATCTTTGAAAGCTTCACTGTCCCAGCTGAAAGGGCAACGAGGGAGAGTGGTTTCTGAGCAAGGATGGTGGAACCATTATCACTTTGAGCCCTTAAAGGAATGAGGTGGTGTTTGAAAGATACCTTGTAGGACAAGAAGGTAAGCTGTGTGCTCAAGAGTAAAACTAATAAGGCTTATTGAGACCCAGATGCATTTTGCACAAAAAAATATTACACTGGTGAGTGGGAAAGGTATAAATGTTACCGTGGAGATGATCTGCTGAATTATGGGTCAATCAGCATCACTTTATTCACCCCAAACTGAGGCCAGATATCACAGGGCTGGGCAATTCAGTACCTCAGGAAAAGTGTATGGCAGGATGGTTTCATGGGATACATGGAACATTTTCTTTCTGGGACAGACAGGCTGAACTGCTGGTACAGTAGCAGAGTCTCTATTCAATCTTGCCATCTGTGTGCTGGTCTGATTAATTTTCTGCTTCCTAACAGCAGGAAATCAGGTCCATAAGTTTAAATTGGAACAGTCCAATTAACAAAAAGAAGAACTCCACTATCAGGTTTTTCTGTAAACCAGACACTGGGCTGGTTAACAGCATTATGAGATTCCCTTGGTGCAGCAGCCAACACCTTCTGAGGTGAAGGGACAGTGTCCAGGTCCAGCCCTGGGTCAGGGCACTCTGAGCTTCTGCCTGTGCCTTGGTGTGGGGTTCTTATCTGGGAATATCCCAGGGCTAGCCACAGCCATCCCAAAGCTGTGATTTTGACCCAGCAGTTTAACTGGGGTGCTCAGAGCTGCTGCTCCCACCCTTCACCTTGGCTGCCCAACCCCTTCGTGGTCAGCTCTGATTTCTGGGGAAAGAAAAAAGGGGTTTGGAGTAGGAGGTGTTGCTAGGCTTGGTGTTGCTATCCTATTGCTCTTCCTTTGCTTCCTTCTGAGCCCTTCCTTTACAGTTCTCTCTGGTGCTCTCCAATAATACACAATCTCCCCCTTTCCCAAAAATCCAAGAGCCCTGCAAACCTGCTGGCTGTGGGGCAGGAGGAGCAGAGATCACAACAGCTTGTTCTTGGGAAAAAAAAGAATGACTGTTACCCTCTCAACTTATGCCAGCCTGGTGGATGCAGAGAAAAGACAGAGAGCTCTGTCAGGTCCCCTTCAGGGAACCCTGTCAGGTTAAACTTCATCTTTTGTGGATCCATCCATCAGCATTATGGTTTATAAGCCCATGAATTAAGGAGCTAGACAAAAAGATTGTTCCTTTCAGAGAAGAAGCAGTTGCTCACATGGCCATGTAGAAAATGAGGATTTAGCTTTAATTTGGGCATGCTTTTAAAACTTTGGGGGTTTGTTTTTGTTTTTGTTTTTTTGCTTTAAGGTTGTGTTTACTTCTTTAACTAGAAAATGGCTACATTACCTGGAAAAGTATTTTATTCTTGTGCTGCTTGAGGGAAAAAGACCCCATTAAATTTGTAAAAGTGGAAAATAGTGTATAAGAGGTCTTTGTAAGGCTGTGATTCTGACTGCTGGTGTCAGCTTTTCTGTGCGGGTGGTAACAAGTGAGCCACCATCAACCACTCCTTATTGTCTTAGGGTCCCACTTC
This sequence comes from Phaethornis superciliosus, assembly GCA_023637945.1. Taxonomy (NCBI): domain Eukaryota; kingdom Metazoa; phylum Chordata; class Aves; order Apodiformes; family Trochilidae; genus Phaethornis; species Phaethornis superciliosus. Next base: position 20,493,372 of record JAJQWJ010000010.1, read on the forward strand.
ACTCCTAAATGCCTTCACTGATTGTTATTTCTGGTTATTAAATGTAATTTTGTTTGTAAGTGCAATTGGTGCTGTAGCCCAGAGGCAGTGTCTCTATAGGCACAGACCCTGGAACCAAGGGCAAAGCGGCTGCGGGGGACGGGCAGCAGCAGCCACCGACCCAAAACCTCCACAGCTTGAGAAGCCTGCACATTGAGATGGCTTTCCAGAGCAAGAATAGAAACCACTTGCCCCCAAAATAATATTTGAAGCTTTGGGGCAGAGGCAGTGTTGTCTCTCTGAGCTGCCAGCCTGAGGCAAGACTGGGTTCGGTTCCTCACACTCATCCTTAGAAACACTTCCTCTGCCACTTGCAGCTCAAAAACCCTGCAGCAACTTCTGCAAACCACAAACAACTGCTGTGTGCTTTTTTTTTGGTCCTTCTTAGGTCATACCAGCAGCTTTTTTTTTTTTTTGGGGGTAGTTCTGTGTAACAGCCCTGCAGCACAGCTGGCCCCAAAGCCTCGACAAAGGCAGCAAGGAAGGCAGAGGAGCTCTTCTTGGGTAAGCTCAAACTCTCCATCCCCTTGTTGCTTTCTTCAGCTCTTCCAGGGTATTTTCATCTCCCCTAAACCACGGGGGCCACTGTGCCTGGGTCCCTGTCCCAAGCAGCTTTGATGCTTCCTAGAGAACCCCTAGGCTTGTTTCCCTTTGACTGCAGAGCCCAAGAAATACCATCCCTTTCCAAGCCTTGCCAAGCAGAAAGAATTCCTACCTTGGTGTCTGATTCCCTGAAGCATTTTTGAGTTTTCCAACTGCAGATTTCCAAGCAGCAGTGCTGCCTACAAAAATTCCCCTTTCAATTTTAACACATTTTCCCTCACGCAGGAGCAATGGAAAGGGCCATGGGCTGCTGGATTTCCCAGCTCACCTGTGGGGGGAAGGATGGAAATTTGGGTTTGCCAAGAACTACAGTTCCCAGAAGACCATTTTATCTTCCCCCCAAACCAGGAACTGAGGTTCGCTGGCTCTGTCACATCTTTCACAAGGCTTCCTCCTCCCTCAGCAGTGATGACAGAGGAAGGGATGGTGGAAAAGAAGGGACAAAGAAGGGAGCAGGAGGGGAAGGTGCTTGGAGAGAGGCAGCTCCTGCTGCTGCCATTCTGCACCCAACCCAGCACAGCTTCTGCTCCTGAACAGGCAGGGGAGAGCAGCATCAGGTCCCTGGCTGAGGGCACTGCAGCCACTGACAGAGAATTAAGAAATCCTACACAAAATCAGGCTTTATAACAGGCTGGGAAGTGTTCAGTGAAGTGTTTTAGGCTATGTCTGAGTATGAAAGAAATACCCTCGCCAGCTGCCTGTCTCCACTGAAGTGATGTTTCGGGATGTCTGTCCTAAGGGGACCACAAAATCCTCCTCTTTGGCCTCTGATCAGACACAGCTGCAGTACCCCCTTGACTGGCAATGCCCGAGGTCCCACTGGCTTCCCCCTCCCAGGGGAACAGTTTTTGGGAAGTTTTTAAGAGGAAGGACTTCACTCCATGGTCCTGTGTGGTCCCCACACCATTCTGTGTGATGTCAAACATCACATGTAACCAAGGGACTGGGATGCTGGAAGTTCATGGCTCCCCTGGGACTAGATGGGCACCAGAAGCAAGAGCAGAGAAGCAGAGCTACCATGGCAAGGTATTTTAGGAAATCTGAAATAGCTGTGTGGTTTCATACCAGACAAGCATGCTGTATCCAGGGCTGGGAGTTTGGAACCAGAACTTGCAACCCTGAAGCACCTTTGCCATCACCGTGCAGCCACTTGCTCTCTTATCTCTCTTCACTTGTTTTAAAGTAGTAGGAATACCCTCACAGCACAGAGCTGTTCAAAATGTGGCTGGCCAGTCCTAGTTTTGTCTGCTTGCCTGAAAACTGCAGGGGGTTTTTCCTTTCTATTTAATGTGCTTCGATGCAGGAGTATTATACAATCTTTTCCTCATGAGATAAATGAGATAATCTTTTCCTTTGAGATAAAAGTTTCTTCTTCCTTTAATACAATAAAAAATGAAGTAGTTATTTAAAAAAAAACCACAAAAAAAACCAAACAAAAAACAACAACAACAAAAAAACCCCAAATGAAAACCATAAAACAAAACAACAAAAAGAGACCATGAGCTGCTTGCTTTTTGGTCTTTCGGTGGAACACTAAATGGAAGTTGGAAAGAGGAAGCACCCAGGAGCTGGAGCAGTAACAAGTGATCTCGTGATGCTTCTGGCTTATCTTCACGTGCTTACCTTTTAACTTCACCTATCTGGTGTGCCAGCTGCCTCCCAGAGCAGAGGCACTGTGGTCCTCGGAGTGGGCTACAGGAGGAATAGCTGTGTCCATGGTGTGGTGCTGGGCTGTCCTGCTGCTGGCTGTACCCCACAGATGAACACCTGAGCACAATGTGTCACATCATTTCTGGGGACTTTGCAGTGGATGAAGTTCAGACCCAGGTAAGTGCTGGCTGGCTGAGCAGGGCACTCGTTGTTACCAGGTTTTGTTAATTTTAAGAATTCCACTAACAGAAGTGAGATTGTTCTGTCTCTTGTTGGCTTGATTCCATGCCTGACTCCAAAGTGGGGTTTTGCTTTAAATGTAGGAGGAATGGTGAAGGAGATAAAGGTGTTTGGCTCTGGGCTGGGCAGTTTGCTCACAGCAGCCCTCAGTTAACTAAGTCAATAGGAAACACAGCCCTGAATCACACCCAGCTGACACCTCCACTCATGGAAACCTGGAGATGTTTGGTTACTGGGAAGACCCAAATATTTGGAATGAGGTTTCTTCTGAAGCAGCTTTTGGGGTCAACATTCATGTGAATTCCACAGAAACACTGGTCTTTTGCATAAGGACCCACCTGGTGAGATGCCAGATGATGCCATAAGCCCAAATAAACACCAAATAAATGTATGAGGGTGGAAACCTCCAGTGTCCTCAGCTGGTGGCTGTGGAGCAGATGCCAATCATGTACTTTGCATTTGTGTTGTCCATCTGCATGTGGGAGAGGCAGAAACCTCCAAGCAATCACCTTCCTCCAGCTAACCAGGTATCCAGGTATCCATTAGGGACAGGCAGAAAATTAAAAACCAAAGACAGTTGAAAAAATAAAGTAAAAACCAAGCGGCCAATCTACGGATGTGAGTTACAGGTAGGTGAGGCTTCTAAATAAATTGCTGAAGAACCGGTTCTTGTTGAGGTTTACATTCCCTCAGTGAGTGTGACAGAGGGTAAAACAGGGCAAACTGGCACTTTGTGGCCACTTTCCTTTACAGGTTTAATACTGAGTGACACCTCCCAGGCTGCAATGCTGCAGGTTGCTCTCTTGGTTGATGTTCTTTATACATTTGCTAATAATTTTTAAAACTATTTAATTGCACGCCGGTTGCTGGATGAGAAAGTTCAAAAACTGCTTGAAATGCAGCCACTTTCAATGCTTTTCTTTTAATATTTTTTTCCACTGCTGGCAGAGGACCTGATGGATCAGGCAGGCAAAAGGGCGTTGCAGTAGACATTGGTAACTACTGCAGATAAACACTTGGGTCCTCTTATTTCCTTGACTAAGCCTTCCCTGGGAATCCAATCATCCTGGATTGTACAATTGGGTATCAGTTGTCTGCTGGGCATGCTGTGATTTGTCATGGTCTGGTCTGCCCAAATTTATGGGGAGAATCAAGGGAAGGTGAGAATATTGCCCTGGCAGAGCTCTTCAAAGGTCTGTGCAACTCATGTGTTGGTGAGTATGAGCAGAAATGATTGCATGGGATCTGCTGGGATGTTGTGTGCAAGGTTTCAGTGTTTCTTTAAATGTGGTTTGTTGCTGTTTGGGTTTCTTTGTTTGTTTGTTTTTTTGTTTTTTTTTACCTGCTCTTCCTTTTTCAATTTTCACCCTATGGCAAAGCCTGGGTTTACATGTTGTACTTGGATGGTGCAAAACGACAGGGTCTGAAACAAAACAAAAAAAAACCAACAAAAGAGGAATAGAGAATTATGGTCCTGGTGTTAGTGGAGGGCTTGAGCAAACTGGGAGCTGAGTCCTGGGGAACTGAGGTTGATGGCAGGTTTTTTGGGGGCTTTGTCTGAACTCTGGAATGTTTTTGGTTTTTTTTAAATGTGTGCTTCTCAAAAAAGGAAAATAACCTTTTTGAGACTAACTTTATGTTTCTTGATAGATTTCCTGAAGGAAAAATAAAGCCTTTTTTTGTGTGCCTTATGTCAGGGGGTACCATCTGCTCCACCTTTGTGTCCTCCCATGTGCCTGCACACCTCTGCTTTGTGGTGCTGTGGGGTCTCTGCTCCTTGGGGGACTTGCAGGTCACCTCAGAACATTGCACTCAGCTGTGCCTGCTGCTGCTCCTTCTGCATCCCCTGTAGAGCCTGTGAGGTTCTTCCAGCTCATGGTGGCTTGAAACTTTCAAGGCTGGTTCAAATAATTTTATTTTTTTTTTCCCTGCTGGGATTCATCCAAAGGACCACAACACACAAACCCACGAGATGCTGTGTGCAGGAGATGGGGCAGTGGCAGGAGGGGACAGAGCCATCCTGGCTGTCAAAATGCATGGGGTAGAGGTCACTACTGAGTGTTGTAAGGAGCAAAGTCTGAGGGCTGCCTCCAGCTTGCCACTGTCTCCTCTTCCCCAGCAAACTGTGCAAAGTCCTCTGGGTGAGTCAGCTCCTGAGTCACAACCTGGGAAGCCACTTGGGGCAGGAAGAATCCTGGGAAAACACAGGCTCTCCATCCCCAGGGAGATGGACGTGGAGTGGACTAAGAGGGATGAGGCCAGCGTTCTCGTGAAGGTTTGAAAAGGAAAGCTGGGAAAGTTGTAGCAGATCCCAGAGAAAAAGGAAAATGGATCCAAGCAGCTGCCTTGCTGGTTGCTGAGGGAGAGGTGGGTGTCTCAGCAGGACTGCAAGTGAATTCAAAGCATGTGAGATTAGAAACTGCACCTCCCTTATCTTCTCTGGCCATCTCTCTACCAGCTGGGATTGCAATTTGCCTGGATATTTGTATGTCTTTAAGTATGAATGGCAGAATAAACTATTCTGATCATCTGGTTTGACCTGCAGCACCAGGCAAGCCACAGGATTTATAGTTTTCTTGAACATAGGTAGACTTGGAAGGAAAAAAAGCTCCAGTCTTTAATGAGGGTATTTCAGTGATGATGATTCCACTTCCCCTGGTGATGGGCTGTTCCACAGGCTGGATTTGTGTCAAATCTTGCTTTGCCTGGTTCAGATTCTGACCTGCAGGTTGCACTTAAGAAAGGATTTTCCTTTCCCAAGGGTAATTTTCCAATAGTAAAAAGAAGGACCCGAGGGACCAGAAAAGCAGCATATTGTAAAAGCATGCACAAAAGCTGATTCATATAATAATAAAAAAATTAAAGGGATGAGGTAATTCTGAGTATTTAAATAGTGTGAGTGAACAAAGCCAGAGTTTAAATGAAAATATTTAAAGAAATTGAGCTACAACTTCCAGTGGCTACGGTCACCTGTAAGTCTTAATGGAGTTTGGTTTTTTTTTAATGCAGAGTCTAGCTGGAATACATGAAGTTAGCACCAAGCAAAATGGGAAAATGAGAATATAGGGAAAATTCACCATTTTTAAAAAATGGATCTGAAGAAAGATAAGAAAAGTGTGCTGGAGAGAGACTGATTTTGTAGTGCCCTCTCTCTGTGGGGTCATATGCAGTCAGAACAGCAATAAAGAGAAATTGGTGTGTACTAAAGCTAATGAAAAGAAACTCAGAAGAAACAGTAACATGGTGAAAGACACAAACAGTGGCTCAGAGGATGAGATTTTTGCATATACCTAATTAAAACAGAGAGGAACAAGTAAATAAAGTGAGAAAACTGGAGCAGTGCAAAAACTGGTGGTTGGGCTTGATGATCTTAAAGGTCTTTGCAGCCAAAACAATTCCATGATTGTAAGATCTGAAGAGACAAAAGTTATGGAGGGTTGGTGGTACAGTGGGTAGCACAGGGTATCCCAGCACTATAAAAGAAATTGAGATTTGCACCAGATAAAACCAACATAAAACTATGCCATAACTAGAACATTTCCTTCCCCCTCTTGAAGCCTAAAGTAAAAATCAAACATTACCAGGGATTTCAAGTCAGAAACTGTTTCTTTTAATTTGACCTAATGACTATGTGCCTGCATCTAAGGATAGAAAACCATTAAAACAATTATTGGGAGAATGATGCACAAGAAGTGTAATTTTATGTCCAGAATAGATCAAGAACTTGTACTAAACTTGGAAAAAATGTAGTTGCTTAGGTCCCAGGCTGCTGCCTAGCCCCGGGGTGGATGAAATACTTGTTGCAGAGTTATCACCCAGCCTCACCCCTGGCTGCTCCATCCTTGGTGAGGCTGAGGATCTGACCAGCCCAGAGCTGGGGTGAGGAGCAGGGTGCCTGGCTGTGGGTGGAGAGGGCTGCAGGAACCCCAGAGGCTTTCAGGAAGGAAGTGTGGGGACCAGGGACTTGAAGGAACTGTGTGAAAGCAAGAAAATGTTGGGGAGGAAGGGCTGACCGAGACCTGGAAGTTGCTTCTGGTGAAGAAAGGGGACGGAGGGTGGTGGTGACACCAGGAGCTGGGGTGGCACGGTGAGTACCTACCAGGGCAGAGAGGGCAAGCTCAGGGGGGCAGAGTTGTGCTGAGCTCCATGCAGAGCTCCAGGGTTGGAATGAAGCCCCAGGAAAAGTTCCCCAACGCTGAGCAGTTGCTTTTGGTTTGAGAAGTGTCGCGGGGGTTGAGCGGAGGCGAGGGTGCAAAGTGGTGACAGCTCTGGGGACCTTTGATGAAGCTGGGGTGCTGGGTGCTGGTGCTGATGCCTCCCTGCAAAGGGCAGGGGAGAAACACAGAGCTGAAGATAGATCAGACCAAGCTGTGGGGGGCTGGAAAGCTGCTGAGGGGCATTTGTTGGTCTTGGGAGGGTGCAGCCATCACCATGGGGACTGTCATGGGTGGTTCCTTTGGCTGAGGAGATGGTGACAGGTTCCTGTGAAATATGTGGAATTCTGAGGTGCCAAATGATGAAAAGCAGAATGCTGGTCCCCAGAGGGGAGCATCAGCGTGGCAGCACCCACCCAGTGTTGGGGCACAGAGCCTGTGCTGAAGGGGAGACACCCAAAACCTCACGTTACAGGGGAGCTAAAACTCCTTCAGGCTTATTCTAAGACCACGTATTTCCTCAAGGAAAATCCTGCACCCCAAAGTAAGCTGCAAGGAGGTGTCTTAAGTTTTTGCAGGAAGAAGTGCTGTTTCCCTCCCCAGTACCATCAGGAAAAGCCCCTGATGAGCATCCTGCAGCATGTAAGGGTAGGGCTGGGGCAGTTTGAGTCACAGGAACAGCAAGTTTTGACGTTGCTAGGGAAAAAATAATAATAATGGTGCATACCAATGGCTGTCACAGGAAAGACTGGCTCCTTTCAGTGGCTTGGTGCTGCAAAATACACTTTAGGTCAGACAGAAGTCTCTTCTCAGGAGTTTGAATGGCTGCTCTTAGCTCTTGACATGCTTGGAGATAGCCAAATAGATTCCTCTTTCTTTTCTGTAAGCATAGTAACACAAATCTATTACTATAGAGTCAAGGGATTATAATAAGTTGATGCACCAGTAAATTTATTTTTGTTCTCAGCAACAAAGGGATGCTGCAGCCAGTGCCTCCCAGTGATAGGGTCTGAGTAAGGAGAGAAAATCAAACCCTGTTTCTGAATGGGGAGAGAGAGAGTGAGGCTTTGTGAATGAAGAACAAATCTGAAAGATGCTGCTGCTTCCCTTTTTTATGCTCAGATATCAATACAGGGAATAATGATGGAGGCAGCAGCTGAAGAGGGCACTAGGGGTCACCACTGTCTTATCTATGTCATCTGGATTTCATTCTGAAGATAAATAGCACGGTAGAAACCAAAGCCAGGCTATTCTGTTGTGTGTTGGGTTTTTTTTAAATTTTTTCTCTTTTAAAATATTTTCTTTGGGGGGGAGGGGGCAAGCAGATTGCCATTCATGTCTTTATTTTCTGCCCTTCCCTACCTTCTGTCTGACTTTCCCTTAAAAAAAAATAAAAAAACCAGGGCAGCTTGTGAGCTGCAGTTGGGGAGGATGCTCGAGGAGCAGGGGAGCTGCATCAAAATTCCTTCTGTGCAGCTCCCATTTATTTAGAGCAAAGGTCAGGCACATGGCAAACACTAAGGCAGGATCACAGCACAGCCTTGGCATGTTTCTGCAAGTAGAGCAGAGCAAAGTGATTAGGGTAATGAATAGCACCCTTGTGGGCTGGGGAGCAGCTCCTGATACGTCTTGCACTGTCTGGCTGCCAGTCCTCTCTCTGAAGCTCTTTCACCCCCTATTTTTCCCTCCAGCTGGCCATGTACCACTGACACATCATGAAACTGAGCTGAGACCTATGTCCAGAGGAGGATTGGGTGTCTGGGCAAAGCCTCTCCTCTGTGACTTTTTTTTTTTGACCTCGTGCCTAGGAAGCAACCATTGGTGTGGCTGTATCTATCACCTGTGTGTTGGAATAGAGAATTTTAAGGTGGGATGCAAGGTGTCAAGGGAGGAAAAGTATTTTTTTTTTCACTGAGGCAGGTAATTTGTCTAGAGCCAGGCAGGCTTTCAGGGAGATGGGATCTGATAAAGAGGTTGCACCCCATCAGCCTGCCTTTGTTCAGCTGTAGTATTTGATTTTGCAAGGCATGGATTCCCTTTTCTCTGCATGTAAATTACAGTAAATTGTGGCTCTTGTTGTCGCCTGATATTGCAGATGTTGAAAGTTCACATGAACTGGAAACCTGAGCGTACAATTTATTGAAAGAAATAGCTGTAAAATTGCAGAGATAGCACTTCTGGCTTAGAAAGAGCCTTGCTTGCAAATCCTTGGAGACAGGGAGAGTCCTGGAGCAGTTTCCTGCAGCAGTTTCCCTGTAACCATGCCTGGCTTGCCTGCTCTGTCCCAAGCATCACTCACCCCTCCTTTGGGATGGCACCCTGGATCAGACACCTGACCTGGCACACAGAACAGGAAAATGCATCTGTGTTCTTTGATCATCCCAGCAATGACAAAGCTGCACAGAGGTGTGCAGACAAATCCAGGCTGGCAGCTCCAGGCCTGGCCACCAGCTGGGGTTTTGCTGGAAGGAAGAGCAATGCCAGCTCAGGTACTTGCTCACGCTCCCATCCAAAGGTAGAGGAGTTCTCCAGCTCCTTATTTTAGGATTTTATGTAACATCCAGCTTATATAAGGCTTTGTCTGTGAACAAAATGGGTGGACTGTGTCTCGCTTAGGTTCCTCGCTAAAGAAAAGCTCATTGCTCAAATCTTACTCAAGTGCTCATTACCTACTTAAAGAATATTTTTGTTAGCTCCTTTCCTGTTGCCAATAATAACCCAGTGACTTGACAACCTGTTGTGGACAAATAATCAAACGTGTCACTCACTATTTAATGAACAATATCCTAGCACACTTTAGCAATGGTGCTGTTGAGGTAGACAAGGGAAAACCAAGGCAGACCCCAACCCTTGGGTTGTGTCTTGCTTTCCTCTTGCACCCCCCTGGCAGGAGACAGTTTGGGGGTTCTGGTAAGGGATGAAGGATGGTTTGGCCTTTCCAGGATGGTGTGACCTGCAGGATGTGCCTGGGTGCCAGGTGTTGCTAGCAAAACCCTCAGCTTCAGCACAACCAAGGTTGCACCCAGCATTGGGTGACATGGGGAGGGAGAGGAGAGAGGTGCAGTGGTTCTGAGCAACCTGCAGTCTGGTATCCCCATCCCAAAGCTGCTTTGGACCCCAGGGAAGTCCCACCAACCTCTGTGGTTAACTAAATGCCTTTCCAGATCTGGTTACAGTTCTCCAGTAGGTAAAGTTGGGTCGTATCCCCCTGTGTGGGAATGGGAAAGCATTAAAAGCTGCCAGATGCCCAGATTCTGTGGTAAGGAGAACCATGGAAATTTGTTTCTGAGGGACTTGTTGAGCTCACTCAAACCTGGCATTCCTGTGGGGCTATAAATAGAAAGCCAGAACATGTCTCAGCTTCACAGCAGAAGGAGATGGTTTGCACTCTCTCTTTCCTCCAGATACTGTGCTTCACATACTGACGTGCTTGGCATTCCTTTTAAGTTTTGTGAATTGCTGAAAAAAAAAGCTTTTTTTTTTTTTTCCTCTTTTTCTCCTTTTTTTTTTTTTTTTTCTTCCTATTTTCTCCCTTTCTTTTCCTTGAAGCTGGGTAGCACCCTGCAGCCCTTCCAGGGCCCTGGGTGGCTGCACAGGGCAGTTGCCACAGGGTGGCACCCAGGCACCTGCACAGTGATGGGCCAGGGAGGAAATTTAGTGGGAGGTTGTGGGTTTGGGTTTTTTCCTGCCCAAAAGCAAGTTTGCAATACAAGAAATAACATCTCTTAGCTCTGTTTTTGTCCCTGGAGGTTCTTAACAACCAACATAGGTGGTAGATGCACCACTGCAGGAGGGATCAAGCTAGAAATGGTCTCTTGTATTTTATTCCATACATAGAATCCCAGACTGGTTTGGGTGGGAAGGGACCTTAAAGTTCATGTGGTTCCAACCTGCTTGCATGGGCAGAGACATGTTCTTCTAGACCAGGTTGCTCCAAGCCCCATCCAACCTGGCCTGGAGCACTTCCAGGGGTGAGGCAGCCCCAGCTTCTCTGGGCAATCTGGGCCAGTGTAACCCTAAAAAAAATAATTTCTTCTTAACACCTTATCTAAATCTTTCAGCTTCAAACCATCACCCCTCACCCTACTGCAACATGTCCTTGCAAAATGTCCCCCTCCAGCTTTCTTGAAGGCCCTCTTAATATATATTCTATTATTATTATTATTATTACTACTACTATTTAGCTTTTCATTTCTCAATTTCTTTCACAAGTGGAAGAAAAAAATATCCAGCCCCAACCAAACCCAAACAGCGCAAGCTTTGTTTTTGTTTCCATGGGAATTCTGTGAGAGAGGGGGAGGGTGTGAAAGAAAACTGAATTCTTCTGGCCCAACCCAACAAGATTTGGATCCTGAGCAGTCCCTGGGCTGTCTCTCAGCAACAAATGTCCAGAGGTCCCACTGTCCCCTGGCTGTGCAGGCAGGGAGGAGGCTGGGATGGGGCTGCAGCTGCTGCTGTGCCATGGGGAGCATTCCTGGGCTGGGGAGCCGTGCCAGAAAAAGTCATTTGTGTGGGAGAAGAGATGACTACAACTCCCAGGAGGCACCGTGTCCAAGGCAGGATGTCATATTTAAAGGCCTTTCAGCAAAACTTCCTCCCCTGCCTCTTCCTCCTAACTTAAGAGGGAAATTGCGGTCCTTCAAGGGAGGAGGAAAACAAGAAAATTACTTGACAATGTGATTTCTGCAAACATCTCACCCCCAGATTTTTCCTTTTGGGAGAAAAACAATAAAAATTGCTTTTTTTTAATGTGTGTGTTCTTACATATATGGCTTAATGCCAGCTGGCCCATGTTAGGTGGCCCCTGGGCTACTCCCTCCTTGGCAGCGTCACTGCTGGCTGCCCCAGTGGGGACCTTGTGGGGTTCCCCAAAAAGTCTGGTGCACCCATCCATGAGGGTCCATCCATCAGCAGGGTGTCTGCAGACCTGAAGGACAAACAGAAGAGTGTTCAACTCAAGCAAGTGATGGTTTAGGGTTTTTTTTTTTTTGCCATCTTTGATACTTCACCTAACCAGGAATGTGTTGGAGGCTGTGAAAGGTGTCAGCTGAAGCACAGCAGTTCAGCAGCTGAGGAATTGCCTGTTGTTTGTAATGCTGTAAATAACACAGTCCTGGGGTTTGTACTAGAGCAGCTGTGCTCATTTAATGATGGAAAGGCAACCTGGTCAGAAAAACTCTATGGGTAAACTCCAATATTTAGATGGTGTCTGTGTTTGATGTGTCAGATAGATCCCAGCCCATGGGGAAAACTGCTTTTTGCTATGCACTGAATAGGAAGAGTCCTTCTTGAGGTGCAAGAAAATTATTTGACTGGCTTGGAGAGGTTCTTGGAGGCTCTGACCTCTACAGGGCCATGGTTTGGTATTCTGCTCATGTCTAGCATCTTCTGCCCCTCTGCTTCTCCCCTTCCCCCATTTGTGTTCACGATGCCAACTGGTGACCAAGATTGGGGATGAGGTTCTCATGTAAAAATAAAAAAATAAAAATAATCCCTTTTTCTTTACCTGGGTAATCAATTTTTCAGATGGCAGACGGGGTTTGGTGTGCAGCAGTATTCACTTAGTCCTCAGAAAGCTATCTCAGGCTGCCTCATTTAGCCCCACTTTTGGTCAGTTCATTAGGCATGGCAATGAAAATTTTGAAAGAGAAGAAAAAGCATGAAGGAAGTGCAGCAAAATTAAAAATAGCCAAGGATTCCTAATATTCACACCTTGTTTTTACAGGCTGTGGCAGCATTCATCCCTGTGTACCAGCACCTCATGTTAAATAAGAAAACTTTAAGTGTCCTCAGAGGGATGCGTGGAACTTCCTGAAGACCAAAAAGCAAGGAGGAACAGAGACCCACAGAAACCCACTCCCCCCCAGCAGACAATATTGTGGTTCTGCAGAGCTGGAGATATTTTTGAAGGTACGTGCCAAGTATCCACTTTCCAAATTGCCTCTGGGACAGGGAAGTTGTGGGCAGTGCAGCAAATCACTAATGGCCATGGGCACAGTGGTGCTGCTCCTGGAGGAGATGATAATTGTGGGTGGAGAACCTGCTGCAGTCCTCTGGAGAGGGGAACTCTGCTATGCAGATGCCAAAATGCTCATTGAGGCTCTCTGTTCTCTTCTAATACCAGTCGTGGACTGCTCCCAACAGCTGCCAAAATAAACCTAGCAGCAGAGAAATCAAAGATGCATTAACTGAGCTGAGGCTTCTGGATCTCTAAAGGTCAGAATTCAGCCAGCCAGGTGCATAGAGGTCCTGGGAGCTGAAATGAGCTCTGGGCAGGTGAGTTGGTGTTTGTCTGAGGAAAGAGTCCTTCTTCCCTGCATCTGAGATCTTCCCTCTCTGCACCAGGGGGGCAGGGATGGGAGGGATGGCAGCTGTGAGGTTGGCAGAGGTGGGACTGGAGAGTAAGGCAGCGATGGGGCATCCCAGGGAGGCAGGTGGCCTGAGGGATGCTCCCTGTGCCATCTGTCCACCAATTCCCCCACACACACACCAAATATCTTAGCATGAAACCTCTCTGCAGAGTGGGGTAACGTGTCCTCAGCCATGGCTTTACCCACCCTTTGGGGTGGAAAGGTGATGCCAGTGATCCAGGGTGACTTCCCACATTTCCCCTATTTTTTTACTGCAGAGCCCCACCCTGCTTTCTTTTTTTTTTTTTTTTTTTTTTTTCCCATTGCTTTGTTCTCTCATGACACAGAGTGTTACAAATGTCTGTGCTGCCTTTCTCCTTGCTCAGTCCTGACAGCACCAGTGAGCCATCCTGACTCACAGCTCTCTCTACATGCTGAGCGTAGCAGTGTCCCAGGTCACCCCCGTGACTTGACGGAAACTATTGGGAACCCACCTTAGATTTCTCACTTGGATTTTCAGAGTGAAGCACATCACTCATGCTGTTTTCAGCGAGCTTTTAGCAAGCTAAGCCTTAGTAAACCTGGTGTAAACAAGCTGAGCTGATGTGCTGTAGGTGTGCCTATGACCTAAGAAGGTTCTGATGGGGAACATGAAGATGCTTCATGATCACGCTTGCCAGACCAGGGGTAGAGTTTGTGTTGGCAGCCACCAAAGTTGGGTGATTTATCTTACAGAGATTTGAGGACTGTGGTTCAGTTCCTCACTATTTAAAACAAAATTTGAAAGAAAATCCTTCAAGGAAAGAAAAAAAAAATAATAAAAAAAAATATATAAGAACCGTATTAAGGTCTTACTGCAAAAAGGAAAGACTAAATTCCCTGGAAAAAATCCTTTACAGCCCTGGTGGTGGGAGCTGCAGCACTGCAGACAGGTTTAGGGCATTTTACCAATGTGCTAGCATGCAAGGTTGTGCTCTGGCTGCTTCATGTACGGAGGGCTTCTGCTTCTCCACTGATCAGTTCAGTGCTTCTGTAAGCACGAAAATTTTCCCTCTTGCTAAAAAATCTGCTTGTTTGAATATTACAAAGGCTGGATGGGAAGTAACATGAAAAAGGCAGGCGAGTACTTCTCAGATGCAAGAAATATGTGACCATAATTATTAGCTAGGGCTAAAAATACCGTTGCATATGTACTTAATTCATTGTTAATTTGCACTGAATTTTTAGTTGGGTTTTTTTTCTTTTTTTCTGGCTTCTCCCTGTGGGCTTCTGTGAGAAGAGTACAAAAGGGGAGAAGCTGCAGGCTGCATTGCCATGAGAGCCGAGAAAATCCCTCTGAGTGCCTGGACTTGGAAGTTGCAATTAAAAAGCAGACTTTCTCCTTCCCCTATCATATTTTTTCCTTTTAAATTTTGGTTTTTTTTTCCATTTTATTATTATTTTTTTCCTCTCTAACAAGCACCCACCCTAAAAACCCGTCAGAACCCATTAACCCCCCCTTGCCCTTTCCCTCCACCCTTCCTGCCAAGCTCCCAACAATCTCCTGAACTGGTGGGGAGTGGTTTCCCTTTAATTAACAAATGCTCATAGGCTGCCGGGCCCGGGGGTTGGGCCGGGTTTTACTTCTCCTTGCGGGAGCTCAGCTTGGATGCGGGAAGCGAAGCGGCGGATCCGGTTCGGTTCGGATTCTCGGTGTGGGACAGGATCCTCGGAGCTTTTGGGGTCTTTAGGAAAACACTTGGGGGGCTGTAACAGCACTATGGGACCCCCCCTCCCACCGGGGCAGGAGGTGGGTAAAGAAGGAACCGGAGTTGCCGGGTGTTTGCGGTTCGGTTCGGTTCGCGGCGGAGACGAAGGAGGGGGGGGGGGGGGAAGAATTTTAGGGGGGGAAAGGGATGGATACTTAAGAAGCACACAAAGCATTTTTTTTTTTTTAAAGTTACTTCTCCTCTTGGGCGCTTTGCTGAGGCCGGGCAGCAAACTTTGCCACGGGGAGGGGTTACTTCTTGGGAAGATTTTTGTTTTTTTTTTAATTTTTCCTCTTTGGAATGGACATTTTTGGCTCCAGCGAGGCTGAGGAGCCCTAAGCCGGGGCAGCTCTGGGGCAGGGAATTTGATGATGGGAGCTTTAGGTTTATTTGGAGCTCTTTCTGAGCTCTATTTGGCTGATTTCCCCAAAGCTGCCCTGTCCCTTGTCACAGCCTCCGGCTTGGGACAGGGGAAAGAAAAACCTGCGAGTTTGCCAGGAGGCTGCCACAACCCCTTCGGCTGAGCTGTCGGCTCCATTTCTCACAACAAAAGCCTTTTCTGCCTGTTGCTGTTTTGCTTTATTTGGCATGATGCTCTTTCTTGCTATAGGAAGCTGCCTCTTTGGAAATCTTCAGCCTGTGAATGCCTGGGGTCTCTCCTGAGCACTGATTCAAGCTGGTGGAGCTCCAGTGACTTGGGGAGGCTTTCCCCTCATATCCAGGGCTGACATGGGCTCTGTGCACATCAGGACAATTTCTTTGATGTGTCCACATCTCCCTGGACTCCAGATCCCTCCTTTAAGTAAACCTCCCTGCTGCTTCCCAAGCCACTCGGGTTAGGTGGCTCTTTGGAGGCCAGACACCAGTGGTTTTATAAAGTGGGTGAAGCCTCTGCTGGTTTGATATTTGGCTGAAGAGAACAACTCATGGGATGTCCTGGTGAGGCTGCTGGGACAAGTGCTCTCTGTTTGCGTGTGGCGTTGTGTTTTGTAGCTCTGTTGTGTTCTTGGCTTGAGGGGGGGTGGGAATTCAGTTCCTTGTGGCTTTAAGCAGTGAAGAATTCGTGCTTGCCTTCCCCTGTCACCTCTGGCATCTGATAGCATCCCCAGGTAACAGGGGAGCTTCAGTTCTGGTTGCTTCTTCTCATGATGCTTACTGTAGTGGTAGCTCTGTGGGTCTTGTGGCTAAATTTCACTCAGTTTTGCCAGAAGTTTAAGCCCTTAGGCCCTGGGCTACCCTTAGTTTTCAGCTTATTCTGTCTGCACTGTTTTCTCTCTCTTTTTTTTTTTTTTTTTTTTTTTTTTTTTTCCCTCTTGATTCTAAATATGCAGAAAGCACCTTCCTTCAGGATAGGTGTTACATGGTGATGCTGAACGCTGCCCAAAGATGCTGGGATGTCAGATCCCTGCTCAGGGCATGCAGACTGAGCTCTGGTGTGGAATGGTGGCTTCCAGCACCTTTGGAAAACATCCCTGCAGCTGCAAGGGGCCTGTCCTTCAGTCTTTTTGCTTCAAAATCCCATCAAACCTGTAAAATCCTTTTTTTTTTTTTTTTTTTTTTTTTCTCCATGGGAAAGTATGCCTGGCCTCGCCTGGAGCTGAGGGTGCAGCCTGCAACACCACAGCATCCACATCTTCTGTCTCTGTTCAAGGTTTAACTGGCTGGGGGGGGGGCTGAGCCCTGGCACTGCCCTCCCCTCCACTGAGGAGGTGTCCTGGGGGGAGAGGTTCAAGGTTTATTCAAATAGGCTGGGGAGAAACCCAGATCCCTCTGAAAAAGATGTGTTAACATAGACAGAGATTCTTGTAGGTTGTGGCTCAGCCCATTAAATGAGTTATTGAGAGGTATGTCTGTTTAATTTGGGGGGGGGGGAAGTTTTAATTATTCTACTTGAAGAGGATCTATAGGTTTCCCTTTTTAGTACCCATTTGCACATTTAATTTTTTCCAGACACACAGCATCCTCCTTTTCAGGATGATTGAAGCTTAGCATTGAGGCAATGGTCTTGCTGGAAAAGACTTGATGAAGTGAATTGTCCTGGAAGCTGTGATGCTCTTTTCAATTTGAGAAACTTGGACTCCTGCCACAAATAATGCTGTTACTGGCAGGTGTCTCCCGAGCTCTTACAGCTGAAGAGTTTTCTGGGATCAGAACTGCAGCTTCTTTAAACTACTGTGGATACTGTTTGACATATATATATAAATACATTTGTAAGCTTTGCTGGTGAAATCATTCTTTAATGTAGTGGGCTGAAATCCCATGAAATCCCTAGAAAATTTTACTACTTCTCTTAACAGTAGCAAGGTGTAAAGGCTTGTGTCAACTTGACATTAATATCCTCTGTGATTTATGAAGTGCTCTTTAGACTGCAGGTGTGTCTGCAGTAAAGGAAAGATCCTGTGTTTACAGTGGGTCTGCTCTGGAGCAGTGATTTGAGAAATCTCTTCCTTGATAAACCATGCAAAAAGAAAGTGCAGTTGTGTCTCTGCCTATTAGTTGTGGACTGAACTTGGGTTTTTACAGTCCTTCTTTTCTCTGGTGGTTGATTTAAAAGCAAGTCAGCAGATCTTCAGGGAAAAGAATCACCAGGGGAATGCACTTACTGCAAGTGTTGCTGCAAATTTTATTCCCCCAAACTGAAACTGTAAACAAGATATCAGCAAATAATGTTCATACAGGTTTCTAGATTTTATCTTCTCTGTCTCTACCTAGTGAACATCCCAAAGGAGAAACTCAGTCTCAGATATAAACCCTGCAGCCAGCATGTTCTGAGAAGCTCCCTTTTCCTATTGCTTCTGTTGCAAACAAGTGGTTTCTTAATTTCAAATTAAAGTGGCTATTTTGTTGCAAGTCATTTAAAAAAATAACAAGAATAAGTTTGAGTGGGAAGGAGCATTGGGCAGTGACCTGAAATCTGTGTATCAGAGTGGAGGAAGCAAGTTGGTTATTTCCTGGGTATTGGGTTGCTGGAATGTCTGATGGCAGTAAGCACCTGGGCTGAGATGGAGTGAAGAAGGTGAGAGCAAACACTTCATGATTTTCCCTCTTATTGTTTGTCTGACAGCTGATGATGTTAACTTGTTGTATCCTGGGAGCTCTGCTGCAAGGGATTGCTTTGGTAATGGCCACGTGTGTTGGAAGCTGCAGTTGTTCTTTTTTTTTTTTTTTTTCTTCACAAATCATGGCCAGCCTTGATTTTTGCCAAAAAGGGGGGTTTTGGTCCTTATTCAGGTGCTGCTTGCCATGCTTTTTTAAGAACTCTGAGATGTGGGATGTGTGAGCAGCTGGCACACAGCCTGGCTGCTTTTTGCAGCCAGTTATGCAGGGCCAGACCTCAGCCCTGCTGAGCTGCAGAGTGGAAATAAATATATAGTATAACATCAGTTTAAATTTTTGTTCCTTGATATGTATAAACATTTTTTTAACAGATCTTTAGCTGGGTGCCCCTGCCCTGCCACTCACTTCCATTGGCCAGATGCACAGAGCAGCTCCACATGAGCAGATACCCTGGAAAGCAGAGAGAAATGGAAAGATTGAGAGGGGGAAAAAAAAAAAAAAAAAAAAAAAAAAAAAAAAAAAGAAGTTCTGTTTGCCAACTTTTTTTCCAAAATCTTGATTGTGGTGCTTCCCCACAGGGTGTCCAGGGGCAGCTGTGCTCCTTGGGCCAAGGGACACCTACCCTTACCCTGGCTCCTGTGCCTGGGGGAGCAAATAGGAGGGAGACACATGGATTTGCAGATCCTGAATTTTATGTAATAGATATATTTGTGTCTTCAGCATTCAGAGTTGTCTCTGTTTGGGAGGTGTCTTATCTCTGGGTCTGGCATCACGCGCTGTGGTGACATTTAATGCTTTCTCTGCAGATAAACACCAAAACCTGGGGGTTTATATAAGGAAGCAAGAATGGGCTTGTACCTGGCAGACAGCTCATCTGTGCTGGGATGCCATGTCCCCTGGGCACCCATCTGCTTCTTGGGTGGGGGAAGAAGCTGTCCTGTGGCTGGTGGTCCCACACTGGTGCACTGGGACCCCAGGAGGAGCTGGGATGGTGCCCAACATCCCCCCAGCACCTGCTGTCCCCTCCTCAGCAAGGAGATGAGTTTTGCCTCTGAGAATAAAAACTTGTGATTTAGAGTAGACAGCAGTGAGGCAAAGCTTGCTAAAATAGAGGTCATGGAGGGGGATGGAGCAACTGCCAGAAGAATCTGGTGTGGGTCTAGCAGTCAGCTGGCAGGTGGGGTGACGGCACAGCGTGTGGACAGGGTTTACTGCCAATAAGGGGTGCAGGTTGTTAATATTGAGATAATAATCTCGAGATAGCAATCTTATCAGCCTAATGTCTTGGCTCTACTGCCAAGAAAAGGTGTCTGAGAGTGGGGCTGGAAAGGAATGAACCTGGCAGGGTCTCCTTGGTAAGCATGGAGCTGCTTGACTGCGTGGTGTTGGTGTCTCCATGTGCAGCATTTGCACCTCTCTGCTCCGAGGTTGATTCTGTTCCTGCAACCATTTTCCCTTAAAAACATCTCTTTTGAACTCTGGGGATGCAGCACTGACCACATGGAGCTCCAGCAAATAAAATCATGTTATGCTTTTTGTATCATTTGACTGCCAAGCAGCCGGTTTGCATTAGTTATCTTAGTGTAATAACATTGACTCTTTGTCCTCCATCCCTTTTTTTACTGTCAGGGAAGGTGGGTAAAGTAAGAAATACCCCTCAG
Organism: Phaethornis superciliosus; assembly: GCA_023637945.1. Classification (NCBI taxonomy): domain Eukaryota; kingdom Metazoa; phylum Chordata; class Aves; order Apodiformes; family Trochilidae; genus Phaethornis; species Phaethornis superciliosus. Next base: position 20,512,874 of record JAJQWJ010000010.1, read on the forward strand.
CCCTAAAGAACTGACTCTCTAGGAAGAAGCTGTAGTAAAAAGGTGATGTGAATAGTGATGGGGTGAGCATTTGGCATAGCATTGCTCTATTGCCTGCTCTGGGCAAGCTGGAATGGGCTCAGGAAGGTCTCAGAGAGGAGGTGCAGAGCTGAGGGTAAAAAAAAACCTCAACACTTTTTTGCAGGTTTACCCATCAGAAAGACATTTTCCTCTGGTTGTGGAGTCCTGTTTAGACTATACTGACAGCAGTGAATATTCAGAATATTCGTGGGGTTGGGAGTTGTTTTTGTGGTTTATGCCATTGCTGCTGGAAGAATAATTAAATTGTAATTCCCTTGATTGCATTTTGAAGGTCAATCTGTGAGTGGCCCTGATTCCTGCTCTAGGGTTTGATTTGAGCAAATATCCCTCTTGTGGGCAGCCCTCATGTGAGGACTTCCTTTTTTGGTGAAATAAGAAAAATCCAGTGATAAACCTTGGAGTCAGTGTGGGAGAGATCCTGGTGCTGCTCCCCAGCTCAGGGGCTCTTTGCAGACGCTGTTCCAGGCACAGAGGGATTGGGATGGGTGTCCCAGCACCCAGACAAAGAGCAGGATCAGGCAGACAGTGTCCCACAGAGCAGGGCTCTGCCAGCATCTCTCCAGGGGGGTAATTCACAGCCAGTTGACAGTTCTGGTTGTCTTGCCATGTGGGAATTTCTCAGCTCTTCTCTCCTTGGGGTGGGTCCTGCTGGTGACATGACCCAGGGCTCCTCCCTGCCACCACCAGCACTGGGGCATCACTCTGCCATTTCCCAGAAACCGAGCCCATTTTACCAACTGGCCTTTGGGGAGGATTTTCTTAGTGGGATTCTCTTGCTCTTCACCCTGGTCTTTATTTTGGACCCAGAACACAGCCCTCTTGTGAGCACACACTGCTGGTTGCCTCACTTGCCCATCAGAGGCACCTTGCAGCCAGCATCAGCTGGGCTGGCTCCTGCTTGCAGCATCCCACCATCCCCAGGGGACAAATAAACCAGTAAAGGTAATTAATTGCACATTTCCAACACTTCCAGTAACCTGGGGTGCTGTGGCCATGGCATCACGTTGTCACCTTGTCCCATGACCTGGCTGAAGGTCAGTTTCTCTCTCTCTCTTCTTCAAACAACTTGGAACGTGACAGAGATGAAACACATGAGTGTTTTGGGCCTGCACTTTCTCTTTGAATTCACATAAAATGCAGTTACATGGTGCAGTTGGCTTTTACCTCTGTGGAACACAAATCTGCCTTGCTTGGTGTTCCCTTGAGAAGCACCCATGGGTGCTGAGGTCTCTCAGGAAGTTCAGCTCTCTTTGCTGCAACTCAAAGGTGACTGAAACAACTTGGAGGGCAGGCAGGACATCATATAGTCTTTCCAGAAAGCAATACTTTGGTCTCCTATTTCTCTTTGTCTATTTATGCAGGTTCTTAAGTATATTTTTCCATGAGAGAGATTTCCTGCAAATCGCTTTTTTTTTTTTTTTCCTCTTTTTGCAAGGTCCCACCCAGCGTTGAGTCTTACCAAGAAAGAATAGTAGATGACTCATGGTGGCTTTGAAATGTCTGTGGTTAGACCTGATCCTGCTGAGTTTTGGCAGCAATTATGGCCAGTGAGCCATTTTGTTCACTGGGAGAAAGAACCCGTGAGATGGGAACTCCTGTCTGAGCCTGTTTGGGTTTCTTCTTTCTCAAACCTATGGCTTTTTCAATCTGCAAAAAGTCTTTTTGTACATGTAGAAAACCATTTGCACTTTCCAGAGTGTTGCTGCTCCAGAAGGCTGTGGCAGTTGAGGGAAAAATAGATTTAATCTGTGGCTCAGGGTATGTGGCTCCCATCTCACTGAGGTCTAGAGGGTTAAGCTTCTAAGTCATAACCTTAATGTGCCAATACCCTCTAGGAACAGGTGGAAAAATACTGTAGTGGAGTTTTCACATGCAGAGAAAGAGCTGGAGGGAATCTCTGGCTTGTCCAGCCACCTGTATTGCTTGTAAAGTCTGAGTAGATGGGATTGGGGAGAGGAGTGAGGGGGCAGCTGAGGCTCCATTTGAGTTCAGACCCAAGCATCATCTTGCACTGCCTGCCACCAGCATGTCTCTTTGCTACTTTGATGGAGGCATTTGTTTTCCCCTCTGAGAAAGGCAGTTAAAAAAAAAAATTGAAAAAAAAAATTATACACATATATACATATATATATATATATGGGGCATCTATTTTCTTCTAAGGAAGCTGTCAGTATTGTCAATGTGTGTAAATGAACTATTTTGCATAAATTTGCCAGTGTTTAGTTGTATTAAGCAAAGAACATAGGATAGTTTCTCTGTTTCTGCGTGCTATTTCTTTATAATGAGCAATTTCCTATTGAATTTGCCTGGGTTTGATCTTGATTCAGCAAGTACTGACCTGAAACCTCAGGCATCACTCCAGAGTTAGTCTTGAAAGCAGGACCAAACTTCTGTAATTATTTGCTCATCCTTAATTCTCCTAATGAATCAAACACTTATTGACATTGAAAAACAGTAACATTTTGGTAACTTGAAAAAATTAAAATCATTAAGGAGGCTCAGTTTGGAGAGGTGCTAAATCCATGTTTGCAGGCAGGGGTACACGAGCATTTTGGGGTGATGTGAGTGGCTGCAGCATGTCATGGGGCTTTGCAGCAGTGGCTCCAACTTGTCAGTGGGTGACAGTGCTCTTGGGGTGGGGCGGGGGGGAATTTTGGGATGGGGAGGCAGCAGGGTGCTGACCAAGAGAGGAGCTGGGATGGCTGGAGATGGATGGTATCCCCAAGGTGCTCCTTCCTTTTCCATGAACCTGGCCATGGGTTCCTCCAGCTCTCTAGATCCCCAACATGTAGCTTGGGGTTCAGTGTGCATGGTGGCAGGGTTGGCCCATGTCACCAGGAAGCAATGTCATGGGACAGCATCATGCATGGCCCCAGGGTGGGTGTGCAGCAGCCATCAGCTGTGCTGCATATGGGTCCCAGCCATGTGCCTGGCCCTGGGGGGACTTCTGTAAGAGGGACAAAAACAGCAACAAAACCTAGGTGGTGGTCACCCTGCAGTGGTTGTCCTTGAAGCTGGTGGTGTCCCTGGGGAAGCCACCCTGGGAGATGTGCCTTGAGCCCCCCAGGCATGGTGGGAGCTGGGCTTGGCTGCTGCTTGCATGGGAGTGCTGCAAGTCCTGCTCTGGGGTGCTGTTGTCTTGTTCCATCGTGACCTTCTGCTCGTGCCAGTTAGTTGTATTCCCAGTGAAAATTATCTGAGGATTTCTATTAAGACAAATTTTAAAAAAAATCAAAACCTGCCCTCTCCCCCTCCCCCCTCAAAAAAGAAAAACCCTAAAACATAAGGCAACAGAAAAGGCATTTTATGAAAGCAATAAGGTATTAGTTCTGTTAGTAAAAATACATGGTCTCAATCTGCTACTCCTTGTTGCTGTGATACCCACAGGAGTGATTCCTCATTTCTTTGAGCAAGTCACGTCCAGGGTCAACATAAAGTTAATGCCTTGCTGTGTTTTGGCATGTGGTTTGTAACAGCAGGAGGAGAAAAGAGAAAACACGTTGTTGCTTAATGGAAAGGTGTTAATAAGCAGGAGGGGACACACCAGGAGGGGGGACAGTGACCTCTTGACATGTATCTGTGCTTTACAGAGCACCCGTGCTGGGAGCAGAGCTGGGAGATGCTGGGAAAGTGATGCTGGGAGATACTGGTGCAGTCACCCAAATCCTTCCTGGAATGCTGGCTGCAGGGCTCTCCTTGGGTTCAGTTTGGCTGGCAGGAATTGTGTGAGGATCTGTGTTTGCATTCATCAGCTGCCACTTGGCTCTGTGGTGGGATGGAGGTGCTGGGCTTTCTTCCAGCCACCAAAATTCCCCACGGAAATGCGTCTGGGCAGGTGGTGGTCACTGGAGCAAAGCCTGGGAGATGCCAGAATAGTGTTGAGTGATGTACAGGACATCAGCTGCTTGCCATCTCTGCATTTGGATCATGGAGATATGCCCTGCATTTCTATGATGTGTTTGGCTATGTATGAGTGGCAGCAGTGCCTGCCAGCCAGCCATGGTCCTTGTCACCTCTGGTCGGTGTGGAGATGGTTGATCCAAGAGCCCTTTGCATGATGTTATTGCCTTGGCAAGCTGCTGGGGTTTAGGATTTTAGAAAAAGCTTTTATGGCTGAGCTCTGGGTGCCTGCCAGCACACCCAAGTGCTGCATCCTTTGACCTTCCTACCACATGTACTCTCTGAAGGAGGGACTTTTCCCTCAGCTCAGGACTCTGTTTGCCACCCTCTGTTGTGGGATTGGGGATGCTGAGGAGATGCTGATATCCGAGGTGTTGCCAACTGGTGTGTGTCCCCCCCTCTGTAGCCCTCTGGGGTTGGACAATGGTGTGCTGGATGCTGTGGGCATCCCCCAGCCTGGTTTTTGGGGGGGTTGCTGCAGGCTGGGGGGGAGCAGGAGCCAGAAGATCCAGCCCGTCAGGGTGAGATCAGCAGCCAGTGCTCATCTCTGGGTGCTGATGGCTTTTCATTTTGTGTCACTGTTCCATAAAGCAAATCAAATGAGTCCTTGGGAAGGGTCTGATGCTGGGTTTGGGTGTGGGGAAAGAAAAAAAAAAAAACCCACAAGAGCATGGAGGGGTTTCTGCCAGCAGCAGTGGGGTAGTCACCATGCTGGGACAGCACTGCCTATCACCATGACCCATGCCTTACCTCATCACTTCCCTTGACCTGCCTGATTAGATTTATCTGGCCTTTTCTCTAGCACAAACACCGGGGAAAAGATGCTGCAGGACCAGGACAGGGGGAACTCTGCTCTGGTACAGATTGCACAACAGGCATCTCCATAGATTCCTTTTTTTTTTTTTTTTTTCTCACTGTTATTTCCAGGCAATCCCAGTCTGGAATGATCTCGTCCCCTCTTGCAAACAATCTGTGTGGATTTCCATGGTTTGGCTTTTCCTCCAGGCAGACTGGTGGCTTGGCAGTGAGCCTCACGTGGAGAGACCTGTGGGAATCAATAAAGGACTCTGCTGCCATCATTAAAAGGGGGAAATGCTAATTGGTTCCTGCCTTTAGAAGTATTACTATTAAGTATAGGACATCCATGAGAATAACAGTTTTGGAAGCAGCATTTTTAAATATTTTGCTTTTATTAAGGACAAAGATAAGAAAATTCGGTCAGGGTTTTGTCTGAACGTGGTGTTTATTGTCTATTTGGATTTGTATTTAGGTTCTTCTCCATCTCCAGATCTTTCCAGGGTGGGAACAATGCTTTGGGTCTTACTCAAGAGTTGTTTTGTGCCTCTTTAAATAATAAACCCTAATCCTGCTGTGTTGTTCCTGCAGTATGAGCAGCCAGAAGGGCAGATTTTCAGGAGGCGTCTTCATTTGCCTGCTGCTCTGGCTACATGGTTTCTGTGTGTACTGAAATTAAGAGCAGGGTTAAGTCTTTGAGCATTTTTTTTGAACCTCCATGTCCTTTATTTTCATATTTAGGGAGCGTAACAGTCTGTCTGCTATCTCCAAGAGTCCTTAGATTTTTTGATTAAGTAGGAGAGGAGCTTCTACTGAAATCAGTGTGTGTCCTTTTTGCTTTGTATGTATGCCATGTGGATTTTCTGGGCTGGAAAAACTGGACCCCCTGTATAAGTGGGGACCCTGAGCCCAGGGGACATCTCCTGGCTCCTCAGAGGAGGTCCCACACCTTCCAAGGATACCATGGAAAGAAGGTGTGCCAGGGGGTAAATCCAGGGCTGGTGACAAGCCCAGCTTGTCTTGAGGGATGCCAATAACTCCTCAAAGAGGGCTCTTGTCAGCCAGAGGTATTTTTCTGTAAAGGAATGATCCAAAGCCAATTTTATGTTTAAAATGGAATGGAATGGGGGAAAAATTTACATGGAAAAGCTTCATCCCCTCCAGACAGGGCAAATAGCTGTTGAGGGCATGATGTGTAGCTTGTCCTTGACTTCTCCTCTCTATGGCACCCAGGCTCCTGGCAGCAGTGGGAGGAGGAGAGAGGAAATTAATGGTTCAAGTAATTTGTGGTTTTATTGCTTTTGTTTTTGTTTTTGTTTTTCCTTTTTAATAACCTCTCTGCCCTGTTTAGCCTGAGCCTGTCTGGTTTGCTCCATGCAGACAGGGAGGCTTGCATGGGTCCCAGCACCAGCCCTGCCTGTGGGACAAAACCAAGTCTGGGAACAGAGGTCACTTGTCCCAGCCCTTGCTGAAAGGTCACTGCACTGGGACAGAGATGTCATGAGAACTGGAACGAGAGTAATTTTTTTAAGGATTATGGTGTTTCTAGCCTCAGGGATGGGAGTTGATGGAGAGCCTCAAACCCAGGGAGGCATTAGCAGGAAATGGATGTATTCCCCTCCCCTCTTTCCCAAATCAAGACTTGCTCAGTTTCTTAGCTCTGCGTGGTGCTTGTCAGCATCATAACCTCATTAAGGAGCAGTGATTAGCTGAGCTTATTGCAGATCTGCTGTGATACATGAAAGAGAATAAACTTGGACTGACCAAATTTCAGGTAGTCTGTGCTGCTGCCAGCTACATTTCACATCAAGACTTGAATGTCTTCAAAACACAGGACTCTTCATGAGTGTTTACTAAAATGGGCATTTTCTGCTTTCATTTTCCATGCCATTAAAGCCATGGTTTTGTTGTCCCATGCAACAGGTAGAAAATGACTGTTCCTTTGCTGAGGGCTGAGATTGTTGCATGATCCCTTAAGCAGTAACTTGGGATTAAAGCATAACCAAAAGGGCAAATACCAAAAATAGACATCAGGTTTGCAAAGCTGCAGGATTTGAGCCAGGGTTTTGCAATAAATTCAAATGGCCTTGGGGGTTAATATAGTCAACTTTCGAGTTTTCTAGTTTTTCTTATAGTTGAAACCTTGATTTTTGGGTGCACTCACAATATGCAACATATATATTTTACTAGTTGAAGAGGTTTGGTGCCCACAGCCTGGCAAAGGGAGTGGGAGCTTAAGTTATGCTTGGAAGGGGAAATGGTTGATCTGGAAAGTGGACTGGGCAAAGGTGATATCAGCAGGGTTTGATGGGCTTTTAAGTATGTTTTTTTCCCTTCCGTTTGTTACCATCTCCCCTTTCCTTTGTTTGTTCATTCTTTCCCAAGGTTTCCTTTACTGATGACTTTTGTCAGTATTTTCCCCATTCTACTTTTCCCCAGGCAGACTCTGAGCTGAGTACATCTGGAGCAGCATCTTCCCTCTGGCCATACACAGGTTGTGTGCCAGCCCCTGGCACCAGGTTTGGATGCTGAGAGGCTCTGGGGGGATCTTTTTCCTCCTCCCCTGCCCTGGGATGGTTGATAAGAGTGTCCTGCCCTTAGAAACCTCCAGCTCTGGGGCTTCTGCACACTTTTCCTTGGACAGTCTTTGTCATTAGATGGGTTTTTTCTCCTGAGTCCTGTCTTGAACCTGCAATTGAGTGGGGTTCTTCCATGTCCCACATGCTCCCAGTACTTCCAGCCTGGCTCTCTCCCTTCTTGCATTCCCAACACCATGTTCTTGTGGGTCAAATGCTTAATTCTGATTCTTCCCATCTTTTGTACCCCCTCTCCCCTTCTGTCTTGGAGGCAGTAGCTGTGTTTGTGCATCTTGGCACAGTGTTTCCCTTTGCTGGCATTGCTGGTTCTTGACCCACTGAAACCCTGGTCTGTCTTTTCAATTTTCTTTTTTTTTTTATTTTACTTTTTAATTTAATTTTTTTCCTCACCATCAATCTGTTGCTTCTTTTCTATTCCGGGCAGAAACCAAACACTGAAATATAGCACTTGTTTCTAATGAATTTCATCCTATTATTTCCACCCTACTGAGATTTTGCCACTATAATTGGAGTTTTCTCTCTCTCTCTCTCAGTCCTTCACATAATTACAGCCTCCAAAGCTGGTGATAGCAGCAGGCTTTATAAGCTGCTTCTCTAGTCCATCATTAGTGCAGGCAGTGAGTGGCACTGGCTGGCTGAGGCCTCTTGGATGCTGTTTTGCTGCTGAATCACAGAGCAGGGCTCTTGGCACGTGTTTGTACCCAGCCTGGTGCAGATTAACCCGGGCACATTCCTCAGTTTGTCTTTGGGAATGCAGAGAGCATCCACGTGGAAACTCTGGCCAAGAGGCTAAATGGCTCTTACCAAGCAGAGCAGGGTGAAGCAATCTGCAGAAGCTTTCAGAGGTTTGTGGTACCCCCCTGTTTTTCCAGCTGGCTTCTGTGCCCTCCCTGCCCAGGGCTGGGTTTGCCCCCTGCCCTCTGGTCCAGCCACAGGGTTCATGGGGCTCCTGGCAGGGCTGTAGGCAATTGATGTTTTCCTTCTCAAACCTATAATCTGGCTCAGATCTCACCAGGGGGGAATTTTGCTGCTGGGACTGAGTCAGATCCGACTGCATCTGGGCTGTGCTTTATCCCAGGACTTGGCTGTGCCAGCTGTGAAAACAGCTTTAGCTTAAAAATAATAATAAGAAGAATAATTAATAATAATATTCCTGAGTTATGCAGCCCTGCTGTGGTCCTTAGCAAATAATTGTTGCATACAGTGGTTAATTGTTCATCCATTAACCAACTGTGTCAATTAATCTGACAAGAGGAGCCTGGCTGTACCTGGCACGGGGAGAGGGGAAGATGCACATCCTTCCTCCCTTGGCTCCTGGCCATCAGCTCTTCCTCCAGCCCTGTCCATGTGGTATTTTTCTACTGGTTTCCTTCAAGGGTAATTGCTGGCACAGCACATCCCACATATTTGGCCTTCTCTTATCTTTGACCATGTGGAGCTGCTCTCTTGGAAAGTGCACTGACTTTCCACAAAGCAAGAGCATCTCTTCAGCAAAAAAAAAAAAAAATAACCCACAACAAAAAAACAACCCAAATGTGTTTGGTTTCTAAATGTGAATACAGACAGAAAAAATGTAAAGCAAGATGCTGCTTTATTTCGAGCTAAAGATGGCCAAAAAATAAGAAGGAAAAAAATAAAATAGGATTTTATTGCATGTATCTGTGCAGAGCAGGGAATCACTGCTTCCCAGTGTGAGGGCATAGTCCTCCCCAGGGTTATTTTGGACATCCTGATAGCGTGGCCTCCCTCCCAGGGCTGCTGTTTGTTTATGCCAGCTTTCCAGAGAAAAAATTGTGTGAAACAATGATATTTAGAAGTTTAAAAAAAAAAAAAAAAGTGGCATTTCTGATGTGAAACTGCAAAAAACACTGTGCAACTCTTCTGGAGCAATCACCATCACATCACGCCCGAAGCCAGTTGATGTCTGGTGGAATGACTTCACAGCTAGTAGAAAATAAAAATTAATTTAAGGAGCAGTGAAATTTCCCTGCAGTGGAAAAATAGCAACAGGTAAAGTGCAAAGCTCCAGGCAGTGAGACCTGGCTTCTGTAGGGAGGAGATGTGGGGCTGTGCCCATGCCAAATTCCCAGTGCAAGGAAGCTGTGCAAGTTGGGGGAACATGAGCAACTCCATCACTTTGCAGCTCATCTGCAAGGATTAATCCAACCCCTTTTTTTTGGAGTTATTCAGACTTGAAGAGAGGTGCTGGCCCAGTGTGTCCCCAGGCTGGTCCTGAAGCCACTTGTGCAGTGGCAGAGCCACCTCAGTGCCTTCATTTCTACAGTGGAACTGTTGATTTCTGCATTTGCCTTGGTATAACTGACAAGACTGACCCAGTTTTTCTTGATTCAAGTCTGTGTGCAAATGGATTTTTAATTTTATTTTTTTTTTTTTCTGAAAGCAGCTGATCTTAACATAGTTTTGGGCTTACATGGCACTGGGCTTCTGGAGCAATAAAATTACATACTTGTTTCAATATTGAAGAATGCTCTTTCAAAGGCAGCTAAACATGGGAATTATTAAAATGTGAAATTATTTCCAAATTACAGCATATTGAGCTCTTTCTACGGAGCTCACTCCAGAAGAATTGCACAGTGTTTTTTGCAGAGTTTCACATCAGAAATGTCACTTCTTTTTTTTTTTTTTTTAACTTCTAAATATCATTGTTTCACACAATGTGAGAGCTTCCAAGGATATAAATGGGCATCCTTGTGTTGGCTTCACTAATAAGTTGCCAGTTTGTCCCCTCTGTATGTTGTCAGTGTAGCTGTCAAGCTGTGACATTTTATTGCAGAGCAGAACCAAAATTGAAGAGACTTCTGACCACATAGATGGCCAGGAGCTGGAGTTTGGCTGTGGGCAGGAATGAGGAGGTGGAGGAAGAAGCAGCAGCGTTGAGTATTTGCAAAGTGCTGAAAGCTTTGCCATGGTGTTGGTGGACATGCCTCACATCTTAAATATTTTTGCTGTTTACTTATATTTTAATTTTTCTTCTTCCTTCCCTGTTTCTGTCCTGACTCAGACTTTTGGCGTGGGTGAGAAGGAAGGTGGGAAGTGTTGTATTTGTCAGTGCCCAAACATCTCCAGGAGCCACATCCTTCCCTGTGCCTGCTGTCTCCATCATGGGGGGGTGGTGGGCTGCTCCCCTTCTGTTCAAGGGGTGGGAGCTTCCCAGGGGGTGTCAGAGGGGTAAGGACAAGCTACAGCTCTTTGCTCCAAGGCTTTCTGTGGACAGGAGGCCTTATGGCTGTGAATTCTGAACCTGCTGAGAGGATGGAGCTGTGGGAAAGCAGGAGACCAGTAGATACCATGGGCCAAGGTGTGAGGTGTGCACAAATGGAGGAAGTCTTAATAATTCCAGGAGTTTCATTAGGTCAATCAAAGGAAGAACACTTAACAAAAACACCTCCTGATTTTTCGGAGCAAGCTTTTCCTCCACGCTGTGAAACCTGGGAAATGGCACTGTGTGAATTAGGTCCAGGATCTGGCCAGGTGTTCATGTGGTTTGTGCTGTTTCTGGTGCATTGTTGTTAGGCCAGAGATGACCAGGCAAGCTGCTGAAGAAGCTTCCTTGTTTTCTTTTGAAATCAATATGTGAAAGTTCTCCTAAGCCATAACCAACCCCCTGTAGGTTTTTATAAGTGGAAAGAGAAATATTATGTATTTTCCATTGTAAAGGACAACCAGAGTGTACAAATCCTATGGTTATGGGTATCAGGGGAAATCTTTTTTTGTAGCCTGAAGCCACCTTTGATTTTCCAGCTGCTCAGGGTTTACTGTAGCTGCAGGCTGGATGTTCTGCTTTGGGTGTGGAGGATAGGGATAGTTGGGATGAATGTGGGTAAGGGGCTGAAGGTGTTTCCTTGGCCCTGCTGTACCACAGGGGTGGTGACAACCCTGCTCCTTCTCCTTCCTCCCTAGCCCCCCGTGGCTCTAGCACGTGGGTCCCTGAGATGTCACTGAGAGCTGAAGGCCATGCAGCTACATCGAGGCTGAAGAAAATTGCTGCAGACATGAGCAACATCATTGAGAGCCTGGACACTAGGGAGCTCCACTTTGATGGGGAGGAGGTGGACTCAGAGGTGCTAAATGACCCAAAAGGTGCCGGTGAGTCAACACCCATATGTTCTTCTTATTCTGTGTCCCACCTTGATTTAATGACAGGTAGGATACAACCACAGTGGTTTTACCAAACCCAGCTGTTGACCCTTTTTGGGGACCAGAAGGCATTTCTTAGCACTTCAGCTTTTCAAATCAAGTCCCTTCTGTGAGAGCTTGTCTTTAAACTCTCTTTAATAAAACCTGGGACGTTTTAGCGGAATAAATGCTGCTGTGTGAATGCTCCTGTCTTTTTATTGCAACTATCTGCTGGCTTTCATGCTTTTGTTGATGGTTCCAAGGCTGTTGAGCTAATGGAGTTTTCCTTCCAGCATGCTTTCCCTTCTCTGCCATCTATCACACCTGTGGGTTCAAGGAGCCAGGGACACAGACGTACCTCACGGGATGTCCTGTTCGAGTGCGGGTCTTGGAAGTGGAACGCTTTACTTCCACAAAGAAGGTCAGGACTTGCAGGAATCTCATTATCTTTCCATGGAGTTGTATTAAAATGCTGGTCGGGGGTTAGTTTTGTGACTTCTTTTGAGGCTGGCAGCCCTTGTGGTGATGTTCTCTGCAGGTACCAAGCCCCAATGTCTACACAATCGAGCTGACCCATGGAGAGTTCACCTGGCAGGTGAAAAGGAAGTTCAAGCACTTCCAGGAATTTCACAGGGAGCTGCTGAGATACAAAGCCTTTGTACGGATCCCTATCCCAACCAGGAGGTGAGTGCAGCTCCATGGATGGTGGGTTTTGGGTAAATGTGATCATCTTTTCTCTTTTAATAGCATATTGGTGGTGCAAGGATCTTGCTGCTGCCTCAGAAAGCACCTTGTGTCCCAAGTCATCAGCTTTGGAGTTGAATTTGTCTTGGGCTCGGGGAAATTGTTGGTGCTCTATGGTTTTATTTTACTGGAAGTTATTGGTGTTTGTGGCTTTCTGCTGGATGCAGGAGGTGTGGGGGTCCCTGGCCTGGGTGGTCAGCACTGCCAGTGTTGGCCTTCATACTAGAGATGGCTGGAAACTTAAGAGAAAAGAAGTGGAAGACAAGTGTTGTAGGTCAGCAAGTGCCTTCTGATGTGGAGAAATGTGGGGAGATGGTTTTAGGAAAGGTGAAAATATGAGGGGCTAAGGGTAGGAGAACATAATGCCCTAAAAGTATAGGGTTTAAGCTTTAAAAGCTTTTTCCTTAAAAGAGTAAAAGGGGGACCCTGAAAAATCTAACTCTGATTTTTGTGTTGCATATTTGTTTGTGAGCCAGTTGAAGCCCACTGTCTCCTTAAATGAATCCACACTTGCCTCTTTTTTTTTTTTTTTTTTTTTTTTTCTCTCCTGCCTACCCATCTCTCAGCTTTTAAAGAGCCTGGGTGGGAAAAATAAAAGCATTGCAGAAGGGTTCCATATTGAGGCATGTGCAGGGGCTCACAGTGCTCAGACTCAACGGTGGGGTTTGTTTTTCCTTCCAGCCACACAGTGAGAAGACAATCCATCAAGAGGGGGGAGCCAAGGCAGATGCCCAGCCTGCCACACACCGCCGAGAGCACGGTGCGGGAGGAACATTTCTCCAGCCGGAGGGTAAGCACCCAACTCCCTCCCTGGGACCTGGAGGGATGCTCAAGGGGGGTCTTCTGAGGTTGCAGAGATGCCAGGCAGGTTGCTTGCAAAGCCCCCCCTACGCACACACTGTCAAAGCCTTGGTTTTATTATCCTTAAGGCTTTTTGCTTGACAAACTTAGGCTTTGAGAAGTCCACCGTGCAAAGGGGAGGGTGATGCTCTTTGAGTGGGGTTTTCCCACCATGAGCTCGGAGTGGCTGTTCCCTTCCTCCCATCTGCTGTGATTTAAAGAGAGGAGAGGCAGTTTGTCAAGTAAGGTTGCATGACTTGCCCCCCTGGCCATCAAAATCGGAGAGATTTCGGTCCTGTCCTCAGAAAGAGGAAACGAGAGTCAGGCTCTTGATGCTGAAGTGGGCAATTTTAGCTGAGACACACGTGTTCTGTGTAAGTTCATCAGAATTTAACAGATGGGGCCTTCTGTGGGTGGGTGTCCGTCTTCCTACCTCTTCATCACAGCTTTGCTGTTTGCATTTAAAAAAAAAAAAAAAAAAGAGAACGTCTGTTTAAAGAGAAAAAAAAAAAAAAAAAAAGAAAAGAAGAAAAAAATGCAAACAAAATCAAAACAACAAAAAACCCCAACCCTGTGTTTGTTCACCCTGAGTTATCATTCTCTCTCTGCTGTTGACTCCCTCCCTCAAGGCTGAAGCCTCAAGTCCCAGCAGGTTGTATCTGGTGACTCCACAGTGCTGAGAGCCCTCCCTTGCCCTACAGGGCTCTGCTGCTGCACAGGAGGTTTCAGGAGGGAGATGTTGGTTTAAAAGAGGAGGAAAATCATTCAATTACAGAATGCCAGGTTGGAAGGGACCTCAGGGATTGTCTGGTCCAGCCTTTCAGAGTAATACCACCATGGTTTAGATGAGATGGCCCTGTCAAGTTGAGTCTTAAAAGTGTCCAGTGTTGAGGAATCCACCACTCCCTGGGGGAGGTTGTGAATTGTTATTCCAAAGTTTTCTAGATGTTTCCCCATCACCACTACCTTGGTTTCCTTGTAGGAATCTCATCCCTTTCAGACTCTCTCAGCCTCTCTCCAGAGCAGAGGTGCTCCAGCCCTCTGATCATCTTCCTGTCCTCCTCTGGACTGCTCTGACAAGTCCCTGTCCTTCTAATGTCCAAGGGCATTAGTTTCTTTTCAGTTCCTTTGGTGTCCTGTAGGACTCTGCCTGGTTTCCCATGCCCAGACAGCTGAATCTCTTTGCCCATGAGGATGAGAAAAGATCCTTTCTCCTGGGATGCTTTCTTCTCTGCTTTCCAGCAAACTGGTGGCCTGTCCACTGTCCTTTCTGTGGCTTTGGGACAGCACAACGTGGTTGCTGTGCTCCTCACCCCATGAACCTGGTTGTTTTGGTTAAATAGACTCTCTCAACTGTGTCTCAAACAGTGTTTTCTCCCAGGATGCATTCCAGGGGGTGAGAAACAGCCAGTTCTGATTTTTTGTATTTCAAATTATTCTGAAACTTGGGCACAGTCAAGAAATTCAACCTTTAAAATGACAGTGCCAAGGAATAGGTCAGCTGGTGGAAGGTACAAACACGGTTCTGTGAACAGTAAACAACCTGTGATAAAACTGTTTATGCTGCAGGGATAAAATCTGTGAGCACATAATTAGGTATTTATTTATCCATTCAAGCTGAAAAACGTGCCTGGTTTCTTGATTTCATCCTAACGCCAGGCAGTGGGATTGGGGCTTTTTTCAAGAAAATTCTGCATCTTATCTAAGGGTTCCATGTTTTAATTGCAGAAACAGCTGGAAGACTACTTGACAAAAATCCTGAAAATGCCCATGTACAGGAACTACCATGGAACTGTAAGTAGAAATTAGTTTGCTTAAATGATTAAGGGATATTTGCTTTGCAAATACTGAATTGATTGGAAGAACGCACGCAGCTCCTATAAGACTTTTAGCTTATTTCTCTAGCATGGATGTAATATGATGAAAAACAAAGAAAGAAATTGAACAGCTTGCTCTTGGAGGTCCCCATAACAACACAATGACAACCTCCTCAGGGTAGTCCAGTCCCCACGGGTGACTGCACATGTACAATGTAGGGGGTTTCTGTTTAATTCTGGGCAGTGGTTAAGATGATAACTTAAAATTTTAAATACTGAAACAGTTGGAGTCCTAACTGTATGTGTAATTGCTCTTTCAGTCTAGGCTTTGTGCATGGTCCTGGGGGTAAATTTCTCTTGGGTTCCTGTTCTGTGCAAACTCACTGGAGTCTGGTGACGCTGAGTTTGTAGGAGTGATACCCATTCACCTCTGTGGGCGTTTTGTTAAGATGGTAATTGTCTTGTTTCCCCAAGTCTTTTTGATATGAGGAGAAGTGTTGAATCCAGCTTCAGGTCTATTTTAAGGAAAAATATTTCCTTTGAAAGCCATCCTTAAACGTTTCTTAAGTAGTCGTCACCTGTCAGCAGCAGCTGTAACATCTCCCTGGGATCCTAATTTATTTCCTCTTTTTTTTTTTTATTTGACTGCATAATGACTCCATCAGCAAAGCCCCATGCATTCATGGAAGAGCTGGCAGAGCTTGGTGATGATTCTGAGCAAGAGCTGATAACTGGGAACCCTTGGTTTTCAAACAAGGCAGAAATGTAGGCTAAACTCTGGGTATCTGTAACAGTCAGTGCCCCACTTTGATTTTTGTTGCTGTTTGGGAGGAACCCTGCTCTTTTGCTGGATTTCAGTTGTGTAGTGATATCGGGGAGCTTATAGCTGGATGTGATGCCCAAAAGCATCTTGTTGCAGAGCTCCATGTGTTCAGCACTGCTTCTTGTATGGGCCACATTGTTCACCCAGCTGTCGTGCTTTGGGTTGCAAGAAGCCTTTCAGAGCTGGGCTGGGAGGAACTGAGTTTCTTAGAGTGTTTCTTTTAGGGACAGGCTGTGGAGCTTCAGTCAACGCAATCAAGAGCTGTGTTAGTCTGCACGTGGAAAATAGTCATCTTTTGTTCTCAAGGCAAGACTGGGATAAGTTGGCAATTTTGATCAGCAGCATATGCAAAGCGGGGGAGAGTTATTTTACACTGCGGATCCGTCTTGTCACTCCTAGGCAGGCATTGGTTTTTGTTTTTTTTGTTTTGTGGGAGTTTGTGTTTCTTGGTTTTGGGGCTTTTTTTTGAGAATTTATGCTTGGTAAGAACGTGGGTGATATTTGACCAGGCTGTGGTTTGAGGCAGGCTGCTGGGGTGGGGGCCAGGCGAGGAGATGAGTGGCCCTGCCATGCCCGGGCAGCTGTGGGATGCTCCCCTCCTCCTGTGCTGAATCACCCTTCTGTCCCCAGAGCCAGATGTCACTTTACACATCAAATTCTCAGTTTATTGTTACTTTTCTCTGTGTTTGACCTCGGCAAAGAATTCAGTGAGGACTTTGCTGCTAATGGCAGCGTCACTGCAGGCAATGCTGGAAGAAAGCACAGGGAGAAAAATGTTTCCTTTAAAAAAAGGCAACACCAAAACAACTCCCACCATTCTCAGAATAGAGGCTAAAATGAAGATTTTGAGCATTTTCTTGGAACTGCGTTTGTCCTCCTTAGAACTAAATGAGGGCTTTGCTCTTCCTGTGAGAAATCTTTTGCCTTGATGCTGACCAATGCTGTGTAACTGTCTTCATCTTGGAGCACATTTTGACTTCTGTGCATTCCTCTCAGCAAATCTGTGCACCACGGTGTTTTGTAGAATCCTAAATTCTTCATGAAATCAGGCATGGAGTTGCAGTGGTAAGCTGTGATCTGCTGGTGTGTGTAGCCCTTGGTCCTTTTGAAGAGCCTGCTTGGATCACTCTCATCTCCTGGGAGATGTTTTTGCATCTGACCTGCAACATTTAATTAATTAGTTTTCCAGACCTGATGTACCCAACAGGTTCAAGATTTTGTCCACAGGTACCACATGACAGTGTAGAGGTTGTACATCCTCAAGTCCTTCTGAGTGACTCTCCTGCAAAATGTTTTTTCAGTAGGCTTTCAAAGTCTACTGAAGCATCTTGCATCTTCATTTAGAGATGTACCAAGTGGCCCCTACTTTGACAGGGTAGTTGACTGATTAAATTTACAAGTTTCTCACACTTCTGTTAATGTCTCATCAGTCACTGTAACCAAGCATTTTGTGTAGGTTGGTAGATGCATTTTATTTTGTGATCAGACCCCAGATTTTATAGTCTTTCATTATTTTATTTTATTTTTTCCCTTGTCTATGTGATTTATGATTGAATCTCATGTATTCTAGTCCTTTCCAAAGCCTTTTTATAATACTTCTGAGCAGAAGTGCTTCAAGACAGTTACTGTTAAAATCAGGGTTGTGGGACTCTGTGTTAATTGTCCATGCTTTTTTTCTGGGAAATGGAAATTTGGGGCAATACGGCCCCAAAACATTAGAAAATGGGGCACATGGGCTTGATTGTATTTCTTACAAAAATTTTAGTAGTTGGACCTTTGTGTAATTTTTTAGTTTTTGCCTGAGATGCAACAGCTGAAGGCTGCCCAAGCAAAATGAAGAATAAGATTTGGTTGAACTAAAGTTTGCCAATCAGTAACATTTTGTATGAGCTTTCATAACTGAGTGTAAAAACCTGGTCTTAAGGGAAAGCATGGCAGTGTCAGAGCAACTCAGATGTGTGAGTGTGGCTGCTGCTTGGCCTGCAATAGGACACTTGGATCTCCAGACTGCTGCAAAGGTCCCTGCCCAATCATTCAGTATTTTCAATTAATGCCCTTGAACTTTAGCACATTTGGTATCTTTTAAAAACTGCATTTTGCATAAACCAATTTTGAATATAAGAAATACCTGGCATCTTACTGCTGAATGATACTACTCTGCACAGTGGTGGATTTTCATGTTATTCCTAGCCACTGCTGCCCATCAACTCTTGATAGATTTCTTACTTTTTAACCCACTAAACTGAAAACAAGTGTCAAAATGAAAACGAGCTGTGGAATTCATTCTGAAATGTAGATGCTCTTCTTTGAAATTGTTGCTTAAAATCACAAATGCTCAACACTGCAGGCAGGCTGCAGCAGTTTAAAACTGTGGCCCCACCTTCCATAGTTTGGCTTTCCCCAGCTGATCACTCCACTCTTTTTTTTTTTTCTTTTCTCTTTTTCACTGCTATGCCTGTCTCACTGAAACTGCATTCTCCAGCCCTGTATCTCATACTTCAAATATTCTGCTGAGGATTGCTCTGAAACTGGAGCAGGATGCCAGCTCCTGGGAGGCAGCTGGACAGCACAGGAATCCCCATGGGAGGGAGATGAAGGCACTTGGCTCTTCTGCCTTCCCCTCTCCATGTGGCTATGGATGACCAGCACCTTGGATGACAGGCACTGTCACAGTAAAAATAGCTAAGGCAGTGAGATCTGTACCAATAAATCACTCCATCAGATATTTTCCACTGCGCTGAGGAATTTTCCTACTAACTGCTGGAGTTTATTTATGTTTCTTTTGCAAACCAACACTCCTAATTGGGGCTGCTTGATCCACATGTTGTGTGGACTCCTGTCACCATCATAGCTGCTGCAAAGACTCCTTGGCTGAAGAGCAAGTTTTACTGCACTGCCAGATAATCTTTCTTCCAAACTGCAGTAGTAGTTTTGTTTCTGCAAGTAATTTTCCCTCTTTTCTTTTTTTTTTTTTCTTCAAGGAAAATTATTTCTCTGCAGGCAATGCTCCTCAAATTGTTGCCCCATCTTTTTGGTCACAGCCAATGTTATCAAAGCTGTTGACAACAGCTTGTGTGTTCTGTGTGTCCAATGTGACAGTGATGTCTGGTTTCTGCTTGGTCAGTTAGAGAATACCAGTCATTTTCTGAAGAAATAAAGATGGGATCTGGGATAAAGAATAGGCCTGAAACTTTCCTTGGCATCTTTGATGAGAGTTTGTAGGATATGCTGGGTTTTCAGGTGCTCCCCATCCCATTCTGAGTGTCACTGCAGAAACAGCTGAGATGTTTGTAGAGGTCACTGCTGGTACTTTCCCAAGAGCAGGGATAGCAAAGTGGTAGTAAAAGCATCAAGTAACTTATTCTATCCACTGCTGAAAAGAGGCTGGAATCACACAAACCCGAGGACATTAAATCTGCCTCTACTGAATAGAGATTACTTTGTCCTTGAGCTCTTCAAAGGAGATCCTTTCTCCATGATGTGAGAAATTTGGGAAAGTTGCAGAAGCAGCTGAGCATGAGGATCTTCTCTTCTACTGCTTCTTCTGTGGGGCAAATATGATGGTGTTGAGAAGTGAACCTGAGCTGGTGTCACCATGACTGCAAGTCAGACTTTTTGCCCCACAGCTATAGATATGTTTTGTTACACTTTCTTCGAGACTAGGGAGGCCACTTGTAATTCCTGTGCAAATTTGGATTTTGCTGATGAGGGCCCTGAGGTTGGCTTGCCAAAGAGCAGGTGACAGCAGCCACCTTGGAAGAGAAAGCCCTTCCTTGGGTGCTGGCACCTGAGCTGTGGTGGGGCATGGGTGGGCATGGCCTGAAGCTTTCCCTGGGGCTTCCTCCTCTCCCTGATGTGATAGGGAATGTAGATTGAGTGCTGGGCTTTAGTCCCAGCTGGCTTAGTTGCCAAAATATGTGGTTGGAGGCTTCTCTCTGGTTTGGTCCCTGCCCAGAGGGTAGGGCAGCTCCTGCCATCTCCCTGCCATCATCACCTTCCTGCACTTGAGAGCTTTATGCAATAAGAAATTAAAAGTCTTTGGGTGCAGATGAGCTTCTGCCATGCAAAGCAGCTTCTGCTCCAGCCCTGCCCTACAGGGGACACCCCAGGACAGACATTTCTCCCTGCTGCTGGGGCCCAGGGAAATTGTCACCAGCAGACTGTCAGGAATGTCCCGCTGTGCCAAGAAAAGCCTTGCTCAGTCCAAATGGCCTGGTGTCCTAATTTTAGAGGTGAACGTAATGGTGCTGTGCTTTCTCACCAGCTTGGCCTGTCATTACATTCCTCTGCAGTCTGCTGAAGCAGGAGGGGGCAGGTTGCTTGGGTTGGAGATTTACTAATAAAACTTGATCATTTGGGATGTGGGTTTCCTGCAAACAAACCAGCAGAAGTCATGGAGACTTTGTCTTGGTCCATGCTGGTTTTCCCAGGTTCCTGCTGGAGCAGTGGATGTGTGCAGTGCTGAGGGGGAGCGACCTCCTGCCACGGGCTTGGAGGATGCTTGTGGGCTGAGGAGCTGAACCCCTGTGTGATGTGTGTCCATGGAACATGAAGGGGACAGGTTGCTCCCAGCCCTGAG
Organism: Phaethornis superciliosus; assembly: GCA_023637945.1. NCBI lineage: Eukaryota > Metazoa > Chordata > Aves > Apodiformes > Trochilidae > Phaethornis > Phaethornis superciliosus. The sequence continues at coordinate 20,533,187 of JAJQWJ010000010.1, forward strand.
GGTGGGAGCTCATTCCCTTTCCAGCCTATCTCTGAGGGTCCCTGGAGGGAAGGAGAGGGTTTGGACAGCCAGCCATGTTCACATCTCCCCAAACACTGCCAGCTTTGAGTCCTCATTTCAGACAGTTATCCAAGTTGGAAGAGACTGGTTGGTCCCTATGCCACAAGTGATCTTGACTATCCTGGTTGCCTGAAATGTGTTGCCCAAAGCACACAAGAAGCAAAAAACCCCAACCAAACTACTTTTCTTGGTTTTCTGAAAATGCTTAAGTGGTGGTGGGTAACTTGTGCTCAGGATCTTCTGTAGGTTCTGTCTTTATGACAAGACACTTTGAAGCAAACTATTTTCTGGATTTTGGAGTATGAAAGTTGAGGGGAATTTATTTTTTTTTATCCTTCCTCAGATGGAGTTCATTGGAGTAAGTCAGCTGTCATTCATCCATGACCTGGGACCAAAGGGCATGTGAGTAATGGTTTACCTGAAGCATGGCTTTATAAATAAATGTTTTCAAATTGACGTTTTTTATTTCTCACCATAACTGGGGAGTGTTTTGCCATCTGGGTATAAACAGACAGACAGTAGATTTTTGGGCAATAGTGGTGGAAGGGAGCTGCTTTGCCAGATGTGTCCTGCATTACAACAGCTGGCTTGTAGGGCTTCTCCCCTTCTTCCCCACAACCTGTTGACCAGCTTGTCCTCCTGCTTGTGCTATAAAACCAGAGCCCTGCAGTTCTGAAATCTGCATTATTCCCTTTTGCAGGGTTATTTTTCCCCTGTTTCCCAGCTTGCGGGGCCGTGGCACAGGTGTTCCTGGAGGCACCAGAAGCCATCCCGGGGCACGGGGTTGAGGGATTTAACAAATATCCTCCACTCAAGAGCCTCTCAGCACCTCCAGGAGGTCCTTGCAGCTCTTCTTGACTGTTTTTCTGTCCTTGCAGAGAGGGATTTATCATGAAGCGCTCCGGGGGCCACCGCATACCTGGCCTGAACTGCTGTGGCCAGGGGAGGATGTGCTACCGATGGTCCAAAAGGTACTGCTGGCTGAAGGTGATGGTGCTGTGGGCTCCTTGGGCACACACAGAGAAACTCTCATTTGTTGGTTTTGTTTGTTTTGTTTTTTCTCCCCCCAAAATGGAGGTGCTTGGTTTTTTTTCCCAGCCTCACGTATTTTCAGGTTAAAAGGGTCTGCAGGTCCCTTCCACTCTCCTGTGTGGAGAGTTCTGGGTTATTTTTGGTTTTTTTTCCCTCTGCTTTGGAGGAATTAAGGAAGGGATGTATTGCTCCATAGGAAAATAGGGGTTCCCTACATCCCCCAGCTTGCAGGAATGGCAACAATCCCCAGGCTGTACCCAGAGCTGTGGGGGGAATGTGTCTTTGGGAGGGCTGAGCTGCCCTTCCTCAACTTACAGAAAAGAAATCAATGAATTCTTACACTATCTGCACCACCTTGGATCTGGGTGAAATGGGACATACCCTTCAGCAATCAGGAGCTCTGCTTGGTGCAATTAACCTTGGAATTCAATACGTCAGTTCTTCCTTATTACTGCATGTGCCTAAGTGCCTGTGTTATCACAAGGGTTTTCACAAGGGTTCCCACATCCCTTCCTGCTCCAGAGAGATGTAATATGCTGTCCTTGGCCCTTTACCTTCACTGTTGGATCCCTGTGTGTCCTGGGATGGTACAGGGAGGTGTGGACTGCAGAGGAGTGAGTGTGCTACCAGCTGGTATCCCAAAAAACACAAGGGCTGTTTTCTGGAGCTTGCTCTTCTCAGGCAAATCTTCCCTTTGGAAAATCCAGACAGCATGTATCTGCCTTTTGGCAATGTTTTTTTGGTCTGTAAGAGCTTCCCCAAGCACTGGATTCCAGCATGGCCAAAGGGCTGTGTTTAGTTTCTCTTAAAAATTTAATTTCCAGCAAAGTCTTTCTGCATTCCTGTGAAGAAAAAGTTCTTTTTTTCTTAATGCTACATTACAGAAGATATATGTAAAGAGTACTCAAGGAGATGAGGATTTGGTCTTCTTCCAGGTCAAATCATTAAATTGTCTCCAATTAATTTCTTGCTTGCTTTCTTTTAGGGAAAAAAAAAATGCCTTTTCCTGTCAACACCTCCTACTTAAATCTACCCCTGTTATGCAGAGGTTAAGCTTTAGAGGAGACAGTAGCACACTGAGCTCCAGGACAGATCATATTTCTCCTTTAGAGTGTGTTATGGTCATAGGGGGCTGGGGAAGGGGATGCAGAGAAGGACATTGGGGTGATGCCATGGATGGGCACAGGATGGAATTCTCAGACATGGAGAGCTTCCTGCAAAGACCAGAAAGGAGAATGCTTGGAAATGTTAACCTGTGGGATTTTGGGAGGGGAATGATGGTCCCAATAGGGAGGAGAGGTATTTTAGCACCAAATAAAGTGATGCTGAGATGACTCTTTCAGGGCCCTGAAAGAAAAAAAGATAAATGACAGGATGTGGAAGTAGGTGAGGAGGTGGGGCTGTTACTAAAGATACAAGAATGAACAGATTTTTGTGGTATTTTCTGTTGCTTTGTGTGTTTCTGAGTGTGCAGAAGAACGAGGCAAAGGTCTGGTGGTGGAGACCTGTGTGGGACAGAGGGGGTTGGTTACCCCAGTTACATTGCAGCAGGAATAAAAATTAGTAATTCCATTCACAGTTTACAAATGTGGGGTTTTTTTTCCCAGAGTTGCCTTCCTGCTACAGTATTTCTGTAAACCCTTTCAGTCATCTTTCATGTGTTTCTAACAGGGTGCTTATTTCTTGGCAATCAAAGCTTTCAAAAATGCCTTGTTCATATATTTTAATGGAAGTGAAAGTGATCCTAGTGTCCTTATTAACATTAGACATTTCAAGTAACTCCTGTATAGCATACAAGCTGGAAAAAAAAAATATATATATGGGATTGAGGAATCCTTGTTTCACCTTGCCCTATGCTGAGAGGTTTGTGGCAGGGAGAGTCTCACTGATTCTGTTGTATGTGAGATCCTATGTTTTTCACAGACTTCTGTAGAAAGGAGTCATGCAAATAACTCTCTTAAATCCTATATTGAATTAGAAGTCATTACCCAAGTTAATAAAGAAGTCACTTTTCTTCTCCAGAAAGCAATACCCTGGACTAGCCCCTGAAAATTAAATTTAAACCTTTTAGTTGAAGGCTTTCTTTTCCCTGATAAATGATTTGCACTTCTTTTGAAGGAAACACCTTTTCACTTTATTAACCTTCAGCTCATGTGCTGAAGCCCAGCATGGGTGGAATACAAGTGACCTGCTTGCTGTGTCCTTCCAGGTGGCTGCTGGTGAAGGACTCGTTCCTGATGTACATGAAGCCAGACTCAGGGGCCATCTCTTTTGTCCTGCTGGTAGATAAGGAATTCAACATTAAGATAGGCCAGAAAGAAACAGAAACTAAATACGGGTTGCAGATCGACAATCTCTCTAGGTAAGAAATGCAGATTTTATTTAGAACCTTGTCTTGAATTTCCTTTGGGGACTTTTTTTTTTTTTTTTTTTTTTTTTGTAAGGAGGAAATGATGCTCCTTTCCAGGAGGGGTTAACAAGGTGAACCAGGCTCAGGCATTGGTGTGTTTGTACCTGCTGAGGCTTGGGCCTGTAATTCTCATGTTTCCAACCTCTTTATGAGGCATGTGGAGCTTTGGCCAACACCTATCCACTCCTGGGGTGGTTGCTGGGGCCTGAGGGCAGAGTGGATGTGGAGTTGCCCAGCCTGGGTTTGCAGCAATCACTTACAGTAATTTTCAAGGCACTTTCTTCTTTGGTGCTGCAAGCAGGGACATGTTCCTCTATAATCCAGCTGGGGTATTACCTAAAAGACATGCTGGCTGGGGTAGATTTCATTCTTTTTAGTAGTGTACAGTATGAATGAGTCCAGCTGTCCTCTGAGTTAAGGTGATGATATTAATTTAAATCTTGGGTTGTTTGGGGTTTTTTTTATGTATTTGGCACAACCATACTGTGGTCACTCCTGTCAATTCCCTGCTGATTTATTCTTTTGCAAACAGAAAACCAAAGTGAAGTCCTTACTTTTTTATTTTTTCTTAAATCAAACATGACTGGCACGGGTGCATTTGTCAACATTTCCAGACAGCGAGAAGCAGCCCCATCGAACGGACGTGGCTTTCAGCATCCCACCCTGTGCCCCATTTGTCTTACAGGTCTCTGATTTTGAAGTGTAACAGCTACAGACATGCCCAGTGGTGGAGGCAGGGCATAGATGAGTTCATTCGGAAGCATGGCAAGGATTTCCTCACGGAGCATCGCTTCGGCTCCTACGCGGCTGTGCAGGAGAACACCCTGGCCAAGTGGTGAGGACCACGGAGAGGCTGCTCCAGGTCATGGGGCCTCAGGGACTTGGAGCAGGAACAGCACAGGCCCAGCCTGGGTCTGATGGATGGAGCTGGGAGGGTTCAGTAGGTGTTGGGAGTGATGATCATTAGAGAAGTTGGAAAAAACGAGGTGTTTTTTTACTGGGAACGGAATAGCAGCGCTGCGGAGAGGAGTGCTCTGATCCTCGTGGGGATTTGCATTGCAGCTTGTAATACTTTCATCTCATAGAATCATAGAATGGTTTGGGTTGGAAGGGACCGTAAGGATCATAAAGATCCAACCCCTCTTCATGGGCAGGGACCCAGGTTGAACCATCATGTTTCATTTGAGTTTGAACACTCTGGGTGTTCATTTTCATAATGATAAAAATGGTACTTTGGTGCACACATAATTGGCAGGAGGCTGATGAGGTAAAACCAGTATTGCTCTTTCATTAAGACCTTCCAAGCTCCAATTTTCTCCTAGTTGCTGCTTCTGGAAATGTTGTTTCCTAAGGGTGTAGGTCTTTAGGCTTTGAATTGCAAGCCCACAGTAAAGCAGATGTTATTGAAAACCTCTGCCTCTGGAAGCTGCCTTCTCCATAGCTCCCTCCCAAAGCAGGGATGCTGCAGCTACTCCTACCCCTGCTCCTCTGTGATTGACAGTCTAGTTCCTCCTGCTCTGAAGTGCAACATATGTCCTGCTCACCACCTTTGCAAAGCTGATGCTTGCTCTGTAAGGCAGCATTACCCCTCCAGGCACTGTGTGTGTGTTCAGATGCAAATATCACTCATCTGTTTGCAGAGCATCATCAGATTCAAGCCTTGCAGATTGACATTGCCATGAGAGAGAACTAGCAGATGCAAATCTGGTTATGGTTGCAGGGCATAGCAGTCCCAGCAGAAATCCTCCTGTCCATCCTGTAACCTGATCGCACTAAGGCATTCTCAGAAACACCTTGAAAAAGAGATGATAGCTGAAAGCAGACCCTTGTGGTGCTCTCACTGCAGCTGCCACCCAGACAGTTTCCATAAATCAAAGCACATACCACTCTGCCATCCTTTCCTGAGAGCCAAACCTAGCTCACACATCATGCGAAACCCAAGAACATTGTGTGCAGTTGGCAGAAGTAATAAGTGGCACTCAGTAATCTCTTATTGTGCTGTATCATTAAGCTAATAGCAGCATAAAATTCCCCCTGTATGTTGTCCTGGTTCTTGAAATTATGTTTGTGTTTGCTTTCTGAGAAGAAAAATGTAAATGGCATTAACACAGACCCCCACTGGTCTTCAGCAATGGCCTTGGTTTAACCAAGGGGAAAGACCTAGATGGATGTGCTGTGTTTGCTTTCCACAGGTACGTGAATGCTAAGTGCTACTTTGAAGATGTTGCCAATGCCATGGAAGCTGCTAAGGAAGAAATTTTCATCACAGACTGGTGGTTCGTATTTAAATATTTGGCTGTTGAGCAGGATTCTCTCTTGGGGTGCTCCCAACAATGTGGCACTGTTCAGAGGCCCTGCAGTATGGCAACTGGCCCTGCAGTCAGATGGTTTGGCAGCACACCCAAACATCTCCTTGTGTTGCATTCAAAGGCCTTTTCATGGAGGTTGGCAGCAAAAGCACATGCTTGAAATCAACAGCTTGGTTGTCTCCTTCCAAGGAAAGGCCTGAAATTGCATGAAGGCACCACCTGAATTGTGAATGTTGGGGCTTGAGGTGCTCATCAGGTGTGTAAATAGCTGCCAAGTTAAAGGGGGTGGATGTCTTGCCCAGTGTGTAAGGGAATGTGGACATTCAAACACCTCTGACAGTGTTTTTCCCATCTTAGGATGCATGGAATCCTCCTTTCAGCTCCTCCTTGCTCCTGGGGAGCTTCATGCCAGTGATGAGAGCATCTTGAGGGGTTGTGATTCTGTCCCTAAGTGGGCTGCTCAATAGAAGGGGAGTTTGGTCATCCTTTCTGAGCTGTGTGGCTGCTGAAGGACCTGGCTCTGCCCACTTAATGAGTGACTCTGTATGTTGATGCAGTGCTCCTGTCCCTTTTGAGGCAGGAAAAGGGTGCTGGCACAGGCATGGGGCAGAGTGGCTTGGCTGGATGCCAGCTGGGGCTGTCTGGCTCTTGTCTTCATGGAGTTTAAAGTGGATGAGCCAGCTGGACCATGGGTGGGATGGTAGGACAGGCTCCCAAGCCACGGCTGAGATGTCCCCTTTAGCATCTCTGCTCTTCTTTCTCCATCTGTAAAATGATCCTGTTGCTACTAATCCTAAATAAATCTAAATAAACCTCTTGGCAGGTAGGAACTGGGAGGATTAGTTCTTAGGTGGCAATTATTATGAGAAAGCTACATATGATGTTAGAATTTACTGGGATAAACCTGTTTCCTAATGTGACCACAGGTAAATCAAATCATCAGAAATACATTTTTAAGGTAGAGCAATATGCTAAATCCCAGCACAAGTTTCCATGCTTGGAGAAAAAGTAAAGGGATGACATTCTGTCACCTTGGTCTGTGGGAGTTAGATGAGATTGCTTGATTATTTCTTGTAATCCTTAAAGCTATGAGTCAATAAAATGTCCTGTTGAGACATCATATTGCTTTTGTCTTTAGGCAGGAAGGAAAATTATACACTTATATAGCTTAAGTGCCAGGAGAACTGAAATCCCACTCTTATTTTTTTATGACTACACATTTATTTCAAATCTACCTTGAGATTTTCTTTTGTTGCATCTTTCTTTCATAAACAGAGTCCAAGTTTTCCCCGTTTAGACATGCATCACTCTTAAACCTTGTCTCATGGGTTGTTGAATACTAAGATCAATGTGCTGGACACATCCCCTGCCCACTGCAATTCTCTGTTACTAAAAAACCAAGAGCACGAGGTTGGAGAATGCATCACTCTGGGACTTGAGCCTTCAAATTCACCTTATATAAAACTCCATTTCCTTGCTTCCCAAGTTTATTATTTAGGCCAGTGCTGTTTGCAGACTTCCACCCCTTTGTTTCCTTAGGCTGAGCCCTGAAATCTTCATGAAAAGACCAGTTGTGGAAGGAAATCACTGGCGGCTGGACTACATCCTCAAGCGGAAAGCGGTAAGTGAGCTCCAGCTGCCACCTTCACCCAAAGGAAAACCTCCTGCACCCCCCCAGTTACAGGGTCATGCTGGGACTGGAGTGTTTGCACCATGCTTTTGGCTCAGGAGGAGAGTTAAAGCTGGCCAAGCTTCATTTCAGGTGACTCGGAAAGCTCCGTGTTTTGATTTGCTCCTCTTTGGGTTTGGAAGGGTTTGGTGGCAGAAGGGTAGAACCTCTCATTGGCCCTTTCAGGCCTCAGGTTCAGGTCACTCCAACCTTGCATTATGAGAACCCCAGCTTCTGGTGGGGTTAAAGAGCTGTTGTCTGCTGCTGTCCTTGTGGCAGGTGTAATTTGAAGGTACAGGAAAGACTGAGCACTTTGTGGTGGCTCCTGGTAGATCATTTGTATGTTACTGTGTTGAGGTCATGAGAGAGATAGTCTGCACATGTTGTGTCTCTGTGCTACAGCTTTCCCAGATGAAGCTGTGAAAAGTTCCATCAGTCTAGCCAGAAAATCAGGATGTCATTCACAAAAAGTCCCACCCAGGGTAGCATCCAGAGGTTTGCGCTAACTCACAATACCCTTCTCATCTGGTTTTCTGTATTTAATACATTGCATAGGTCCTGACCACAGCTAAACACCAAAGAACTGGTGTTCTTGCTGCTCACCCCTGTTCCTTGCTATAGTGAAGAAGTGTCTGTTGATGTTAAATATCATCCTGGTGTCCACCAGCCCTGCTACTCCTTGTGGAGCCCCATTTGCTTTTGTCCTGTTCAGATTGAGACCCCCAAAGCTCTTTTTGCCAAAGCTCTTTTTGCCAAAGCTCTTTCACAACTGCTGTTATTGATCATCACAAATTTTAGTGGAACCTGAAGGATTTTGTGTTTTGTTATTATTTTTGTTTCCCAAGGATAACTTACATGGTTAGAAAAAGTTTACTTTTTTTGGGTAGCTTCCTCTTTCTGCCTATATGTCTCTTGTCTCCTCTGGTTTAATTTCTCCTTCTCAGCTGTTCCTCCTGAACAGAAAAGCCTAGACCTGCTGTTGACTTTACAGACCTTCATACCATGTGTTTCTTTTTCTTTCTGACAGCAACAAGGGGTGAGGATTTTCGTTATGCTGTACAAGGAGGTGGAGCTTGCCCTAGGGATCAACAGTGAATATAGCAAGAGGACACTCATGCACCTCCATCCAAACATTAAGGTATTGACTTGTTGAGCCAAAGGACTCAGTTCAGTTGTTCTTGGTAGCTGTTGATGACCCTCAGTGTATTCAGGGGTGAACTGGAAGAAAGAAGATTCCCAGTGTCACAGTGGGAAGAGCCTGAGAATATGAGAATCACCCATGGAGTGATTACCACATCTGGCAATGTCACTTCTTAAGGTTATAGTTGGACTTAAAATTGCTTAGTTTAGACTTGGCAAATCAGCTGTTCATCTAACTCACAGGAAACATCCTTCATGTGACAAGTTAGTGGCATTGCATGAAATGGAAAATCACACTGTGAAAATGTCTCTTTTTGGCATTTCTCTTCATGTATAGAGGATGAGACAGCAGTGGATGTTTATGTTCCTCTCATAAATGAACAGCATTGCTCTGCCCTGTGCTGTTTTGCTGCTCCTCTGCCACTAAGCAGATGTATTGTGGCACACAAACCAGTAGATAAGGCTAGACTGAGTCTCTTGAAATAAGAGATGTGTATTTTACCAAGCAATATTTTGTGCCTGAGGGTGACTAACAAACTGCTAGGATGATAGGTTTATTGTACCTTGATCAGCTGTCATAGGGAAGGGAAGCATCCATTCACCATCATCGTTGCTGCAAGAGTGGAAGATGTAACAGCAGGATGCTTGATAGCTGTGAAATGTTGGGAGCAACCAAGTGGAAGGCTGTAGCTTTTTCTTCAGGAATCTGCTCTACCAGCTCTCCTCAAAAAATTTTAAAAAACCAACCCCACGGTATACTGTATGCTTTGATATAGAAATTGCTTTGCCATAAACACATGTCAAAAAGAATCTCATAAACAAATGTCAGACAACGTGCTGATCTTAAATGGGCAAAACCCAGCCAACTTCTCATTTCATGTATGTAGTGGCAACAACCAAGGAAGTGAGTCAGACCCCCAGTATGTTGTTTTCTTTTAGAGCAGGCTCTGTGTTTGAAAGCTCAGCTACTGTAGCTCTACTGAAAGCATGATTTTATTTGTTGAAACAGCTCCTTTGACTATGGTGTTCTTAAGAACATGGCCTTAACAAGTGTGACCTGGCCCAACATCAGTAAAGGTTGCTGCTTGGGAATACCTGTGTCATGGGGAAACATCCAAGCCAGCCTGGCAGGATGGCTGAGTACTCAGTGGTACTCATGTACCTTCAGTAATTGCAGCAGTTTGTGTGAATACCTCTTTTAAAAACTCTGTTGTTTCCCCACCATCCTGAGCAGTCAGAAGAAGAATCTGGGCAGCTCTCTGGCTGGAGGGATGTAAATCATGCCATGCCACTGAACTGTGGTGCTGTTTGTTTTTTTTTCCTCAGGTGATGAGACACCCAGACCATGTTTCATCCTCTGTGTACCTCTGGGCCCACCACGAGAAGCTTGTCATTGTTGACCAGTCCGTGGCATTTGTGGGTGGCATTGACCTGGCCTATGGCAGGTGGGATGACGATGAGCATCGCCTGACCGACGTGGGCAGTGTCAAGAGAATGGTGGCAGTGAAGTCTCTGTCGACCACCAACCTGGCAGTAAGTCACCTTGCACCAGCTGGTGGCCATGTTCAACATCTGCACACCAGTTCTGTCTACTTTTGAGCATAGGGTGGGGTTTTGGAGGTTTAAAGAGGAAGAGTAATGGAAAGGAGGAAATATCTGAGGAGCAAATGACTCTTTAGGGCTAGATCCAGACCAGCTCTTGTTAGGGCATAGGGATAGACAGGTGTTTTCCCCTGAGGTGGAGCAGCATCAAAATTTGGAGGCTACATTCTTAATAAAACTTAGTTAGAAAGGCATTTATATATATATATGTATATATATATTTATATTTTTATATATAAAGTGCCTATCACCATATTGATAAACATTCTTTGGAACCACTCTGACAGAATCCAAACTTCTGGACGCTCAGGCCTTCAGCAGGTGCCTTGCTTGCTGAGCTTTCTGCTAAGCTGGGCCTTTATGCATCCAGAGATCTCTTTAAAAACTTTAAAGACATCTGTGATTTACGAGCATTCCAAGTGGAGTGGTAATCCAGAGTAAATTTATGGGATTGAAGAATGTACTGCTAGCATTAATGGGGTTTTCTGTTGAGTGCCTTCTCAGTACAGCCTCTCTCCCCTCAAAGCATTTTGGTATAGGTGATAATCTGTAATTAAAGGGGAACCTCTGTGTCCACCACTGCAGTAACCTCTTGTGTCTTAAGTCCGCAGCGGAGTCATCTGAACATGTTCCCCTGCAGTCTCAAGCTCCATCTCCAGAAAGTCCCTTGTTCCCAAGAAATGCTGATGATGCCCCAGACATATCAAAGATGAAAGGAGTAGGCAAACCCAAAAAGTTTTCAAGGTTCAGTATTTACAAGCATCTCCATAAACACGGCATGCACCATGCTGACAGCGTCAGCAGCATAGACAGTGATTCAAGTAAGTAATATTTTTCAGCTAAGAAACATATATAAAGGGTGTGTGGAAGTGGGTGGGTGGATGTATGTGCAGGTTCACATCATTTCTAGGGTAATGTGTTCTTTGTAAGGGAGGAAAGCTGAGGAATATCTTTAACCAACAGAGTAATAACTGTGTGTAGTCAATATCTAAATTTATGTTGCTGCAAAATGCACAGGAAAAGTTTTAAGTGGGTTTGCATTGAGTTAATAAGCAATTGTCATGAGCTGTCAGATGATGTGATCTAGTGTATGTGATAAGTAATGTTTATACTGCTGGGAAATTGTTGTTCTGCAAGGGAGAAAGGAATCTTCCACTTTTCAATTTGTATTTATTGCCAGAGGTGAAACACTTTCTGAATGTGACTGTCTCCTCTCATAAGCTGGTGTTACATAGGTTTATATCAGTTCACTTAAGTGGAAATATTCCAAATTTACACATTTGGAGGAGAGGAGAGGTTTTTCAACAGTTCAGTATTGGAATGCACCTTTTAATTTCCCACGTTAAAACCAGCTTCAAAACTGAAATGACAAAGATTGGCTTGACACTTGTCCTTCCCAAAGTCTGTCCCTCAAGTCCTCAGCCCCTGAAGCTGTATATTGCTCATGATGGGGACTTATTTGAGTGTCCATCAGTCCTGGCAGAGCTTGCACCTTCCTCTGACTGAAGGAAACACTGCTGGAGCATCGTTTGCCTCAGTTGCAATCAGCTCAGGAGAAAGCCATAGTTTTGCTACTTCATTGTATCCAATTGGTTTAAGATTTGGGTCTTGATTTTGGCAGTCCTTTGCCTGTTGGTCCCTTGGTAGTTTCAGCAAATTGCCATCTCCTGTGAGATGCTGGCGTGGAAGGTGTCCTCAGGCAGGAGCAGGCAGTGGTGCAGCAGAAGTGGCTGTGTGGTTTTGCCATAAATAGAACATCTTGATTTTCTGCAGGTTACTGTAACCCCCCTAGAAGTCAGCCGAATATAATCCAGAGTTTAAAGCCCCATCTGAAAATGTTTCATCATCACACTGAATCCAAACAGGGGCTCGCTGAGCCTCGGGAGGGTAAGTGGAGGAAGGTAGAGGTGCAGACCCCTTCAGGCTTTTAGCTGCTGCTGTTTTTGCATTGTAACAACAGTGAGAGTGAGGTTGGGTACCAGGATCAGCTTTTGCTGCTTGTTTTTCTCCCAGCATCCTTAGGAACCCTGTGAGGACATCCTGGCAGGAGAACTTCTCTAGAAGTTTTAAAAACCACAGCATAAATGAATAAAAATAATTAAAATGAATGAACAAACAAACCAAAGCTATGAAAAAAGCCAAACAAGAGCAACAAAAACACAAAATAAAAAACTTTGCAAAGAAATTTGCAATAATGACAGCAGGGAGCAGCTGAAGCAATAGCTCTGATTCTTGTAAAGGATTGTTTCAGTATTTCTCTTCCTGGAAAGGGAGGGGCTTGTTTCTGGAATAGGGAACTTCTGCATCCCCTGTTTAAAAATTACTCTGATGCACGATGACAAATGCAAAAAGAGAGAGGAAATAGCAAAGTGGCTGCTGCCAGACCTATGTTTGGATGAATCCTTGGGGGTCCCTACCCTCTTGCCCCATATTAAAACCAATGACAGTGTCCTCAGTTTAGAAAGGCACCGAGTGGTTATGAGCACTGAGCTGCTCTGATCTCTGGACCCATGTTGACAGGACCTGTTGAGGTATGGTACCTCTTCAAGATGCTTCTGGGTTCTAGCAGGTTCTTTCTGTTGTTATTATCATCCAAGGCATTAATTGCCAGTTACAAAATATTAGTTAGAAAGTAATGGCAGGTAACAAGGACAACATGTGTTTGCTTCATGGCAATGAAGTGCTGTCTCCCCCCTGGTCACCTTCTGCTCATCGACGAGTGGTGATGCAGCCATCAAAGCTTGGTCCATGATGTGTTTTGGCTGCTCCACCATTCCTGTCCCCATTTCAGCATGTTGAGTCAGTGATTCTCCAGCTCCACCTGGACTCTCACTAGGAATTCCAGCTTCCCAAGGCAGCTGTGGGCATGCCATGCATGGCAGTTTTGGCATGGCTAGGCTTGGCTCAGGGGGGTGATGGCAAGGCTTGCTACATGTGACCTGGTCTTGTCTGTGCTGCTGCTGTTGTGTGTTTTGTTGGCTGTTGAAAGGGTTTTGTTTTGTTCTGTTTTGTTGGTTTTCTTTTTTTTTGTGCTAAGGGGGTTTTCATGGTTGCCTGGTGATGTGGTTGGGTTAAGAGAAGAAGGCTTCTGCTGTTGGCACATTGCTGGGTAATTATGGCACTGATATTTGGTACAATAGGTGAAGGCTTTCTTGCTAGAAAATAAAGCTAGTTAAATGTTTATGGTCTAAGCCAACACTTCTGGTCTGCTGAGAAGAGGGGAAAAATAGTTTACTCTGCACCCAAAGTATGTTCTCTAGGTCTTGATTGGGTTATGGGAGAATATTCCTGTCTATGATATTTTGGACCTTTTTTTAATCACCATCAGTTTGCAATTTGGATCAAAAGATGATATTGTTATTTGGCAAAACCAAATCAAACAGAAGAACCCTGTGACACTTAATGAGGGAACAGAAGCTTTTTAATCACCTATTTAGTAAAGAGTAGCTTCTCTTAGAGGAGATACAGCTTGCTGTGGGGGCCAAATAATAAACCCTCTAGCAGAGAAGTTGGAATTAGTTCACTAGTGCTGTAAAATAGGTTTTAAGTGGATGTTATATGTGATGTTCCTGTACAAATATCCACTAAGGTCAGTCACAGCTTGGAGTGCACTGCCATATAGTAATGCTGAGGTGTCATAGGATGGGGGCAAGACAAATTATTACAGGGTGACTCTTTTTTTTTAATAAAATGTAGAGAGAATTTAGCATCTGCTTTTTGTTGGTGTTTTTGTTTTTTGGTAACAAACTTCTAGATAGTACCTGTCCTGTTCATTTAAAAAAATATTAAAATTGGGAAGAAAAAACCTAATTTACATCCTTTGAAAGCTACAGGCAGACTAAGGGGCAAACAGCTTCAGCCAATGGGGATGGGCAAGTCTCCCCCTTGGCATGTGATGGGCAGTCATGACTTCGGAGCATGACTTTCTTTTGATTGTCTTGTTTGCCCATGGCAGATAAAGGATCCATCCGCAGCCTGAAGACAGGGGTTGGTGAGCTCCTTGGAGAAACCAGGTTCTGGCATGGAAAAGATTATTGCAACTTTGTCTTTAAAGACTGGGTTCAACTTGACAAACCATTTGCTGGTAAGTGCCTTTGCACCCTGGAAGTCATTATATTCCCCCCACACTCTCTTCTGCCTCTTTCAGTCTCAAACTGTGTTTTTTTTCCTGCTTCTGGGCCAGAGGGAATGATGCTACTTTGATTTGGCTGCTTGGAAAGAGCAGCAAAACTGCCTCTGTGAGTTTTTAGTGCCAATTATGCTGTTATGGTCCATGGACTTGAACTGCAGGCACGATAATTCCTTTGCACTTCACCTTGAGGAGGGGGATGCTGTGCTTTTCCGCATTCCTGTCCTTAAGATATCTGAGGAGGTCCAAATTGTGCTTTCCTGTCCTGTAGACTTCATTGACAGATACAGCACTCCAAGGATGCCCTGGCATGACATCTCCTCCGTGGTGCATGGCAAAGCAGCGCGCGACGTCGCCCGCCACTTCATCCAACGCTGGAACTTCACCAAGGTGGGGTGTGGGCATCACAGCTGGGGGCATGGAAATAAGTACAGGCCCTGCCTCAGCAGGATATCCTCCCTCTGTACAAATTTTATTTTTTAATGTTGTTTTACTGTGTTGCAATCTCTTCAAGGGCTTTTGGTTTTCTTTTTTTCCTCTGTGCAGATTATGAAGCCCAAATACCGATCCCTGTCCTACCCGTTCCTGTTGCCAAAATCCCAACAAACTGCTAATGAGCTGAAATATCAGGTGCCAGAGGCTGTTCATGCCACAGTCCAGGTGGGTGTTGATGGTCTCCTGCTCACATAATCCTAAGAGATTGCTCTACCTCTTGCCCACAGGAAGTATCCATGCCTGACAGACCCTCTGCAAAACTTGAAAGTTCAAAATAAAAAAACCCTCCTATTTAATTTAGCTCACAGAATAGGTGGTCAGATCCCCAGTTACAGTAAAATAACACACCTCCCTCAACAGAGATGCAGGAATTTCTACCTCCACCTTTGAGGGAAAAGAACCTGGCAGTACTCAAGTTGTGGGAACACCATGACTCTGTGCAGCTCTATCACTTTCTGCTTTGTTTTCTGCTGCTGCTTTTTCTGAGGCTCAACACTTTGCTTTTCTGGATTGGGAGGGCCTGATGGGTTGAAGTTGCCCACTGTGTATTTATCTTGGATCTTAGAGCATCCTGCCAGCCTCCAACACCTTGCCCAGGTGGGTGGTGGTCAGCTAGAGCCCAGCATTAAGTGGAGTCCCAGGGCTGTTGTTTTCTGCACTGAACTTCATCTGTGTTTTATTCTGCAGCCACTCAGCCCTGTGGGTCCTGTGCAGCTCTGCACAGGCAGCCCGCAGTCTGCTTTGTGACAATCATCCTTGCAGTTGGGATTGCCAAGATACCTCTATTTAAAACCCTGTTAGCTATTTTGAGTGCAAATACTGAGTACTGCTGTTACCCAGCAAGACATGCTCTTGTGTTAGAACACAAAGTCAAAATAGTTATGCTGAAGCAGCAGAAGAGTTGTGTCACTCTCTGGATGAAAGATGTATGAAATAAGGGCAATTAACCAAAACCAGGGAAAACACCTGCCTTAGCTCGTTGTAACAAGTAGTCCACCCAGGTGACAGCAATGCTTGGGGAAGCTTGGTGTGACCAGATGTGTTTTGCTGGGTTTGTGGGTTGCCAGGGCATTTTCTGCTCCTCCCTGCATGGTGTGAGGGATGGCCAGCACAGGGATCTGGTGTCATGGATCTGGGGGGCTTTACATCAGCCTCCAAAACAATGCTTGCAGCTGGTTGAGAAATAATCTCACTTCAGGCATCATCATGTTTCTCTGTGGCTGTGAATTCTTCCCCAGCTGTGTTTGTGACACCAGCTTTTTGGGAAGTGTTTTCATGGCAGCAAGAGGGCTCGTGTCCCCTGAGCACCCTCTGACCACAAGATCAGCCTCACCTCCTAAATATTGGATTTTGCTGTAGCAAGATATTAAGCTCTACTGATTACAGAACTGGAAGAAGCTCCCAAAGGAGAAAATAAAATGAGCACATCCCAGATCCAACTTCCCTTCAGTCCTTACTGCAAAACTGCTGGCTCAGGAAGAGGAAGAGGAGGATGTGGCTGAAGCAGTGACTGCCAAATTCTGTGTCCACCAGTGCTGACTGGTGGGCGAGCTGTTTGGAAACTGGGCTCATCAAAGCAGTGCTTGGGCACTGTAATGACTGATACATGGCAGGAAATGAGGGGCTGATCTCAGCACTGCCATAAGCAGCAAAAAGAGAGCAGGTTTGTCTTGTAAATTATTCATCTGAAGCTGCCTTGCTCACATGTAATTTATGTCAAAACTGCAGTTTTTAGAGACCTGTCAGGATAGCCCAGCCCTGCATATAAACAGATAAATAGGTTTCTATGACAATAGTTTGAAAACATCTTGCCCTGCAATGTGCCAACCTTCCTGGCAGGAGGAGGGCTGGAGGGGAAGAGCATTTGCAGCACCCAGCATGAAAGTGGCTCCTCTGCCCAGGCTTGTGCACCCTGCCTGGGTCTGGGTCCCTTGGTTGCTGGGTTATGGTCTCTGAATGATCCCCTGGAGCTCCAAGGCATGGTTTGCATGCACATAGTGTAATTGTGACCATCTTCTCCATAATGCCCCCAAGGGTCTGGCTTCCATTGATCCCTGGGTGACACAAATGCCCTGAGCATCCTGGTTTCTCCTTTCCTGCAGCCACAGGAGGATCAGCCTTTTGCCTCTCTCTAATAAATCAGTTTCAGGCCATGGGGCTGCAGATGCCCCTGTCTCCTTTCAGTGATAGAGCCCAGTGCAGAAATAAGTAGATAGCCTAAAATCTTTCACCAACTCTGTCCAGAAAAAAAAACCCAAACAAAACCTACAGCAATATCATTCTTAATCCTTTGGCCAACAGCTAAATCCACATTACCTTGATTTTTGGTGCTGTGTAGGGACTTGATAGGTAGAAGTTATTGCTCCAAGGTAGAATCCAGCCCCCAGGGTCTGTCCCTGCCTGTGGGCTGACTGAAGAAAGCCTGGCTGGCAGTTTTCTTGCTTCTGAGCTTGTCTGCAAATCTGTCCTTAATTGTGGGCAGATCAGAGGGAGGGAAAAACACAAAGGATCCGTGGGGATTGCAGCATTGCTGGGAGCCTGAGCCCCTGACCTGTCAGCAGCAGATTTTGCCCTGGTTGTACCATCTGGTTTTGCTCTCCTTTGTCAGAGGAGAGGATGGGGAAAGTGTTTTGGGAAGGGTGGGGGATAGCAGGAGAGACACTGACAGGGGCTTTCCCCTGGGCAGGGAGGATGAATGCAGCATGCATAGGAAACCATGGGAAGGGCAGGCTGGGAGGGAGGAAAGGAGCCTTGCAGCTCCATGGGTTAGTCAGACAGGGTCTCTCAGCCTTTTTTGTTTGAAGTCTGGGGCTCTGCTCACAATTGCAATATGATTGCACATCGATTTTTGCAAGAGTCAAATAGCAGAGTGCTAAAGCAGTGCCAGGTTTTTTCCATCTCTCTATTTCCATTCCAAAGTCCACAGCTAAAGCCATAAGATCTGTTGTGATGAGGCAATATCCAGTTCCTGATGGCAATGCAATGAAAATTTAATGCTCCTGGCAGTGGCTCACGTCCTCACCTCTTTGAAGTGTGCGTGAGAGCTTGCATTGCTGAGGATTTATGCAGTAGCCTACAGCAAACATCAAATTTATTACTGTTGTATTGGTTATAGAAGCAAAAGGGATGACAAGCCTGGCCTGGCACTCAGTGCTGCTCCTGAGAGCCTGGGGGTAGAGGAGAGAAAGGAGCCTGGAGGCAGCAGTTCTGCTGATGGGAGCTGTGCTGGGCAGTGTCTGGCCTTGGCTTCTTGTGAAAACAGAATCTGACCCAGCTGATTTGAAACTGTCTGAAGTTCTGGGGCCCCCAACACAAGACATGGAACTGTTGGAGCAAATCCAGAATAGACCATGAAGATGATCAGAGGGCTGGAGCACCTGTCCTGTGAAGATGGGCTGAGAGAGTTAGGGTTGTTCAGCCTGGAGAAGGCTCCAAGGAAACCTTGGACACCTTCCAGTACCTGAAGGGGCTAGAGGAAAGTTGGGGAGGGACTTTGGACAAGGGAATGGAGTCATAGGATGAGAGGCAATGGCTTTAAGCTGTAAGAGCATATTACATGAGATATTAAGAAGAATTCTTTATTGTGAGGGTGGCGAGACACTGGCCCAGGGAAGCTGTGGCTGCCCCATCCCTGGAAGTGTTCAAGGCCAGGTGGGATGAGGCTTGGAGCAACCTGGGTTGGTGGGAGGTGTCCCTGCCCATGGCAGGGAGATTGTGACTGGAATGCTGTTGGAACAGCTGCACTGAGACATTTTAAGACTCTTGTTTCAGTGTTTTTGTCTTGACAGTGTTTGAAGATGGAGGCTAGTCATGAGTAAGTCCTGCCCCTGAGCATGTACTCTGCCAACACTTAATTAAAAACTACATTTCCATCTCGGAAAATATCAATCAGGGCATAGCACTGAGGCTTCTTGACTCAAAGCAGGAGATGCCTCAGCATCTCTGGCTGCTGGGGATGGGAATTTCTCTGCTGTAGGGCTTGCTCAGCCTGGCCAGGAGCAGGAACAAAGGTTATTTCTCATGTGGGTCTGGCTCTCTTGCACAAAACCTGCAGGAAGCAGGGGGAATACCTGCCCTGGGGGGCACGTTCTTGTATCTTGCAGTGTCTGCTTTAAAAGTGGATTTCCAGTAATAATTAAGCAAGTAGAGGCAGCTGAACTGTGATGGATTTTAAAAGTCTGCTCGTCACAAATTGGCTGGCTTGTGCAAGAATTTGGCAGAAGAAATAAATGACCTCGAGTGCTCAGGACAAAGGCATGGCCTGCATTAGTGAACTGACTGTATAATTCTGTACAGCCCATGTGTGGGAAAAATGCATTCCCCCAGCTGGAGACCAGGCTTGGAAAAGTGTCTGAGAGGAGATATATCACTGGATATGCACCCCTAAAGCCTGAGAATAGAAGTTGTCCTAAAAGCAGCTTATCATCAGAACTTAAGCAAGCATGAGACCTCTCTGCTGCTTCTGTTGCACTTAGAGCTGCTGGGGTGGTAGAGGACACTTATGTTTTTAGCCAAAACCTTATTAAGTATTAATGCTACTTTTGCTTGTCCTTTTTCCTTATTTACAAATGCAGTATAAATGGTAAAGGTTGCACGTATTACCTTTTTTAGTGAAATCTTGCAGTTAAGACCTTTGCCTCTTAAATAATTCAGTTGCAGTGCTGTGGTGTCCTGATGGGCCAAGAGCTGAAGGTGTTCATCTCCTGCTTTCCAGGTGATCCGTTCTGCTGCTGACTGGTCAGCTGGCATTAAATACCACGAGGAGTCCATCCACAATGCCTATGTCAGTGTGATAGAAAACAGCAAACACTACATTTACATAGAGGTGAGTAGCAGGGAGAAGAAGCAGTAGGGTTGTGGTGCTCTGGGCTGGGCTTGTAGCCATCAGAAGGGTAATTCTACTTCTTGAGGTTTGGTCTGAGCATTTGGGTGAATTAAGACACAGATCTGAATTTTTTGAGACTGTTTCCATTGATTTCAGTGATCTTTAGACCAGGCTGATGGTATATGTCCTGACAGCCTTCTGACCACAGGGTGTAAAAAAGCAAACCTTTCCTTTATAAGTCTTGAAGTGAAATTGCCAGCAACTTTCACAGCCTGTGAAACAGTCTTTCTGTTGCCTCCATGGCTTTGCAGTGTCTTCTGTGCATGCCCCAACCTCCCACTCATGGGGCTGGTCTCACATCTGTACAGGCTTGAGCTGTAGCAGTCTCCTGTGTCACTGCTGGCTGAATGGAGACACTTATTTTCCTCTTTTTTTTTTAATTTTTTTTCTTTTTCCCTTTTATTTAGGCTTTTGCCAAGATGTTCTTTATGAGAACTTTCCAAGGAGTGTGGTTAACAAGGGCTAATTCATTCAGTAAGGGAGCAGAGACACATGTGTTAAGTAATAATAATTAAAAAAACCCACCAACTCAAATGCCACCCAGAACCCAGTAGCCATCTCTAGTTACTCTTGGTCTGAAATATTTTTTGTTCATTGCTGGCAGTCTCTGACAGTAGCTCTGCTTGCTCTTCCTGCAGAACCAGTTTTTTATTAGCTGTGCTGATGACAAAGTTGTCTGGAACAAGGTCGGCGATGCGATTGCTCGGAGGATTCTAAAAGCTCACAGGTAACCTGTTCTTAACAAGGCAATGAAAGTCTTTCAGCAGCATTTCTATGCTGTGGTGTAAAATAATATCTTAATGGATGCAACTGTACAGGAGCTTTTCCAACTCGGAACCAACGTGGTCAAGCATCTGCTTGCTTTTTGCAGCAGGGACACTCTTTAGTGGTTTCTTTGCAGCCAGAAAGTGATTTTCTGGACTTACCCTGGTGCAAATGTATTTTTTAATCATGGAACTTGTTTAAAAGCAAGTCTTTTATACTCTGCTTCAGTGACAACTTTGCTTCATAGCCAACACATCCTGTGGTAAGGCAAGGTAATGGGTGAGAAAGTTGAACTGAGATTTGTGGCTTCTTTAAATTACCTGCAGAGAGACTTGGCTTCAAATAGGGGAAGCAAAAGCATTTTGAGGATTTGCCTGCAGGGTTCAGCTATAGTTTGAACTTTCTCTAAGTGCTGGAGTGCATATACAACCTCCAGCCATTGCAAGGAGACTGTTGCTTGTTCCTGGATGGACCAAACCCAACCCTGTTTTAGACACTCCTTTTGCATCAGCACACCTCACCCTGTGCTAACATGAAAACCACAGGTAGTGGCTTGTCTTTTGCTTTGATCCTGAAGAGCTCTGCTGCAGGTTGCTGACCTGGGTCTCTCAGGTACCTACATCTATTTTAAAGTCTAAGGCTGTTTCCTGCTTTTGCTGGGCTGATACCCAGGAAACTTTCTCAAGTTCTCCCTTTCATTTCTCGTGTGTGATTTTTACCATGCACGGCGATGTTTCTTGCAATGGTAATTTTTTTCCACATTGTAGCTGTCTGGAGCTACACAGGGGATGCTTTCCCAGGAGTGCTCCCTCCTGGGTCATAGAAATTGGCCCTTGGAAACTGGAAATTCCTACTTGGGTAAAGGCAACCAACCTGAGAGAGACACCAGGGTGCAGGCAGTGTCTGCAGGGCTACAGGAGCTGTCATGAGACAGGCTTGGGGCAGAGACACAGTGTTCAGACTGAGAGCCATGGGTGTTATCTGCTCTGCCAGTAACAACAGGGGAGAGTCACAGGGTGGAGTTGCTGGTAATCTGTGAGTGGCAAAGCATAGCCTGGATAATAGTGACTGGCTAGGGATGAAAAGCTGGGGTGGCTTTTCTCACCTTAGGGTAAATGAGGAGTGGTGCCAGTGCTGCTGGAAGTGTGGCCTTCCTGGTGTTTGCATTGCAGCCTTGAGGCTTGTGAGCATCCAGACCCCCTGTGTCTGTGCTGTGTCCCCTTTGAAAGCCACTCTGGATTGTCTTGCCTGCCTTTGTTTCTTTCTACTTCTGTGTTACTCCAATTTTGGGCTAATATTGTGCCAGCTGAATGCCTGATTCCTAACTGAATATGAGACAAGCTTTGCATGCTGCAGAGCTTGGCATTGCCTTAGATCAAAAGTGAATTCAGACCTAGATAAAAAGTGGATCCAGGTTTGTATCAAATGCTCATGTTCCAAACTGCCCTGGGAAAACAGTGCAGGTGATGCACAAATGTTTAGTTGTAAATTAAAGTCTTTAGTTAAGCTTGTACACTTCTCACTCTTCAAGACTAAATATTTTCTGCTAATGCAATTATGAATGTTCTTTTCTTGGTTTCCTCTTTTTTTCACGGGTGGCTCTTTAATATGGACTCAGGCAAACAAACTGCTTTTTGGGGGATGCCTTTGTTGGTAGATCTTTTTGATGAAACAAACTTTGTTCCAAAGTCTCTTGTGTCTGGATAAGACCTCATGAGCTCTTTCTTGAGCTCAGTTGTCAGGCTAGACCTCATTTCCAGTGCCTGGCACAGCTGTAAGGGACCCCTGGTTGGGATTCAAGAAACCCAGCTCAGACAAGACCCCAGTTCTCCACGATTCCTCTGCCCTTAAATCCCCAGGCACAACTTGCTGAAGGAAAGAGTACTTATAATAAAAACTGCAGCCTGGCTCATCTTGAGAGTGCTCCTGAAATGGTTTTGTCCTGATCAAAGTGTGTTTTGCCATCTAGTGGCAGCAACCTTCAATGGAGCATCCTTCTGCAGGATGCAGGGCAGGGGGCTGCCAGCACCCAGTGATGTGAGCACCAGAATAGATCCATCTGGCTTGGGTCAGCAAAGCAAACCCAAATGTGGGCTTTAAGAAAAGCCCCAGGTAGTGCCAGGATAGTTGCTTTGTGTTGTTTGTTTGTTGTTTTTTTTTTTTTTCCTCTGAATCAGTTCACAGGTAGGAAACGGTTTGGTTTGGGGGAAATCTGGAACTGGGGTTTTGTGGGTTGTGATGTATCAGTGAAATACTTGCCTTGAATGATTAATGTTTTCCTTTATCCACCTTTTGTGATGTTTCTGACTTCTAAAAACCAGGATGTAGTGGGAATGTCAGGTCAGATTTTAGTTTTCTGCCAGATTTTTTAGTTTCTGAGTGATAGCTCAGTAATCTTTGTGCCCTAGCAGGCAGCAGTCTGCACCAGTATTGGTGTGATTGAGCTATTAGGATGCTCAGACTTTCATAAGGGTAGACACAATGTGCAAAATAATTAACCTGTCCTTACATTTGAGTGAAAATAGGCCTCTTTACCTTCTTTTGCTGTCTGCTAAGAGTAAATGATTCCTTCTACTGATAGTCTGAGCACTGCCTGAAGGACCAGTGCCAGGTGACAGAGACCTGAAACTGGAAATATGCTTCACACTTCAAGCTGGTGTGATAGGCTTGGATGGAAACCAAGTCTGTCAGCCCAAGGAAAATGAAACCAAGGGCGTTGCCCTGATGGGAAGCTCTGACACTTGCAGGCTGATGTTTTCCCCAAACTATCATTTCAGGGAAAACAAACGTTTCCGAGTGTATGTGGTGATCCCACTGCTGCCTGGCTTTGAAGGAGACATTTCAACTGGTGGAGGGAATGCTCTCCAGGCCATCATGCACTTCAACTACAGGTAGGGTGGACAGAGCTGGTGGGTACCTCCTGAACCCCCCCCTGTCTGCTGCCACCAGGCCCAAAGGTCCAGCTTCTGCCATCGTGGTGTCACTCCGGGGGGTTGTCCACCCAAGCACACAGTGTTTGGAGAAGAAGAGAGATGTTTGTGTAGTTTTCACTCAGTATTTGAGCTCTTTTACTCACCAGCCTCAGGGGTTGTGTTAGGAGGTGATGGCCACCACTGAGGTGCAGTGGGTAAAGCTCTTGGTGCTTGGTGCTCTTGGCACCAAAATTCCCTGGCACCTTGGGTCCCCTGATCCCACACACCAACCCCACCATTCCTGGCTCTCAGCTGCCTTACTTCCAGCTCATCAAACCAGAACTTCCTCATCCCTGAGGATTCTCCGTGGTGATGCCAGTGTGGCTTTTACTGTGGTCCTTCCCAGTATCATCCCCATCACTGCCGCCACAAGAAAGAGCCCTGTGGGCTCCTTGGCTGGGCTTTGTCCCCAACCAAATCTTCCTTTCTAGCTGATACTTTGGCTGGCTCAGCCCCATGAAGGCAAAATTATCTTCCCTGGTGCTGTTCCTCTGCTCCAGGTTGGATGGTTTGGGAGCTGCTTGCAACACAGCAGGTCTCATGGGCTTAGTGGCCACGGTGCCGGGTAGCCCTGCCCTGGGAATGTGGTGTGGAGGAAAGCAAAATGGCCCAAGACAAGGGGATTTTGACTTGAAACTTGCTGTGTTTTGGTGTGGCCAGGGCACAGTCAGTTTGCAGAGCCCCCTGCTACCTCTGGAGTCAAATGTCCCTCCCTGCCTGTTGGTCTGCCAGCATCCTACCTACCACACCTCCATAAGGACAAGTGGAAGAAAAAGAAGCAAGCAGAAGAAAAGCAGCATGTCTGCCTGATCAGACCCTTCTGCCTGAGTGTTTTTCTGCAAGGACAAGCCTAGGTCCTGAGAAATTGCCCATGAGTAGGATTATTTAGATGTTAGCTGTGGCTTTTCCAGCCCATCCATGATCACACAAGCTCCCTGACCTGGTGTTCTGCACATGTGGACTTATTTTCTTGATGGGATTTTATGTCCTGATCTGTAGCACAGATGGGAGCAGTTCTGTTTATAATGTGTTTATTATCATCTTGGAGTGCTCTAGAAGGTGAAAGTGCTCCCCAGCTCCAACTGGTCCAAGTTCCTTTAGAAAATGAGCAGTCCTTGATACACCACCAGGCTTTTGGGGAAAATGTGTGCTCTGGAGGCCCCATGTTTCTGCTTGCACGGGGTATTTAAAAGGCATCTGTGTTCACAATTTACCTCTCTTGGTTCTACTTTGGCATATGCCATGTCCTGAAGTCACAGTGGTGCTGATGGCTGCCTACCTTCTTTCCAGGACCATGTGTCGAGGAGAAAACTCAATCCTGAGCCAGCTGAAGCCAGAGGGTAAGAGCTTTACTTTTCTCCTCTTCATTTCTTAATCTCAGGATGCTGTTGTTTGGCTACATCTATAAGAAGCAAATCAGATTCCCCATCTTCTTATAAACACCTGCTTGCTCTGCCTGAGGGATCCAGGTGTATACTGGGGCATTTCAAAGCAACAAAGGCTGGTGGGCAACCTCCTCCTCTGCTCTCATCCTGTGCTGAGCTCTGGTGGGTCACACCAGCTCTGGCTGCTTGTCAAACTTACCACTTGGATGGAACTCTGATGCAGAGGAGGGGAGGACCCCAGGGAGGAGCACAACATGTTTGCAGCTGCTCAGGGTCGTGTCATTTGGAACGTGGCCTGAGCTGGGTCATGGTTCTGGGAGAAAGGAGCCCTCAGCCTCCTCCCCCCTGAATCCCACCCTGGGTTTGGTTCTGGCGGTTGTTGGACACGGAGAGGAAAAACCTGCCCAAAGCAGGACACTGTTTTGGTGTTGTTTCTTTGCTCTGAGGGTTCTGCTTCAATTTGCTCTGCTGGGAATCAAGGGATCTTGAAAACCCATGGATCATAAACACCACGGCCATGGGTAATGCCTGATTCGTTCTGGGTCTCTGTGTAAATCTGAGCTGCAGACAAGTACATTGGGACATATTTTCCATACTTTGCATGGGCAAAACACCTGTTTCCAGCCCCCTTTCTGCAGGAGCTGTGCAAAAGTCTCACAGTCCAGCTATTTTCAGATGCTCTTATCCCTTGTGAGTGCTTGTGAGCTGTGGAAGGGAGATTTGGGTCATTTCTGATCAACGTGTCAGTATCTGAGAAGGCAGCAGAGCAGCACAGAGAGCCCATGGGCAGTTTTTTCAAGTCCATTTTTAAAGAAACTTATTTCCACTATCTGTTTGTGTATTAATTAAAAACAAAACAAAACAAAAAAAAGTAAAATTGAACTTTTATTTCTATGGGTCTTTCTATAACGAGGGTATTTCCTCTTTCTTCCCTCTTTCACCTCTTTTACTCCCACTGGATTTTTTCTCTTTTAATTTTCAGTTGGAGATAAGTGGATAAACTACATCTCATTCTGTGGACTTCGAACATATGCAGAGCTGGAAGGAAAACTTGTTACAGAGCTCATCTATGTTCACAGCAAACTGCTGATTGCTGATGACAACACAGTCATAATTGGTGAGCTGGGGGCCCGTGGGAAGAGTTTGGATCACTTGGTTGAATCTGGATTAGTCCCTTTGCTTCCCTGCCCTGTGTTTTTCTGTGTTGTGACTTCTTCCTTGCAAAACATTTTGCTGTTTAAAACAAACAAACAAAAATAACTAAAAACCCAAGCTTACATATTCACCAGGAATGTGAGGTAGGAGGGAAGAAGGGATTTGGAGGGCTGTCATTTAATTTGTTTTTCTGAAGTGATTTTAAATCTCTGTGTAACAGTGAAGAGAATCCCAGTGCAGGGAATATTGTCCATCTGTCTTGTATCAAACTCTGCTCTAGCAGGAAGACTTGTGAGACTTGTCATCTGTTCCTTAAAGAACAGAATGTGCTGTAAAATTTGGAAGGTTTGCAAAACATGTGTCATTTATCAGCTCCATTTCCTACGAATGGGGAAAGATGTTATAATGAGTAAATGGATATTTCGTCCCTTTCTTTTACCATATTTATCATGAGACCACGAAGCAAAGACAAGACCTCAGACTCCACATTACAGCAGAAAAGCAGAATTTTAGTCTGTTTCTTTAAAGAAACACATTTTGATAAAAAATCCAAAACTTTGCCAAAGAACAACTTTATACCAGATTTTGCAAGAGTTAAAGTACTCCCCTGCTTCAAGGCAGAAATTCATCCTGTAGTCTTGGGGGACCTATACTTTGGTTTCCTCCTCTGGTCCTCTCTCAGGAGGCAAATCCCATCTCCAGTGCCCAGAGGAGCCTGGAGATGGGTTTATTATTACAGCAGGAGCAGTGTTGTTCCAACTGGGATGGTCCAGGGGCCTGAGAGAGCTCTTAATTTCTGTTTGCTGTACCTACAAGCCTGATTTTTATACAGCACATGCATCTGTGCTGGCTAGTGAAGGGATGGGGAGCTGGTGTTTTCTTTTTTCCACGTAAGAGTGTCTCTGAAAATAAAATGCTAATGAGGCCACGGTGCAGGTGAGGGAGGTGAAAGGACTGAGAAAGGCTTGGCTTGGTTTTCCTCAGGATATGTTAACTTGGTCACTGAGAAGGTAAATGCCTAACAAGTGTCTAAGGGGTCCCTTTTTCCAAGCCTGGAGCTTTTAAAATCTGCAAAATTAGGGATTTTTATTTTTTTTTTCTCTTAAATCCTAGCTCTGGGGGTCTGTGCTTCCATAAGGAAGCCTTGTGGTGAGGGTGAAGCCACAGATGGTCACCTGTGGAGCTGAAAGATGAGGAGGGTGGTGATGGAGGGGACACAGGAGCATCTCCTGCCCCGGGGTTTCATTGCTGGTGTTTTTGCTTTCCTCCTCCTCAGGCTCTGCCAACATCAATGACCGGAGCATGCTGGGGAAACGGGACAGTGAGATGGCCATCATTGTGCAGGACACTGAGACTGTCCCCTCCGTGATGGATGGGGAGGATTACAATGCTGGGAAGTTTGCC
The DNA here is from genome assembly GCA_023637945.1 of Phaethornis superciliosus. Taxonomy (NCBI): domain Eukaryota; kingdom Metazoa; phylum Chordata; class Aves; order Apodiformes; family Trochilidae; genus Phaethornis; species Phaethornis superciliosus. Next base: position 20,560,599 of record JAJQWJ010000010.1, read on the forward strand.
CAGTCCCTCCGGCTGCGGTGCTTCAGGTGGGATGTGCAGGCTTGGCCCAAGCAGGGATGCAGGCAGGGATGCAGGCAGGGATGCAGGCAGGGATGCAGGCAGGGATGCAGGCCGGGCTTGCTCTGGCTTAGCTTTGCCTGCAGCCTTTCAGCCCATCAGGGCTGGTGCTGCCTGCTCAGCTTTAGCATCACCTGGCCTGAATTCAGCTCAGAGTTTTGCTCCTGTTTTTTGGTGTTAGCCTTTCTCACCCTGCTCCTGTCCTCAGCTCAGCAGCTTGACTTACAAATCATTTTGCTCCAGGATTTCACGAGGAGAGCTCATAAACAAGACAGTGATATTTTCCCTCCAGATCCTGTTTTCACACTATTTCAATTTTGGGTGCCATGTCTCTTTCTAATAGAAGTTTCCTCACTTGGAGCAGCCATCTGGCCTACTACATGACCATATTTTCATTAAGACCTTTTTCTTGTTTCCTTTTTTTTTCATTTTCTTCTATCCCATCTGGAAGGTTATTGCACAAGAGAGAGGGGGGGGGAAAAAAAAAAAGCAAAAAAAAAAAAGCAGCATTAAGGCTTGACAGACTATTGCAGGGGATGGGAGCAGGAGGGAGCTGGGGGCACTCAGGGTTTGGCAAGTCCCCTGGGAAATTTTCCTCCCCAGCATTTCTCAAGAGGGGGGAGCATGCAGTGTGTCACCCCCATGACCATCAATGCCTTTGTCTTCTCAGGGTTGTGCTTGGTGGCTCTGATCTCAACCCAGAGCACCAGGATCCTGTCTGTGACAAATTCTTCAAGGAGGTGTGGATTTCTACAGCAGCTCGCAACGCCACCATCTTTGATAAGGTGAAGAACTCATCCCCTTTCACCTTCCCATGGAGCAGCAAGAGATGTGCTGAGAGGGCAGGGGCAGCAGGTCCAGCTCCTGGAATTGGTCAGAGATGTTTTGAAGAAATGAGTTGTGTTGGTTGCAAGATCCATGACCTAGACCCCAGAGTCTCTGTAGCCCAAGAAGACAAAAGTCCTGATTTGTCCTTTCATCAGCTGTAGCTCTGGCAAATGGCTGAGGTGTATTTACTATGTCTGCTTGGCCACAGTGTAACTGGAATAGAAGCAGATTTTACTTCTGGTTTCTAAGAAGCTTTTGTAGTGATCAGGAGAAGCCCCAGAGCTTCCCCACTGCCTGCTGCATCCATATCACCAAGAGGCACCTACCCCTGCTCTCCCCATTCTCCAGGCTATTAATTACATTCCTCCCATCAGTGGGTAATTAATATTAGATCTTCTGGCCTTTCTCAGGAGCTCTGCATTGTATTTTCCCTGCACTGACACACCACTTCTTTCTGTTTTGATCAGGTTTTTCGCTGTCTTCCCAGTGACCAGGTGAATAATTTAACCCAACTACGTGATTTCATCAACAAGCCCAAGTTAGCCAATGATGATCCTGCAAGAGCAGCAGAAGAATTAAAAAAGATTCGTGGATTTTTAGTACAATTCCCCTTTCGTTTTCTGGAGGAAGAGTATTTGCTTCCCTCTGTTGGAACAAAGGAGTCCATGGTACCCATGGAGGTTTGGACTTAAGAAGTTACAGACTGCTTTGTCTTTTAAAACTCTGGTTCTCTAGGGACAAGTTGATGACCAATATAGGATTTTTGGAAAGTTTTTTATTACTAAGGGGGGTGGAAAGTACCTCTACCAAGCTAATGTGCCTTTCTTAAGGATTTTGGTGGAGGAAAGTGAAGCAAATCAACACAAGCAAAGGAGAGGAGCAGAAAGACTTGGAAATCATGGCAAAATTACAAGTTTCTCCTCTGAGGAGTTACCACTTGATGTTTTCAGCACCTAAGGGATGCAGCCCACTTCCTAGGATAGCCAACAAATCCCAGTTGATGTTGTCACTGCTGCCAGCTGTATATTGTGGCTGCCTACATAGTGTGATCGTGCTGTGGCTGCACAGGAGTCATGGGCTGTGTGTGCTTTCTCAGGTTTTCAGATATCTGTGTCCTGGCTGGCTGGAATCCCCTCCACTTCTCCTCTGGACACCATCAGAGCACATCATGCAGCTCTGGCACTGCTGGGAAGTGCTGCTTGGTACTGCCTTGGACCTTCCCAGCTTGCCAAGTGGGGCTGCTTTATTACTTAAAGGGAACAGCAGTAACAATCTTGTACCAGAATCAGCATTTTGGGGTTTTTTTCTCTCTTTTTTGTTTCTACCACATCTAGAGCAATCATCAGTCCTCATGCATAGCATGGTACAGCCACATACAAAAGGCAGACCTTCCTTCCCATCCCTTTCCCTCCCTATTTAAAAGAAGGGAAAACCCATCCAGCTGGAGCTTGAAGCCACTCTCAGACTGAGCTGATGGGGGTGGGCTGAATGCAAGGAGGAAAGAGGAGCAGTTAGCAAGACCTCTGCTTTGCTATTAGACCAGCCACAGTCTTGAGCTCAGTCATTCAGGCCATGTCATCTCAAGCACAAGTAAACCACAGCATGCTCTGTCCTGGTTTCCATTTTTGTAAGACAATTTCCAAAGGTATTTTGCATCTCACTGTGCAGCAAAGCAGCAATTCAGTTCAGCATCCCTGGGCAAGACACAACTGCTCCTGGGGCAGGATCTCACGTGGTGGGTATCCTCCTGGGTCTCTATTGATCCTCCATCCCACAAAGAGCTGTGTCTCCCAGTTTCATGGCCAGCTGCAGTCCTGGGAGAGGTGGTCCTGGGGGAAACACTGAAGTGTTGAATACTGAGAGAAATGCCAAAGGAGAGGTAGACCTGGAGAAGTGGAAGGCTGAGCTCCTCTGCTCCCAGTGCATCTGGGGAATCCCTTTGCCAGCTGGGTTTAACCCTGTGCCCATCTCTAGTTAGTGAAAAGATGTAGGGAACAGGTATTTACTTTAGCTCACAAGCCAGTCTGCATCCTTTGGGGTTGTTTTTTTTTTCCTTTTTTTTCTTCTGTTTTTGCCTCTTTCAACCGTCTCACTTGTTTTTACTTGGAAAAGAGTCACACTGGCTGCCTAGCTGTCCCCATATTTTAGCTGATTGCCCTCTATGTCTTCAGGCCCATAAATAAGCACCAGGTAATTCTCTTCCTGTTGCATTGCCCAAGGAAGTAGCAGCCCCAGACATTCCTGCAGGGCACACCAAGTCTCAGCCCCTGCCTGCAGTTCCCACTGGTTGATGCTCATGTTTTTAGATGCCAGTTGCACTCCCATTCTGGTTGGTAGGTCTGTGGCCTGGTTATCCTGTTGGAAGGGCCCATGTGGCAATGGTTGGTCCAAAGATTTGATATTTTTAGCTGGTGTGCTGGAAGCTGACAAACGTGTTCCCTTGATTATATATATATTTTATTTTTTCCTCTTAAAAAAATTCGACCTTGGGTCACCCCCTGCAGAGCCAGGGCAATGTGTGTCCTGACCACAAGAAAGCTGAAAGTTGCCTGGTTATTTCATGTCAGTGCTAGTTCAGAGATTTTCTCTCCTGATATGTTTTTAGCTGTTTTAGTTTGGACAAAGCTGCTATCTTGAAATGATTACAGCCTGTCAGAGAATCACTGTAAGTCATGCAGATCTGTAGTCATGGTTGAAAAGGAAGCATCCAGCCCTACAGCCTGCATACATGAACCTTGAAAAAGTGCAAGGCTCCTGTCATCTTCCAAGTGCTTTTATTGTCCCCATCCTCATATTAGCAAAGATTTTTGTCGTTGTTAAATTAGCCTTATAATGTCTTTTAAAGCAGTGGGTAGCTAATTTTTGGGCTTCTTAGTAATGTTCAAAAGCAAGGCAATGTTGAAAGGCAGCCTCAGCATGGTGCAGAGAGCCCAGCATCCCCAGGGGCTTATGGGGCCACCAAACTCCCAAGATGTGGTTTATTTCTTATATTAAGAAGCCTGTGTGGTTGAACAGCTTGAGAGAGTTAATTGCTGCACCTAAACAATCACTACTCTTTAGCCCTTAATACCAGCGTGGGTTTTAATTTTTCATACCTTCAAACTGGAGAGGATTTGCTTACAAATATCCAGTGATGTGGATTCAAGCACTAGCAAACCCAGAAACATGAAGTGTTTGTTTTGGCATTTATTTGTTAGAACTAGTTTGACCTGAGTAGAAGATTTTTTTTTCTTTCTTTAATTTATTCCTTACCACATGCCACTTTGGGAACTCATATTCCTTACCATGTCTTTTTTAATAGTCTGATATTTTAAAGTATATGTTTTGTCATATAGATGTTGATGTTTCAATCTAAAGTTGGTGCATGGTTTTAAAAATGAGGAATAGGATGTCATCCTATGTAAGGACTTTACTAAAAACAATTTGTAGGAGAATTACTCCAGTGCTCCCCATGAGATGTAAAGTGCTCAGCTCAGTTTCTGGTCTCTTGGTCTCAGTTTGTCACCTGACTTGATATGACCCTTGATGGATTAAATCCCCCAACACTCCATTTTCCCTTCTTTTGATCAGGTTTCACAAATGATTTCACAATCCTGGTGCTGTGCCCAGGGTAGATCCCAGTGTAGGTTTTGCCTAGCTGGGACCCTGGCATCAATAATTTACAATATCTTTATTTCTTCCAAGGAAACTTTCATGTACAATCCGACATGGTTTGCTGTTTTTATTTCAGTGTAAGAAATAATTTTTTTGTGCACTTGTAGTTGGGACAGTTGGGGAGGGGGGGAAATGTCATCTGTGCACAGCAGCTGTGTTTGTCAGGACATTGGAAATAAAAGTCTGAGTGGTCCTTTAGGTTCTTAGTGCCACTTCCTTCTCCTGCTGAATGTAAAGACCCAAATCCCACCCTGGTCTAAACTGACACATCTCAACCAGCTGCAGAGGTGCTGCTCTGGTTTTCTGGCAGAAGGGACATGGGTGGTCCAGAAGATGTGAGTATGCTTTCACATTTTTGTGGCACTCATTTTGCAAACTGTTTCAAACCAGCAAGCCTGTCTGCAGGGCTGAGATCCTGCTGAAAGCTGGAGTTTTGCAAGAACCAAGGTTTAAACCTGGAGAGTGACACCATGGCAGTGATTTAATTTAATGTGCAAAACAAAGGTGTGTTAAAGTGGAGCAGACCCACACACTGGATGTTGACCACTGAATACAATGATCCTCTTGGGGGTTCTCTCTTTTAATTATTTTATTTTTTTTTTTAAATTTCCCTGCCTGCTTTCTTGTTGTATTTTCCAGGATTTGTGCTTATTCTATTTTTAACCTCCCAGTGTGGTTTTGTAAAATCTCCTCCAATAATTCCAATTTACCTCTTTCCTGATGCTGGGGAAATTAGAAAGTGTCGAAAGTCACAGTTCTGGGAATGTCTGGGGGTTTTTTTTGTTTGGTTTTGTTTTTTTTTAGTGTCTAGTTAACTGATAACAAAAGCAGAGCTTCCACTTCGGGTATGAGTGCAGGTCCCTTTGCATCTCTACCTTCTGGAGGTGCAGTTGTGAACACTGAATATCCCTTCTGTGAAGGCTGCTGGAATTCAGTTTTGTATCCTTGTTTCTGCTAATGATCACTTTCCTTTCCACTACATTTGTACCTGGTAAATGACTGTGTATTCATGGACTGAAAATACAACTGAGCATCATGTCAAAATGGTTGGCTTTGGTCTTGTTTCTGCTTGTTTTGGGAAGTGTGGCAGCATCCTGCCTGTGTAAGTCTCCTTTTCTTGAGTGCTACCCCAGCAGCTAAGACATGATGGGAAAAGGTCCAGAATTGCAATAAAAATAGCTAGACTTGAGTGATTTGGATTTTCCTGGGAGAGAAAAAGTGCTGGAGTTTAACAGCAGAGAAAGAGAAAGTTGTCTTCTTAAATAGATTTTTAAACCCTATTTTAAACGATTTTTAATAATTAAAAAAATGTTATGAAAGGCACAGACAAAAATGGTCTGTCTCTAAAACAGAATTAACTTGCCACACTTTAAATGTTCAATAAAGGAAATCCAGAGCAGAAAGAGGGAAAATCAGGTGACTTATTCTCCAGAGGGAGAAGAGTTGACTAAAGCATCAGTGGCATTTCCAAGCTCTCATACAAACTGAAACCATATTAACTTCTCTGTTTCTTAGGTTTCATCTCCTTCCTCAAATGCCAAAGGGCTTTCTGCATCTTCAAAACATCTCAATCCAATCTGTGCCCTTGATAACACAATAACTAAAGACAAGGGAGCATCAGGGCTGGGGGGTGTTGGGGGAAAGCAGGCAGGCACCTGCTGATTGACACCCTCAGCTTCTCCTGCCACTCCAACATCTCACAGCTAATTTCATGCTGCCTTAACTGGGGTGATGAGATCTCTGGAGTGGAGATAAGGGGGTGGTGGGAGGAGTTGGCAGTGGTAGGGATGCTGGTGCTGGCAGCAGGGCTGTGCAGCCAGCGCTTGGTTTCCATGCTGGGGTTACCCAGTGGTACCTCAGTGCAGGTTGATCTCACTGTGAAATTAATGTTAACCTAAAAGCAGTCCTGAATTGGGAGAGCTTAGGGATCAGTTTGTAGAAAGGATCCTTTCCCTTTCCTACACAACATAGGAGCCCAACTCAATGGGGGCACTTTTGCTGGTTTCCCTTTTCTACGCGTGGCACGCGATGCTTTTACTGGACAAAACTTCATCCCCACCCATCAGACTTTAAAACCACAAGTGAAGCCCAGCTGAGGGGCTGTAGCTGGCACAAGCTGTGCAGGAGAGACAGGAGCCTGCTGGCTCCAGTGAGATCAGAGGCAAAACCCTCCCTGACTTTCCTTGCTTGATGAACGACTTCCAAAGCCTCTCGTTTGATGGCTCCTTGCTGAGTAGAAATGCAGCCCACACCTCCCCTGAACACAAAGTGCAAGAACTTGGGTGTTTAATGGATTTGCTCTTTCCAGGATGGATTTCTCCAGCCACTTCTGTACTGAGGCTATTCCTGCCTCCTGCCCCAGGTCAGCTCCTCCATCACTGATGGTCCCTGAGGCATCTGGTGCTGGAGGTTGGAGGAGTCCTCTCCTCCACCCCAGAACTGAGCACATCTGCTCTCTGGGGCTTCATTAGCCATGCATTTATGCACTGAGCTCTTAATAAGGTGTCAACTTTTTAATTAGTGTCAACCTTTTTGCATGTATGAAATTACTGATACTATTTAGTTGTTTCTGTAGAGGAGGAAAGCAGGGAAGAAGGAAAAGCTTTGTGAGATGAGACTAAAGGCATATGAAGAAACAAGTTTCTTCTCACTGCTGAAAAATCAGTGTTTTAGTTTCTTAACTGTGGCAGCTCTTCAGCTTTTCAAGTGTATCTCTGAAGCACTGATGCAGGGGAATGAAGGTTTTTCAGAGCTTGAATCACAACAACGCTGTGAGTGAAATGGTCAATTTTTTCTTAATTGGAAAAATTAAAAGTGACATTTTCAAAATTGGTTCCACTGCTTTGACTGATTACTCAGAATATTTATCTCAAAATGATTATGGCAAGATTTTCTACAGAGGCTCGTGGCTGGGATAGAAATTAATTTGGAGAAAAGGGCTGGGGGTGGGGGAGGGAGTTCTTGAAAAAGAAATTATTCTGCAAAGGAGACTGTTTATACCCAGAATCAATGATGAGTAATCCCTTCATATTCAGGCTGATCTGGAGAATTAAACATCCTGTGAGTTCCTATTTGAGGACAAAGACGAGGAGGCCAGGGAGATGGTGTTATCATGGCTTCAGAGGTTTGTGTTATCTGGAGATACCTGATGCCCAGCAGAAACCCAGGAGCCACCTGTGTGCTGCTCAGGAGCTTTGTGGTGAGCTCCTGATGGCCTCTCCATGCTGTACATCCCTCCTGGGAAACCGAGCCCAGGCCAAGGGCTGTGCATTTTATGGGGCAGAGAAGTGCTGAAGTCACCCATGAAAGAGGGAAGCTGAGGGATGCTGAAGGTGCTTTGAGCTCAAGATAAATTCAGGTAAGAAATGAAGCCATCTCTTCAGCTGGAGAACCCAGCAGGGCCAAGCTGTGTGGTGGTTGCACCAGGGCTTTTGCACCCTTAGGTGCACCACAGTGTCCAGGTAGATGCCATCCCACTACCTTGGTCTTCAGCTTCTCTTTTCCTTGCCCAGGTCCTTACACTCTCCTTACACACTTAGATTCCTACAAGTGGCTCAGTTTTTAAGAAGCAGGTGTGTCCCACAAGCATCCCACTGTCTCCAGAAGAAGGGCTACTTGCTCACTCCAGACCCTTCCCAGGATGGGAGAGGAGGCACCAACCTTCCCAACTCCCTCAGACCTGCAGCTTTGGATCTCTGTCCTGCTTCTGGCATGCTGCCTTCAGCATTTATTCTATTCTTCCAGTTTAGCTCAAAAATAAGGCAGAATTCTCTGGGTTGCTGTCATTATTTCATATTTTAATAACCCAGCCTCAGTAAGCTCTCAGGCTGGAATGTGCATGTTGTATGACTAAGGCAGAAGCAGAAAATGTATCCTTTAGAAGAGGACTTGTTCTCTTTGACCATTATTATTTTTACTTTAGAGGTGAAAGATGGATTGGAGAGCTCAAGTTTTGGGTTGTTTCGTTTTGGTTTTTTTACATTTTAGGATTTGAAGTTTTATACATCCTTCCTTGTGAACTAGGGATCTAGTTTATGAACTAAAATACAAAGTACTGTAACTTTAGAAACATGACTGACATGCTGCATATGGAATTAATTTGTGACATAGTTACTGCCTCTCTTTCTATAGAAAGCCCCCATTTTGGCAAGGATCAGAGGAGGAACTGGGAAACTCCAGAAATGAGAGCAGGTGACCCATAGGTCATTTTTAGATAACACTCAACCTAATTCTTCTTGTGTTTGCAGAGCCTGAGGAGAGCAGGTGCTGGTGGAGGTGAGGCTGTTGAATCCCAACAGCACGGTGAGTGAAATGGTCAATTTGTTCTTAATTGGAAAATCTAAAAGTGACATTTTCAAAATTGGTTCTACTGCTTTGCTTGATTACTCAGAGAAGGGATGCTGTGCTGATGGCTGAGGGATGCTGGGCTGAGCAGAGCCTCTTGGTGGCCTTCTGGGGACCACACGATGGGAACGAAGTGTCCAGTTCCACATTTTTTAAGCCTTGACTTCCAGCACAGGGCAAACCTGCCATCCAGATGATGTTGGCTGTGGCTGGGGACACCTGGAGGGCTGGGAGGACTTTTTCCTGGGTGCTGCTCCCTAGCTTTTTAGGGCCAGCCTGCTCTACCTCCCCCATCCCAGCCCTTGCCTGACACCCCAAAGGACAAGCTGGAAATCTGGTGCCTCCTGGCAGGGATCCCCAGGGCTCTGTGTCCCCAAGGCGAGCTGGATGAAACTGGGAAAGCATGGCTGGGGAGAGAGGGATGCTTTTCCAAGGATGCAAAATCCTCCCTGCAAACCAGGGCTGGGTGGCTGAGGTCCTCTAGAGGGTGCTGCGGGCTCACCCTGCTCCAAAAGCTGGGTGCTGGTTCTGCCAGAGCTCCCCTGCCTGCTGAGCCCCTGGAAAAGGAAATGTCACCAGTGCCTCACCTGCTGGGGATCAAATCCATCCAGTCCCTGGCTGAAACCTGCCTCCCAGAAGGCTGTGTGAGCTCTCAAATCACTGGCTGCAAAATTTATATTTGGTTTTCTATTTGGTTTTGTATTTGTTTATTTTTGTGTTTATTTTTATATTTATTCATTTGTTTTTTATTTGGTTTTTGTGCTTTATTTGTGTTTTATTGGGGTTTTTATTTTTTATTTATTTTTTATTATTTGGTTTTTATTTGGTTTTTATTTTTTATTTATTTTTATTAGGTTTTTATTTGGGTTTTTTGTTTTATTTATTTTATTTGTGTTTTTTTTGTTTTAGGAATATAACTATTAAAATATAAAAATTTATTTTATATTTATTTTTATATTAATTTCTGTCTTTTTTCTATATTTATTTTTATATAAATAGAAATAATATAACTATTAAAATAAAAATATTTTAATATTTATTTTTATATTTATTTCTTTTTCTATATTTTTATATAAATAGAAATAATGTAACTATTAAAATGTAAAAATATGTTTATATTTATTTTATATTTATATTTATTTTATATTTATTTTATATTTATTTTATATTTATTTTTATACAAAATAGAAATAATATAAATATTAAAATGTAAAAAAGAAATGTAAAAAAGTAATATAAAAAAGAAATACAGAAATATAAAAAGAAATATGTTTATATCCCTCCACTCCTCCACTGTGTCTCCTTGCAGACTGTACCTTTCTGCCACCGATTGTGGCTGATGCTGATGCAGTTTGGTTCCCACTGCAGGCTGATCCCCTTAGACACAATTCCAGCCTCCAGGAATTTCTCCGGAGCTCCGGCTGGGGATGAGCTGGAGCCTGTGTGCAATAATGAATCAGTCATTCAGACCTCACGGGAACTTCAGGCTCTTGGGTGCTGTGAGTGTGTGATGAGCTGCACTAGCTGCTTAGTACCCTAAAAACAAAAAAACCAAACAAACCCCAAAAAGCTTGATCTAAATCATGCCAAATTTGGTCTCCACCGTCTCTGTGTGCTTTCTGTGTTTTGTCATTTCCTTCTTATCTTTATACTCTCAGAAAGCTCCATGCAGCAGATATTCAAAATGTCTCAGGAGCAGAAGTCTCCCTTAGCTCTGCTTTGTTGTTTGGGACCCTCTCAGCAGGACCAAAAATCCAGCTGGCCCTGTCCCCAAGGTTCCTGTCCTCCTGCCAGACTGGGACCAGTTACTGCTTGTGCTGTGTACTGGTGGGGCTGGCAGCAGCAGCATTATGCATGCTCATTGCAGGACTGGGGAGCACATTTCCAGGATCCCTGTGCTGCTCAGGGATCTCAAATCCGACAGCATTTCCCTGCCTTGGAAACCCAAGAGTCTTACAGAGGACAGAGCAGCCTGGAAACATGGAGATACTTATCCTCATGGTGGGGAGGGATCCCATGGGCAGGGTGTTCTGGTTTGGGGTTTTTTTTCCTGCAAATGAGTAAACTGATGCTTTTTGGTCCCTCTAGCAAAACCGTGTGTTGTGGTGTCATGGGAGGGACATGGAGGTGATGAAACCCCTTGGTGAGGAGCATGAAGCCTGGCAAGCCATGCTGCCCATCCCTGTAGGATGCCCATCCTGAGTGCAGGATGCTGGCATGGTCCCAGTGCAGCATCCCATGAAACCCAACCACCACATTCCTCTTCCTGGCCAAGCCATGGCAGCAGCAGGACTCTTGCTCTCCTGCTCCACCTTGGTCTGATTCACTGTTTCACCTTTATCTGCCAGCTCAAAAGGCTGGAGCATATTTGTTAGCTAAAGATTTCCTTTTAGGGAGCTGGCAGCAGCTTACCCTGACTGTTCCTAATAATGTGTAACCTAAGCTGGCACCCACATTTTCCAGTATTTTACTTTTGGCAAGGCTGGAATGGAGCTGAAGTGCTGGAGGAGCATTCCTCCTGCAGGATGGGGTAGTCTCTTCAACCTCACAGATGACATCTTTATGGTGCTTAGGGTCATGGCTTAGTGGTGGCTTTGGCAGTGTGCTATGTTAATTGTTGCTCTTGATGATCTTAAAGGTCTTTTCCAAACAAACCAATTCTGTATCCTATTATCTTCACTTTCAGGTTGTCTGAACTTACCTTTGGTTTCTCTAACCTGCTCATGGATGGTATTCTGTTGCTTTCATCAGGCTACAGCTTCCAGGTATTTGATTATTTTTAAATAATCATATAGATTATGTGGTTCCAAGATCTAGTGAAGGACTGCATATAATGTCAGGACAAAAACCAAGCTGTTTCCATTCCCCATGGTAACACCCAGGGATGCCACTTGGGAGAAATGCCCTGTCTGGCCAGGTTTGTGCACTCTCTTTTTTGTTCATAAATCTGCAACGGGTTTTACTGGTACACAGACTTTTTTGCTAGTTTTCTGACTTTTACCATCTGGGTATGATTAGCAGATGCCCAGCATCTTGTTGGTACCATTGAAGTGGGCATTTTTCAGTGCTATGTGAGATAATCTTGTTTTGACCCTCCCTGCTTCTTTCTTTCTGATTAAATGGCTTCTGGTGGTGGTTTTACTGTGTTTAATCTGAACTGGTTATTAGGCTGATGCACTCATTATATTCCCAAATTGCTTAATCTGCAGTGCCAGGACCTGAAACAAAATGCAGGGAATGCTGGTAAGGACAAACACAGCTGTTTTGCATGCCTGGAAGGAGCCGTTGGCTTATAGTTGTCTTACAGGTTTTTTTCATTAATTTAAATGGGTAATTTCAGGTCAGCTGCATCTCTGCTCTTACAGTAGCTCATGTTAGAGAAAGAAAACAAACAAAAAAAGCCTAAATGAGGGCCTGCCTGTTTCAGGAACTCCAGTCCTATTTTCCAAAAGCAACCTGAGCTTTTAGCAGCTGCCTGGGCTTTTAGCAGCCTGATTGCCATTGACTAGCAGTTAGGGGAGATTTTAATGCTCATTTTTTGCAGAGGAAAGGGCTAATTCCCTTTCAGCAAACAGCCTGTGTCAGCTACAGCTCTTGCAAAACTCTAACTTTGGTACACATGTCATTTGGTGCTTCTGAGACTCAGATTGCTCATTAGTGCCAAATCCACCACCTGCATCTATAGAGGATAATGGTTTTTTTTCGTTAGGATCTGTCTAACTTGCTTTGTAAGATACTGTGTGAAGCACTGAAATCTTCTTTAACAGCTAAATAATCCAGAGAGCTTTTGCAGTGAGGTCTCTTGTGGGGCTGTCAGCACATCCCCTCCATGGATTTTGGTGAGGTGCTGTGGTACAGAGGGCATTTATCCCCCTGGAGATATTTGCAGCTTGCTGTGGATTTAAGGCTGAAGGATTTCACTAACTAGACTTAGCAATGAGTGTCTTTGGTTAGGTCCAGCCATTTGATGATGGGCAGAAATCTGTGCAAAGATTGCTTTAATCCTTTGGGTATTTCTTTCAGATTGAGACTCTGCTCCTGCCATCACCTCTCCAAGTGGGAAGCTTCAGCTGAGCATCCATTTATTCATCTCCTTTTGGGATCTGGAGGTGGTGGAGGGGCTGTCAATGGGGCTGGGGTCACTGCATCCACCCCCCATGTCCTCAGGGACCTCTGGACACCACTGCTCACCAGTGAAGCCAGCTCAATAGCTTCAAAATATCTTCCCCTGCTTTATCATCCCCTCTGGATTGTCTCACTGCCTTACCCAAGTCTGTGTCCCACTGTTTATCCCCCCCCCATTGCTGTGACAGTCTGAATCTGTGCCCTGAGCTGCACTCCATAGGGCAGACACAGGCCATCCCCTCCTCCAGCAGTCACAGCACACATGAACATTGTTCTCTCTTTATTTTAATGATGCAGAGGTTACTTTACAGCAATATCTTGGTGCTTTACTTCAGGCCATTACTGGGCTGGTGTTTATCCCAGGAAAGGGAAATTGCAGGTTTTCAGCTCACAGGGCTCATTCTCTCCCAGTTATTATTTCTTCATCCAGTGCATGGTGGATGTGCTATTCAAAGTCAAGTGGCCTGGGAAGGATGGCAAGAAATCAATCAGTTTGGGAAATAACCTCAGTTTTCCTGAAGCTGCTGCTGCATCCTTCTTGCCAACCTTTTGTCCTGGTTTGAGCAAGGATAGAGGTAATTTTCTGTCTTGTAATTTTGCTTTCAGTCTTTTGTAAGCAGCTGCACTTGCTGAAATTAACAGCAAGTTTCTCAGTCAGTGTCTGCTTCTGGGACTGCTCACACTCAATGTTTATAGTCATGGCTGGAGCATGGTGTGCAGAACCAAGGCCCACTGCTCAGTTCTGAGGAACATTTTGGGCTCTGGAAAGAGAAAAGGAGTAAAGAGGTCACACCTGCAACCCTCCTTTAGGGAGGAGCAGACAAGATAAAGTACCAAAATTGACCAAACAGAGTATTCCATCCCCCATGCATCATACTTGGTATGAATTTGAGGGAGCACCTTCCCTTCCTCCTCTTCTTCACCTGTCCCTTTTTGCTTCAGCATCCTGGGAGGATTCCATCAGTTTATCTGCCTGTGGTCCTGATCCATCCCACCCTGAGTCCATGTGTTCCTGCCTCCAGCTCCCAAGTGCTGCTGACTCCAGGATTCCAGCCTGGACTTTCCCAGGGCTGCCCTGCAGCCTTGGTGCTGACGTGAGAGTTATTGGGGGAAAGGGGGGAGGAATGTGGGATCAATTTTCCTGTATATATGTATATATTTAGTAATTTTTTTCCTTTTTATCATTACTCTTTCATTAAAGCTGTGTGGTTTCTTTTCCAACCCATTCCAACCCTCTCCCTTATTCTCTCCTCTTTCTTTAACAGAGAAGGGAGGGGGATTAATAGAGAGCATCTGTCATATGGTGTAATTGCCGGGCCAGTGTTAAACTGGGACACCTTTCTTTCCTGCCACATGGGCAGGGACCTCTCTCACTGAGATGTGAAGCACAGCCAGACCAGGAGGACATGGGACAAGGCCAAAAGGTGATTTGTGTGGCCCAGTGCCACTGCAGGGACCAGCAGCTCAGGCTTCCCACCCTGGTGGCACAGCAGAGTCCATCTCACAGCCCAGCTGTGCCTCTCCTCTGCCCATGAATATGCTCCTGGCAGAGAGGGACAACAGGACTCAAATCAGTGCAATTTATTTTGGTCAAGGAGGACTTGGACACCGGTGCAATTTTAGAGTCCCCTTGGTGGGTACCAGGGAGGAAGACACTTACTGTCAGAATACATTTGATCTCGTCCAGTAGAAAAGAACACAAAAATATCTCCTTCCTTTGCCACTGACTTTCAGGTGGCTTCTCAGCAGAAGGTGGTTCAGAGAAGCACCAGTAACAGTGGTGGGCACCAGTTACAGTATGGGCAAACAGTGTGTCAATACCCCAGCACCAGGGCTGTGCTCCTACCTTCAACCTAAACTACAAGGCAGAAATGTCAGTGCTGCATATTAAACTTAACGTGACTTTCTGAAATGTTTTCTGGGAACAGAGCAATGGGAGAGGCTCCCGGCGGATTGGTGTCTTCAGCACTCTGGAGCCTTGCCCTGGATGTGCCTGGAGCATCACTTTGATGGTGTCAGACAGTAGTGATGGACAAAGAAGTCTCTTTCCAGTCCCCATCACCTGTGGTATGTCTCTTCCCACTCATCATTTCATGCTTTTGAGGGTCTGATCTTGTAACCACTGAGGGGGCCAAGCTCTTGGTAACCTCAGTGCAACCTGAGCCAGGAGCCACAAACTGAGAATCACAAACTTCTGAAACCTCAAGACTCATTAAATACATCACTTTTAAAAGTCTCTTTTTTAATACACTGTCTGCTTTGAGCCTGTAGGGGCCAGAATTTCAAAGGAAATTTTCCACTTCATCCTTCTGACTCCAGCACTGGTACACAGGGCACATGGAGCTCAGTCACATCTTTGTCATTTGGGGTTGATCTGCCTTTCTTGTCAAGTTTCCCTCGCTGTCTGATTTACTTTCCTTGTTGCCTTTCTTGTTGTAACCTGCTCAGGAGAGCTCAGGCTGCAGGCTGGGATGTTGGCAGGGTCATATATATATATGTGTGTGTGTGTTTCTGTGTCCCTCATCCAGCTCCAAGAACCCACCCACTCTCTTCTGCTCTCTGAACTGAAGATGGAGTCATTCCACAAAACATGGAGCACACCTTTCATAGACAAACCACTCTTTTTTTCCTGCCTGATGGTTTGGTAGTTTCTCAGAAATCACGTGTCAACACTAAAATCGCAACTTGTTTAAATATACTCATTTCTCTATATATCCCTAAGCTCAACCAAGTGGGGACCATGCTTTTTTCCCATCCTGGATCTTCCTTCATTTCCAGGTCTCTGCTCACCAGTGGGATGCTGCCCAGCCAGGTGCATCCTTTTCCCTGATTCATGGCTTTGCCTCTTTGGACCACCTGATACTTGTATTCCCAGGACTTTTTCCTGCTTGTCTGTTTTTGTGGCTCTCTGGAGATATTCCTTGGTGGCATGGGGTAATCTTCAAGACCCTTGAGGGGTGAGCCACCCTTTCCTGCTGTGTTTGCAGTAGCATTAACAGCTTGAGCCATTGGGCCAAATGGCAGTGATGAGGACATGGTCACTTTGGCCTGAGGTCTTGTCTGACTCTTCATCCTTTTGGAATTTTTTCCATCTGTGTGGGACATTACTGGCTTCAGATGGGGTTTGTAGGAGTGAAAGCAGCTCTATACTGCAGGCTAAAAAATGCCTTCTGAGGGTCACAGAGCTGATGTTCTGCAGTTTTCTGCTTTGATCTGTAAATCAGTGTGTAAACTCTAAAGGACCTCCTGAGCCTGAAGCCAAGGTCCATCCATGCCCTTTCTTTGCAGAAGCACACTGCACGAGACCTTTCATACATAAAACCCAGACTTATGTAGCTCCTTTCTGAGATGGTGAATTGACATTTTTGGGATGATTTAATGATAATTTTGTTTTTCATCAAGTCAGAAAATCCCATGCCTTAGAAAGGTTCCCACCATTTCATAGGAGTGCAACATGCCCAGTGAACATTTGGTTTAGCATTTTTTTAAGCTTCTCCCTGTTATGGCAGGACTTAGAAACCCTTTTTTTAAAAACAAAACAAACCATTTTCATCTAATTCCAGGAGGAGTGCTTTCATAGACTGCCACATCTCCATGAAGGCATGAGGAAGTAAACACCTCTGAGTGAAGCCTCCACAGAAAGAAAGCAGTTGGCTCAAACCTTGTCTTCCTACTCAGACACCAACACTTCAAGCACTACTCAGATGATT
Organism: Phaethornis superciliosus; assembly: GCA_023637945.1. NCBI lineage: Eukaryota > Metazoa > Chordata > Aves > Apodiformes > Trochilidae > Phaethornis > Phaethornis superciliosus. The sequence continues at coordinate 20,577,317 of JAJQWJ010000010.1, forward strand.
TATTTAAGTTAGTTTAAGCACCTCCAGTTGTTTTCTGACTCTCTTCTGCTTTGGCTATTGGTGACGAGAGGGAAGTCTGAAATATCTGACTTGGAAAGTCTGTTTTGTGCCTTAACCTTTCTTGGTTTTCCATCTAAAAGACTTCTTGCCTTTTGCAGGGTGAAATAAGTATTCAACATGCCCCCAAAGAAGGCAGAAGCTCTCACAGAACTCATCTCACAGTCATGGTGAGGATACTGATAGTTAAAAATAAATGAAAATCTGGAAAAATGTACATGCCACGGAGGTTTTGGACCTGAATTGATTCCAATCTCACAGTCTCTGAACACCTGTATCTTGGGCATCACTAAACCCCTACAAGACCTTTGTTGTGAACATCTTTGCTAAGTGCAATGCACAGCTCCAGCTTTGTAACCTCTTTCCTAAGATGTCAAGCCCTACCTACACCTCAGGGCAGATTATAGTTTGTTGTGTTTTTTTTTAAAAAAAGAAACCCCACAACCCCACCTCACTATTCCTGAAATGTTTCTTAATTAACTCTGAGCAATTTGCATTTGACAAAAGATAGAGCCAGTTTCTCTTGTTCCACAGATCTATGCTTAATGCCAGGTTGGGGGTGGCTTTGGGTCAGGTGTTTCCCAGGCCTGGGGCTGCTTTTGGTCTGCAAGAAAAACCAAGAAAGAGGAGTGAAAGGGAGATTATAAATACTGCTTGTCTTCAGGTAGCTCAGTTCCAGACTGATCTGCATAAAACATCTCAGAATGCTAAATAATTTTGATAAAAGGTACTTGAAAAATGGAGCAGCTGTTCTGCTCTGTGGACAGGCTGCAAAGCAGGTATTCTGGGGCAGAGGTCCCTGGGGGACTTTCCTGCAGGTGGGTTCTGAAGAACATCTCTGATCCAGCAGCTCCCATGCTCTGGACCTTATGCATACTGCTGTTATAAAGGAGAAATTAGAATTCCTCTGTGGGAACATGGTTTGCTGGGGGCAAGGCTGCATTAGGTTTTCTGCAAGCAGTGCAAAAATGGGATTTTGATTGGTTTCTAAACAGTCACAATTGGCACATTTTAAATTATTATAGAAGACTTGACACCCTCCTGAAGAGCAGGGCTGCCTTCGGTGTTTTGGTTTTTTTTAGTTTTCTTTACAGAAGATGCACAAAGGAAAGAGGTTAATTGACAAAATAAAGTTCTACATCACCAGTATGGCATGTTCCCAAATAGCAACACAGAAATGCATTTCCCAAATAAACAACTTATTCAGCCTCTGATGTTCTGGTCAAGCTGATGGGAGACCAACAAAAGCATCACTGCCTGCTGGCATCTGCTGGGGAGGTGCACACATTATGTATAGTCCTGCTTTACCTAAAAATTGCACCTTTATATTTAAATTTTAATATTCTGGTGAAGAATACAGGAGCTTTTCAAAAGGTGTGGCTGCTTCCTACCCTAGAAAAGCCTCCTTTAACTCATGCCAGGGGGATAGGCAGTCTGATCTCCATAAACCAGGGAAGGGCAGAGCAAAAGGTTCTGCTTCTTTTAGCACTTTTGGTTGGGGAACTGCTCCTAAGCTGGTAGCCCCCTGGCAACTTTGAGCCATGGTGGCAGCCTTCAAAAGAAGGCAAACACCCCTGCAGTGCAAAGGGCATAAAGGAAACACAGTACTGGCCCTAACTGCCAAATATTTTGGGGAAGAACAGCAGCTTAGAGGGGTACTGTGGGCGATTAAGCTCCTGGAAGTGTACCATCTACCATCCCTTTTTCTGCATTGCCCCAGGACTTTGCTATTCAAGCACATTGTGCTGCTCCCTGGGCATGGAGCTGTGGAGGTAGGATGTTTTTTCAAAGAGCCCTTGCTGATTTTCCATTTATTCCCTCACTGCAGTGATTACAGGGTTTTGTAGTTGAAACATGCTTAAGTGAGGGAGTGATCAACTCCTCCCGGGGTTGTGGGATTTATTTTTTTTTTTTTTTTATATAGCTATAGGAAAAATCCTGGCAACAGGGTTCACAGATGTAGTCCTGCTCAGCCCAAGGATGCAATGGGAATTCACTTCTTTCCTTGGAGAGGAACCCATACCAGCAGAAGGAGGAGCCACCAGTAAGTGATAATGAATCAGTTAAAGTGGAGTTGGGAAGATCACGAGATGCAGGTTAGGGCCCATGTCCTTTAACACAGATGCATGTTATCATGTTAGCCTTAATAAAATTTATTATGCATTTAACAGAGTATTAATTTTTCAACATCCTCCTTTCAGTTTGGGCAGAGTTAACTTCTGCATGACATGGGCAAACACTGGGATAAACCAGCCTGGACATAGGGAACCAGAAAAACCATTCTGACAGCAGCCATGGCCACTGAATTATTGGAAACAAGTGACTCACAGGTGCTGGTGGAATAAAGAGTGTGCCAGGGCCCAAAACAAGCCCCAAGCTTGCTTGCTTGTTTGCTTCATTCTTTCCCTCACTAATCTTTTGGTGAATGATTCAAAGCCTGAAGCATCTTGCTAATCAGCCAAGGCCTTATGTGTCATTTAGATTTAGGTATTCTACATGGACCCCCTCATGATATAATTAAGACTCGTGGCACTGATAGATAATTAAATTCAGTTTAATGAAGAGGTCAAATGACCAGGATAGTTTTTATGTGAGCCAATGCCCTTCAGTGAATAAATCAAAACCTGTGACCCTGACATTAGTCCCTCACTGCCAACAGCTGAGCTTCAGTTCATTAAGGTGCTGGTTCCTCACCCAGTCTGCCCACGGTTGGGGACTTCCACTCTGCAGGAAAAAAAAACAAACCAAAACATTTTCACATTTCTCCACTATGAGGATAAAATGGCAAAACCCCAACAAAGTTGCCACAGAATGGTCCAGGCTTCTGCAGCAGAGGAAATGCCAGGTACAGGGTGGATGAAGGATGTGGGGAGATGAGCTGGGAGGGGTTGTGCTCTTCTCCAATGGCTCTTGCTTCATGAAGGGTGGGATGAGGATGAGCTGAATGCTCTTTTTCAGCTCATAGCACCCTGCAAGTGCTATACACAAGTGCTGCAGCTCTTGTACAGCTGTGCCAGTGCTGAGATGCTGCCAGGCTGGCTGGAGCCTGGGGTACAAATGGGGTCCAGCTTCCCTTCCCAGGGAAGCCCCACCAGGTGGAAACACATTTTCATGCTGAACTGACTCCCAGCAAAATATTTAGGGCCAACTCAACTCTTTTGAGTCACAGTGACTGTATCTGCAATATTTTTGTTTAGGTGCACCTAGCAGAAAAAACAATATACAGGGAGACAGAGAAATACACCACCTCCTTGTAAAAAAAAAACCAAACAAACAACAAACCAAAACCACAAAGCAAACAAACAAAATCTCTTGGGGAAAAAAAACCAAACAACCCTCTTCCTGCAGAAAACACTGCAGTGGATTCCCTCCTGCAACCTGGCTGGGCATGGGCACAGCTTGCACAGCAGCTTGGGCATGGTGGAGGGTCACTGCATCCCTGCCTCTCCTTTTCCCCAGCAGCCTGGCAATGACAGCCCTCCCTGGGATTTTCCTTCCCCTCCAGCTATCACTTATGCATTTTGTGTGTCAGCAATGCCACAGGGGTCCTCTATATTTTTACCATTTTGACTGTCAGCAGAAAGATTGCTATTAAATCACAGTTTAGCCTGGGACTTTGCATTCATGGTAAGGATCGGGGCAAACTGTCTATTTGCAGGATTGGACATATATTTTTTTTTTTAAATTTTTAATCCTCATGTGTTTCACAAATAATCCTGTATATTCTTGGATGGAAAGCACATCAGAGCAAGCTAGCATCCTCTCATCCTGTTTGATCTTCCCTTCTCTCCCAGAGAACAATGAAAGCACGAGGAAGTCTCGCATTGGTTTGTTACCAGTTTCCAGGCAGTTTTGCTTCCAGCTTCACAACTAGGAGCAGAACATTGCAATACCCAGGTTTGAACAGACACAGACAACATCTGATTTACATAAACACCCCAGCACCACGGAAGATCTAGGGAGGATGCTCAGAGGCCAGGAGAAGGTCCCTGGTGTTTATTTCATCGGGTTTAGCATTTTGATGGAATTTTAGAGGACCGATTCCTGTGCAAGAAATAGAGAAGCAATGATTGGTGGCTTTGGAAAAAGGGGATATATCCAGGCAGGCTGCTGTCGCTGCAGGCACTGTGCAGCCCTGGGTGCCTCACCCACGGCAGGCGACTTTGCAACCTGCCACTTCAGCAGTTCATCACTGCCTCCCTCCCCCCAAAAATCACATTCTGCTGCACCCTCTCATCCCTGAGAGCCCAAACACCATCACTTCTCAGCCCCGCTGCCAGCAGGATTAATAATGCTAATAAACCAGTGATACAGCACCAGCTGCAGCAGGCAGCGTCCCCAGGACTGCATGCTTGTTTGAAACAAAATTTTTATTTTATTTTTTTTTATTCTAATCAAAGCACATCTCCAATGAGAAAGCATAAGAAAATCCCATCCGCCTGCCAATTGACTCATGTGTAGGGTTTCCGCTTCCCAGATCTGCATATTGTAAGCTCCTGACACAAGTTGATGTTGTAAGTACAGCTTCCATACGGTTCTCTCAAAGGCAACAGATTTTTTTATACATATATATTTATATATGGCACCTGGCTTGGCAGAAACCACATCCGAAAAAAGGGAAATAAGGAAAACACTGAAAGATGACTCTACCTAGTTATTGCTGGCTTTGGAGGGATTTTGGCCAATTCTCAAGACAGTATGAATCTCTTGTTCTTACTCGGGAAGGGCACGGGAGGCTTTAGGGTCTAAGGATGGCTCCTGAGTGCAGAGGGACCAGGTCACAAAGCCAGGTCAGCCATTGAGACCCAGAAGAAAGGGGATTTCTTGATCAGGGCACCCCGAGGTGCATAAGGCAGATGGCTGGCCACTCCTTTGACACCAAGGATGATGCTCTAGTGCTTCCTCACAATGCAGCTGGGCAGAATTTGGGTCCAACACGTGAAATTTGGCAGCTTTTCTCCCCCAGACTTGACAGACACAGCTGCTTTGGTACTGGGTAGGGATCCAGGTAGGCTCATTCAAGGCCAGGTTGGATGAGGCATTGAGCAACCTGGTCTACAGGGAGGTGTCCCTGCTCATGCAGGGAGGTTGGAACTAGATGGTCTTTAAGGTCCCTTCCAACCCAAACCATTCTATGATTCTATGACTTTTTTCCACCACCATTTGTTAAATATTTAGCACATTTGTGGGGTGAAGCAGGGGCTGGGAGCCTGCAGGACAAGCAGTGAGGTGCTCACAGGTGTTATCCTCAGCAAGCAACACCTCACCCCCAATTCAGTGCATCCCTCCAGAGGGTCCTGAACATCAGATCATGGAATGGTTTGGGTTGGAAGGGACCTTTCGAGGCCATCCCTGCATGGGCAGGGACAGCCTCACATCAGGATGCTCAGAGCCCCATCCAACCTGGCCTGGAATGTTTCTAGGGACGAGACTTCAACCACCTCTCTGGGCAACCCGTGCCGGTGTATCCTCACCCTCAGGGCAGAAATTTCCTCCCTAACACCTAAATTTACCCCTTGCAGTCGGCAACCATTACCCCTTCTCCTACCACCACACCTCCTGCTACGTGCCACCACCAAGGCGCTTCCCCAGACCCATCGCATCCCGGATGAAAGGGGTGGGGGGGTTGCCTGGGGACCGTGCCGGGTGCTGCGGACCCCAACCCGTGGGGCGTCGGGTCGGGGTCCGGATCAGGGTCCCGTTCTCCGGTTCTGGGTCCGGTTCTCCCCCCTCAGCTCTGAGGGGAGGCGGTTACGGGGCCGCCCCCGCCCCCTGGTGGCAGGGCCCGGCACCGCCCCCGCTGCCACCGCCCCCTCCCCGGTCCCTGACAGACAGCTCCGGCGGCGGGCTCGGCCGGGGAGGCGGTGATGCCGTGAGCCGCCGCCGCCGCCATCCCGGCGCAGCCCGCGGCCGCCCCTAACCGCGCTGCAGGCGGAAGGGTAGGGATAGGGATAGGGATAGGGATAGGGATAGGGATAGGGATAGGGATAGGGATAGGGATAGGGATAGGGATAGGGGCGGTGGCAGCAGCAGCGGCGGCGGCGGCTTCTGCTTCCCGGCGTCCCGCATGAGGAGCAGCGTTAAATAGCGCCAGAGCCGCGGCGGCCGCCACTGCCCGCTCGGTGGCGGCGGGGCCGCTTGGCCGGCGGCGGAAACATGGCGAGCGATTCCCCGGCACGGAGCCTGGACGAGATCGACCTCTCGGCGCTGCGGGTAAGGCTCGGGGATGGAGCGGGGGAGGTGGGGGTGGATGCGGGAGCGGTCCCTCCCCCCCCCCCTCCATTCTCCATCTCTCCCTCCATCCCTCGGTGGTTGGGGTGGGTAGGGGGGGGTTACGCGGGTGTCGGTGCAGCCTGCGCGGATGTTAAGCGGGAGCTGTAAGCATGTGCGTGCCTGCAGCCCTGTGTGTGTGCGGTGTCCATACGTGTGTGCCTGCCGGCATGCAGCGATACGCGCACCCATGTATGGAGGCGCGTAGGCAGGTGTGTGTGTGTGTGCGTGTGTGTGTGTGTGTGTGCACACGCACATAGGAGCGTGTATACGCCTGTGCGTACGGTCGAGAGGGTTGGAGGGGGGGGTCTGGGGCCGGTCCCCCCGCAGCCGTGGAGCAGCCGGAGGTCCCCGTGTGTCAGGGGGTGCGGGCAGTGCCCGCGCTGCGCTCCCGCAGCAGGGCCGGAGGGACACAGGGATGCGGGAGAGGGGCTGCTCCACATCGCCGGCCTTCCCGGCTATCCCCCCCCTCCGTGCCCTGTCTCCTCCCGGCCGTGGCTTTTCCTCACCCCCTCCTTACATCTTCCCCTCCTTTTAAAAACGAAGCTCATCGTGTACCCTTGAAATGTCGGGCTCCTCAAATGTGTCAGCGTCTGCGTGGGCTGTGGCCTGATGTCCCCCCTTGGTCTATTTTTCCTGTCACTTCCACACATCCTTTCCCCCCCCCCCCCACCCCCCATTTCTGCTTCATCTTTTTTGGTGGGAAGAGCAGCTAGTTGGGAGCCAGCATGGGGAGGCATTTTGGGAAGCAATGTTTATTGGGGAGGCAGCCAGCGGGGCTGCTTCTCTCAACCTGCTGGCATACATAAATAAAATAAAGCAGAATCCGCTGAAGACTTGCACGAGTGTATTTTTAGAAATATTATTTGCTTCAGTGCAAGGAAAAAAAAAAAAAAAAAAAGAAAGTCTTATCTTTATTCACTTGCCCTACTTTCTTCCTGGTGAGTTTCTGGTTGATTAGTACTGTAAATGATTGCTCAGCAATATACAGTGTAGATGAGATTGGGGTTGGGGGGACCATCTAGCTTAAAGTCAGACCTGGAGCTCTCCTTTCCCCTCTTAGGTGGAAGGTGCCTTGGAAGAGAGGGTGCTGAAGCTTGTGGGATTAATCCAGAAAAGCAGTATCATTTGGCAGGGTGGGGGAAGACACCGTCTCCTTCTTTTACACCCCCTGAAAACAAGATTTTTATTTTACTATTTTTAACATCTGCATTGGGGCGCTTATTTAAACAAGGGCACTATTCCTTTTTAAAATGGTGTCCACATATGCTTAGGTTTTCTGGTGTGTTGGTGGCTTTTGAATGGCAGTGCTCACCAGACACAGTCAGGGTTTTGTTTTCGCTTTAGGAGGAAATATCTGTTTCCCTCCCTCCCCCAGAGAACCACTGGCAGCGCCTGCTCGGTGAGCAGAGCACTGATGGCATTTGAGGGGAGCTGGTGACAAGGGGACATGAAATCTTGACTGATGGTGGGGTGGGAAAGCAAAGCCACGTCCCCTTCCCAGTGGTGGCTGCTCTGGCAGGACCCCAAGGACTGCTTGGGCCTCTGCTCTCTCTCTTAAAAGGAGAAAAGCAGGTGCTTTCCTGTAAATGATGAGAGATTCACTGGTTTTAAGTGAGATGAGAATAGGAGCTTAATTTGCCAAGGAATAGATCTTCTTCTAAAGTAAGCTCTTTTAGCACTTAGAATAATTGTTAAAGGTCATAAATCCAGCAGATAGGGCAAGAAGCGTGAATCATTCCCCGGGGTCTGAATCAGAAATCGATAGTAAATTTGCTGTCTGAGCACAAAACGTGGCAGGGAGGAGTAATTCCCCAAGCCTTGCAAAATTTCACTTATTAGAAAAGAAGCGTCACGTTGCTGCGGGTTTGTAGATGAGTCTGGATGGAGGAGACACTGCTCTTGTGGTTGTGTGTTTGAAGGGGTGAGGGATGGCTGTGTGAAATGCTGGGAGCAGGTAGTGACTCAAAATCTGGCAGAGGGGATGGTTTGTTCCCAGCAGCGGGGAAAAGAGATGTTCAGGCCTCTTATCTCCAAGTTTGAGTCACCGGAATGTTCCAGGAGGCTGAGTTTTATGAACAACAAGCAAATGCATGTAAAAAAGGTGGACCTTTGACTGCTGGTTCTCCCCATCCTTTTGCTTTGGCTTCCCTGCTTCTGGCAGCTGGGAGGAAGGTGGATTTGCAGGACCAGGGCGAGCTGCTGGGAGGCTGAGCACTGCTCGGCACAGGCAGAACCCTGCACACACAAACCATCATTCATTTTGGATTTCCTCTGGCTTACAGGGTAGGATTTGTCAAGCTGGGATGAAGGGTAAGCTAGGAAGGAGCAGTTGCTTCTGGTTTTGCTAGGATGGAGATCATCTTGGCCACACAGTCGAGCTCCTCCTCAGCAGTGCATCTGCTTGATGTGCTGGCGGCTGGGCTGGGAACAAAGCACTGGATTCTGATTAAAATGCACGGCCTGGTGCCTGGAGAGAGCACACTTCGGGCTCCCTCCTGCCTTCTTTGCAAGAGATTTCTATCCATCATTGTGCACCGTGCTCATTGCCATGGTACCCAAGTCTCCCCACGCTGGTGCAGAGGGTTGAGCGTGCGAGGAAAGGGCAGGGTGTGAAACCTTTGACACCAGGTTCTTAAACTGGAGATCTTCTGGTGGTGGTGCTGGTAATGAGTATTTTTAATGTCGCAGAAAACTGTCATTTAAAATGATGAGGCCATTGAACAGGTAGTGCTGCATATCACGCTGACAAGGGGATAAGATAAACTACATTATAATGTTCTTTTGTACGGGCTGGGAGATATTTTTGCTAGCCCACTCAGCATGTTTAATAGCCGGATGACCTGGCAGTGCTACTAGCAGAATAATGATTAACACGGGGATTTGCATAGGCTGTTGACAGGCATGTTTGAGAAGCAGATTTTTACAATAAAAGGGGAGTGGATGTGAGGGGGGGATGCAGTGGGTCGTGCTCTCTGATGGTAAATGCACAGCTGATCCCAGGAGGGGAAGAAGCAGAAACATGGGGCTGGGTTTGGGAGTTTTATCCACCCTTTTTTTTATGGCTCAGCGAATGGAAGAGGCTGTCATCTCTTGCTGAAGGCAGTGGCCTTGATCCTTCTAAAATATTCAGGTCAATAGCTTTTCCTCTGCTGCATCCATCTGCAGGGACGGGCTCCAGCTGATGTACCCGTGGTGGCACTGGGTTCTTCAGCAGTAGCTGCCACAGCTGGATGCATTTGGGGTGATGTGCACAGTGTGTGGGAGGTGATGAAAGGTTTTCTCCAGGAGAAAATACCTTTCTCAGGGAGCTGATGATCAGCAAACAAACCCCCCTACTTCCAGCTGCTCCTTGTCTGCTTTTTGGGGGGGCTGGCCCTGGGCTTGGGTCACAGCTGAAGGCTGGGGGCTTTCAGGGCTCACCTGGATCATACAGCTTGGCTGAAGGTTTTTTGCAAGCCTGGGGATGTGAAAAGAGCCTTTTTGTGGGAGGAGGTGTTGCTTTCTTCATGTACCTGGATGTTGCTTTTGTTTTGAACTCATTAACAAAACCCAAGCTTTTGTTATTTACTTTAGCAAAGTGCTGACCATGCAGTCTCTGGAAACTGGATCCTAAAATCATTAGTTGTTTTGGAAACGTTTGGCCTTTAATGCTCAGGCTTGGAGAGGAGACAGCACAGAATTAAGAAGCTGGTGGGTATTAGCTGTTGCTGGGAAGAATTGGAAGAAACCCAAAAATGTCACTACTCTTCCTTTAGCTTTGCTTTGTACAGAAGTGAAGTTTCAGTGGCCATTTGTTTGCATTAGTTGATCACTGTCAATGCAAGTAAAAGCTCTCATATGAAACACAACCCAAAATAAAACAGAAACAAACATGCTGGCGTTGTCCTGTTTGCAGAACTCTGCCAGTTTATGGCATATTTCAGCATCATTAAAGATTTAGGAGAAGTTCTAATGGGAGGTAACCACTGCAAGCCACCACTCGGGAGCATTATCATGGCAGCATTAGGTTTAATCTTCCAGCACCTTTTAAAAAACTCTGTAGCTCAACAGATTTTGGGCAGCTTTTGCAAAGGTCACCTTCTTGCTAGATAGAAAGAGGAACAAATTTGACTAGAGATTACTTCTGGAGATTAAAAAAAGACATGAAAAGCTTATTTATATATGCTGTGTTTTACGTGATATGCTGCCATGAAAAATTCAGGACATAACCTCAACAAATAAGTACATAGAGCCTGAATTTCTGAGGACAGGCACTCTCAGTAGTCTTCCACCAGGAATTTGGAGCTGTCCTCTTCCAGTGTGACTCAGTGCTGTGTAAGCTATGGACCAGGACTGTCTCCATCTACCTTGTACATGTCCAAGTCATTTTCTGCATCTTGCTTCCATGCCTTGACCCTGAGTACTGATAGTGCTGCAAACATTTATCTTCTATTCATACACGCATATTTTTCTTTCTTTGGTCATGGAAAGTTACAACAGAAAGCAGACTCATCTTCTGGCTAATCCTTCTGCATGGTTTGTTTTTGGTTTTCACCTTTTGGAGATGTGCAGCCCAGGTCCTGCTCTTCTGTCGTTCTCCATGTGTCCTTTAGAACTGCTGCTGTGGTTATTCTTCCTTAACTTTTGGAGACTTTTAAAGGCATGGAGAGTCTCTGTACTCACCAGTGTTCCTGTGCTGGTCAGCTGTAAACATTAGTGACTTGGAGAGAGGAAAAAAAAAAAAAAAAAAAAAAGCATGTGCTAGAACAGGTTGAAGTTTGAGCACAAACATTTTGTTGAGTTGAGGTTTGAAACAATAAATTATTTGATTGGTGTGTATATTTATAATAAATTTTCTGATTTTTAATCCATGGAAGAGGGAGTAGTTGGAGGATGCTAAATCTTGCTACGTGAAGGTAGTTTTTATCTGCCAAGCTCTAGCAGATGTAGTGGTACAGTTTGCATGGGGTTATAGAGAGGGGAAGTGGTTTCCATTGGATCAGTATGTTAATCTCCACAAACGATTCACCCAGCTAGAGAAGAGGTTTTCTTGGAAGTCATTCACTTGGAGCCAGGTCACACCAAAGCTGCATCATCTCCTTGGGTTCAGGCTTTGAGCTGCTCTCTGCAAATCCTTGTCTGACTCCTGCTAATGCACCCCCAGACACTTTGCAAAGGTAATTATAGACATCAGCAGGAGTTCTCTGCCTCTGACCTGCAGACCAAGGACAGAGTATTGATCCTGTCTCCTGCCTTCATGTCTTGAGTATAAATGGGGAGAATCCTTTTAGATTTCCACTCCTTCCCCTGGTAAAAAGGTACCAAAGGGGAAGAGAGTGCATGGTGTGGGGGTAACAGTAACACCACAGCTCTTGTGTCTTGAGGTGGAGAGGATGGTGTTGAAGGGTTTAGGACCTAAATCCTAAAGGCAGCTTCTCATGAAGGGCTCGGGAAGATAGTCTATGTAAGTGAGATTTCATGTGCTCTGTGTAAATCACTTAGGATTGCTAAAGGAGGATTATCCACGGAACATGGTCCTTGGAAAACACTCCTCTTTCTGCCTTCCCTCTCCATCATGGTCTCAAATGAGCCCTGCCAGTGGCCAACTAGCCCCTTCCCCCAGAGGGGTGAGAATGCTCAGCATGTAGGTCCCCAATGCAATGGCTCGTTAGTGGAAGGTTGGAACACTGGTAAGAAGTTTAGTTGAAATCCAGTTTTATCTCTCTGCGTGCCTCTTTTTATTTTGTGATGTCAAATCAGAAAATCTTCCTCCCCTTTGATTGAGACTGTGGCTTTTCCGTGTGCATTTCCTGCAGTGCCTGCCAGAAGTTCCAGGTTGTGTGTTGGTAGTAAAGGCTGAGTGAGTGTGATCAGGTGGGCAGTATCCAGATGCATCTTGCCTGGCTGAGGACCAACATTTCCTCCTTCCCTACTAGGTGAGCATGTGGTGTCGTGTGCCAGACTACCCCGAGGGCAAGCAGAAGGCATGGACTTTGCAGTTACCAACTTTTCCTCTGCTCCCCAAATATCTCTGTGAGATATTAATGGCTTGATGCAAACACCACCTTTTTGCCAGAAGTGAAGGGGTGACACGGTTCCATCCTTCCTGTGTATGCTTGAAAGCAATCGTGGCCTCTGTCAAGTGCAGGAGATGCTCAGATTATGCTGTGAGCAGTGAGTTGCTCTTCTGAGTAAAGCTGTAGCAATGTGAGTGGAACATCCTCTTGGTTTTTCAGGGCTCTCGCTCCAGCGAGGGTGGGTGGTTGTGTTGCTGTTCACGTGAGTGCTCGTGTGGTTTGCAGCTTCAGAGTGCTTGAAACCTTTTCTTGCAGTTTTTATTTGCTTCTTCCAGCAGTGGCATTTCGGGGTGCAAACCGAAATGAATTGTTCTGAAAGCAACACTTCTTAGAAGCCAGGGATACTGCCTAGGATTTTTTTCCCCGTATAAACCAACAAAGAATCGAAAATCTAATTTAGGCGGCTGACACTTCCCTCTCCTTCCCTTTAAAAATTCTTTTTGCTCCTAATTTTGAAACTCAGCAGGAAAAAGCATACTTCCAGCTGAGTCATGTGTTTTGTGCATGACAGAAGTGACTGTTTGGGACTGTGCCCTTAATCTGCTGGATGGAGACTGCAGGATGCATTGGAGGTGATAGAGCCTTTGCTGAGGAAGAGATCACACAGCTTGAATCTAATAAAATGTGTCCAATAACTGCTATAGCATGCTACAGAAATACAAGAGATCAAAGCTTCAGAGGCATTTGTTTTCATAATTTGTGGGTCAGATCCTGGCAGGACTAATTGGGTGCTGTTTGATGTCCAGACAGCACAGAACTCTCCCTGTAAATCAGAATTTATTTGCCTCGTCCTTTCTCTTTTGTACACAAGCATAAAAGCCTAGTGTGATTTTTTGAGATAAACTGGCAAAAGCAAAGGTGCAGATCTCTTCCTTACCTCATTGCCATCTTTCTTAGATGCATTGTGGGCCATATAGCTGATACAGTGAGCAAAACAACTGCTTTTGCCTGGTAGCTGGTGGTTCTTCAAATATTGGTGCTCCAGGAGCACTAAGCCTGCTGGTTATTACCTGCTGTGCTTCTGCTCCCCAAAGCATGAGCAGAGATGAAACCAGAGAACAAGCTTTGGGGCTGCAGTTAATAGGATCTCCCCAGCTGTGGCTCCCGAGTTTTGGTACCCAGGTTGTATTTCATCTTTGCTGGTGGTCGCCCCCAAAACACAGCAAGTCAGGTGTGCTTTGTGGGGGCACTTAGAAAGTTATTTATAAATATAAAAATAATATATATACATGCCAAATATATTAAAATAAGAGAGGATTAACTCTTGTATGGAATAGGACAGCATTGTGGGCTTGTGTGGCTATGAGTGGCACAGCCTGTGTGTCCCTCTACCTGTCACGTAGATGTTCTTCAAAAAACAGGCCAGAATTTTCCAAGCCTGTTATCCTGCGTGAAGCCTGGTGGGAACTGAAGGGACACTGCCCTTAAAATTGTGGGTTTTGTGTTACATTCTCCCACTGAATACTCATGGTGGGTGTCCCTGGGGAGGTGGGGGAGCTTTCCTCCTGTGGCTGCAGATGCCACCATTTCGGGAGGGAAGAAAGATAGGTGTGCAAGAGAACTGTTCTTGGAGCAAAACCAGAGGCCAAGGCAACAAAATGAAAAAAGGCTTTAAATGCATTTTCTGGCTATGCAGACAGGCTGTCTTCACTGCAATAAATCCTCAGCCTTTACATATTGATTAGCTTCAGTACACAGTGTGATGACTGCTCTTCCCATTGCTGTTCTGGGGGGGGGGATTGGTGTGTTGGGATGGCTGAAGAGACTGTAACAGCTAAATGGGATTCCAGTTGTGAGAGCAGTTGAGAAATGCTCTCCAAAGTGAACCTCCCAGCCAGTGTGGCTGCATCAGAGTGCTATAAATGTAAACAGAGTGGCTCCACCAGTGACTGGTCTGGGAATGGCCGTGGTTTCTGATGGGCAAAGCTGTGTTCCTCAAGCTGAGTGCTCTGCAGTGATTGTGCCCTGCCCTGGCAGGGATGCTGTCCTCTCCTGGTTCACTGGTTGGGGAGCTGTGGTGGGTAAGTTGTGTGTGGGATGAGCCAAAAGGAGTGGGATTGGAGAGGGACATGCTAGGGTCTTGTTGAAGTGTGGGGCTGCTTGGATAGAAAATGGAAAATGGCTGAAAATGCCTCCTTTTCTACCTGCGTCGTTCATAGCTTGTCATAGTTTCTTCAATATTCATGTGTCATAGGGCATATTTCAAAGTGATTTTGTTTGCTGGGTTTTGCCACTGCTAGTGGAAGGAATGATGTGGTGTGGCTGATGTTGTGTGAGCACTGGGCAAGCCCTGGGTGCTTGAAAAATTGTTGTGATAAAATATGAACAGAGCAGGGAGGTGGCAGGGACGGAGCAAGAGTGGGAGGAGGGATGGAGAGCTCCTTTAGATATTAGATGCTGTGGCTGAAAACCCATCCAGAAGACTTCCCGTTGGTGTGCCTGTGTTTGTTTGACAACCACAGTGATGGAAAAGCTCTTCCTGACACAGCTTGGGCTGTGAGGTGAAATCCCAGGTTGCTCTGGAGACAGTGGATGGAAAGATAGGATGGAGCAGATGTAAAATTAGCATAACAATGTACCTTTAATTCAACTTGGAGGAAATAATTGAAGACTAGTTGTCACTTATGATGGTGACCTCTGCCAAAATGACTCATGCTGCAATATGATATGAGTCACTTATTAATGATGGCCTGGTAAGGAGAAAGTGCCAAGTCCCAGTAACTTCATTGTGCACTATAAAAGCCAGGATGAAGGAGGGTGTTCAGGATCTTGCTGCCTAAAAATACCTGATACTTCAGAGCACCTTGACTTGGCTCTGGGGGGGAGCTCCAGCATGAAAAGGCAAAGACCTGGAGCAGGAATGCTGCTGCTCCTTTGGCCCTGGTTTGGGAAAGCCACACGACGCACTTTGTACCTCTTCTCCCCAACCTTCTGCATTGAGGTGATGTTGCCTGAGGGTGGGGGACCCTGAGACCACTTATTCCTGCCAGAAAGCTCATCTGGTGGGAGGGCAAAGACCTACTGATGGGAGGGAGGGGGGTAGGTGCTGAGTTGTGTGGTGAGCATGGAAAGCTGTGGCCACCTCTTCAAAGGTTGCCCAGCCAGGGCTGAGCTTGGGGAAGGAGGTCTTAGGGGCAGCTTGGTTGATGGGAGGGCAGGAAGGTAGGAACAAGATCCACCCTGGGCTGGAAACCTGCAGCTAGGAGCCTGGGGGAGAGGGAGGCAAAGAGCTAATGGTCTGTGGCTTTGTCATCCCTGCAGTGAGGACTTTGCCAGGCACCCTGGTGAACTCCTCACCTCTGATGTCTGCCAGATGGATGCAGGAGGAGAAGTTTTTCATGGCTGTAAGGAACCTGTGGATCTCCTGTACCAATCGACCTGAGTGCTTGCTTGTTAATCATCTACTATCTGTCTTAAATGCTTCCTCATACTGAAGTTCTTTTTTTTTTTTTAATCTCAATAAATGAGGTTTTGCAGTACAAGAGTTTGGTGTGAAGGTGCTTGTGACCAGGGGCTGGAGGTCACCAAGAAGCAGAAAGCAGATTAGCTGCTGGCTTCAACCTGGGGGTTGGTGCCTCAGGGATGCTCTTTTCTGCCTTCACAGGACAAAGTGGCATAGTGGTACCTTGCTTCTGGGAAAGGGTTTCTAACTTGTAAAAAGCCTGGTGCTTTTGTCTGTGGTGATGAAATCTTATGAAGTCCTGACAGCAGAAGTTAATTTGAGAGGTGGGTGGTTTTTTTGTAGAATTTTGGAGAAGCATAGAAAAATGGCTTCCCTAAAAGATCGTAATGCAAAGGATGAAGACTCCAAGTAGTTTATTGGAATTTAAGAATTAAAAACAGAGATTTTTTTTTTTTGTTCTGAGGCCTTTTCTTCTTTCTTCCAGCGAGGTGGTAGAAGCCCCATCCCTGGTCAGGTTGGATGGGGCCTTCAGCTACCTGATCTAATTGAAGATGTCCCTGCTCACTGCAGGGGGTTGGACTGCCTGACCTTTAAAGTTCCTTCCAAAGTATTCTGTGATTCACTGAATGATGCACAACAGCCAGAGATCCCTGGGCTGCTTCTGCCACACTTTCATTTTCTGGGTGAGAAGCTGTCAACCTCTACTGTCCCTCACCTCTGTCACCAGCTTCAAGGTGTATCTCACCCTCTGGACTTTGCCTGTTTGGACTACCAGGTCCTCCTGCCTTACCTGGAGCCAGTGTGGATTTCAGGGAGATAGGAGGGTGGTGGTGAAGGGCTGTGGAGGAAGGTTGAACCTTGAGAAGCTGAAAAGCAGTGGACCTGAAGGAGGAAAGCTTTGCACCTGGATGTTTCTGTCAAGGCAATCTGAAGCAAGCAAAGGACATTGAATGTGGTTGCATTGCAGAAAAGGGATGTGCAGGACTTCAGAAAGAGACTTCTGAGGGACAGGGGAACATCTCTTCCTGAAAAGAAACTGTCAGTGCAGTGGCACCCAAATCTTCTACACATCTTTGTTTTGTCTTGCTCCTTTGATAATTATCATCCTCTTCTTTATCAAGTCCCTACCATAAGTGTAGTGGTCCTGGTGCTGTGGCAGCTCTCAGCAGCTGTTCCTTGTGACCCACAGTAAGGAGAGTTTTGCTCTTTGATAGAGCAAACCAGTGTGGAAAGCTGTCAGCTTTCATTGGAAGATGGATCTCTCCGTGAGGATTTGTGCTTCTGAGATGCACCAGTTTGCATCCTCTGAGTAAATGCATTGCAACTCTGCAAAGGGTTTATGGTGTGGTTGAAAGGGAAGGATGCCTTGCAGGTAGCTGGACCATACCACTCCTTCAAAGCTGGAGTTGCTTTCTCAAGACCCTTTCACAAGAAGCTGTGGTTTTGCTTTCACCAGCTGTGTGACCTCTTCTGTGCTGCTGTTGTCAAGCCAAGTGCCTGCACAGAGGAAGTGTCCTCAAGAGAAGATGCAGGAGCCCTACTCATTATCAGAACTGAGTTAAACTGCTCCAAGCTAATCTGGCTGCCTAAAAATAGAAGTGGTTGTAGGGGGAGGGACTGTCTTCTATGTTCCTTTGCCCTTGATTTTTGTGACATTTTGCTGCTCTATATTATATGTGTCTTGGAAGGGAGATTGTACATCCTGGTGACACTGGAGCAGTTCATGAGAGCGTGTGGCCATGGCAAAAACCAGCTGGGAGGAAGCCCAAGAAGCTTGCTAAGGGTCTGGTAGTTAACTGGCAAAGGGCAGATATTCAGGTTTATTCCCTCATTGTCCTGCTCCTCACAGGTTCACAGCCTCTCCCTTGGTGTGTTCTTGAAGCCTTCCCTGGGGCAGGTCAGAAGTGAAGTGAGGTGAGGCTGTGGGATGGGATGGATCCCTGGGATGCTCCCTGCTGCTCCAAGTTGGTAGGAGCAGGGATGTGCAATTCATGTGTGCTCTTCACCAGAGAGAATCATACCTCTCCTGGGTGTCCTACTTTAGGTGATGCTGCCCTGGCAGGGGGATTAGACTCAATGATCTCTTGAGGTCTCTTCCAACCCTCTAGCATGCTGTGATTCTGTGATGCCTCAGTTGAAGGTTGCAGAATCACTTATGCGACTTAATTGCTGGGTAATTGTTATTCTGCATTTTAAACCCAAGTTTCATAACTGCCTTGTGATATCAGCATTTATGTTCTTTGTTGCTGTTATGCAAGCACCCCACCTTGTGATCATGAAACACTGAAATGTGCTTTCTAATGCTCACCCTCTGTTTCTCAATGGGTCTGTAAAACCTCTTCTGCTTTCCATTAATTATGGAACTCCAGGGCGTTTTCTCTGGTTGGGTTTTTTACTTCTGATAGTTGGGCCAGCTGCTCCTTTCTGGTCCATGTGCCTAAGTCAGGGTGGACATACCTTCTGTCCCTCACTGTGCTGGCACTGCTCAGGGGGAAGCAGAAGGTTTTTGAAGCCATCTAGGAGCAAATTGTAGAGTTGTGCTGTACAGGAGCAGTCCCAGCTGTCACAGTGGCTGTTTCTGGCACTGATGCTGTTGGTGTGATCTACCTACAAGGTTACCTGAGGCCAATGGGAAAGATGGGAACAGGTCATGAGGTGGCTTCCCTTCCTTCCCCAAAGAGATGAAATATTACCTTGCTTTTTGACATTCATTTTTTTTCCAACTGGAGGTGTCTGTTGACACCAGAAGATGCTCTTCCTGCATCCCAGCAGGGCAAAACAGAGCAGGAGCTGTGCTGTAAATGAGGCTTCAGAAGCTGGGCTCTGGTCTTTGTCCATAGGAGCATCTATGCTGGGTCTGGATTTAGCTTTTGTAGGACAGTAAGTGTAGACTTCTGGCTTTTCTTCTGATCAGTCCAGTTTAGCCACTCAGTGGTGTCCAGAGCAAGAGTGGGACAGGGAAAGTTCTTTTGGTTTTTTTGTTATCTGTGGGGTTATTCTGTAGGTGGAGAGCTAGAGATGGTGGAATCTTTGGATACTGCAGTGAAAGAATCTCACATCATTTTTCTTGTCTTAGGGACCAGAATTTAATCTCTTCTCTAAGCTTTCTCAAGAATAATAATAATAAAAAAAAAGGTTGGGCATTTTTTCTTTTCCATAGAGGGAAGGAATTAAAATTTCTAAGCACAGATGTGGAGTGCAGTGCAGTTCAGTTGGGCTGAACACATTGAAGAAGATTTGTCTCCAGGCTCCCTGACCAGTGCTGCTTCTCCAGTCTTTCATACTACACTTTACACAGACATCCGGAGATGGGTAACTCTTTTCAGATGCTAATGAGGATAGATTAGATCCCCTGTGAGGGAAGGAATGCTAGGATAGTCTCATAGCAGGGAAATCACAGTGAGGAGGGGTCAAGCATCTTCTCTAGATTCACTTACAGGCAATGCAGCCCTGGCAGAGCTGGGAGTAGAAGTCAAACCCTCTGGCCTCTCATCCTGTGCTGTAGCCATTAAGCTGTGCTCTCCCCAGATTAGATAATGGGTGGTTTTGGTGTCTGTGAGACTTGATGAGCAAAGTTCTTTAAATAAATGCTTTTCTTGTATACTTGCCAGCACAGAGTGAGGTTTGGGATGTGAGGGAAGGGAAATAACTTGCAGGTGTCAATTTGCAGGAGGAAAATCAGATGGGGAGATAATACCCAAGAGGTTTAGGGTTCTTTCTTGGACGAACATAGTGATGAGGATCACATCCTGCATCTCTGGTTTTGAGTAAGAGATGTGGGGAACTCAAGGTGAGACCGTGCTGCTGCTGTCAGCCTGCCACGATTTTCTGTATCCCTGAACAATCTGGATCTCTGGCAAGGGTGAGACACGGTGCTGGAGTTTGTCTGGGATAGATGCTAAAGTTAACAGGTTTTACTTTCTGCCTGGGTGATGGGGTTCTTGATGGATCCAGCAGCAGAACTCTGAATTTTCTGTCAGTGTGAGTTGTAGAAGCACAGTACTCAGTCACCCCAACCAAAAACCTCATCCTGGCATCAGAGCACTTGCAGTCTGGGGAAACACTGGAGAGCTGAACTGCTGTCCCAGCATAACCAAATATTCCTTTCCACTATGTCAGGTCTTCAGAGGAGGAAAGGATTACAGGAGCATCTTGGTCCTGTAGTCATTTGTCTTCCTTGCTATAGCCTGGGGCTGTGAGGTGGAGCAGAGCCCAGCTGAGCACACACCAGGGTTTCTTACAACCAATGTTCTGCCCTCTCTGCTGCCCAGGAGAGATGGTGATGGGTCTGCTGGCTCTGCCAGGTGGGATGAGGTGATGCTGGGTGCTGCAGGCAGCTTGGAGGATTTAGGGTGGCCAGGCAGAGCTGGGTGTGCTATTTGTTTTACTTTCTGAGACAGTGGGTTGCTGCTGAAACCTCTGCTTGGATTTTTCTGGTTATGAGCACTCTGATCTGCTTCTGTAGCCATCAGCCCTTTGTCTTGCCCATGTAGGTAGCTGTGAGTTACTCCATCTGATAAGGCTTTTCTTGTCAGCTCTGGTGTTTCTTCTGTAGAATTCAAATTATTCTAGGAAATATAAAAAAAGGGGGATTGGAGCCTGGGAATTAGAGACGAGAAGCTGCATTCCTCTTCCCTGCACAGACCAGAGAGATTTAGATGGAAAATCTCACCGTGCCTCAAGCTGGGTCTGAGTTCTTGGCTGTTTATCACGTCTAGAAAGAAGCACATGTCCTGGGATATCTTCTCCTTTCCTCCCTTGCTTTGTGCAGCCTCATCAAAACGCTCCTTTTTGGCCTTTTAAACTCATCAGCCTGCTTGTGAAATATTTGGAAAAGCTTGGGCTGAGTTTGCATCACTGTCAGTGGGCTGCATCCTTTCCGAGTCGTTTTGATCTTGCTTACTCCGTGCTGAGTAATTTACACTCCTCTCACACAAGCAGCATTTTCAATGGATGTGCCACCCTCTGAGAGTCTGGCCCTTGCAAGCTCTCAGTTTCTCCTAATTGTAAGCCTTTAAATGGTATTAAAGCTGCTTATCTGAGGCTTGTGCTTTTTTAGAGTCATTAACACCTCTGCAAAGCAAGTGTAAAACTCTAGTAAGTCAGCTGGTGGCACTTTGCAATGGGTTTGTATGGTTACCCAGAGTGTGGGGAACAGCAGACTGGGCTTCCCATGCTGGTGAGGGTGCTGAGGAAGGGTGCTGGTGGTGGTGGGTGGGGAGCTGGTGCTCCTGTGTATGGTGTGGGCATCACCATTGGGAGGTGTTCTCCTTCAGCCCTGGGTGAGGGCTCCCTTCTGGGTGGGAGATCTGGCAGCCTGAGTTTTTATTGGGGTGTGTGTCCCCTGCTGGGATTCCCCAGGGGTTAGAAATGTCCATCTCACCATGTTTGCTCTGTCTAGTTTAATGGTTATGTTTTGAGTGATGTTAGCAAGTTTCTTTTGAAGGAGCTGTGCTGTCCTCTTGCCTTCACAAGGAGATGTGGGTGTGCAAGGGTGATCCTGCCATGAAGTCATGAAAAATAAATAAATAAAAAAGAAAAGCTGGCCTTCTTTTTCACCTTTGTCCTGTGCAGCAACAGTACCACAGGGGTTTGATCTTGCTCATGGCCTCCAAGATCTCACTCTTGCTCTCAGTGCTTGGTTTCTTCAGCCAGTTGAGCTCTGCACTGAGCAACAGGAAATTATCATGACTAGCATTAGGCTGGTAGAAAAGCTAATAGAGGTGAGTAATAGCACAAGATACATGGAAATCAACATTTTTCTCCTTGGAGGCTGTAGATGTAATCCACTTAATATTCTGTGGAACACAAGATTAATTTTCTTCAGCATAATATATGTGAGGGCTTTTCTTTTTAGTTTGCTGGCAGAGGCATTGCTGTGTTGCTGGAGCTGAGGGCAGGGGATTAGAAGGGGGGAAAGGATGCTGACCCAACTTCCAGGGGATTCAGGAACAGTGAAATCTGGCGAGAGAAGATTAAACTCATCTCTCACTGGGAAGACTTTCTGGCTGAGACTGGGTGTCTCACACTGGGATGGCCCCTGTTGTGTTTGCTTTCCTGTGTAGCAGGGTATCTTTCAACTCTCTTGGATGTCTAAAATATTGGAGAATAGATCTGGATTGTCTGGACTGTGTGTTGAGACTGTCTTGATGGGCTCCCAGCATGGAGGTGGTGTCTGCAGTGTATGGAAACCAGCTCCAGCCTTGCACTTGTCCTCCTTCACAACCTGTGCTGTGATTTAAGCTCCCAACATTGCTAAGCTTTGCAGAGGCTCCTTTAACATAGTAATAATAAAGCAAAGTCCCAGTTGATTTTCTTTCACTGGATGGAAAGAATGCAGTGACTTGCCAAGCTTATAGAGGAGTAGATACAGCAGAAATAAATAAATCAAGACCATTTATTTAAAGCTGATTAATCTGATACATTCATAGTTTTCTAAAATAAAATCTAGCCCCAGAGAGTTTAGTAAATCAAATAACAAGAATGGCAATTAATTTAGAAACAGTTACAAATGTTTCCCATCCCCTTTTCCCATCCCTCCACCCACATGATTAATCTCAGCTCCTATAACCATGGGCCACATCCTGCTTGGGCATATGCAGTTGTCTCTTGGGTTGGAGAATATGGAGCTGAAGAGCTTCCTCCATTCTTGGGTGTGGGGATGGATGGGCCATGGGCAGGGTTGAGATGGGTGGCTGGTGGATGCTGGGTTCTTGGGACACCCTGTGCCTGTAGGAAGACTTGGTTTGCTGCTGGGTGGGATTTCTCTATTACAGATTTGTCCTCCTGCTTTCTTTTCCCATTTTGGACTGGTCTTCAGCAGGCTGGTACCTGTGGCCCTACAGGGCTTTCTTTGCTGCTCTGTGCATGTGGTGTTAATGTTTGCAGCCTGTTTGTGAGAGCTAATAAATAAAACTCCTAGCAAGAGCATTTCACTAGGACAGAGGCCAGATAATGTCAGGGCTGGCTCCAGGGACCAGAGCTAGCAGAGAACTCCCAAGGTGTCCCAGGGCTGTCATTTGACAGGGAGCTCAACTGATGCCCTAAAGCAAAAGGTGGTGGTTGGATTTACAGGGCATGGTGGTGACTTGCAAAGCAAAACCAACTCATCTTCCTAGGATGCCTGTGTGAGGAAGCTCCCTCTGTGTTGTCTTGGCTGAAGTGCTATTGTAGGGCATATATTAATTGAACTCAAATAAATATCCCTTGCTCCCAGCCCAAGTTTAGTCACTTGGGGCATTGGGGGTTGAAATAAAATGCATCTTCCTAAATTTATCAGAGCATTTCACAACCTAAAAAGCCATCAAGAAATACAGAGAACTTGCTAAGGGAAATACCTTAATTTTAAATGCAGTAAAAAAATACTGTGTGGATTGTCTCTGACTTTCAGGTCAGTTTTTCTGGCATGCATCAGCCAGGAGCTTGCTTTTTGCTGTGGGACCTTGTTTCCCCCAGTTTAAGTGAGTGTCTGTCAAAACCAAACCTACAGACTCCCAGCTGAGCCTGGTTACTGGAGGCAGCCTGTGAAATAGAGGAAAGAAGTGAGAAACCATCCCTTCTCTGCAACTCCTTAACCCTTGGGTGTGAGAGGTCTTGCCAGAGATGAAACACACGGAGAACCTGTATGTAACACTCTTCTAATTAATTTTGCTGCTTTGTTGAGACAATTCCATGAAAAAAACAGATTTTCAATGCACAGTTTTGGGAGCTTGTCAACTATAGTTGTGTTTTTAACAGTCCATTGGCTGCATCTTGCAGACTTCTGCAGTTAGTTGAATGCTCAGTAATTCAATGTGATTTGCTCCCCATATTGTCCTTTTTTGAAACTGTTGCTCCTGGAGAGTTATTTGATCCTCTCTGGCTAACAAACCCCTGCAGACCCAACCGTAAGGAGCTGATGAAAAGTGACAGGCAATGGATAAACTCTCTGAAAGGCACTAAACCAACAGATAACTCCATCTCCAGATAATCTGTGTAAAATGAAGTCGTGTGAGAAACTTGACTGAATCCAGCAGGGAAGTGATGTTTCTCCAGACACATATATAGGGACATACCTATATATATATATGTATATGTTGCTTTGTTTGCAACACAATATTGAGAAATAATGGCATTTTAAACCAAGGTGCAATGATTCACCTTGGCCAAGGCTTTCCTCCCACACTGTCTCTCTTAAGACCAACGTGTAATTCCTGCTCTATCCAGATGGGATGAAGGGTTTCCAGCAGCTCCATCAGACCAAGCCCTCTCAGCTCCAGTGTCTTTGTTTGTAATACTCATCATTTGCTGTGTCAACAGGACTGGCCCAGATGCCTTCTCCACTCTCCTTTGGAGAGTGTATGTTGGTTGTTGCACAGGTCTCTAGTTTAGGGCTGTAGTCTGTAGGTTGTTGGTACCACAACGATACAAGTGTTTCATCCCTGACAGCTTTTCCTTGCTCACCTCAGCCCCCATCCTCAACCTCAAAAGCTGATGCAGTGGTGCAAAAACCATCCCACTCCTCAAAAGCAAAGGCTTTTAATATTGGTTTGCTTTTTTCTTTTTGTGTGTGGGCTCCTAAGTGTATCTGGAAGGGAGAGGTTCTCCCATTTTAAGGCATTCCTGTGGCTGTAACTCTTGAGTCCAAAGAAGGAGCAAGGCTGGCTTTCTGTGACAAGGACAATCCCTGATGGCCAACCCAGCAGAAGCTGGGATATCCAGCCTGCAGTGACTTGGAAAGGTTGAAAGCAGCTGCTGGGCTGTCACCCCTGCAGACATCCACAGCCCAAGCCCCACATGGGACCTCTTGTTGGAGGCTGAATTTTTACCTGTCCGTGAGAGGGGGCATTGCTTTTGGTGTGAGCTTGGCAGCAACCTTGCTTTTCAAAGTGTGCCTCTAGGAGGGGTGTGTTAAGAGGCTGCAGTGCCTGAAACAGCTGCTTTGATAAGTAATTAAACCAACTCCTCTGAGAGCCCATAAACCTTTGACAGCATTTACTAGTAGGGAGCAATTTCAATTTGATGCAAACATTTGCTGGCCGAGGTGAAACTCTTTATTTCTCAGGGGAATGAGTTCTAAACATTGAGGAATAATATCTTACTGGTCTGAAACTGCAGATAAGTGACTTCCAGTGAGGAGAGTGTCCAGCTGCTGGGCTCTAATTGATGCCTGCATCCGAAGAAGTGTGGTACAATACTAGTAGTGACTTCAGATCTTCTGGGGACTATAGATATGATTTATAATTGGCACTGTAGCTTTTTAGAGACACTGAGCTTAGCCAAGCCTTTTATATATCTCCCTGTTGAAGTTGTGTGCTTGAATTAGGCATATGTTGAAGTGGCTGATTGTACTGGGGCTGCATTCATCTAACAGGGTGTGGGAAACCTCAGGGGTCACTTAGCAGTAGAGCTTTTGCTGGTGCTTCTGGACTGATTGACTTCTAACTCTTTTAGATGAACAGTCTTCTGGGGACTGGGAAGAGGGCTTTATCATACAACTGCAAACAATCCAAACAATCCACCTTTCTGGAGGTGTGTGGGACGTGCTGTGGAGCTTTAAAAATGAGAGTATTGTCTGATTCAGAGCGAGTGTGACATCAAATGAGGGTTAAGTAGAATTATGTTGTCTCAATGGGTGTTGAGTATCATCATCAGTGGGTGCTGAATACCATCAGCATCTCCGCATCATGGTGAGACTCCTGGAGACCAGATGTTGACTTCATGAAATTTGACTTCATCAAATTTAGCTTCAAGTCTTCAAGTCAAAGCTCATTGCCTCTTGTTTTGACATCAGGAGGAGATGCAGTCACCTTGTTGCTAGCAGTGCTTAGGTCAAGCTTTTGAAGGAGTGAAGACTTGGACCCTTCTGGTTTTGACTCATGTGTGTAGCTTGTGGATGACTTTTCTCTAGAGTGGGCTGCTCCAGCATGCCCTGTTGGTGGAAGGTTAGTTTTATATATGCCAGTGTAGTCATTTTTGTCCTCTGCTGGTATCACTGCTGCATCTTGGGCTGTGGGACCCACTGTCTGCAGTGGTACAAATGCATCCTCTTGGTTTGATAAGTGTGTTTCCAGGTCTGTACGTGTTTCTTACTGTCATGATGCTCCCATGTTTTGTTTGTGGAGGGTGTACAGGATGCCTGCTTCTTCTCTTGATGTGGTAGGAAGAAGAACCTAGGTCAGAAGAACTATTTTGTATGTGCAAGTGCTGGTCTGTGAGCAGGAAATACGGATTTGGTCAATATATTGTAGCTTCATTGGCTTGGCCTCAGCAGGACCAAGTGGGACTGGAGTGTGAATGTACATGGGGGATTTTTTTTTTTCCTTTCTTCAGTAGTGGTGCTGAGCAATGGCTGCAAATCCACATTTACCTCTTAAATTGAACAGGTAGTAGTTGAGGGAGTAACCCAGCTTTATTGACTGAAAATCTGGTGACTGGTTCTTACTTAATTTTGCTGTTGCCAACTGCTGGCAGGTCTTAACATTTCAGAAAGGCAGGAGGTGGATGTGTGGTGATTGAACTCTTCCTGCAGCAAGAAGCTGGGGAGAGGAGTGTTGGAGACCATGGGAGCTGGTGTAGGAACTGGGGATGGGCAGAGTACAGAAGTGGGGGTTTGGGAGAACATCTCCTTGTGAGCTGCTGAAGAAGACTGGTTCAAATAGATTTGTAAACAGGCTTCTCTCAGCTGTCAGGTGGAGGAATTTTTCTCCTGTTAATAACTTAACCTTGACAACAGTTTTTCCTATGCTGTATAGGAGTGTTGTTCCTTGACTAACATCTTTGTTTAAGATACGGAGCTGGGTGTTTGGGGGTGAGGGAGGACAAACTGCTTCTTCAAAAGGAAAACAAAACCCTTGGTGAGTTCCTTATTACTCTTCCAAGTGGAGCAGCTTGTATTGCTTGAGTGGGCAGGAGGTGCAGTGGTAGATGGCATTGATGATAGCTTGTCTTGTGAGTCTCTGGATGGGTGGGCGAAGGAGGGGAAAAGTACCAAAGCTAGAAGGAGAAGATGTAAGATTAAGCAATCCCCATGAGAGCTGAATAGCATCCAGTAGTCCAGCGAGGTTCTTCTTCATTACTTACCCAAAGCAAAATATCTAAAAAGAGTAATAAAAAAATACCTGTGCAGCCTGTTGAGTTTTTTGGCTCTGCTTTAATTAATGGGCAGGCTTAGGGTGATGCCTGGGTGATGGGAAGGAAGTGTTTGAAGCCCAAAAAGGTGATGTCCCCAGGGTAATGTCCCTTTTCTGGAAGTTCCCAGTGACTCGATCAATATTTTGTTGTCTTGACCTTTGCCTTCCTGCTTTGCTTGCTGTTGTCTGCAGCTATATTAATGTTCCTCTCCCAGTTTGTGCAGTCCATCTTCCTGTTCCTCACAGGGCTCTTAACTATAGAAGTGCTTTGGAGATGGGCAGAACTAGTTGATCCCTAAAAAGCAACTGTGTCTTCAAGTACTTTTCAACCCCCTCCGTTTTTCTCTGAACTACATACCACCTGGGCTAGCTTTCCCAAGGGGATCTGGACCTTGTTTTGTCAAATCATACAAGTGCTTCTGATCCAGCTGTAGAGATGGCTGTTATTCTTAGTGGAGATTAAAAAAAAACCAAACTTCTCCTAGTGCCATGGGGTTGTTTCATCAAACCAGGGCCTGGGGATGCTCCTCTGTGCTGACCCATAACTGTGCTGCCTCCAGTCAGGCAGAGCCTTTTCCTTCTCTGGGGTGAAAACATTTGCTTAATGACTGGTTTATCTCCATGATTTTTGGCTGGAAGTTATCATTAGCTGCTCCAAACTGGGAGACTAAGTGCATGATGATTATAGAGGCTCTGTTCCCTCATTTCCCCTCCTGTGCCCTCACAGCAGTCGTGGTTTCATTGCTGTGCCCCTTGGTTCTCCCCAAGCATCTCTCCACTGTCCCTTCGTGTTACTCTTCCTGTGACTGCCTTTTGCATGGGCTAGAAGGGAAAAAAACGAGACTCCAGCAAGGAAAACAAGCAAATTCAGTGTGCAGGCTGTATATAAATACTTCTTGTCTTTGTGGAAGCCTGCCTGGCCATGGTTAAGCACAACCAACTCAGTGTGGACACCACAGCCAGCACACCTCCAGCCCTCAGCCCTGAGCTGACTTAGTTCTGGATGTGGATATTACTTTCTGAGCAGTCTCCTCAAGCAATATGTTGATACCTTTGGTGCCTTTGACTCGTTGGGCTGTGATGGTGCAGGCAAAGCTGTCTTTCAGCTTTGGTTCTGTGGGGTCTGGGTTAGGCAGAGTAAAGCAGTTTTAACCAGGAGTGTGCTCCTGCTGTGAGCCCCACTGCTGTCTGCTCCACACTGATAAGTCCTTCAGAAGGGATGCTTGTTTTGTGGCTGGAATTTGGATACATCCTGCTTTATCATCCCCATGCAGAAGTCCCTTTTTTTTTCTGATAATGCAGCACTTTTAAATATACTGTTTATACAAATTATTTGGACTATTTTTTTTCCTCCCCTTGTTGTGTAGCTGGGAAAGATGATGCTCTTGCCTTGTTCTGTGCCACCGATTTTCCTGGAAGGTGGGTGAGGAGCATCACAGTGTCCCACTTGAATCTGTCCCCCCTGCAGCTGTGGAAGCAGGGTCAGACCCCAGCATGGGAGAGCTTGGGTGCCAGCCCATCCCTGGCCAGATGACCACAGGGTCTGTGCAGCCCTTTCCACAGGAAACACTTCCCACCCCGTGAGCAGCTGAAATATCCTCTTGTTGGGCTTTTCATTCTTGTATGAGAAGCCCCATGCCCAATTTTGTTCCTGTGTCTCCTGGCATGAGTCCTACATAACTTATCCTCAAGGAGGCTTTGTGTGCCATGCTGGGAGAGCACCCATGTCAAGGCAGGTAGCACCTTTGTGTGGAGGAAACTACAGCTGTACTCTTCTGAATTTCTTTACGGAGAGGGTGATCAGACATTGGAATGGGCTGCCCGGGGAAGTAGTGGATTCTCCATCCCTGGAGATATTTAAAAAGAGCCTGGATGTGGCACTCAGTGCCATGGGCTGGGAACCACAGGGGGAGTGGATCAAGGGTTGGACTTGATGATCTCTGAGGTCCCTTCCAACCCAGCCCATTCTATGATTCTATGATTCTGGGAGTGGGATGCTGAGCTTGCACACCCCAGGGGGCTTACTTTTTAAAACTAGAAATAAGTTCTTTCTTTCCTTAGCAGGAAATGGTTGATCTGTGCATCAGTACAGGTCTAAACCAGGAATAGCTGGTAGTGGGTGATGTGTTGATGTCCTCCAGCATCCCTGCAGCTCTCCAACCCCTTCCAGGGCTCACGTGGCTGCCCCTGCCCTGCTCTCCCCTCTTGGTGCTGGTGTGTGGGGTGGTGCCTGCTGATGGCCCTACCAACCAGGACAAGGTGAACCTGGGCTGAAACCACCTCTTGGGGTGTGTGGATTGGAGTGTCCTGAGCTGGTTCTGGGTTTTGCCTCTGTCCTTGCCCCTGCCTGCCTTTTTGCTCCCTCCCTTTGCTCAGCCAGGCTGGCAGGGAGGAAGGAGGGACCCTACCTTGCTGTAAGTGTGCTGCTACAGCTCTACAAATCTCTTCCTGCCTGAAGCTAATGTAGGGCTGAAAATTATTGCTGGGTTTGTCTTATATGCTGGTTCTTACCCCCATCCCCTCCAGGCCCCCATTTTAAACAGTGCATTTTCTACAGTGCGTTTTCTTTTCCTAAATTAGCAGAACACCTCAATTTATGCTTTTATTTATGGGCTTTTTATTTATTCCAGATGTCTTGGGTTTAAAATAAAAGACAACAAACAGTTTGCATCCTGGAGGCCTGGGAGGAGGAGGCTTCTATCATATCAGGAGGGTCCAGCTCGCCCAACCTCCTCGATGGCAAAGAGGACACTGGCAGAAGGTGGCAGGAGCCAGGCTGGGAGCAGCTGTCTGCAATGGGTTTGGAAAGCACCCCCAGCCAGGAGCAGCCCAGCACACTGCTGGGAGCCCTCATTTAGTATGAGATGATTCCCTGCATGGCTTGGCTTGGTCCCTGGTCTGCAGGGTGGATTTCTCTTCTCTTACCTAAAGTCAAAGCTGCCATGCAGCGTGCCTCACTGCCCACTCCATCCTGCCCCAGCTGCTCTTGCTGCTCTCTGGTACCTCCCTCAAGTATCTCAGCTGGGGTTCTGCAGGGTGCAAGATGCAGGATGTGCCCTTGGCATCTCTGGTAGGGGATGGGTCCACATAGGATCCAGTCAAGGCGGGGAAAGAGGGATTTTTTTTAATTTTTTTTTTTATTTTCTCCTCCGTGCCCACCCCATCCTCTGCTGTGCATTTTGTGGAAGGTCCATTAGCAAACACGGGACTCCTGAGCACATGGTGGCTGTTGGGGAGAAGTGTTGCCCCTCCAGCTGCCAGGGGTTGAGGAGGACAGGGTGATGGGGAGGGACTGATCAGCCCCTGCTCCCAGTGTTCCCAGTATGTTGTCGTGGCCATCCTGAGAGGGGGCAACTGGTGCCAGCAGCCAGGGGAGAAGTGTCACTCAGCACAGCCCATGTGAGATGTCAGGTTACCTTGGCAATGCTTTTGGAAAAAAATGTGGAGAGGAAATGGGATGGAGGAGGGGACGTGCAACAGAGCAATTGGTTGGTGGGTGGGAGGTGTGGGTGGTGGGAGAAGTTGGGGGGAAAAGTGGGACCCGAAGGGTCTGCAGCCAAGTGAGGGATGGAGTTGGATAAACCTGGTGGGGCTGCTCCACACCTGATGTTTGGATGAGTTATATGAGTGAGGAGTGACCTGGGATGGCAGAGGATTTTGAGGAAAAATCCTGGAGAAGATATTGTGAAGAGCAGTTCCCTTTATCAGAAGTGGCCAGCTGCTTCCCTGGATGTTTCTCCAAACCTCCTGATCACCTGCCTTAGGCACACCTTTCTTTTCCCTTAATCTCTTAGTGAATATTGGAAAATAAATATACTTGTAGCACTGGAAAAGCCTCTTTCAGGACTGTTTCTGCACTGCAGAGAACAACCCTGAGGAAAGAAACTCAAAAAATAAACAGCAGCTGCTGCCATGATTTCCCTTCTCCTTTCTCACTGATTTTGTGGAAACCCAGTGCACTGCTGGTTCCCTTTCCCATCTGTCCACGGCATTTCCCTGTCTGGTGCCAGGGCAGGAAAACTATGGGATGTCTGCACCAGGCTGAGATGCTGTGTGCTAGGAACCTGTTCTGCTGTAGCTTCCCCCACTTTGCCTGAATATTTGGTTGAAGGTCATTTGGGGTATATTTGCATCAGGGCCAACGTGTTCTCAGTGGGCTCTGAGCATTCTTCCAGAGCATCTTCCCTACACTTTACTGCAAATAAAACCACCAAAGGCTGAGCTTGAGCTTCCCATTCCTCCCCAAGGGAGCTGCATTTTGATGGAGAAACAGCTAGAGGTGGGATGTGGCATTTCTAATGTGTAGGGTGATCAGAAGGGATGCTGTGACCCTGGCATGGAGGTGTGGCAAAACCCAGCAGGTTTGTGTCAGCACAGGTTCTAAGGTGCCTTCATCATGTCAAGACTTGGATTAATTGACTTGAGGTGCTATTAATACGCTGAAACTTGCTTCTCAACTGCTCACCAAAAACCAATGTTTGACTTTTGGACCCTGAAGTCATCTCGAGCTGATGCAGGCTTTGTAATGAATGAAACCTCTATGTTCATAGCGTGGTGGTGGGTGTCCTTCTCCTCTCTCCCAAGGGGTCCTGCTGGCTCCTCTTCTGCTGTTCAGTGACCCATCTGCATCTTCCCTCTGCTCACTGGGATGCTAAGTTGTTGACAAGTGACTCGGAATCAGTCTGGGAGGATGGGTGGTGGTCTGGTCACCCATGGGTGGGCTGGGGGAATACTCAGCCCTGGGTGCCAGGAGATCTTTGGATCAGCCAGCTTCCAGGGGGATCTTGCTGTCTGAAATTGGAGTGAT
This sequence comes from Phaethornis superciliosus, assembly GCA_023637945.1. Classification (NCBI taxonomy): domain Eukaryota; kingdom Metazoa; phylum Chordata; class Aves; order Apodiformes; family Trochilidae; genus Phaethornis; species Phaethornis superciliosus. The sequence goes on from JAJQWJ010000010.1 coordinate 20,609,024, forward strand.
GAGTACAGGGGGAGGAGGAATGGAAGAGTATAAGTAAAGCTTCTGGAAGGGGAAAACTCACCAAGAGGAGAAAATAGAAGCACTGGTTTATTCTTTCCCCACCCTCCCTCGTACCTCTCGGCTTGTGTCGTCTTTTGGCTGTGTTGGTGGCTGTGTTCCAGCTTCCACACGTGTCTGTGCTGCTCTGAGACTGCCCTGGCTGGGCACACTTCAAGCAGGAGGGTCTGGGAGTGGGTTTTGGGGATTTTGTCCCCATGTAGCACTGCCCTAGATCTCCTCATCTCAGCTGACAAACCAGAATGTCAGTGGCCAGGATGCACCCAACCAAAAATGACATTTAGGCCAAGTAACACTAATGCTGCTGACCTCGGGAGTAGACCTGGAAAACCTTGCTTTGAGACCTCAAGTGACATCCCACCAATTAGCTCGTTTTATTCCAAAGCTGATGCATAAGAACATCAAAGTTTTAATAGCAAAAAATTGCTATTGCATTTAAAATATAGACTGGGTGACACAGAAGGCTTGAAACACTCAAAATGTTTGTCAGTGAAATGCTGATCTTTACTGAATGTTTATTTTTGCAGAAATCTTAAGTATTGCTGATTAAATCTTTTTTTTTTCTCCCCTTTCTCCTAGGATCCTGCTGGAATCTTTGAACTTGTGGAGCTTGTTGGCAATGGTACCTACGGGCAGGTTTATAAGGTAAGGGGTTTTTGTGATTGTGTTTTCCTTGACCATGTGTTAAACAAGCAGCATCCCAGCACATCATCTCGGTGAGGTTTGACCTGTTCCAGAGCTGTCAAGAAGTCTTGTTGAACTCTGGCTTTTTGGTCCTGTGTGCAACTACCGTGTAGCACACAGAGCTCTTGTAATAAGCAATTAATTTTAGTTCTGAACCTGTCACCAAAAAATAAATAGCCTGTTTTGTTTTTCCCCTCTCCCCCTAGTTGCTTTTTATTGATTATATGATGAGGAGGGAGTGAAAACTCCGTGCTTTAATAGATAAATCTTGATATCTTCTAAGAGTTGAGTTTATGGCTGCAATAGGCTGCCAAATGAGTTTGCCACAGTCTAGTGCTCAGCTCATATGCAGGCTGGCTGCTGCCCTTTCCACTGAAACCTGCTGCAGGAGAAAAAAAAACTTGCTTTAAAGTCCTACAAACAACTGGAAGCAGCTCTCCAGATGAGGACAGTGAGAGGACCGTGGAGAACAGAATTTTAAACTCACAGATTTCCTTAAAGAAACATTTAAAATACCCATCCTCTGCTAAATTACATCACCTGTCCCAAACACCTCTTAGCTTGAGTGTTTTCCAGAATTTGTCATCTTGATGGGTTGTTCTGGGTTTTTTGTGGATGATATTTGTGTATCTGGGGAAGGGCTGAATTATTTCAAAGTCTGGGTTCATTCTGCACTTAATATATTGGTTGGGAGATGTTTCTCAGGACAGTTGCGTGAGGAATTTGACAAATATTTCAGGTCTGCTGGGAGACAGGAGCTCCCTTGGATCCCATTCCCCAAAAACTGCTGCGTGTGTGGGCATAAATTCTGTGAAGAAGTGTACTTGTGTGTGTGTGTGTGTGTGTGCACAGATTCTGTTTACCTGTCATGCCTGTATTCTGTTTGACTGTAGAAAAGAATATATTCCTGTGTTCCTGCTTGGTCGAGGCACAGCTCTGGCCTGTCGTGCAGTAAAACACAGTGAGCTGTGCCTGCTGAATAGGAGAAAGGTGATTAGAAAGCTATCTGTCAGGAAATATTTGTTCTGAATTCCAGTTTCCCCATCCCTCAGCTGCTGTAGTCTAATCCCATCAGGACGAGGATAGAGGGACTGAAGTGAATTAAAGATTAACTGGAACTTGTGGAGTTTCAAAGGTGTGAATTTTTGAACTGGAAGAAGTTTATGGGGGGGGGAAAAAAAAAAGAAACCCACACCAAAACTGTTCTTGTCAAGGTTATATTTCAGGGAGCCTTCCTCGGTGGTATTGGTTGTTTTTCTGCCCTGTGTTCCCTGTCATGGGAGCTCCCTTTTGAACTGTTTTCCTTCTCAGCTGCTAAAATAATGGTAGAGGGTGACCTAATTTTAACTGATACATATTTCTAACAATCAGTGGAAACTATGAGCCTTTAATGGCCTTTTGAAAGCGTTGTGTTTTTGTGAAAAGGGAAATAAGCTGGTTGCATAGCTGTGCTGCCTGAGTTTCCTCTGGCTGTGTTTTGATTCTTTTGGTGCATCTCTGTGCTACCTAAAAGCAGGGAAAAAACCACCCAGGAAGATGCAAGTGTAGGCTTTCCAGGAACTGAACACTTCTGTGTTCCTTTTTTTTTTTTTTTTTTTTTTTTTTTTTTTTTTGCCTGCTGTACAAAAATAATTCCTCTGTTTTTAACTCACTGGAGTAATCGGATTGTCCTCAGTGTGGTTCACTTGGTACTGGTGCCAGAGTGGTGATGGGGAGGGGGGAACGCTCGTGTCCAAACCAAATTATTAAGTGTTGAGGTATGAGCTCAGGCTAAGACCAACTTCAGAGCTCTCTTAAACTAAAGTCTTGGAGCAGCACCCACTCTATAAACAAAAGGAGACTTTGATATGAAGCATGCAGAACTGTTTATGGTGTCCCACCCTGAAACTCAGCGCCGAAATAAGATCTTTGTGATTCTTTTCCTCCAGATACCACCGCTGTATTTATCTCTTGCAGCAAAACAAATGGATCAGCTTTCAAGACACACAGACCTTCTGTCTCCCTTCTAAAACAGCTTTTACAAGTGGTCCATACCTAGGAGCATGTCCTCTGAATTACATGGTTGTTCCATCACCGTTTCAAACCCGTCTCAGATGGGGCTGGGGTTTTCCCTCTAGGCTGATGCTACCCAAGGTGCAGCATGTATGTTATTTTAGGGAGTAGTTGCATTTTTAAGTTGTGGAAGGAGTAATTAATTGTGGTGCATGCTCTGGTGATGAGTTCCTAGCCTGGGCTTTGCAGGTCCAACCCCTGTATTCTCTGCCAGGAGTTGTCACCTGCCGAGTGTCACCTCCCCTTGGCATGGCTGGACCCTTTCTAAAGTAGGCAGAGGAGCTCTGCAGTGGGAAGAAGCAGAAATGAGATGCCTGTCCCAGGTAGGGGGGAGCATCTTGTGTTTGTGTGCTGCAAGACTGCTAAAACAGGGCTGCAGCTCTGCTGTTTTCCCCCAGAAAACCTGAGTGAGCAGCAGGTCTAACACTGCTGCATGGCTGTATTTGTGTTGGAGATTAAAGATGTCCTGCTGGTAACCAGTTGGTCTGCACTGGAGGGACACATCAAGGTGCAAAACTCCTATTGATTGCATGGGATACATCACGTGGTAATGTTGTTCTGATGACTGAATGATGCCACAACCCAACAGGGGTAGGAGCTTGAGAAATGTCCCATAGTCACAGGAGGCACCAGGGAGCAGTGGGTCATAGAGCCAACCTCAGAATCTGCTGCATTGGAGAGGTTGAGCAGCCCTTGCCACAGCATGTGCCTTCTCCTTGCTCTTAGGAGGAAAGATATTGATTGAATGCAGTGCAGATGAAGAGCTCCCAAAGGGAATGTGTCCCTCTGCCAAAGCATGGGGACAGGGATGAAACTTACACAAAGCACAAGTTGCTTTGATCCTGCTTTCTGGGTGATGATTTGAAGATCCCTCTCAGGTAGCACACGGTGCTTCTGTAAATCAAAGCCTTGTTCTCTGAGGCATGTGCTCCAGAGGCAAAGGTAACTTGTTCAGGTTGATCTCTGTATTTTCAAGTTCCTTTGCTCGAGACTGCAGGCTAAAACATCCCTTTGGTGTTTCCCAGCTCTGGTCATACCCCAGGGACACCTGAATGTTACAGGAGCCCTCAGCAGTGACCTTCTCTGCTTCCCTTCCTCTAACCCCAACCACAAGCTCTTCACTGCAAATAATTGCAGAGGGAAACAACATTCCCTGTCTGCTGCTTAACAATCTCTTGTGAATAGCTTGATTTTTATTTTAATGAGGGACTGCACCAATGGTTTATCTCTCTAATTGAATCAGAAGCTTTTCTTTATTTTCTGGTAATCCTACATCTAATGTTACAGATGGTAAACTGTTTTTGATGAAAGGCTGAGAGCTTGCTAGCTCCTGTGCCAGTCATTGTTGCAGCAGTAGATTTTTGAGTTCTTGGATTTTCTTTTTTTTTTATTGAAGGTGTTTAAAGAAATGGCTAACAGAAATAGAATGAGATAGACTTAAGGCTTTAGCCCTTGCCTCATTGTTTTTCGGCAGGGAGCTGGTGGCTGAAAGCAAAACTGTAAGCATAAAAACCACTAGGAGCCTTTAGAGCATTATCTAAAGTGTGAGGAAATGTTGGTTTTGTGTTCCAAAACGTTGTTGTTACTGCTTGTCTCTACTTTGCATTAGAAAGCAAGTAAAAAAAATCCTGAAAATACTGTGTATGCCGGGCTTACTTGTATAAATCACCAAATCATACCTGCTGATGGGTCAAATACCAGAAAATACATGGGTTAAAACTGAAAGGACATTAGTTTACTCAGGAATACCTTTCCAGCAGATCCTTACAAAGCTGAGGGAAGACATGAAGTGAGCTACTGAATGCTTTGAAAACCCAAGTGATCCCCCAGTGTTTTTAGACCTGCTTAGCTCCAGGCAGTCACACACCGGCCTGTGCACAGCATCACCAAAGCAGGAGTTTGTGGCAAGCCTTTGCCATAGTGATAAAAAATAATAATCAGTAAATAGGTCATATGGTAACCTTTGCCTTCCTTATCCCGTGTAGTTTTACAACACTGAACAGGGAAATAAATGATGTTGAGATTACATACTCCTGTGCTTCTTCCCAGCCCTACCAGGAGGACAACAGTCATTAATGCCAAGTGTTGCTTTGCTGAGTGCCCTGGAGATGCAACTCTCCTTTTACAGCTTTAGCAAGGCTTTATTTTACAGGGTACAAGATACAGTACTGTGGGCTAACTCCATAACTGCACAGTAACTATTGATTGTTTAATTAGCTGGTAAATGCCATATAATCACTAAGCCATTACGCAGCATTATTCTGCGCTCTAATTTAGAGCACGGGGGATCCATGAGCTGCAGTTCTCACAGCAGGAGCTTTTCCACCATCATCATAGGATGGGGCAGAGCAGGGTCACTCCCCAGGAGTCACCAGTGGGCAGGGCAGCTGGCCACAGGCTGTCCCTGTCCCCTGCCAGCCCAAGCTAGGCAGTCATTTGACGAGGACACAGCTTTTGGATTTGCTCTTGGTTGTACCGTGTTGTGTCGGTCTTGGGCTACAGTCCAGGGAGGGGGGGAAAGGATGAGGAAATGTATCCCAAGGTCTTTGGTCAGGGTTTGTTTGTTTGTTTATTTATTCATTACCTGGAAGCAGGTTTGGCCCAGCAGATGAAGATGTTGAGGTGTGTGGGTATGAGGAAGTGAATAAAGCATTTGAAACCCAAGGCCACCTGTTGCTGGAGAGCTGGGACACGTGGTTCCCTGAGTCAAACCCCTGAGAATGTTTTTGGCCACAAGCCTGTTCTTGGTACCATTGTCCTGGAGTTTGCAGGTGTAAAAGGAGAAGAGATAATCTGTGTCCTGCCCTCCTGAGTGCTTGCACAGGAGCATCCTTCCTTGTGGTACCTCTGGGCATCCACTGCTGCAGACAGGTGGGGTTGCAGGGGAATACTCAAGAGAAAGGCTTTTAGAAGATTTTTTTAAATTTACTTTTTTTTTCGGAGAAGGGAGGAATAACAAGGTAAATAATGTGCTGTTTGTGGTATGTGTAGCCTGTCTGTAGTCTGTCTCAGCCTGGCTGCTGCTGATCAAGCCTTGGGCTCTTGAGTCAGCCCTGGTGAGAACAGAACCTCTGCAGGTTCCTGGGTCGTTATTAGCAGTCCAGATAATTAGCCTGAGCCAAGAATAACATTAATTGTTTTTAATAATCAGTTATTTTATTGTCTCTTTTTTCTTAAAGGATAATGGTCAATAGTTTAATAATTAATCACTGTTGCTTTTAGCCATGTGGAAGAAGTTACCATGCTGCACACAATTAATGTTTCCTGGGGACTGTTGCAGTAAAGAATAAATCTGAGTTTACATACACAGCTTTTACAGCTGGAGACTGACTGCTGGGCCTTGCTTGAGAGACTGAGCTGTCAATGCATGCAGTCAGCATCACAGGAAGGCTGTATGGACATGGGGTCTCTGCCCCTTGTCCAAACACCAATCCTGTGGTGGTGGGTGCTGTGGAGTGGTCCTGAGCACACCAAGGGCACCTTGCACTCTCTTTCCTGGGCCACTGGAGCAATTCAGAGCCCCATCATCTTGCAACCTAAGCAACCAGCTGTTGCATTTCGAGGTGCATTTGAAGTATTTCCCTTTTCCCACTGTCTTGTTTATAAAATGAAGTGTAATGTTGTGTGGTAGGATGTAACTTGAGCCAGGTGGGTTCCTCTAGTGTTGTATCCTTGGCTTTAGGTCACTTCTTTTTGTTTCCAGCCTCTTCAGAGATTGCCTTCGCTGCACAGCAGGATAGGCTGAGTGTAACCAGATGTGCTTGGATGTGCATGACCATCCTTCATTGTGGGCTGGTGCTTGCTGCATTTTGAGGAAAACACCTGTGGGATTGGTAACTCTGAGCTGGGCAGCTCCTCAGCTTTCCCCATGGATTGATGCTGTGCCAAGAGCCTGCTCCATAGGGCTGAGATGGGGAAGCACTTTGCCTCTTGCCCTGCAGTTACCCAGAGCAGAGCTGCCATGCCCCATCCAGGGTTCTTCTTTCTGCTGGCATGGTTCTGGTGGTGGCTGGGACCACTCAGGTCCACATGCAGATACAGACCTGGATGGGTGGACACTGGCTGCCCAGCATCTTCAAGTATTTATGAGGCTTACAAACTGCTTTATAGTCCTTCCTTGGGTTAGTAGTTGATTATGGTGTTAGTCAAAGGTTGGACTGGGTGATCTTGGAGGTCTCTTCCAACCTAAACATTCTGTGGTTCCTACTACAAACCCAATATTAAACATTAAGCCATTGTTTCCTCTGTGCCAACAGCAAGGATGGCAGTGCCATGTGAGGATGCTCACTGGGATGGGGGTCTCCACTGTTCCCATAGGCACCAGCTCATGGGTGGTGCTGGGATATCAGCTCTTACTGGGTCACTGGAAGGGGGTGGGCTGGCATACTGGTGTGTGATAATGCTGGCTTTATCGAAGGAAAATGGGCAACCTCAATGTATCAGCTTCCCTAAGCTGTTAAAATATGTCTAGAAGAGAAGGTCCTTTCCTTGCTGACTCAAAACGGGTGGTGTGTGTGTGTTCTGAACTGGGGACTTGTTTTTGCCACACAGGCAAGGAAGTCTTAACTGGAAAATGCTTAAATGATGTTTCACTCTTTTTTAAAAAAAAAAAAAAAAAAAAGGGAGGGGGGAAAGAAAAAAAAAAAAAAAGCTTTGTTACCAGAGCAACTGGTACATCTTGTGCTGCTTCACGTCTCTGAAACACAGAGAGAGCCCTCAGCCCTTCCCCCAAGAAACCAGCCCCCACACTCCTACGCACCAATATGTCATATTAACTTTGCTGCTTTCTGGATAACGTAAGGGAAAGGGAAAGGTGCTTTTTACATTTCGGTCCTGTAGAACACAGTTTATAAAAGGTGATTTAAAATGTTCCTGTATGGCCTCCCTTAAAATCTCTGTGCCCTTTCCCCACCTTCCTTTGGAGTTGGTGATGGGAAAGGGCAGGGGGAAGGTCAGGAGCAGACCAATGCTTCTGTGAAGTGACATTTGTCCACTGTCCCTTGAATTGCTGGGTGCTCTCCTTCTGTAAACACTGTGCAATTTTGCAGGACAAAAAAAATATCTGCAATGGCATAGCAGGGAAAAAAGCTACATTTGAAGATGCTAAGTAAAGTCAACAGCACCGCAGAGCATAGAGGACGAGGTGGTGAGCCTTGCAGCACTGTTTGTGTGGGTTCCAGGCATGCTTAGGGATGGAAGGAAAGCAGTCTCCTTGACTTGTGGGGATTAGAAGATGCTCTGTGCAAGCACCTTCTCTGCAGAGCCATCCAGAGCAAGCACCATGTCCACTGTCACCACCTCCTATCCCATACCAGTGACTGGACTGGGAACGCTGACCTGTCTTTTCTCAGGTCTTCTGTAAGGATGCTTAAAGTCAGCCAGTTCACTGGTTGGCCATACAGCCCCAGTATCCATAGGTTTTCATGGCTGTGGAGCAGTGCTGCTGGATGTGTGGCCTGTTTTAGGCAAGTGAAGCTGCAGCAGATCAGTCTGGGAATGGAAGATGTGGATGCACGGAGATAAATTTAATAGTGAGAAGACTTGCTGCCTAGATGTCTTACCAGCTCCCCAAGAGAAATTTGTCCTCATGAGTTGCCAGGCTGGTTTGTGCTTGTGCAGCTCCTCTTGAGGTTGCTCAGAGTCCCTTGACCTTGGTCAGGTTTTTCGGGTGTGTTCATGGTGAGGGCACCCAGCTACCATCAGCACTGCTTGACCTGGGAGATGGAGGAGCTATTGAGAAAACAGCCAGATTTTGGGGATCAGGGTTATTCCATGTGAAAGCATCACTTTCCCTTTAAGGAGGTGCAGCTTCTTGCTCTGCTCACTGCAATATCTTGCACTAATGTGCAGGATGTTTTAAGGATGTGGTCATGGCCAGCAGGTGAGGTATCGGGGCTGTAAGGCTGGAGTGGACTATAAGGAGCATTTGCTTTTTGGATCTATCAATCTCATGGTGACCCTGGGCTGCAAGGCAGCAGAGAGGAGCATTTTGCTTTAAGTAGAAGCTGGCAGCTCCTGATTTTTGTTGTTGTTCACTTGTTTATAGTGTTTAAGGGGTATTGGGTTAGTCTAGTGAATTAAATTCCTGTAATTAAGGAAGAGGGGCCAGGTCCCTGCTGTTGCTGACCTCTCAGGTGACCTTTGCTAAAGGACTTTTCTCTTCTTCTTTACCATCTTTGGCCTCACCCCTCTCCCCATAAAATCAGTAGCAGGGCAGCACCAGTGTGATCCAGGGACAGAGCTTGGGAGCCACTTGGTGGTACCAGTGCTGGAAAGGCATCCATGAGGAGAGGGGGTGTTTGGGGCCTTTGCATCAACTTTTTGAAAAGTTTGGGGGTGAGGCTGGTTCCCAGAGGAGCAAAATTGCTGGTGGTTGGTCAAAACAATGTAAAGAAGCATGGAAAGGTAGTTTTCAGAGCTGGGTAGTATTTTGTTCCTCCTGGCTCTGAAGGTGCCACTGTCAGCTAAGAAAGCAGTAGAGGAGTTTTTGGAAGGTTTACAGAAGGGGTTAGGGGGGAGTAGTAACCTGTGAGCATCATTCCTGGCTGTCTACACAAGGCATTGGTGGGGTGTTTGTCTTCAGAGACTTGCTTGTCATTTTTTAAATGCCTTTTTTGAATTTTGATGCTGCTTGACTTTGGGATGGCTCTGAAGACTTGAAGGCAAGCATTGCCTATAGAGAGGTGCTTGGAGCTCTGCATCTTCTCCTGGCTACACTTTGAAGGCTTGTGTGTGTCTCTTGGAAACTGCAGTATATTCTTAGGTTTACCTGGGAAGCCCTTTACACTGCTTACCTAAAGATGGGAAGTGCCAAGCAAACACAGCCTGTTCCCAAATGTTGTGGGGCTTTTTCCTCCTATCACATAAGAATGGCAGATTGGCATAATTTTTTGTTGTTGTTGTTTGGCTCTTTCAATTTTTTTTGGTGTGTTTAGGTCTCAGTTCTTGTGTTTGGATGTCCTTATGGAAGTGTGTGACAAGGAGCCCAACTCCATCCTCACGTCTCCACCATTCTGCCTCTGTCTCCCTTGGCTTCCTGAGTAGGTAGCTGAGAAGGAGGTGAATTTGGGCTTCAGATTACATTGCAATTAGGTGGAGAGGGATGTTGGGGCCTTCATCAGCAGTCATCCAGCCCAGGGAGCCCTGTGGCTCTCTACTTGAGTGTGGCAGAAGGATTAGAGGCTGTAGGAACCTCCTGGGTTGTTGGGTTACATCAGTTGTATGGTTGAGGGTTTCCATCAGAGGCTACAGCAGCATCAGCAGCAGGAACACCCTGGAATGGGTGGTTTCTACTGCTTTGTAGGGGTGCTTGTAGCCTGTGGCAGTGAATTTCCAAAATAAATAGCCTTCTGCATGTCATAATATGGTTTTTCAATCCTCTGTAAAGCTGAACCTGATGGCAAATACTTGAAATGGCCTGGGCATGCAGGGGCAAAGAGGGACAAGGAGGTACTCCAGCCCAATGTGTTTAAAAATGAGAGGCATGGAGGGAATTGGATGCCAGATGTCCATCGTTAGTTTTATAAACCCAGTCTGGAAGGTGTCTTGGCTGTGTTAGCTCCATGGGCACAAAAGAGCAGGAGGCAGAAGCACCTTAACTGGGCAAGACCCATTAGCATGACATGTTTAGTGTGCTGGAGGTGATGCTTCACCTCAGCTGCAGGGAACAGGTGATACAACACACTCTGGTCACATTTCAGTGAATATTGCCCTAGCTTAATGTAATTTTTACCTTTTCTTTTTTTTTTCCCAGCTGGTGCTAGGTGGGGATATTTTTTCAGTAAGTCTGGCTATTGAGTTCCAAATAAACAAATAGTGTTAGCTTGTTACAGTTCTTCTACTCCCTCGAGAAATAGTTATTATCAGGGTCAGCATGAAGAAATATATTTTATATTTGTCTGCATGGTGTCTAAATCAAATGAGCCCAGGCTTACACAGGAGAACAGATCCACTAGAAAAAATTAACTCATGAATGCCTCCTTGTATGTTCAAAGGTGTGATCAGTTCCTCACAGTTTGGCTTGAGGTCTTTCTTGAAATAACTGATGGTGTCTGAACTTCAGGCTGGTTCCTCCACCTGGGCAAGCAACTCTGGGGGATCCACAGGGATTTTTGGTGCAGATCCAAGGGGTTGGGGTGGGATGGAATGGAACGGGGACCTCTACTGCTGAGCTCTCATCCAAGCTCCTTTTCCAGAAATCCTGTTGAAATGGCTGCTTGTGGTCAGTGTGCCAGGCAGAGAGTGGGAAGGGAAAGCTTGGAGCTTGTTCCAAAGCCTCTCCTTGATTTTCCAGGTGAGGGTGTAAGATTTGGGGCACTGGGCTGGCAAGGAGGTGTGCTAGCAGTTGGGTCAGTGGCTTGTGTGGCAGTGCTGGTTTGCATTTAAAAAACAAAAAACACCCAAAGCAACCTTATGGGTGACTTGCCGAGACAGGGTTGAACATGTTAATAACCTCAGTGACAAAGAAAACAAATATAAGCAGATTTTTCTTTTAAACTTTTTTTCTTTTAAGCTCTACGTGACAGATCTGTCCCTGTAGAGCCAGGACTGAGGCATGGCTGCAGAGAGCAGTACCACATCTACCTCTGCCATGAATTATGCTGGTTTGCTTCATGCCAAGGTGCAGAAGAGAACAGTAAATCACTGCAGTGGGGTGTTCACAGTAGCAGTCTCATTTTCCCTGAATCACTCAAAGTCTCTGCATGTGTTTTCTGACACCTATATATCCACGCTCAGACCTACTAGGTTTAATCCTAATATTTCACTGCTTCTGTATGACAAAGGAAAAAATCCCTGCGGAGCATAGTGAGGAGATAAGGCTTCAGTTTGTGGCGTGGTCTTCCAATTTCTGAGCAGCTGGTGGCATTGGTGGCAGTCAGCAGCACTCTGTGCCCATCCCTGGGTTCCAGCACCAGCATCCTTGAGCTCTGGCACACTGCTGGTGCTGAGATTCAGCAAGCAGAGGGGATGTGCTGGGAGGGTCTATAGTCTCTTCTGCATGGGTCTCTGGGGCCAGCCTCACATTGGCAGTGGTGAGATGCAGGCAGGGAGCCGTTTCATCCTTCCAGCTTATTCCTTTTTTTTTTTTTTTTTTTTCTATTTTGCACCCCTTTTTGAAAAGATGGGATGTTTCTGCTCCAGCACATCTTGCAGTTGTGGAGCCTTTATGCTAATACTTTCTTTGGTGTTGCAATTTGTCCCTGAGCAAAACCATTAGTTGGGAATAGGATGCCTCATTAAATATCTAACTTAGGCATTCAGAAGTCTCCAGCCAACCTCCCCCCTCCCTGCCTGCTACATAAAAACCTCTTTAGAGTTTGAAGTTCTTACAGCATGAAAGGCTGGAAGCAGATCTTTATGTTTTAGGGAAGTAGAAATCACATGTAAGCAGTAATCAGGGCTTAGGAAAAACTGGAAATACCACTGGACTTGCCATTAGAGCAATTCCAGCAGCAGCTGAAGTGGGCAGTCCTGCTGGTCCCCAGTGGAAATGCCTTCACCTTCCTGTGTTTCAGAGGTTTTCCTCTTTCACACTTCAATTCAGCAGGTCCAGGATGGAGGCCAAAACTTTTCTTCCCTACATAGCTAATGGAAAGACAGCCAATTTAGCAGAATTTCTGTAAATACCCTGTTGCAGGCAAATTGCAAATTGTGTAATCTGAATGCTAGTCAGGCTGGGGTATTTTGCAAAAGAAGATGGAAATCTGGTGTTAGAAGAGAAAGCTTCTGAAATACAATGCAAAATTGCACTTTGGGACTTGACAAAACTAACATTTGCTGGGGCCATGAAAATGCCCAAAATAGAGAAAACCAAAGTCTTGATCCCTTGTACTGAAGGGCATTGGGTGGGTGAATCCTCCTGGTTATGCAGAAAACACTCAGCATCTGCTTAAAGTCCTGTGGCAGACAGGTCTCTCTAATGTCTACCAGAAGAGCTCCTCGAGTTTTTTTATTATTTTTTAAATTGACAGCAGCCTCTGTTGGAATAGAAGAATGTTGTGGCATGCTTTGGGGTACTCTCCCTTTAGCATCCTTGGAGTCAGAGACTTAGGGGGGTGATGGATATTGCAGGGAGCTGCTTGGCCCAGGGGTGGTCCAGGGCAGCCACCCCCACTCCCCATTTTCCAGCAGTGACCAGTGTCAGGGGGGTCAACCCTCACTGGGACAGCTGGATTTGAGGTCTGTCACTATTTGGCTTTTAAAAGCCAACATAACTGGAGTGGGTTGTTCTTTCTTTGTAATTCCTGGGAGTGGGAATGCGTTTGCAGGGGTGCCAGGAGGTGCAGGGCACGGGGGATGCAGGTTACAGCTTTCTGCTGGAGGAAGAACACTGGCACAGGGGGAGGTTTGCTCTCCAGTTGTGTCTCTGGGTGCCTTTGGCCTGGGTTGACTTGGGCTCTGTGAATCCTTTGCAGTTTAGCTTTGCTGCTCACCCAGGTTAAACACTGCAGCACTGCATCTCCATCTTGCAGCATTTGTTCTCCTTTATGGGTGTAACTTGGGCTTTTGGTTTTTTGATTGGTGTTTTGGGGGTTTTTTGGGTTTTTTTTTTTTTGTTTGTTTGTTTGGTTTTGGTTGGTTGGGGTTTGTGGGGATTTTGGGTTTGTTTTTTTTTTTTTTTGTTTGTTTGTTTGGGTTTTTTTGTTTTTCTTGGTGGTTTGGGTTGTTTTGTGGTTTTTTGTTTGTTTGTGGGTTTTTGTTTTTTGGGGTTTTTTTGAGTTTTTTTGTTTGTTTGTTTGTTTGTTTTGCACCTGGCACCACTGAGGAAAATTGGTGCCTTTCCCATGCTGTTCTGCAGCAAAGCCTGGCTGGCATGCTGAGCCCTGCCAGCAACCATCAAGGGCATGTAGGAAGGGATGGGGATTAGCCAAAGGGGATGACAATAAGAGCACAATTTTGGGTTCCCCCTATGATGAAGATGAGCCTTCATCCTCCAGACCTGTCACCTTTCTTCTAGCAAAAGCCCTGTGATTTGGTGCCTGGGGTTGTGTTTATCAAGGAGTCAGCATGTCACCAGTTGGATTTGAGTACAGTGAGGCAAAGGGGTGGCACAGGGACAGTGTGTGAGCCTGTCCCTCACATCTTGGGGGGAATGTGCCTGCTGGTGAGAGTCTGAGAAGCTCCAGCATCCCTGGGGAGGGGCTGTGTCTCCTGGCATAACCAGGTAAATGTGCACTTCAGCCTCTGCTCATCACTGCCTGGTTCCCTGGTATCCCAGGGGATATCACTTGGGTTGTGTGAGCCCAGACGTGGGGAGAAAACCAATGGTGAGGGAGAGCAAATGCTCTTCAAAGTGCCAGCATGCACTCCAAGCACTGCTTGGTTTTTGGCTATTTCTGTTCCATTATTGGTGACTGTTCACAACCTATTTGGGATGGCACTTGAGAAGCAATAAGCTAATTACGTAATTTAATAAAAGGTGCACGAGTAGCAAGCTGAACACACCAGCAGTGTTGGAGGAGCTGGAAGCTGCAGGACGTGACTTGCTTGGCACAGGAGAGATTAATCATGTTGAGTCCCAGGAGAAAGGTCTGCAAGAAAGGTGGTTGTGTTGGATGCCCTGTTCCTATCGTTAAAATTGGGCTGTGTACAAGAAGTAATAAAAGCAGAGGAAAAGATTTCTAGCAGAAGGGATCAATAACTCGGGAGCATTTTAATTCAAAATTAGAAAAATGAGAACAGTTATGGGCAAGGAGAGTGTATTAATAAAGGAAAATGAGTATTTGTTACTGCTGGTGTGAAATGAGATAATTTAAGAGAAATGCTCTAAGTGCCTTTTGTCACAGTTAATGCCTTTTGTTAGATTTCTGAGCAAAATGGAGCCTGCAACTTTCAATTTCAGGGTTCTCAGATGATCAAAATACCGTGGGGCAGTCTGATCATCTCATACTTTACTGGAATGAGGTCATCAATAACTTTTGCCTGGGTCTGATTTACACAGTTGTCAGTGTCTGAATTGCCATAATATGTCTCTGCCTGAGAAAAATGCTGCATTCAGAGGGGGGGGAAGAAAAAAACCCCAAAGCAGGAGCTCTCTGGGTAGCTGGTTCACTGCTAGTAAAGGCTCCAGAAAAGTGATTACTTGATCCATTCAAACAGAAAGGCTCAGCCTCTCCAGCTGGAGGCATGGAAGCTGTTGCAAGGTCAAGCAGTGTCCTTTAAGGAGAAATAGGTGGCAAATGCTGTCAGTGGCAGATAACACATCTGCAACATCATGAAAAGTACATCTGAAATGAAGATTAAAGGTGCTTTGCACTCGTACAGAGAGGGGAAAAAGAGAAGATAGAGGCGAAATCTGAAAAAAAAAAAGAGGATTAGCTTTTGGTGGGTGACAAGCAATGGCTCAGAGATTTAAGCAGCAAAGTGCTCAGTAACCTGGGGAATTTTCAGAGGTTTCTACAGCTGCTTCTAACTGATGGTCTTCAACAGCCTGAAATTCTTTGTGTCTGAAGAATTTTGAAGTTTGAAGCTTGTCTCACCCCACACCTGTGTGTGTACATAGCAGTGCAAAATGTGGTCTGCAGCCCCATAGGTCAGGCTGGAAATCTGAAAAGCAGAAATCCTGCTCATCCACACTTGCAGGGGTCAGCTTTAATTTTACATCCCTTAGTTTACTTGGCCATCAGCTATGCTGGGAGACCTGCTTCTTTTGTTGACATACACTATGGGTCAGAGCATTGAGGGCTTCTGAAAATTAAGTCCTTGTGAACTGGCAGATGTTTTAACGTTTCTGATTTGGTAAATGGGTCTAGAAAGCTTTGCTGAAGGCAAGAGAAACTGGGTATCTTGTCTGATGGATATGAGCCAAAATTACCATTTTGTAATCTCTTGAAGAAGGTGATACTGTAGGTTTTGTCAGTCCCACTGTGCTGAGAATCCCCAGTTTGTGACAACACGTTTTGACTCCAGCCACTCCAAGGAGGAAGGACTTCACATTGGAAACTTGGATTTGTGTTCCCAGCTTGGAGTGGTCCCAAAGGAAAATACCTCCCCTGAAGGAGAAGTAAGGCCCAGGTTGTCAATGTGCCAAACAAAACCTGCAGGTTTTTTGTTCATATCAGACCCATTGATGCAAATCTCATTCTTGCAAAAGCATCTGAAAGGTTTGGGGTTTTTTCTGCAGTGGAAACAATATACATGTGCAAATCTCAAGTATTTTGGGGAAGTGGTGGTAGTGTCCTGTGGTCAGCAGTCCCCAGGGCAGCACGTCTGCTTGCTTCCTTTGTGGCAAGATGCTTGCTGGTACCTGAGTCATCAGATCTGTAAATACCCTGGCAGCTGGGAAACCTTTTGGTGTCTGGTCTGTAGCTGACCTTTCATTTTGCTAGCAGGAAGTGAAGATTAACCTTGAGATCAGCAGACTACAGTGAAGACTGCACACCCATGCTATAGGACAAAACCAGAATCAGAACCTGGAAAGGGGGAGTATTGTATCTGGTAATGATCATCTCTGTGTTGTTCCCATGTCCAGGCCTCATCTTGAGCTTGGGGATGCTTCACCTGCAAAAAAGAAAATTTTGTGTGAGCTGTAATGACCCCCCTGATATATGTCTTCCTTGTACATGCGTGGACTTTGCCTTCTCCATTTTCTCATCTGCCCAAACCAGTCTTATCAAAGGGGCACAGTGTTTAATCTGAGGCAGGAATCAGAAGAATAAGCTACTATGGTTTGCAGTAGTCTGGTACAATTTTCTTTCTGCATTTCTTGGCATTTGGTTATTAATGAAGCATTTGTTCTCCTTGCTTAAAAACCTCCCAGCAGCTAGCACGTGTGTACTATGCAAATTATTTGTGGTCTGGTTAAATAGTGTTTTTCTAGGAAGGGGAATAAATGAAATTAGTAGGGGAAAAGTAAGTAATATTAACCCTCGGAAGGTTGTTTCACTCACTACTAGTTAGTTTGGTTATTGGGTTCTTGAGGTGGAACTGAGTGTGCCACTGTTGTTAACAGCTTGAATGGTCACATCCTCCTGAGTGCTTACTTTGGGTGGCACTGGTCCAGAAAACTGCCAGCGTCCTAATTAACACACTTTTTCAATGGACAATATTAATATTCATACTATTATACTGCAAAATGAGTAATTTGAATAGACAGAATGTCTTGCACTCTCTTGATCTCTTGTGGATTAACCTACAAAAGGCCATTGGCACTCATTCTTTCAGGCCTTAATGGGTACAAAGGCTTCTAATAAACCTGCATGGAGCAGAGGTACCTGAGAATGTGTAGCAAATATGATGCACCTGAAAGGGATGTTAATATTTTGTTAGAGCAGGGAAGGAAAATGTGAAGGGAAATGTGTGTAATAAATGAATACCTCCAAATGATGGAGGAGTAAGGCAGCTCTGGGGGGTGAGCAGGTCCCACAATATCCATCTAAATGATGTCAGCCCAGCAGCAGTGATGCTGAAGTCCCCCAGCTGAGCCAGTGCTTGAAGGAAAATAGTAGTGAAAGGGAGAAAGGAAATGTATGTTTGGCTGGAAAACAAAAGACTTGGAAGGCTGGCCATGTTTTATTGATGCACAACATTAAGGGCCACCAGAAGATTTACTACAGGTTTTAGCAAAAGGAATGGAAGTGAGGAAAATACACCATAAAAGAGGAGATTGACCAGGAGGAAAAAGCAGGGATGCAACCAAGAAAACGCTTTATTTAGCAAAGAGGTTTACAGACAAGTTGAGAGGCATGAGGGTTGCAGGATAAGTTTTAGGTAAGCACTAACAAAACTCAATTACTGAAGTATCCAAATTGCTCTGTTCTCACAAGATCTGTGCCCTGTACATGCACAATGCATCTTACAACAGATAGCATCTGCTTCTCCTGAGGTCTGACTGATCTAGAGTCTTTAAGGAAGGAGAAATTGGCTTCTGGGGTCAGTATTGAGGGGAAACCACTGCTGAAAACACCCGTTAAGTCTCAACACATTTTTGGTTCAGCACTGAGCAGTCTGTTAGCTGCAGGGAATGAGGTTTCCAGTTGCTCCATCCTCTAAGGAACCTTTGCTGGTGCCAATAGTGCAGAGGAAGGAGGCCCTTGAGTTCCTACAGAGATGTTCCTCTGGTTTCAGCCTGCTTGAGTGCAGAATGGATGCTGACAAATTGTATTTTGACTGGCTCAGCACGGGGATGAGGGCAGGTTGAACAGAACCAGGGAATGCTTTGAAGAATTGATGAAAGGGAGCTGAGTGAGAGGGCAGCTGTGGACACAGATTACCTGAGCCCAGGATGGCTTCTGGTGGCATCACACACAATCTGGGCATTTGCAGGGCCTGGCACCAGCTCTGGTCTCGTATGGAGGATGCAAATGTGCCCTTAGCTCTCACCAAGCAGAAGGCATCTGTGGGGAGCAGCATTTTTCTACAGAGGAAGGTGACTGTAGTGCTACAGGCTTCACTGTTTAAAGCTGATTAAGTTCACTGTGCAGGCAGCTTTGACTTCTGGATGAAAGCTTAACCACAGAAGGTGTAGCAGCCAGTCAGAGCAGCAAACCTCTTTCTGCAGAGCCTGCTGACTCTTCCCTACTGGTGGCATCTTTGTCTCTGTGGCCTGGATAGGCTGTTGGAATGGGACAAACCCCTTTTTCTGAAGGTAACTCATCAGCCCCTCTGCCAGTAGCCAGGATGGGCAGACAAGACTGACTTGCCCAGTTGACTTGAGATGCTGGTGGTAAGACCTAAAGCAGTTGTGTGTGTCTGGCTAGGCTGTGTCCATCAGGTGTTTGAAGATGGGTAGCATGTGTTCTTTTCAAATAGCTTCAAATACCTCTTTTTCTGGTGTGTTGACAATGAACCCTTACCTTTGGTGCTGTCCATGAGCTATTTCTGTAAGCTGGGACGTGGTGGGTCCTGTGCAAACCTGAACGTGGAGGATGTACACACCTTTGAACTTCCAAACCCTGGAGTGCTTGTTCATCCAACTGCAACACAAATGACCTTGCTGGTTGTCACTTGGTCCACTGTGTCTCAGCTGGAGCACATCTCCAGACTGCATCTTCATCAAACGTCATCTTGAGAAGCAGTCTCATAGCACAAAGAATTGCACTGAGCTGTGGTATCTGGAGAGCAATGCTGTCAACCTGTACCAATCAACTTTTGGGCAGGCACATTCCCATAGGTAGCTGCAGGAATGCCACAGTGGGGACACTTTGTCTTCCTGACTCTGTGAACTTGGTTTAATATTAAAAAAAAATAAATCTATAATGAAGGTGAAAAGAGAAGAACAAAAATGTCTTCAGCCTTCCAGAGGCTCCTTGAGTTGCCTGAATGAAGGAACCTACTGGTGAGATTGGAGACATCCCATTAGCCAGGAGCTAATGGAAAAATTGGAGGCTTTTAGAGCCTCAGTGTTGCAAATAAATACTGAAAGCCTGCTTTGTTACTACAGTTTTAAGAGAACTAGTCATTCTCCTTCAACGATGATTGACTGAGTGGAAAATAAAGGTCCACATCCCCCCTTCTTCAACATTGCTGCTATGTGGGCTGGCTGGGGCTGGGGCCACCAGCCCTGGCTTTTTTTCTGACTGCAGCTCCCTCCCTTGAGCTGAAGATATTTTGGCTGGCAGTGAAACAACCAGTGAGTGGGGGGGTGGCAAAAAAAAAACAAAAAGAAAAAAAAAAAATAAAAAGGAGGAGGGGGGGAAACCAAACAACGATGAAAGGAGAGAGGAACAATAATAAAAATAATACTGAAGGCAGTGAGGAGGGGAGGGGAGCAGGCAGGAGTGGTGCAGAGCTGTGACTCAGAGGCAGCTCTGCTCCCGACATGTGCCAAGCCAAGTGAACGTGATGCTGCAGCGTGACGGGCTTGGCACTGACACCTTCCCATCCCCTTTCCATCCTCCCTCTGCTCCCTTTCCCAGCCCCTTGTCTCTTCCATCACCCTGCCAAGCCCAAAGCCCTGCTTCTGCACGGAGGTTGTCCTTGCTCTGGCCATGCAGAGCCTGGAGATCGAGGAACAGTGGTGGTGGTGGTGGTGGTGCTGGGGGCACAGTGCCCTCCTGCTGCTTTTGTCCATCTGATAACCTGAGCTGGGCTCCCTCACTGCTCCCTCCATCTGCCCCTCTCTTTGCTGCCAGAGTTCATAGAAATATCCCAACCTATTTCCCTGCCGACACACGCTGTCCTTACGTGTCCTCCTTTTGTGGATTTTAATTGATTATTTTATTTTTTTTTTTCCGGAACTTTTGGAAAAAGTCCTAAAGAAAGGCTTAAAATAGAGAAGTCACGTCGGTTTAAATATTTTTCGAGGAGGGCTGGGAAAACATTCTGCAGCCTGCTCCACGACCTTTACATGGTCTCCTAGGAGGCTGATAGCAACTTATTTTTGAATAATCCCCCAATTGCATTTGTCTGTATTGCTGCAAGGTGACAGAAGTTGAGTTGTAAATGTACTGACTGTTGGCAGGCCCAGGCTGATGCCAGGGTGTTATCCGTGTCCATCAAGACACCAAGGCATAGGGCAGGATTTTTTGTTTTTATTTAATCTCCCTGATGAGGAGGCTAGGGTTGGCCACGCCAGGTTTAAAGGTCAGTCTCAGCTCTGCCTAAAAGCTCTCATGACATTTTATCCAGTTGAGCTTCAGAGGGTTTGTTGCTTCACTCTCTAGGCTCAATCCAGAAATTATTTTCCTTTTTTTTCCGGGAAGGACATTTTCTCCCAGACTCTTTGCTTTAGTGACTGGGGAAGAAAACTCATCTGATCAGAACTACTCAGACGTGTATAGAATGCAATTGACTATCTGGGACACATGCACTGATTTTTGAGCTGTGGTTCCCATGCTGGGGTTTTGCTTTGGTTTTGCTGTGTCTCTGCAGCAGGAGCTCCTGCTGTTCCAGCTGGCTCTTCTCACTCAACATGGAGATAGTTAATGAGAGGTCTTCCACGACTCTTTCTCAGCTCCAGGCCTTTTCCTGGCCTGAGGGGAAGCATTCCTGCTCCTCAAGAAAGATGGGAGCAACTAATTGGCAGTGGCTGCAGAGGTGGGGGTGCCCTTCGTCTGCCAGCCCGAGCAGAGCTGTGAGCCAGTGGTGGGAGAGCACAGAAATGAACTGGTTATTTGCTAATTATTGATATTTTGGCAGATTCTTCTGAAGGGGCTGGAATCAATCTCTGCTGTGGTGACTTTGACAAGTGGTGACTCTCTCCAGCTTTGGCTGCAGAGCTGGGTTGTCCCAGTGTGATGTTCACAGCCCTTATCAAAATACTGTTGCTTGCTAATTTTGTGTAATGCTGTCAGAGGGACTTGAAGCTGGGGCTGAGCAGGCAGTGAAAGCTGCAGGGGAGGGATCCCTGTGTTCATCCATCCTTCCCTGCCCTGTGGGATCCCCAGCTGCCCCGGGCAGCACAGGGAATATGGATGCCCCTCTGGAATACTTGCCTTGATGTCAGCATTGACCTGCAAAAATATCAGAACACATATTATTTTGAATAGAATGAGGTATCTGCTTGCATAGCAAACAACTTCTGTTGGTTCTTTTCAGCTCCCTACAGGTTTAGAGATGTGGGGCTGTGCAGAGGGAAGGCACCCAGCTCGCTTGGTGTTGCCTCTGCAGCTCTTTAACCACAACTGGCTCAATCTCCTCCATGTTAGTTCCTAATGGGACTATTTACATGCTCTGCCTGAGCAGATGAGCAGCATTTTTGAAGTCAAGTGGAGCTGCTTGAGTGTCTAAGGGTGAATACTGGGAAGGCATTTTGTGCCTATGCCTGATCCAAGGTAACCATTCTCCCTTTTGTTGTACCAGCCCTCACGTTGTCAGGAGTGAAATTTTATTATATAGAATTTTCTCCTGTGAGACTGTATGGGTGTATAAGCTAGGGACAGACAGGTATAGATGCACCACAAAGGATGAAGCCTGCTCCTTCAGGGCAGAGGAGACCCTGCAATCACCTCTGCTGCAGAACGGGGAGAGGATGCTTGAGTCTAACTGGGAAATTACTTTCCACAGCATTTTATCAAAGAGCCAGTCTCAGCTACTGCTCCAGGGCTAGTTGAGTGAGATGAAGAACTAAGAGCCAGTGGATTATTTCAAATTCCTTTTTTTTTTTTTTATTTCCCTCTGGAGACAGGAGGAGGAAAAGGAATAATTTTTAACTTGTCAGGCTGTACCAGTTATCAAAGAGTGAGAGGGAGTGAGTGCTGCATGGAAGCTCCAAGAGGTTTGTTGCTCCCAGGGTGATGTTACAGGGGTTCTGGGGTCACATCAGGGTTTGTCAGAGCAAATAGGCACCAGTGTTGTTGTCCCTTCATTTGGAAGGCAGAGATGGCTCCCCTAAGGATGGAGACCTGTGGGGCAGGCAGCTGAGTCACGACTGCAGCCAGGAGATGCTCATCCCTGCCCATCCTGCAGGCTTCCAGGTTGGGACCCAGCAGGTGTTTGAGGGTGGTGGAGAGGGCATTGTCTTCAGCAATTAAGACTCTCTTCATTCCCATCATGTTGAAGCAGCATTTGTGTTCATATCCCCTTTTTTTTCTCCTCTGGCTGCTGTGAGTTTTGTGCCGAGGGGGCCTTTGTGGTGAATGTTTCTGACAGAAATGTTGTTTTCTTATCCCTTGAAGCTGGAAGCCATAAAGAAAAGAATGACTTTAATGAACAGACCTTGCCGAATCACCACCTTGAAGCTCTAGGCTCTCATGTGAATCAAAACCTGCTGAAAGTAGGTCATATAGTAAAAATGAATTAGGTTTACATCACATTTTATTGACTCTGCCAGTTTTTCATTCATAGAGGCTTACAGTTAGACATGTATCTTGTCTTTTTAATGCTAAACTGAGGGTAAAGGAGGAAATACTGGTCTGTATTCCCTCCCTTTTAGCTTGCATGTTAGGGGTGGTCAAATATATGTTGGATGTGCTTTCTCTTTTCCCTGTTTGTTTATTTTGTTAATTTCCTCCTTAAGTGATAATGGTATAATGTTGAGGAGATTTTGGGTGGCTGCACAGAGGTGAGCTCAGGGGACATTCACAGGTCCAGAGGGTGCCAGTTTTTTTTCCCGAAAGAAGACTTTCTTGTTGCCCCTCATTTATATGATTCACTTTGATTATCAGGGAATTAGAAGAAATAAAACCCATCATAGGTGCTTGTTCCAGAGAGCTGCAGGCTGGACTCTGCTGTATGCAAGGTAGGAAGAGGGACCCAAGCTGTGCAGCCACATTTGTGAAGGTTTTATCATCAGTGCAACAGCCTATTGCAATCCTGAGAGTTAACTTGGAGTTTTTAATTGCTATTAGGTTTGCATCTATTATGCTATCACTAATTTAGCCCCTGTTTGTTTTGGCAGTGTAGGGCTGCAGCAGCAGCGTGCTCAGAAATCTCTGTGGATGGGGCAGGGGAGAGTTGGTGGTTTGGGGAACTGAATAGCCAAGTATTTGAGAATGTGAGGAGCAGCACTGTATTAATTTTGAAAAAAATGTGGGATTTATGAGGTCAATCTGGCTGGGTTTTGAATTGAATGCTGTGCAGGCTTGGTATGGGAGGGGGGTGCCGATAACCTCGCTGCCCTCTGCTTCAGAGTTGTGTGATCAGATGGGATTATCTTTTATTTGTAATGTTAAATGTAAGTCAGTGTGGCTTGCTTAGAGCAGAGAAGAACACGGCCAGTGTGTCGTGTGGGTGGGATAACCCACACAGTGCCAGCATGACTCTGGGACCCACATGTGAATCCCTGGAGCTCAGAACCCCTTTAGCTGAGTGCAGGATTTTCTGCAAGGCCAGCTGGATGTATACATACAATAACAAATAACATGGCAAATAAATCCTGGAAATGTCCCCAGTGGAGCTGCCTCCTTGTGAAAGAGTTTTCTGGGTTTGTAGAGTCCTGGATTTGGGGGTGGTCCAGACCTACCTGGTCATCAGGCAGATGATGGACTGAAGTGTTAATTTCTGCAGCATGGGCACAGCTGCAGGTTGGGCACCTTGTTCAGATCTAACTTTTAATTCTGGTGTTAATCCTTCAAGCATCAGCACTTCCATTGTTCCCCCATTAATCCCTGCTGGTGATTAATTACTCACTTAAACCCAACATGCTTGATTTCCCATTAGGCTTTGTCCATCCTCAGTTTGTAGTCTCTGCATCTTGTGGTCTTTGTCTACCATGTTGTGTGCCTGGTATCGTGGCTGTTCCTGAAGTTTCTCCTGGAGTTAAGGAATCTGGTCTCAGCTTCAGCAAGAAATTGGGAGGAAGAGGTTGGAGAGGAGGCAGAAGTGTTGCAGTGGTGAGATCCCATGGCTTTGTGCATGAGGTGTTCTTCATTTAGAAGATGTTCTCTAAGGGGGACATGAAACAACACACAGCATTGAGGTTTTATCTTGTGTTTAGGATTCCTGTTGTAGCTAATGGCACAGCTGTGAATGAGGGCAGGTTCTCTAACAATCCATTATTTTTTTTTTCCTGCCTGCCATACATAGTGCATACTTTAAGGGAGTGAAAAATGCCTGCTGCTCAATAAGGGTCTGTGATTATAGCTAACTGTTTTGATCTCAGTTGAAGACCTTTATCCACCAACTGGACATATGTTTTCTCTACCTGTGGTTTCATAGTTTTAAAAACTACAGCTAGAAGATGTCTGGGTAGGAGGAGAGAGTCCCCACTGGTACTCCTGTTGCAGGCTGCCTGGGGAAGGCTCAGAAGAGAGTACAAGTGGCCTCTGTCCTTTTAATTACTGCTGGAGAATCCACCCATTACCTAAAATCACAGTTGAAAAAACTGAAGGATTTAATCTGCATAATACAATGTGACATACAGACAAAGGCCTGTAAGTAAACCACTATTCTGCTCCAGAAAAGACCTTCATTGACTATTATGTGTATAATAAATCTTTCATTTTCTCTAAGAAACAGTAATTACAGAATCTTCAGCTGCGATGGGTATCTCCTGCTGACAATAAATGTCTGTCCTTCAGCACATCATCAGTATCTTGGTGATGGATGCTGGTGTGGACTAGACGGTAAAGATAATATAAAATACTGTAGTACGAACTGGCAGCCCCCTTTTTTAAAAAC
Organism: Phaethornis superciliosus; assembly: GCA_023637945.1. Lineage (NCBI taxonomy): Eukaryota > Metazoa > Chordata > Aves > Apodiformes > Trochilidae > Phaethornis > Phaethornis superciliosus. The sequence goes on from JAJQWJ010000010.1 coordinate 20,633,816, forward strand.
CTTGTGAGTACAGATTGGGATGGTGCTCTGTATATCCAGGAACTCATCTGTTTGTCACACTTTCTTTTTTTAACAGCTACAAGATATTTTTGCGGTCTGGCTCATGGTTACGAGCAAGGAGCTCCAAGGAGATAAGCTTGGTAGGCAGGAAGCTGCCTCAGCAATTACAGAGGGGAAGGGATGACCTCTTCACCAGCAAAATCGAAGCTGAAAACCAAATGGATCAATGGGAGCTGTAATCCAGTTTTTACAGCATGGAAAGGGGTCACGGGGAAGCAGCTACAGGCAAAACCTGCCTGTGGGTTCAGCTCCAGAGCCAGCTCAAGGTCATGTTTGGCTGCCATTCCCTTTCAGTCCCCATGGGCACCAACTGTCCTACAAGAGGGGTTGGTACGTGAAGCAGATGAGGAGCTGAAAAAAGAATCATCTTCACTATACATCTTCATTAGGGCTAACGTGGATGTTGCTGGAAGGCAAGTGTGGGGTCTCTCTGGTGGAGGACCTAAAGCTGGAGGCTTCAGCTCTGCTGGCCAAGCCATCCCCAGGGATGACATCTCTGCCTTGGCTTGGCATGTGTTTGGTTGCTGGCTACAAGGGATTTTTGACTCTAGAGACCATGCACCTAGCAGGATAACTGAGTGTACCTGGAAGCTGCCAAGTGTTGGGGAATCAGCCTGGTGTGACTTTCTCCCTGTAGTAACAGCTGAGAGCTTAACTTCTGCATGGTATCATAAAAGGGCTTCTATTACTGGTTGTCTGCAATTTTAACACACGGTGTTGGATGGATTGTATTTTGTTTTCTTTTTTTTTTTTTGTAATCACTCTTATTCACACAGGCTGTGTCCAGGCTGTGTCTCTCCTTGAGAGACAGCACGTCACCCATGGTGCTGCTTGACAATTCCAAAAGTTGTCTTCAGGGTTGGCTTCTGATAGAGATTGTTGTGGTGAGCTGGTATTGATCAGAAACAGAGAAATAACTGTGATGAGGTCTGGATGAAAAAATAAAGGTTGCCAAGACCTTGCAAAGTGCAGGTTTTAATAATAAACTCTTTCACCAGGCTTCAGCCCTGCTCCCAAACCATCCACATGCACCAGAGGCTCTCTGGTTTAAAAACTGGATTCCTCTTTTAGGAAGGAATAAAAGAAGAGGGTATTTCTGCACTCAGAATGCTTCTGGTTTTCCAGCTCCTGAATGTACATGCTTTTGAGATGAACATAAAACCAGAAAGGGTTTATAGAGAACTTCATCTTTCAAATAGTGTACTTGGGAAGAGTGGTGCAGCAGTGAATCCCTCTTGGATGCTCAGCCAGGTACCCAGGAGAATAGGAGCCTCTGTGGTGGGGTTGTTTCAACTGGGTGGACCAGTGCTGGCTGTGGGGACTGCTTGTTGGAGCTGAACTCTGGATTTAGGGTTGAGAATAGGATAAAGGGATGGTGCGAGGTGGACTTAGCATCTATCTTTAATTTTCAAAGTATTTCCTAAAAAATGTATTTCTTGAAAAGAATGAAAACCTTACTTAGGTGCCACAGATCTGAATTTACTGACAAATCTGGGATTTAAAAATTTTATTTCATTTTCCACTGGCTTAACATGAGATTGTTAAGAGATGCTTGGCCTGTGTTTTGGAGAAGGCTCACGTAGATCCAGTTTTCTTGTAGTCTCATTAACTACAGAGCCTCTTTGGAACACCTAGAATTCAGAGTGAATCAGGGTCAGGGTATCAGATTGCTGCCTGCTTTGGCTGTCCTGCTGTGCAGAGACTTTTTCTGTGCAGGGTTCACGTGCTTGAGACTTGAAACCATCTTGATAGACACTGGGAGACATGTGAGCCTCCATCAGTGCTGCTGGGGCTTTGGTGGAGTCTTCTCTGTGGTTCTGTAGTGTTTAAAAAGACTGCATTCAGGCAAGCAGATGTTGTGCTTTGGCCCTGGGGTTTTTGGTTTTCTTTTACCTCTTTTCCAGGCTGCTCTTAAACAACTGTGCAGTGGGCACAGGAAGAACCTGATTCGTGAGCATCAAAATAGTCAAAAATGCAACTTTTGTCTTTAATAGTAGCTGCATTTCTTGCTTCCCTCTTCTCTTGTAATGTATAGTCTCTCTGTTTTTTCTTTTTCCTTTATTTTCATCTTTCCCTAGCTGAAATCACCCTAGTTACAGCTGTCAGATTCTAGCTTTGCCGTGCTCTGATTTGGCAGCCCTGTTCCCTCTTAAAATCTGCAGACAAATGATGACATGGAACTTGCAGCATCCTCTGGTTGCTCTAGGCTGTCACAACAAGAGTGGAGTAATTCACATGAAAGTAGAAAACCCAACTGTCTTCTAGGAGGAAGCTGGTACTGAATATGAAGATGGAACAGGTTTTGCTGGAGAGACAGAGCTCCTCTGGTTGCATGCCTGTGTTTAAGGCACATCAAGCATGAAGTGCATCTTCCAGTGTTGGCCTCGTAGTGCTCTGTGTCCATCCTTGGGTGGTTTTTTGGAGGTGGAGTCATCTGGGCACCATTTCATTGCTGCTGGTTGAAATCCCACATTGTTCCTTGGAAATGAGCGGAAATAATTTGCTGAGATGACTGCTTAAATAATTTACTCTGGGAGAAGCAGGCTTTGTGTGCCCCCTGAAAACAGTGATGAGGAAGGAAGTAGGACACTTCTACACAGGAGAACGTTGAAAAAAACATGTCTGCTGCTTTTTCAGTGGGTGGAACAAATTTTGCTGGCCATCTACATGTTCTGCTACCTCCTGTCCAGGGACTGATGTAGGCCATTTCATATTATCCAGTGGGTTGGTTTTTTTTTTTCCTGTCTGGAGTAAAAACTGCTGTTGCCTTTGTGGCTGGTGACAGAGGAGCTCCTGGCATTTCCTGAGGTGATTCATCTCTGGCCATGCTGATGCATTCCTGATGACTTTGGGCTCTGTGGTGGCTTGGTAATTAACAGGACATTATTCAGAAAGGGCTTTTAATAGTGACTCCTCGTGACTTTTTTTTGCCACTTAAGTCATTGGACTGCAGTGCTGAGCAACTTTTGTTTGTGAAGAAAGGGAGCTTTTTGGGCTTACCTCGCTGCAGGATGAGTCAGATAATGCCCAGTGGTCTACAGCTTGAAGAGGGGCAGACGTGTGTGGTTAAAGCACAGGACTAAGAGTGAAGAGCTGAATGTTTCTATGGTGCCACGTGCTTTTGGGATGATCTGGGCTGTTGACCTTTTTGTGCTTCCCTTGGCTCATCAGTGCTGCCACCCTGACGGGGACATTGCTCACTTTTATAGCATTTCTTGGGTAACTGATGCCAAAACCGCATTTTCTAGCCTGTTCTCCTGTCTCCCCAAGGAGCTGTTGAATGGGCTTGTCAGCTTTGTGAAGCTCTGGCTGAGTCCTAGGGTCTGATTAAGAAAGGGGTCCTGTGGACCTGGGTCCTTAGCTGTAGGAAGTCCCCAGAGGCATCAGTCCCTATAGATGTGTGTCAGTGCAGAGCAATGTTCCTGCAGCTGAGGAGGAGCTCCACAGCCTTCCCAGGGCTGTTGTCATCTCTGAGCTGTAGAATTTGGGAGATATCACATCCCTTGTGGAGAAAACCTGGTCATGGACCCATTTTTGACTGCAGATGGAAGGGTTGGGTCTACCAAGAGGGTGCACGTGTTCATGGGAGGGAACAGAGGCTGCTTTTGCTCCTGTAAATTCATAGCATGTTGCCCACCATGGAGCCAGGAGCAGGTTCCAAAACCCAGGCAGCATGTCAGTTTGTTGTTTAGGAATATACTTGGTTATGGGAGCAGCCTTGTGTTCTTCTCTGAACCATCCTGTAAAGGAAGGAGTTGGTCGCTGTGATAAAACGTCTTGATCTGGGCACTAGTGTGGCACTAATTACAATACATAATTACTCTGGGGACCACATTACTCAGCTTTGCCATGACCCTGCAGGGAGAGGATGAGCAGGGAAGAGAAGAATGCAGTAGGAGCACAGTGAATTTAACTGGATGTGATCTCTGAAACGCCCTTTAAGAAAATACCAGTGTGGATAGAAGAGCTTTGCACTGGTTTTAAATGAAGGGGAGCCAGTGGGGTCAGAGGTGTCCCCATGCCCTCCACAGTTTGTGGCATATATGTGTGACCAGGCTGGATTGTGCTCCGTTTGTACTTGACTCTAAAAAAAACCAACAAAAACCCAGAGTCCTTTCTCAGTGTGGCTTTGAAGGTGCTGTTTTTCTAACCAAACAGGATTTAGCTGTGCTCTTCACACAATGACTTCGGTACAGATGGTTTGATGTTGGGCTTTGCTGCACTGTTACAAAAAAGCTGTGATTTAGTGAAGGCTGGAGTTCATGGAAATAATACTAAAATTCTATTTATTATTAATAGGTGAAAACCCACGCTGGAGATGAAAACTCATCTTACAAACTGCTTTTTAAATTATACCCATGTGGTGTTTGAAACATTCGGCTCGACCCTTTTAATTAAAGACTAAACTCTGTGAGGCAAATGCTTTGCATCCCTCCCCTTATCCCCCCTTTGCTTCCTGGGCTGTTTGCTTAAAACACGTTCCCTCTGTTGAGATGAAAACTGAATTCTGCACAGTCTTCTTCTCCTAAATGTCCAGGAGTGTGATATTTTTTGGGGGGAGAAAGCATATGCTGTAGTCAGGGTTTGCTGTAGAAGCAGCAGGACTTCTGGTCCCTTTTCCCTTGTGAGCAGCAAAGCCCAACAGGTCCCTTGGCCTGACCCATGGGTGGGTTCAGCCATGGCCAGGTAAGGTGTCATCCAAAATGCTTCTTTAATTACATGTCCTGCTCCTCTCCTGTTTTTGCTGTCAAATTGGTCACTTTGGGGCCAGGAAGAGCTGATGGTGACCTGTGGGAAGGCAGCTTTTCTTCTTGTGCCAAGAGCATCCTCCTCTTTGTGATTTTTTTTTTTTTTTTTCCCTTCTCCTCTGTATCTGAAGGGTTGTTGGAAGTGTTGTACCTCGGGATGCCTCTCCAGGCACTGACAGCATTGCTGTGGTGGGGTCCTGGCTCTCAGTGCTTGGAGAGCAGTCAAAGGATTTGATGTGTCAGGTCAGCTGAGCTCAGCGTAGCGTGAGGGTTCATTTGTGCCACCTAAATAAACAGTGTTTTACCCAGTCAGCTTTGCTTTTCCTGCCTGCTCTGAGAACAGCTAGGGATGGTGTCTCTGGGAACAAAAAGCCAGCACTAATGTGAAGAGCTGAATGAGTGACATCTCTAATAGACAACTGACCATCACAGAAGGACCTGGTGGTGGGCCCTGCACGTTGCTGGTGCCATCCCTTTTTCTTTATTAATCCTTTAATGACTGTTTTCTTCCTAATACCTTGGGAACGAGTGGCATCAGTCCCAGGATTAAGGTTCAAACGAGCCTCCTAGAAACTGAGACCATTTTTTTTCTTTTGTGAGGACTGCACATCTACGTTAATGGCTGTAGGAGTCAGGAGCAAACTGCTGTAATGTAAAAACCCTCTAATGAACTGCTATGTTCTCAGACACCATTACAGGAGAATCCCCAGGTGTGACCAGTTGTGTATTTGCAAGAAATTGGTGGGCAAAAGGGACTTTAGGTGAGATGGATGTTCTGATATCACGCTGCAGGAGAGAGCAATCTCATAGCTGCTGTTGAGAGAAGCAGAATTCACCTCTATTACAGCAGCAAATTGAAAAGTCCTGAGTAGAAGATTAGGTTTAGCAGCCTGGAGAATCCCTCTTGGAGTTCAGGTACAGTCTTGCCAATAACAGAGCATTAAAATTTGATAGCTCTTGGTTTTATTGAAAGTCTGAATTTACAGTTAGTTACCAGAGCATGCTGATCACCTGATGGAGGTGATGGAGGGTTTCTGTGTTGAGTTGGTAGGGAATCCACCAGCATCTCCCTGCTGCAGTGCCTTGTGTGTGGCGTTTTCAGGAACAGCGTGGCCAGCAGGTCCAGGGAAGGGATTCTGCCCCTGTACTCAGCCCTGGTGAGGCCACAGCTCGAGTCCTGTGTCCAGTTCTGGGCCCCTCAGTTCAGGAAGGAGATTGAGGTCCTGGAGCAGGTCCAAAGGAGGGCAACCAGGCTGGTGAAGGGATCCAGCACAAGTCCTGTGAGGAGAGGCTGAGGGAGCTGGGGGTGTTCAGCCTGGAGAAGAGGAGGCTCAGGGGAGACCTCATCGCTCTCTACAACTCCCTGAAAGGAGGCTGGAGCCAGGGGGAGGTTGGGCTCTTTTCTCAGGGAACTTTCAACAAGACAAGAGGGCATGGACTTAAGTTGTGCCAGGGGAAGTTTAGGTTGGATATTAGAAAGAATTTCTTCACGGAGAGGGTGATCAGACATTGGAATGGGCTGCCCAGGGAAGTAGTGGATTCTCCATCCCTGGAGATATTTAAAAAGAGCCTGGATGTGGCACTCAGTGCCATAGTCTAGTAACTGCAGCGGTAGTGGATCAAGGGTTGGACTTGATGATCTCTGAGGTCCCTTCCAACCCAACCTTCCAACAGAGCACACTGTGCTCTGCTCTCAAAAGGGAGGACATTGGTGTTGTCAGTGAACTCGGTGGATCCGAGTAACTCCCAGGTGAGCAGAGAAAGTCTAATTTTAACTCCCTTTGATTTCTGACCATCTCCACATCTAGGGGGGGGTTACCAGGTGACATCCCTCCCCCTCCAGCAGGCCCAAGGAGTGAGTCTATCAGATGGTCAGACAAACCATCCCACTTGTTCACTGTCGGTACCGCAGGATGTGGTGCTGGTTCTCCTTCACCTGTAGCTGATGGCCAACCACCAGGGAGCAAAGGGAAGGTCTCCATGTCACTCTGAGCACCATGACAGCCCTGTTTCAAGCCACTGGTGTTTCCCAGGCAGGGCTGGAGGTGGGATCAGCAGAGCTGGCCAGGCACACCACGTGTCTGAGCTCAGCACAGATCACCCCGACCGCTCGCTTCAGAGGGTTTCTTATTTTTAGATAAAGCAGCAGATAGGGAATGTGCTGAGCTGGCTCCTAAGACCTGCCAAAAAAAGAACATCTTTCAGGACTTATTTTAACTTCCAACCCTATGTAGACACCAGAGTGATCTACCTGGAATTGATAAGTGATACTTGCCTAGGGTCTGTTGGGCTTTAGTAACACAGCCATGAGGTATGGAGAATATTTCAGGTGTATTGGATGAAATCTGTCAGGGCAGACATCAGGCTTTAAAAATAAAGGAGGTGTTTTACACCTAGGAAAAAATCTAATTACAAGATTTTTAGTACGAAGCAAGCCTAAGGTAGTTCTCACCATCTGGGGACAAGTGGTGGCAGCTCTATTTGCATTGGGGGTTACTCATGCTCAGTGCATGTCTGGAAGGTGCACAGCCCTCCGGGTGGGAAGAGCAGTGGGAAAAGCCAGAATCCTGGTGCAAGGACAGGCAGAGCTGCTGGCTCAGAAGTTGATGGGGTTGGGGTTTTTTTCATCTGTGCTTCCCTCAGTTTCCTGAGTTCAGCCTAAGAGTTGTTCCCTGAGTGATGCTCAGGGATGCTCAGAGTGATGTTCCTGAGACCTGGTGGTACTTCAGAGCCATCCCAGGCACCACGGAGTAGTGGGAGCTGCCTGGGCACAGAACTTTGCTGCTTGCCCCTCTGTGTCCAGAGCCCAGCATCACCTACAGAGGAGTTTGTGTGGTGGGAGGAACATGAGATGTCCCCAGCCAGCAGTGCCAGGCAGGACAAGCACCTGCAAATCTGCTCTTTTACTCTTGGCCCTTGCAACCAGAAAATTAACTTGTTGCTTCTAGAGTAAAGGCAAAGAGCAGAAGCAAATCCTTGTCTTGTCTTCTGTGACATTAGTGGTGTGCTTTAGTGCCTTACAGGGATGTTCCCACAACCTTCTGCTCAGTGTTAAGGACAGAAAGAGGGATCTGAGGAGGGATACAGTTTTGTGTTTCACAGGGAGCTTAATAGGAGCAACTTTTTTTTTTTTTTTGCCCCCCACACTTGATAAATTACATGAAAAGTTTTCAGGACCTGTGAAATTAGGAATAAATTTTAAATGTCTGATTGTAGCTTTTCTATGTAAAACTTTTTCCATACATAATAAGCAAAACATGTAGAAGTCTTGTTTGTAGCCATGATGGACCAGGGACAGACGAAAAGTCAGGTTTGTAGCAGGAGGTGATGTCTTCTAAGAGAACAACCAGCAGAGCTGGAGAAGTTGCCTGAGCTTTAGGGCATGCTCACTCCTTTCCCCAGTCTGGAAAAAGAGGAGGCAAATATTTTAAGCTGACTGCTGAGCTCTTTAGGCAAGATCTAAATCTGCATCCCAAGGTGGTGATGCAGTTGGGGTGAAAAAGCCTGCTCCATCTCCGTGCAGGATGAGTGGGCTTTATCTACCTCCATAAGGAGATCTGAGACCCTTGGGTCAATGGCTGATGTGGAACCTGCCAAGACTGCCTGGAAGGCATTAGTGGTTGCTTGGGCTTGGGGATGGAGCGTGGGCAGCCTTATTTATGTCCCCATCCGGCTGCTCCTGCAGATGACAACTTGCAGGTGTCCCTGGGAGGGGGAGAGCTGGCTCAGCGAGCTTAGCTTTCTCCTTGGCTATCAGTGCTTCACTTCCATGAGCAAATGTTTGCTGCCAGAAAAATGTTCCCAGCTATATTTTTCTTTTTTTTTTTTTTTTTTTTTCCCCCACTGGCTTTATGGAAACACTGTGCCTTTCTTCTCCTGGAGTCCCAGCTGGTGCCTGCCCTTCCTGTGCATACCAAGCTTTCCCTTCGTCACTGATAGGGGCTGCTCAGATGCTTTTGGTCATGGTTTGCATGAGGAAGAAAAAAAAAAAAAATCAAAAATGCACTTTTACGCAGATGAAAAGTTTGTTTTCCATGGAGAGGCTTGACTTGGTTTTCACACAGCTTCTTGGAAGGAAGGGTGGGGAATTGAGTGTGTGCAGGCAAATCCCAGCCCCTGGTGGGATGTGTCACCTGGCTCCCCACAGCACCCTGCCTGTGCATTCAGAGTGAAATAGCCAGAATATTTTCAGTGAAATGTTTCAGGATTTAATTTTTTTTTTTTTTTTCAAGAAATGAGTCTTCAGGATGTTTTGATTGGCTTTTAATTTTCTTTTATTTGGTGGGTGGTTTTGTTCTGTTTTTTTTCAGCCATCTTTGCTTGGTGCCAGTTTGAAATTGAACATGAAAGTGATGATATGCTTTTTAGTTGGATTTCCTAAAGAAATGGAGCTGCTAACTCCAACTTGCGTGGCTATCAGTGAGACTCTTCTCTGTCCCCAAGTCACAGAGATTTCCAGCTAGATTTGACATAATAGATTTCCCAAGGACAGGTAATCAGAATAAAAGAGGGGCCCTCGATGCTGCTGAGGGGACACCTGCAAATACTAAACTCAGATTATTGAACATCAAGGAATTTATATTTATGAGTGGCAGAAAATAGGGTTCATAAACTCTGGGGCTTGTTTTTCTTTACCTTTTTAATGAACAGACTCACTCTTTTATAAAAAAGATGCTTAAATGACCCTGCCTGCACTACTTATTTAACGGCTTGTAGCAAGCCTTGATGGGAAAGTGACCTAGTTCAAGTCCCCAGAGGCTACTGCAATAAAAAAGATTATGAATAAAAATATTTTTGTCACCATATGGCAGTTTCAGGCGTTGCACACGTACGTAGCCCGCGACTGTTTTGTCCAGAAATGGTGAGCTTTCTCTTAAATAAATCTGTCTAGCAAGGGCAGGAGAAGAGGGGTTGCCATTATTTGTATTCTTCCCCATGAAGGGACTGAAAAATCCTTGGCTGTGGGGTTGGGAGGCTGGGCTTTGTTCTTCAGACTGCCCTGGATAATGTGCTTTGGGGAGCTGAAATCCTCCCAGGGAACAGAATCCCTTGTGCAGGTGCAGGGCACTTTACTTTTTCCTTATAAGCCCAAGCAGAGATTTAATTGCTGCTCTTCAGAAGTGCAAAACAAGAGAATGTAATAATTAGAGCTGTCAGGGTGTCCTTTCTTTTATGCTGATGCTGCCATTAGCTGGTTTAAAGCCTATTTTTAACCTCTGCAGCACTGAAGACTTGCTGTGTTTTCAGTCTGGCTTTATTTGTTTCAAATTTTGTAAATTTTAAGTAGCGTGAAGTGGCGGAGGTGGGGAGAGAGTGATAAAACTGGGTGAAAATAGGAAGGAAGGAAGAAAAATGAACCAAATCAGATGACAAATACGTTGGTAAATTACATCCACCTTACAGTGAGTTTGTTTTTCCTTTTTATGAGTCTGCAAAATTCCCTCCAACAAGAAGCTAAAAAAACCCAACCTCAAAACATAAAGCAGCAAGTGCCTGGTATGATAAATACTGTGTTTAACTTACCTTCAGACAGTGCCCTGGATACTGCAGGCATCAAGAGGAGCATTTTTCTGCTTAAATAGTCATGGTTTTCTCAAACTTCACCCCTGACCCTACTGGGGGTTAACCTGATGAGCCAGCAGCCATGCTAGCACTGAAAAAAAGCAGGTAGGATGTGCTGTGCTGATTCAGCAGTTTGTTTCTTTTAGATAGGTAGATATATATATATCCATAGATGTGTGGGTAAAATGTCTGTATATGCATTGTGAGTGTGGAGAATGAGCTGCAGCTTTACTGGGGTAACAGGAAACCAACCACTGGTTTTTCTTGGAGTCTGGAGAAGGATGAGCTGGTGGAGCTGCATCTCTACAAGGTTCTGAGTACTTCACCAACAAAGGGTTCCTCCATATGCTGGATGGGTAAACCCAAGGGGCACACTGAAGCTGGAATTTCCTGGGATATCAGCAAGGTCACACTCCTTTGGGGCTGGTTATGTATCTCCTTTAAACGAAGGCAGGGAGGGAAGAAGAGCAGTGTGGTTTTGTGGTCTCAGTTTCACCAAATCCGTGCTCAGGCAGTCTCACCACAGGCCTTCACTTATGTAGCTTTTTTCTCTATCTGGTATTTAATGATTTAATTTGGGGGGAGCACTTCTCACTGCTATCTGCCAGCAGTACCAGGAGGCTGAAGGGGTAGGTGAGGATGGTTGGCCAGTGGAGGACTCCTCTTGGACCCATCTGATGGTAGGGTGGACCCTGCCATGTTACAGCCACCCAAATCTTGTGGCTGTAGCTGGAGAATCCCAGCAGAAGTGGTGGGAGTCTGCATGCTTCCCTTCCAGTCAGTGAGGGACCATTTTACTGGAGAACACGGCCAGTGGTGTTTGCAGCAGATTTATTGTAAATTTTGTAGAGTTTTTTGGCATGGATGGCTCATTCTCCACTTGCCCTGCCAGTTCCTCATGGATGGATTAGGGCATCGGTGTCCCATGGGAGCTCCTGGCCCTGTTCTCATGCAAGGTTGTGACATCCAAAATGTGGATTTCTAATCCTAAAATTACAGCCTGCCCTTTCATCACACAAAATCAGTTAATCTCCAAATAGTTCCCCAGCCTCTCGTTAGTTACTTTGTGCTATTATGATTTCAGCAAAACCTTTATCCAGGTATTAAAGCATGAATGTTAAATACACCTGCTGTTGTGCTAAGCTGCTTCTGAACCTGCAGACCCCAAAGAAGCATGGGGTGGCATTTTTATGAGCCCTCCAGGAAAAGCTGCCACATTTGTCTTAAACGTGGAAAGGGGAAAACGTGAGAGGTTTGTTGTTTGGAGGAGATGATGGAACTTTCTGCAGATGGGCTCAGTGCTGCCATGGGGAGCTGGTGGCTTCCCCTTCTCCTCCAAGATTGTTGGTGTGTGATGTTAGATCCAGTGATCCTGACTTTCCCCTTAGATGGGGAAAAGTGAGATGTTGGTGTTACTGAGATGTAAATCTCTGACCCAAGAGGCAGGGCTGAAAAGTTCTTCCTGTGGTGTTGGCCCCCAAAATTTATATTTTTTAACCAGAATTAAACCAGAACCAGGTTTCTCCTATCATGAGCTCAGTTACTTGCCCATCTTGAGTGTTGTGTTTCTAAAAGCTCTTGAGTTTCAATTGGGTTTGTTCTAAGTTTTTCTGAAAAAGCAAACCAGGCCTGTGCTATTAAGATTACTGAGTTATTTTTTTTTTCCATCCCCCAGTAGTCAGGAACCAAATGGGCATTTCTGCAGAACTAATAACTGGTTTCCTTTGTATTTATGTCTGTTGGTTGATTGAATACTTCCCTAATTAAATTAGGATTCTATTATATGCGCTTACACCTATAGTCTCTCCCTGCCATTACTTTTCTGGCAACATAGAGGCTGCTATAATTGACTGGAAAAAGGGGCTGACAGGATTAAAAGCTATTGAAGATAAGCCTTGGGAATGGCTGCATCCAGCATCCTTTGCCACCCAGCTGCCTTTTTCCTTGAAGTTGGTAGAAAATAATCATCTTTGATGGCTCTGAAGCTACCTAATAGGGTGCAAACTCACAAGCAGGCACCCACGTCAGTCAGATCTCTGGGTCAGCTTCTTGCCAAGGAAGCTGCAAAAAAATGATGGAGGGATGGTGTCTTTTCAGTCCAAGCCAAGCACTGATGATTTGGGGTTGTTTCTTTTGCTTGGGAACGTAAAGAACATGTGTGGTTAGCACGTTGAAGCATGGTCTGGCAGTTGTGAAGTGGCACTTCAGTTGGTGTGCTGGTGTTTGGTAACACCATAGGTAAGGGAGATGAAGCTTAAAGGTGATGTCTTGGGGAGTTTTGTATAAGCACCAGCTTTCCAAATGTGGTCGGGACCCAGAAAAAAATCAGGCTGTGCCTTGGAAATCAAGTGCTTGAGCACCAGGGTAAACCTTACTGGTTTGGGGGTGGGCAGGAGGTGGTTATGCTCATGTGAAAGCAAAGCCACTTCTCTGGGAGCACCACAATGTGGACATCCATAGGACTGGAAGATGATTTGTTTGTGAGCCCCACTTCCCCCAACCCTACATGAGAAGGGCTGACACCCTCTGAGCAGAAGACCCTCCAAGATAAACCTCCTGGGTCTGTCCATGTTGGACCATGTGGGATCTTGATGTGTCTTTTGGGAGCCCTTACCCCAAGGAATATCACAAGAGCCTCCAGAAGTGTGATACAAGGCTGTGGGGACTCTGGCCTGTCAAAAGGTCTAGGAAGCAAGTTAGGAGGTTGAAGAGTAGGATGAGATCTTCCTCTGTATGTTACAAAAGTCCTGGAGTGATTGTGATTCTTGCTAGAATTCAATCTTCAGTCTGAACCTCTGAGTCAGGCTTGGTGGCTTAGAAGAGAAGGAAAAATTGAGACTTTGGATGACAGGTATCCACGAACACATAATGATCTGGCTTAGGAGATGGCAGCAATGCTCAATTAACTTTTTTTCTTCTCTTTTTTTTTTTCCTTTTTTTTTTTTTTTTAATAAACCAGAAAACACAAGGCTGCAGAGACAACCTTAAGACTGCAAGAAGAAATGAGTTGCCTCAGAAATTTGAATCTTTATATTTCTATATATAAGACAAGGTGATGGAATTGCTTAATACTGGTATGGCAGTGTGGCTTGGTCCTACAAAAGTAAAGGCATGAAGAGAAAATGTTCTTAGCTCTCCTTTTTCCTGTTCCTTAAATTTGTGTATTTTATTCAACAGGATGGTATAATTTTACAGCTTTGGAATTGCTGTTTGTTCATTTCTCATTAACTAAATCAGATATAGGGTTGCATTTCTGAATTATTCTGTTTTTTTCTCATGGTTTTAATTTTAATTTATGTCATGTCCAGGTGCCACAATTGGAGAAGTATCAGTGGGGGAAAGGAGAACTCTTCCCAGCAGGCCTGTCCATGCACTCTCCTTGAGAGAAAACCATGGGACAAGTGGCTTTGTCCCAAGTCTTCCAGCATCCTTATCAGATAGATACCTTACCAGGTGGAGACCTGATATCAGATGTGTATCTCACCATCTTTACAGTGGAAGAAAAAATGGGGAAAAGCAGAGTGTGAGACAGGGAGGATGGAATGAAGGAGTGAAAATAAAGAGGAGGAAGGTAGTGAGAAGGCAGCAAGGTCTCACAGGGCTTTGGAAGCTGTAGACAAACAGCTGTCAGACAATGCCTCAGGAAGCTCAAATTTGTATTTTTAGGGACATTTGGTTTTATACTTGACTGTAAATAACAGATTTGGAGGAGGAGAGGAAGAAATGACTGCTCTTCCTGCCTCCTGCTCCATTACCCTTTGTTTCACTTCTGTTTTCCTTCCTCTAAACCTGAGTAAGGGGCCTCAGCAGCCTCCTGCCCCATCTCTCCTGGCACTTGTCCCCAGCCTGGTGGAGCATTTCAAGGTGGCACATGAGCACCCAGCCCATCTCCTGGAAATGTAGTTTATTCAGCCAGTTAATAGTGATTTACCAAATCTTCACCCTCTTAACCCAGGTTTGCTGCACATCCAAAGATTTTCCTTTATGTTCCCAACCTCAGCGTTTGCATTTTGAGTGGCTCGAAGCTCAGAGCAGAAGAGTAATGGATGTTTAATCCTATTTGTATAAAACTGTTCATGAAAACAGAATGCCTGTGCTCTTTGGGAGGACAGCTGGTTTTGACCTGTTCACTAACCTTGCAGAGGGAGAAGTGAACTTAGGTTTTCTCGAGGTGTTTTGAGGCTATCCAGGAGTTCCCTGGGAGACCAAGGTCTTCTTTTCTGTCATCACACTGGGTGTTTTTCTCTTCCTCTTCTTGACTTAATTTTTACCTAAACTGGGATACATTTACATGAAATCACAACACTGGGTGTTAATGATGGGTTTGTCGAGGCAGGTTTTGAGAGGGCTTTTAAAACACTCTTCCCCCATCAGCATTTAAGACAAGGCTATGAGGATGACTTTCATCTATCATCAACATAAGTTTTTTTCAGGAGGGACAGGACCCTTGTTTCAGGGCACATGAAGAGGCTGCCACAGGTGGCTGGAGCCTGAGTCCCTTTCATAAAGAAGATCAGCATTTAATTACAATTTCCAATGTACTTTTGAAGCAACCTTGTGGAAATGCTGTGTAGGAGCACTCGACTTCCAGACATAAAGAAATGGTGCTCATTTTTTTTTGTTGTAAGGCTGCTGGGAGAGCAAAAGCCTTCTGCTAAAGGAAAAAAAAAAATAAGATGGCTTACAGAGGGCTGTTGTTTGAGGGTACAAAGTAGGGCCCTAATGCAGAGTAAGGCTGTGTGAGGAACAACTTGTGTTCTCAAGCATGCTTCCATATCTAGGCAAGCTTTTGGATGCTTTTTGCAATGTAGCATCAAGCATTGCATCATCTTTACGGGGTGGCTGCAGTGTTATTTTACCCTTTTGAGGGGCAGAGTTGAGTGGTGAAGAGCTGGGTCTCTTGCCCAAGGTTGAGAGCAGTTGTTGGGGATCCAGGAATAGCACCCAGCTGCTCAGCATGGCCTTGGACCCTCTTCCCAGGAAATTCTCACACACCCAACTTCACTGGCTGCACTTTCCCTCCTTCCTTGGAGTTTAAGACTCCACAGTGTACTTAAAAATCAACATTAACCTGAGCAGGGCTCTAGTACAAATGGAATTTATACATCCTGCCAAGTGTATTGAAACTTACCCCCAGCTGTGGGGGTTTGCAGGAATGGATAAGTTGGCGAGGTTGGTTGTTTTTTGGGTTGTTTTTTTTTTTTATAATCCCTGACAAAAATTCAGGGAGGTCTTTCCCCACTCCTGTGCAGTGGTGGCCTTTTACATCTCACCTTTTCCTGCCCTGTTACAGATGCCCAGAGCTGGAATACTGAGCAGCAATAAACAACTGCAGTTTTGTCCTGCCAGCCAGCTCTGGCTGCTGGGAAAGCTCTTGAATTTTTAATATGAATCTGCCTGTAACATATTGGCTGCTTTAAGTGCTTTAGCCAGCATTGATCCTGCTGGGAAAAGGTTAAGAGATCCGAAGGGGTGGCATGTTGGCCTGGCAGTAGGGGATGGGGTGAGTGGGTGGCCTGAGCTGCCTTTAGATAGGGGCAGGGAACAGCCAGTCTAGAGGGATGCCTGTAAAGCAGTCTCTTACTGTTTTCTACCTCTTAGTCCAGCTGAAATTACAGGTCCATGGTGTGATCCTGGCCTTGGGTCCTTGCTGACATCCCTGCAGCCACGCCGCAGTCCGTGTGAGCTTTGGATTAAGTGTGGATGAGGTTTCACGCCGAGCCTTTCAGATTGCCACTAAGATCTTTATCCAGTGGAATAAAAGGCCATCACTCCCTCTGCCCATATGTGTTCTCTCCTGCCACGTTCTAGCAGTCACCCTGCCAGCAAGCAGCTTTTTTGGGCTGCTTTGAGAGCATTTTTTTCTTTTTTTTGTCTGCTTTTGTTTCTCTTTGCAAATAAGAGCGAGTGAAATCCGTAGCATTCAGACAGTGCCCTTAAACTGTGCAGCATTGATTTGTGTCTGTGTGTGTTATTTCTCTGTAAATAGGAACCTTAATGGCTTGATAGCCCTCCTGAGTTGATAACCACATGTCGGGCAGTGGCTTCAGTCCTTAAATTACCAAATAGTGATGTGTGGTGTTGGGCTGGTCCCTGGGGTGCCAAAAGTAGCAGGGACACTTGGTCCTTTCTGGCCTCCTCCCGCTTCTTCCTGAGCTTTATTGTTCCCGTGCAGTCCCTGCTACCAGCTTAACCTTCCCCTGCTAATCCCAAGTCCTCCTCCTCTCCTCTCTGCTCTCAAATCTCTGGCTAAAGCTCCTTCCTCGGCTTTGCTGCCTGCAGCGAGGATGGATGGGGGTGTGGGGCTGAGGGATTTGGGTTTGTTGGGTTGTTTTTTTTTTGCTTTGTGAGGTTTTCTAGGGCTCCATCCTTTACTAGAGGAGCCCTTGCACCTCAGTTCCTCCATTTGGCAGAGAACTGAGGATCACTGAGCACTGGTTTTCCTGGGAAAAGGGAAAGCCAGTGCTCAGTGATCCTCAGTTCTCTGCCAAATGGAGAAATTTTCCTCTTCCACCCAAGAGCAGGTCTGGTGGGCAAGGCAGGCAACAGCAGCAACCTGGCCATCTTATTTCTTACAGAAAAGCTTTGCCTGGTCACTGTAAGGGTAGGAGATCCCTACTCAAGAGGGAAGGTTTGAAAAGTGAGAAACTCTAAAAGCAGTGCAGTCTAATCTACTGATGAACTCTTGTTGATCCTAACATGCAAGGCTGGCTTAGAAGATGAGCCACAGTGGGGCTGTTCAGCAGCAGCAAATCCCACCTTTTATCCCAGACAAAGCAGCCAAGTGCATGTGTGCCATAACTCAAGCAAATACAAGGATAAAGGGTCTGCATGTCATTTCTTGGGCTCCTTTTTTTCCAGCAAGCAGTTCTAAAACTTTGCTACCCTGTACCTGAGTCACTTAAAAAACCTTGGAAGTCTTGATGCAGGCAGCCAGGTTGGTGTGGGTATCACAGAGGATTGCTTTAGGCATGGCTGGGTCTTTTAAATCAGTAGAACACAGGCACTGCAAAGTGTTTATTGACTGCTGACAGTAAGTGACTTGGAGCAGGGTAGGATGGACAGTGAGTTGTCAAGGCTGCTCAGGCCAGACAAAAACCCTGGAGGCATCTCTGGCTAAAAGAGAGTGTGATGCCCATCTGCCTTCAAGTGTGTGAGGTCTGAAATTGATATTTGAGCTGACACAGATAGAAATGTGCTACAGTATCTTGACTTAAAAAATCACTGGGCTTAGGGGAGCACTTCAGAACACTAGGTTTGGAGTTACTTATGTCATTGTCCCATGTGTTTTCCTGACACTAAGACCTAGGTCACCCCAAGAGGTACATGTAAAAACTTTGGGTAGCTGTGGCTTTTAACCTAAGCCCCATGCAACCTTTATCAGCTTGCTCTTGGTATTTTCTAGCACTCTTGAGAGGGGGACTTCCAGCTTTGCTTACAAGTGATGGGTGTATGAAGCCTGAATGTGTGAACTGATTGAGATGCCAGTCAGCCTTGCCATGTGGTCAGCAATCAGGGTGGTTGGACCTGAACTGATCCAAGTGTTAGAAGGACTGGAAAAACTCAAGGAGTGAAGCAGTGGAAGGGTTTTAAGGCTGTGTTGCCTAAATATTGATTCAAGGGACTGAAAAAACATCCTGGCTCCTTCTGTGTGTGTTCAGCCATTGCATTAATGGGGCTGGACCTCAGCAATTCAGCCCAAATTTTTCCTGGATTTTGGGTGCACAGCAGGTTTGTGTTCAGGCTCCTTTCTGCAGGCTGAGAGATATGGGGCAGGTGGGCTGGAAGAGGTGAGAACCCTGCTTGCCTGCCTTGCTCACCACTGCTGATGTGCCTGGTTATCAAATTTGAAAATTTCCAAAGTGGGACTCCAGGAACTTGTCCTGCCTCATCACATCTACAGAGATTTGCAAGGTCCTGGGGAGGTGTGGGGCAGGATGTGCAGCTATACCGTGCTGTGAGCTGAGATTAAAGAAATTCTGCCCTGCAGTTAGACAGAGAAATGGAGGGAGCAGGACACTTGGGCTGGGAAAGCAGGCTGGGCTCCTCACTTAGCTTGGGTAGTTCATGTAGACACATCCATGGTCATTTCATGCTGTTGGCAACTCAGTGACATGCAGTGGATGTCCTTCAAGACAAACCATAGTCAGCCATAGAGTTAAATTTTAGGGATGAAAAGGTCTGGAAATCACCAAGAAGAGATTTGGGTTTTCCTTCTTAGTCAGTTTTCCTTACACTAGGGCAAAAAAATAAGATTTCTCATTCGTCTTTAGGTAACAGATACCTCTGTGTTACCTGTGTGCTGCCACCAGTGCCCTCTGTCCCTGCTGCCCCAGGGGATGCTGAGCACTGGGGATCACAGGAGGTTCTTCTCCCCTCTGCTTGTTGGTTGAACAACCACCTTGCCCTTTACATTCCACTTCCAAAACTGGATTTTGCTACTACAAAACCAGAGCTGAAGTCAAGCAGATGGCACTGAAGAGGTGTTTCAAGAAACCACATTTCCCATCAGCACGTGTAGTGATTTTTTTCTTTTTTTTTTCTTTTTTTTTTTTTTTCTTTTTTTTTTTTTTTTTAACTCGACTGCAGTTTGCAAGGCAGTTCCTGATTTGGGGCATCTTTCTTGGGCCACCCTTGAGATCCAAGTGTCTCCCTTTAGAGGATGGGGAGTCTTGGTACACGTGGGCAGCACTGTTCCCTCAGTGCTTACCACTGGAAGGAACAACCTCCTGCTGCTGTTGGAGACGTGGCCCCGTGTGAAAGTGGCCTTGTGGGTCTCCTAAAAGGAGATTTAATGTTAGTTATGAACACAGCAGGATCGAACAGGCAGTGATGTGAAACAGAAGCACAGTGGGGGTGTTAAAGGGTGGTAATAACATGGCTGTCAGGAACTAATGTTACTGGGAACAGACTGTACTGGCTTCTTTTAGCTGAAAAAATATGCACTTAGTGAAGCAGAGGAGCCAGGGCAAGAGAGGATGGGCAGGGCTGGAGAGGACAGAGAAACTCCAGGGACCCACTGCTGCTCTCCCTGCCCTGGGGGCTGCAGGACATGGGATGCTCCCCAGGACAGAGCTCTGGGATTGCTCTGGGAGCTGCTGTGTTGGATCTGGAGGTGCTGGAGTAGAGAGCAAAGCTTGTGGATGGCCTGGGAAAGTTGCAAGGGGTGCACTGATAACCAGGCATCCCTTGCCTATTCCATCCTGCTGGTGCTCCTTTGCATCCGACTGCCTTCAGTGTGGGACCAGCTCTAGGAATATTTTCCTAGGGCACTGTTTCTCCATGGTTGTTTGCATTTTATGCATTATTCTTTGTCAGGAACATCTCTCCTGAGTCCTTTGGTGCCTCAAGTTTCTAAAGGCTGCTTATTAAACCCCCTTCTGGTGTATTTGCTGTCTGTTGTTGAGCTCTGTCTCTGCCTGCTCCATGGTGTTAATACTCTGTCCACTCATCTTCCAGCCTCAACCTATTCTTGTTTAAGCCTTGACCCCCCCCTTTAGGAAAGCAGTGTTGGTTCCATGCCCTGGGAAAGTCCTGCCAGATGCAGAAACATCTTGAAATCTGCTGTCCCCCCAAAAAAGGTTTCCTGTGACCGTGTAGCACAGCTCTTCAAACCTTACTGCTTCAAACACAAAATCTGTGCCCAGAGTTCTGGGCATGAAGCAGATCCACAGCCCCCCAGGGTCAGTTTTCTGGTGTTAGATGGTGGCAATGCCACAGAGCAGGGCAAAGAGCTTTCTAACCAGTGTTTTTGATCTTGGGTGGGAATTAGAAGAGTCAGATCTCAAGGAACCATCTACGGAAACTTTTGGAAAGATTTGGGATCTCTTGATGCTGATTTCAGCCTTCAACACCCATGGTTTTATCTATGGAAGAGGGAAATCCTGAGATGGAAGGTTGGGATAAGGGGTGGCACAAGTGCAAACAATGGTGTCAGGGGTGTGTTTCCATTATATATAAGGGAATATAAGTTAGAGTCTTGCTTACCTATGTGCTACAGCCCCTGTTATTTCTGGAGATGAATAGTATGCTAATTTAACAATTTAGCATGTTAATCTAATAATCCTGCCTTCTTTACTTAATGTCAGAACTATTGTGGAGCTGCAGTAATGGAATTGCAGCTCTCCAAGCCTCACGGCCCCCATCAGAGTGTGGATTGATACAGAGGATTAGAAATATTTCAGTTCAAAGGTCGGCTTTGTCCGGTCAACACAGAGCATTAGCTTGGCCTGATGCAATTAGAGGTGTCTGTGTTGGGAGAGGATTGATGTCTTTCCAAGAGGAAGCTCTGGTTATTCAATTAGAACTGAAATATTGATAAAAACACTCAGCTGAGGACATAAAAATAGAAAAAAAATCTATTTGTGTTTGTTTCTGGTTGAGTTTTTTTGAATGTTTTCCAGGGTTTTGCATCTTAAAATGGTGGAAAAGATGACTGATGTAAGGAAGGATTGGCTATGAGTAAAATTGGGTGACTTTCCTCAATGAAAGTCTTCTGCTCTCCAAAAGCAGCCCAAGGGGTAGCAGCAGGTTGGACAGAGAGAAAGCCATGCTCAAGAGAGCTGGAGAGCACAACAGGACAGAGAAGCAATTCTGAAAGCATCACCTGGTCAGCAAATGAGATGTGAAGTGATTGGGTGCACCTTTTTATCTTTTTCAGACATTTTCCAGTTCTGGTGTCAAAGCACTGGAGTTTCAGGCATGCCATGTAGATGGGAGGATGGGATTTGCAGAATGTTGAAGCCTGGGAGGGATAGGGGGTATTTTAAGGAGCCCCATAAGCAGATGGAGTTTGTCCCAAGTGGGACTTGACCCCATCAAGTCAGTCGTGTTCTTCAGAGCCTTGGGGCAGTGAGGTTTCTCTGAAGCTTTTGCAAAGCTGGGCGTGAAACTGAGCAATGATGGAGAGGTAGAAATGTGTACTGTTGGAGAGAAAGAGACTGCTGTGGTGTTCACAGTGTGTCTCTCAAAAAAGTCACCATGAGCTCCCATTTCACAGGACAGAGGTTTTGCTGCAGTGCTTGGCTAAAGGCAGCGAGATGGGGATGAGTCCCTGGACAGGATCAGGAGCTGTTCCCAAGTCCCCACGGGCTTGAAATTCTTCTGTCAGAAGCTGGGGTTAAATGTGAGCAGGAACAATAAGGTTTTGGCCCATGATCTCTCTGTTTTAGTCAAACAGTTATTTTACCCTTTGTTAGAATAAACATATTCCCATCCTGTTACATGACTCACTTTTTCTTATGCAGACCTGATATTTAGAGTATCATGTCTTAATTACCTTCTCAGAGACATGGATTTATTTCAGATGTGTTTGAAGAGATGTGTAAACCAAGTGCAAAGCTAGAGTACATCATGTATAAAACAGCTTCTTCTGGAGACTGCTGGATTTCACACTAGGATTAGCCTGTTTTTCCATCAGTAAGTATTTTAGCCCCTAAACTAGTTGGAGGGTTTTTTTGGTTGCTTTTTTTTTTTTTTGGCACCCTCAGGATTATTTTCAATGGGAAAGTAAGTACATAAATGTGCCTATACTCAGTAAAAGCTGAGAACAAATCACACCGGGTGCTATAAAATGGTCTAATTTACTACAGGATGGCAAATTTACTTCCTCCTGTTGGAAGGCAAAGTTCCTTCTCCTGGGAAAAATTGGATGCAATTTTTGGTGCATTAGTGATAAAGTGCTTTCATGCTAAAAATCTTAGACCAAGTCCATGAATTGCCTTGAACGTTCAGTAAAACAAGTAATGGGCAGGACCTGGACCTGCTTGAAGCTCTTGCCCATCGTAGGAGAGCTCTGCTGCAGAAGGTCTGGGATGCAGAAACAGAATATGGAGGAGGTGAGACACCTTGGAAGTGTCCCTGCAGAAACAGGGCTTGAGAAGGAGTTTATCACAGGTGTAACACAGACCAAAAACGATAATGTAGAAAAACAAACTCACAATTTCTCACCTGGCAGAATCATAGAATCATAGAATGGTTTGGGGTTAAGAGACCTTAAAGATCACCTAGTTCCAGCCCCCCTGATGGGCAGGGACACCTCCCACTAGACAAAAAGCTCAGGTGTCCCACATAATTTCTGTTGGAAGAGGAATATGTGTGTGCTGGAGTTGGTGGTGTTGAGGATGTGCTGTCTAATGGTGTGGTTTCGAGGCTGGAGGGGCAGGTGTTGGGTTGCTGGCATCAGGTGGGGATGAGTTGGAAGGCTCTGTCCTTCAAGTGGAAATATTCTGATTTTATGAGAGTTTGTTATTTATCTGAGTTCACTGAGATTTCTGTAGGAAATGGAGTGTTCCTCCATGTACTTTCTCAGCTGTGAGGGGTGGCATTGGGCTCTGTCCTAGCAATGCTGGTGGTGTCAAAAGTTCTGCAGTACCTTGCAAGACCACCCTCATCCCACTTACTTAAAATTTACTTGTTACACGACAGAAGGCTTTGCAAAATGGCTGGATCCCCAGTGTTTTCCTTAAAAGTATCAGACCTTTAGCAAAGTTTTTCCATTAAGTGCCTCGTTGGGGAAATTATGGATGCATAAGGGGGTTGGAGGCTGAGGGCCTTGGTTGGGAGGTTTAAGATGATGCTCTACCAGGCTGAGGAAAATGGAAGCCCTGCCTTTCTCCAGAGGGTGACAATCCTGGTTGTGCTCGTTGTAGCAGGTCATGGTTTTTTGTTGAACAAATAGGAGCAGACAGCAGAAGTTCAGTAAACATGGTGGGATACATTTCTGTGTACAGAAATTGCAGTTTTTGCTGAAAGGTGAAATCTATGCTTGAGCAAGCAAAATTCTAAAAGGCAACAATCAATCATCTTCCTTCTGTCCTTAAGATGTGGACTGGAATTGTGGGCCAGACTATGCAGTTTTTGTGTACAGTGGTTGATAGTGAGGCCAGGGTTTGCTTATTTAGTAAATGTAATGCTGAAGGCATCAACTGATGTTTAAAGGTGTTTGCCCATATGTTGGCCCATTACACTTCATGGATTGTGGGGACCACAATCTTGGAAGACAAAACTTGTGGTGCTGACCTCATTTGAAGAAATTAGTCTTAATACTTGACATCAAGTTAGGGCTAGTTGATACAACATTTTGAGAGTAATTAGGAACATGAATTTATGCTCAGATGGATGTTTAATTAAAAACTGTGGCAGCTTTGAAGTTCACACTTGAATAATCTTGAGGCTGAAATGTGGGTTTATACCCAAGTGAACCTTGACAGCAGATCTGCAGAGGAGAAAAACACTTGAGTAGCTCTGATTTGTGTTATGCTGTCATAGCCATCACAGCATCTGTAACAGTGCTGAATTTAAGAAGATGGAAGCAGGACTTGCAGTTCAGTCAAGACATCATGTAGGCAGATGCAAAATCTGCTTTGGGAGAGGGAGCAGAGAGCTGTTGGAGGTGATTTGTGCGTTTGAGAACTCTGGGAGCAGTACTCAAGGTGATGCTGGTGATGGTCCTGCAAACCTCGTGGTGCTTGCTGTGAGGAGCCAAGATGGGGTGGTGAAAATAGCTCCTGGAAATACCTTCTCCCTCTTCTTCAGTTTCTGGTGGGTTCAGTCAATATTCCGTGTGAGTGGGGAGGAGGAGGAGGGTAAACCCATGTCCAGAGCAAAGGTGGTGGCACACAGGAGCTTGAACACCAAGGTAGGATGAGGCTGGTGGTACCAGGTTTCAGATGCTAGGATGCTGTGGCAGCTTGGGTTTTGGGAGGATGCCAGTTCTCTTGCATCTCTCACTCTTATTTCTGAGCAGCTGCAACCCACCACCACCAAGCAGAAAAACCCCGAACAATGCCAGGAGACAAAGAAGACAATGAAAACAAAATGTTACAGTTTGCTAAAGAGCAGATCAGCTCCTTTTCTGCAGGCAGACAGATGACCAAGGGCTGTTGGCAGAGATTATTCAGCAGGCAGGAGGCAAGGAGGGTGCTGGGAGCAAGGGTGGCTGCAATGATTGCTGCTCCCCTCCAGCTTCCTTCTCTCCTGTTGCCAAAAATGTTGCTGGTGGTGTGGTCTGAAGGCTCAGAAGTGACTGCCTTGCCCTGGAAGGGTCTCATCCTCCTGAAGGCTTTGCCTCCAGGAAGCTGCACCCTCTCCAGCAACCCCAGAATGACCTTTCCAGCACCAAAAAAAAAAAAAAAAGAGAGAGGAATTTTGAAAAAGCAGAAAAAATCTGTTGAAATTCTACATAAGCTCCTGTGGTCTTGCCTGTTTTGATTCACATCTTTGCTTCTGGAGGAACAGAGGTGACCCTAGGAGTAGAAACTGGGCTTGGTCATTGTGTGACTTTGCAGTGGAAGCCTCTGCTCTGCTGATGGTTTAAAAGAAAATGCCAACAAGTTCTGATGAGTGAAGGCCAGGCAGGAGGTAAAGAGGGGCTTTCTGGAGCTTTTCTGGGTCTTGCCACTTCTGGATGGCCAATGCACAGGAGGTGGTTGGTGGCTCCTGTTGTCAAAGGGGTTTCTTGCTGCTGTGACAGCTTCTAATCTGTACCAGCCTGCTGCTTTGTATTGCTGTGTTGCTGCTATCACTTTCAGTTCTCAGGGTCTTTCCCCAACCTGTCTGTATCCGTGGTGCAAAACCAAGAGTGCCTGCAGTAGGAGGAAAATCAACTTCTTTTCCTAAATTGGATGCGAGGGTTTCACAACACGTGTCAATGCTGAGCACTAGGGATGCTGAATTAAAAGGGACAGTTAGTGGATGAGGATATGGCTGGTTTCCATGGAGGGAGATGGAAATCAGCTGGGATGAAGCTCAACAGTCCATCACTACAGACAAACTATGCGAAAATCAAATCTTAACAAAGATCAGAAGTTCCAGAGCTAAATACTTACTGGTTCTACTTCTCCTGATTTTTTCACAACTTAAGTGTCCCTCGTGCCTAACACAGCTTTCAAAGCAATTTATTTTGGTTTTGGTAAATGTTCACACAATATTAAGATCTTACCTACCTCTGTAAATACTTGGGAGGTCTATGGGGTGGTGGCAGATCCCTGGGAGAAGGATGGTGTGGACACACAGGGCTCCTTTCCCCTTGGCCACGTGTCAGAGGTAGGCAGCACATTTTAAAATGAAGCTCTTTTTTTCCATTGGTAGAAGATGTGGTTGCTCAGGACACATAAATTGTGTTAATAAATGAGTGAGGATCCCTGGTGGGTGAATTGGCTTCCTGGTGAAGTCATAAATTTGGAGAGGATGCTGCTGCCATTCCCCAGGTCCTCTCCACAACTCCATCTCCTATGATGAGGCCTTTGGCTGCTCCTGTAGTGAGAAATGACTGGGAAATAGGGATGCTTCCCTTTCCCTCCCAGCTCTCCTGCCAGGATCACCATTTGTTGGCTTTCTCGGAGAAGAAGCAGCTCTTCCTCTGACTCTTCCCAATTTGAAAGCAGAGTGTGTGCCCTCAAATGGAGGGGAGGGGGATGAGTTGGCATCAGCAATTTTGAGATGCTGATTGAGTATCCCATTTCTCAGGAGAGTAGGAAGGGCTGGGAACTGACTGGCTTGAGAGCAGTTGTATTGGTTTTAAGACCCCACCAACAGTTTGAAGTCTTTTGCAGTTCTTCCCCCATGGCTTGCAGGTATTTTTTCCACTAGGATTAGTGCAGTCGAGCACCCCACATCAAGCAGTTCACTGCAGTGATTTGCTGAGTTTTCAGGGGCTGAAAACTAAGGGGGAGAAGTGTATGTGTCAAGGGGCTTCTCCTCTAAGTTCACATTCCCTTCCCAGGCCAGTGCTGAGCAAGGAGTCCCTTCCACAGCCAGGAAGCAAATCCACTTTTTAAAGCCTCTCTAAAGCTGCTAGCCCAGGCTTTTGCAAAATAAATCAATCAGTGGGCAGAGTGGATCATGGCATCTCTGGGGTGTCCCCAGGTCCTTGAGAACTGGGGTTCAGACACAGAGGGATGGGGCAGTGCCATGTGGGTCCCCCACCCAGCACATCTCCATCATCTCAGCTCCAACAGATCATTTCCAGCCAAGTCATGTTCTCTGCTCAGGAGAGCCTCTGAGATGGTGGGGAGATTTTTGGTTTTGTTTTTTTTTTTTTTGTCTCTTGCATGGCTGAGCACAAAAGGTTATTTCCACTTGTTTGCCAGGAAGATAAAGCATCAAAAGTCCCCTTCTAATTAATTGTAATGACAGGAGGAAGGGCAGGGAATAGCTTTCCCATCATGGCTGCTGTGAAGATGCTCTCAAAAAAAGAAAAAAAAAAGCATGGATGCTGCCAAAACACAGAGATTGTTTAAAGATATTGTTCACTTCAGGGGTAACATTGCCACCAAGCAAAGCAAACAAACTTCTCCTTTTTCTTTTGCAGGGTCGTCATGTTAAAACAGGCCAGCTTGCTGCTATTAAGGTTATGGACGTCACCGGGGTAATGTATCCTCCTCCTTCTGCATCCTTAAATCACAGATAAGAGGGGAAAAAGGGATGATGGGGTGTGATAACATGTGGGGGATGGTGGAAGGTTTGTGTTCTTGGGAAGGAAATCCCCTTTGCTTCAATTTGAAATGTGCCATTAAGAGGTTTTGGGTTTAATGAATGTGTGAGAGAAAAAGCAATCTGGAAGAGTTTTGGAGAGTAAGTAATTTTGTGCTGAACCAAAGCAGCATCCAGTTCCAGTAGTGGCTCTTATGAAGGCTTTAATAAAATCTGAAGATAATTGTAGCAACAGGATCATGGAGTATTTCAGGTAGTCCAAATCCTTGGTTTTCACCCAAAAGCTTTTGTTCACCAAAGCTATGTGCAGGTATTGGTATGAATAATTTTTAATTACACCTCTGTATCCTACTGATAAAAAGGAAAAATGCACCACCCTGGTCTCAGAAACATGGCTCTTCTGAAACTCTGTCAGAAAGGACCAAGATTTTACAAGTTATGAAATGAATAACTGGATTTAGGGGAAAGAATTATTTTACCATTTCCCAGTGGCCATCAAGCGAAAAACTAAGTGGAATTGCTATGATCCCTAAAAACCTAAACAGATGCATTTAGGAGGGTGACATAGAAATGCTTTTTCTTGAATACATTTGTTTAAGTGCAGTGTTACACCTCCCAGAGCTCCTGCCTACGTAAACAATACCAAATTTGTGAGTAAGAGTGTGTTTTGTTGTGTTTTGTCTTTCTTTTTTAGATTAACACATTTCAAAACCTAGGAGCCGATCCCAATCTACCCACCTTATTTTTTGAATTAATGTTTTTAATTAGCTTGCAGGAGTTCAGCATATACAGAATTGGCTCACACTGAATGCAGTCAGCTGGCCTCAAGACAATGTTTTGAAATACCTTAAGTGTTGTGGTGGGGTGTTCATATCAACAGGACCTTCATCCAGTTCCTTTTTTGTGCTAACGGGTGAAGT
The DNA here is from genome assembly GCA_023637945.1 of Phaethornis superciliosus. NCBI lineage: Eukaryota > Metazoa > Chordata > Aves > Apodiformes > Trochilidae > Phaethornis > Phaethornis superciliosus. Next base: position 20,661,540 of record JAJQWJ010000010.1, read on the forward strand.
GATGCATGGAAATAAGTTTGTAAATGTGAATGAGATTTGTTTCTGTTTACTTGCAGTATCTGAAAGTGCCATTTATCTGGTTCTCATGGGAAGTAGGCTCTAGGGGAAGGGGCAGCCCCACTAAACATAACCCCATTAAATAGTGGTGAGATTCCCATGGCATCAACACTGAGGTTGCAACAAATTTAAGATGAGAAATCATAGTATTACTTTGAAACCAAGCAGGGGCTTAAATTTTAATCCACACTTAGTTTGGTGTTTTGAAAATATTATCACTTCCAAGCAAAGATGTTGGAGAAAAGTGCTATAAATCTGGAGCCACCCAATAACTAATATTTTCAGCCATGTCCTTAAGTAGATGTCTCTGATCTAAACCTTTACCTTCCCAAGCAGGGTCTCACATCTCTGAACATCCAAGGTAGTAAATCAGATATTTGGCATGGGATGTGGATTTGGGTATTTAATTCTTTTCCCCCATAAGCTTCTTTTAGCCATAGTGCATTATGTCAGCTATTTTATTTTGTTATATAATGCACAGTTTTTTTTTTTAAAGTCGGTCCTCTAAAAACAAGCCCCTCACTGAACTTCTGCTCTCTTCTACTATTTCTGCCTCATTGAATACTCTTTGTGGTGGCTTCTCTGCCTTGTGTGACCCCCGTGTTGCATGAGTGGAGAAGTAGCAGGATCAGCTGAGACCTCCCTGTCCTCTGAAAGGATGCCACCAGCCTTTAGACACCAAGAGAAGGCTGCTGAGAGAGCAGGACCAGGTTTGGCCAGGACAGTTGATGACAGCACTGAAGAGAGAGCAAACCTGTGATGTGGTAGGGGACTGGCTGTAATGCTGAAGTCAGATCTGGAGCCAGGTCCTCCACATACCACCCAGGACTCATCCCAGGAATCACTTCTGGAGTAATTTTTAAAGCTGGTCCCTGAATCATGCCAACAGCCAAGTTTGGCACCTTCACCAGGCTCAGTGTCGAGGATGTTGGGGAAAACCCAAAAGAGCCCACTCCAGTCCTTCACCACCTCTCAACACACACTGCTTTCAGTGCTTTATTTTATTTTATCTTCCTTCCCATCCATTTTTCCAAGATGTCCTTGATGGCAACGTGTTTTTCAGAAGCCTACAGAGAACAGAACTAGCATGGTCATCCCAACCATAGCCATCTGCAGTTTCATGGCAGAAGTTTTTGAAGTGCAAAGCCCCCACATGAGCTCCCAGCCAGCATCTCATCCCCACCACATGCCTTGCACTAAGTCCCCAAGGGCTCCTGGCAGTGATGCTGTAACTCATCTATGCTCTTGCTAATTATCTCTTAGGGAAGACTGCAGCATAGAGACCCTCAAATTACAGCATGTGATTAATTTGGGCAGCCACAACCTGTGAATTAAGAATTTGGATTAATTTTCCAAGGGCTGGTCCTGCTGCATGACCTACTTCCAGTGATGAATGGAATAGAATTGATTGATGGAGGCAAAGTATGGCCACAAAACCTGGTCTGTAGGTTTTGTTAGGTTAATGAAGGGAGTTCCTCCTTCCTCCTTCCCTCCCTTGCTGCATTTGCTGGTGCTTGGAGCAGGAGGTTAGGCTGGGGACCCCTGAGCCTGGCCACAGACGTGTCCTCAGGTGTGGTCCTGATCTCCAGAGCTCTCATCTTGCTTTCTGGGGTTGTTTTTTTTTGCCTTTTCAGCTTTTTTTTTTTTTTTTCCCCTCCCATTTTGAATACTTCAGCCTCTAGAGAGACTTAGGATAAATCTAAGACCAAGTGTCCCCATGGATCCTCTCTGTGTTTCCTAGTCAAGTGGTTTTATTTGTTCCTCTTTTCCTCATCTTCACTGTTCTTCCCTGGAAGATTGTAGTCATTAAGTCCCTTTTGATGAAAATTTGGGAAGAAATCCATGTTTCTCTTGGTGTTGTGTGACACCTGGTGAGGGAGCAGCGCTCTTCAAGAAGAGCATCATTAATAATTAATTCAAGAAGTGACATCATTAATCATAGAATCAATCACAGAATGCTTAGGTTGGAAGAGACCTCCAAGGTTGTCCAGTCCAACCTTTGACCAACACCATCATCACCTACTAAACCATGTCCTTAAGGTCCAAATGGCTTTTAAATGCCTCTGGGGCATTTGGTCAGCTTCAAATAAAACCAGGATGTGTTTGACGGTTGTGAAAGCAAAGAGGAAGGACATCAAGGCAGGCATTGGTGCAGTTCCCCTGCCTCAGCTGCCTCAGTTATTGCCACTTTGCAGATGGGATGGAGAAGGGCTGTGGCACCTCACCAGAATGGTGCTTGTCACCAGGACTGAGTGAGTCTTGCAGTTGGTTTCTGGACAGGCAATGTCTGCCTGTTTCTCTGCATGGTGCCACCACTCTACCAATAACATCTGGTGTCCCCAAACATCTTGTGGTGCTGCTGCTGCCTTCTGAGGTAGGGCCAGAGTGGTAGTGGATGCCTGGCATCACTTCTGCCATGCAGTGCTTGCTAGAAACCCATCCTCCAGGACCTTTGATGGCTCTGGAGGTGCATTGCTGGGGTACCATGAGAGTTGTTAAGCTTCAGAACAATGCAGTGCTGATGTAAATCAGGATATGAATTATAAAGGAATTCATTTTCAAGGAAGGAGGAATGTCTGAACTGCTGGGAACATGTAACTTGGCTGTGGTCTCCAAGTCTGATGGCACTGATGGCACTGGCTCTCTGGATGGAAAGAATGTCTCCAAAAAAAGGGCTCAGTTCCTGGCCAGTCCTTGCCTTGCTCCTGCCCTTCAGACCAAAGCCCTTGGCCAGCCCCTGCACCTGCAGGTATTTGGCTGCTTGGGAACTTCCCAGGGCTCTCTTTCTGCTCCCATTCATGCCACAGGGTTTGAAGTAGCACAGAGGGATGGTGGGTCACCAACCCCCATGAGAGGACTGCTGCTCACTCTGAAACTCTTCCAGCACCTTCAGAATCCCCTTCTGGAGAAGGCACCAGGAGCTGAACCGTTCTGAAATGAGCTGGTTCCCAAAGCACCTGAGATCTGTCCCGTTCAGGGTTCAGAAATGCCCAGGGGAACTGGCAAAGCTTCTGTTGTCTCCTCAGCTTTTTGCTCAAGAGCCTGTGTTTAACCCATTAATCTCCAGCCCAGCCCTCAGCCTCGCAGGGCTCCACTGCAAAAAGTGGCTGTAAAAAAAAATGCTGCAAGGAAACCTAAGCAAGGTCAGTCAGACAGGAGATGCATGGAAATTCACCCACGTCCAAAGAGAAATTGGATCCTATGAAATGCAGTCTCTTAGTGCTTCCCGTTTTCTTTTTCTTTCCACCTCATCCCAGGATGAAGAGGAAGAGATCAAACAAGAAATTAACATGCTGAAGAAGTATTCTCACCACCGGAATATTGCTACATATTATGGTGCTTTTATAAAAAAGAACCCACCAGGAATGGATGATCAGCTCTGGGTAAGTTGCTTTCTTATATTTGGAATAACTGGGCTTTGACACAAATGATTTACTCATGTTGTCCCCTTACCACCACCTGTATTCCACAAAAAGCCTTGTTTTTCATCCCTGTTTTTTGAAGTAATGGCATTGAAAAGGCTCTTCCTGTGCTGCAAATTTTGCCATAAAAATCTTTGCAGATTGACGACAAAACCATTTTTATTCTGAATTGTCATTAGCAACTTCTTTGTTACAACATTCAATTGCAAATGATTCCCATCCTATGAAAATAAATGCATTAAAAAAAATAGCCAAAAATACCCAACAAACCCTAAAAAAAAAACAAAAAAACCAAAAACAGTGAGGAGGAGCTGGGAGTGCTGCTGGGAAGGTGGAGGCTGAGCAGGTGGTGCTGGGCAAGTCCTACCAGCTCTTGTTGCTGCTTCTCATGCTTAATGTTTCAGGACCTGAGCAGGCAAAGGAAAAGAGGAAGGGGACAGCAAAAAGAGGCAAGAAGGTCTGTGCCTGCTCAGCCATTTCAGTTGAGGTGCCTCATGTCACTGAAGGGCTGCAGTCTGCCTTGCCTCTCCATACATCCTTGCCTGCCTCCTCCCACTCCTTCCCTTGTCAGTGGCTTTTTGGTTATTAATTTGGCATTCCTGGAGTGGGAAGGATAGAGTTGGGATCTGCTGTCTGTCTCCCAAGACAGCCAGAGCATCAGAGCTTACCTTGGTGGCAGCTTGCAGGGGCCAGGCAGGGCAGCAAGAACCAGGGGTTAGGGCTGCCATAAGGGAATGAAAAATGAATTCAAATCCCTGTGTTGTATTCTGAGCTGGGCTGGGCTGATTTAAGGCTGTGGAGCAACAGCTTGCAGCACCCATGGGTGTCTGAGCAGCAGTTTGAGACCATTAGGGCTTTCATTAGGGCGGTGTGGAAGGGAAGACTACATGTGAGTTATCTTCAATATAACAACCTGGATGTTGTCCTTTGGTCTAAATAGCATTTATTTCCTCAGTCTTGGAAATTCAGTCAGTTCTGACTTAGCCACCCATGGTTTCCTAAGTTTTTCTGTGCCTGAAGATTACTAGAGCCTTATTTTTTCAGGGGTAACAAATATCTCTGGTTCATCTGGGAAGCCTTGGAGATGCTGAAGAACAGCAGAACACTCTTCCTTTCTTTCCCATGTGATCTGGGCTGTGTTTTAACAAAAGGCTCAGTGGCTTCAGCTGTTTCCTTCTGCACCCACATGCCAAGAGCATCCGGGGCAGTGGGAACTGGGGCATTCAAGGGACATTCCTTCTGGGACAAGAATGGAGCTGATGGGCTTCTGTGCCACTTTGTTAGCCAAGAATTTCTGCTACACTAAATTATTGGGAAGACTTAGGGGCTTGGACTCCAGGGGCTTTTCTTACTTGGGTGTTGGGGGTTATATTTGGTGGGGACTCTTAAAAAACTGGCCAGGGATTAAGCAAGGAGAAAGCTTTCAAGCTGAGAAATGCCTTTTCATCCTGTGAAATTCTGTTTGACTTCAGCTGGTTTATAAGCTGGTCTAAAAAAAAACCATAAAAGTAAAATAGAAAAACAACCCACAGCATTTCCCCTTGTGCTTTTGGAGTGCCTGAAGGGAAAAAAGCCCCACCAGCTGGGTGCTGGAGCTCTCAGGAGTGAGTGAAGCCCTCCATGGCACTGGGCTCTGCCTGGTGTCATTATGCTGCTTGGGTCTGGGATTAGCACAGTCTGACCAGGGAGGAAGGTTTGATGTTTCCTTTCCTCCAGCTCCAGTGCAAAGAGCAAGTGTTAATCAAATAATGGTTTTTAAAGAATCTGCCCATCCGGAATGGCCCAAGTGTCCAAAAAGAAGCTCAGTAGAAAATTCCTTGGATTGAGAGGCTCTTTCATCAAATCCTTCTCATCATGAAGCAGCAGAGGATGCTGTAGGTGCTGTTATCCTCTTCAGAGGACCAAAATCAGGAGGAGAACCTAGGGTTTCCCCCAGCCATGCAAGGAAAGGTGGTGTTCATCACCCAGCTGTGCTGCTTGTCTTTTGCCCCCTGAGAAAGGCAGAGCAGATAATCCCAATTCCATTGATTTCAGGGGAAAAAAAAAAAAAAAAACCACCACCAAAAAATCCCCAACCAAACCAAAGCTGCTTTCCTTATGGAAGAGAGGTGTGCAGGTGTCCCTGTGTTAAATAGCTGTTGTTTCAGGATCTGATTGAATTAAGCTCTATCAGCCTTGCCTCACAGATAAAAGCTTGTTTATTTTTCATTGGCCCTTTGTTGAAATAAAACGGTTTCTGATAGTGCCTGAGTAATTCTTTTTATCGACATTCAGGAGGCTGATATGGAAATAAAAAACAGGGAAGCTCTTTCAGGGGAGATTAAGATCAGCAGCAGGCTCCTGACGTGAAGTATTGTCAGGGCTTCTGCCAGGGGGATGTGCAGGTCCTGCTGTGCTGCCTCTCCATTCCATCCCTGCAGTCTAAAACAGGAGAGTTTTCCTGAAATTAGAGGGAGACAGGGAGCAGAGCTTAGCAGACAATGATGGAGAGGTGCATTACAAACCTGATGCATTAGTAAAGAAAGGAAGCTTTGTAGGGCTTATTGCTGGGTTGGATAAATTGGGGCTTTCTGGGCATGCTGTAGGTCTTTGGGGAGGGATTGTGCCCATCTCAAACCAAGACAGGGGGGTATTGACAGTGGTGCAAGGGGGCAAAGAGAGGGTGGGCTGCAGAAGGTGGGGAAAAGACCCAGGGAACAGTGAGAGACCAGTTTATTCATTAACTGCTGCTTCTTGGAGTTAAAGTCATTAAATTCCCCTTGCACAAATCTAAGGTACCAGGGTTAGCAGGCTGCATATAACTTAGGTGTGGGGATATTGAGAGATTTTTGATTGTGGGGTTTTGTGGGTTTTTTTTGTGGTGGTGGGAGGTGGGGTATTCCTTGGCAAGTGTGAATTTGATGGGGGAGGTGAGCTGATCCCAAATGACCCCTTCCCCAGCACATCCACAAACGTGGACACATCCACAAACACACCCTGTACACCCGTGGGGATGCTGCACTGAAGCCACGAGTGGAGGAGCAGCAGCACCAGGTTTGGGGTGGAGGGGATTTGGCAGAGAACACCCAGGGCAGGGCATGGTTTCATGATCCCCAGGGGCCAGTGGTGATGGAGGGATGGATGCATGGATGGATGGAGGGATGGATAGAGAGAGGGATGGAGGGATGGATAGAGAGAGGGAGGGAGGGATGGATAGAGAGAGGGAAGGAGGGATGGATGTAGGGATGGATGGATGGATGGATGGATGGATAGATAGATGCCATGGCAACCCTTCCTGATCCCTGAGCTTCATCTGTCATGAAAGGGGGAAAAGTTGTTCACAGGCAGGTTGCTAAACACCTGCTTGTGGTGTACAGGGAAGAAGCCAGTGGGATGGCCTCTGGTGCCTCCTCTGCAGCAGGTAATCTGGGGCACTTCTGGGGAGGAAGGAATTAGGATGCTGGAGGTATCAGGGCAGCACTGCTGCAGTCCTGTGGCACTCAGGGCTGTCACAGTTGCAATGGGTTCTGCTCACTGGATCTCTGCAGGGTGCTGTGAATGGAGTCACATCAGGGCTCTGGAGAGCACAACTGGGGGCAGCAAGGGTCTGAATCACAGAATCATAGAATGGTTTGGGTTGCAAAGGACCTTAAAGGTCATCTGGTTCCAACCCCCCTGCATGGGTGGAGACACAATCAGGTTGCTCAAGGCCCTATCCAAACTGCAGAATGACCCATTTGGGCCATTCCCAAACTGCAGAAGGTGGTGGTTGATTTGAAAGCTGCAGAGGCTCTTTAAGTAAATATATCATGAGACAGCAGGATGCAAAGATTTACAGCTGCTGCTTTTGAATTTGCCTTTCTTATGAAGTTTGCTGTCACTCTGATATGAAGAGCTAAGTAAATGCTAAATGAACTGTATTTAAAAATACTTCCTCGATAAATGGCCTCGCAAATTAAGTATCAGAACATGAGCCTACCTTTAGCCCATCTTGATGATAATTTTAATTAGGGTTAATAAAAACTCAATCTGCATTTCAAGTTTATTGTCTTACCCCATCATGACTTCATCCATCAACAAGAGTGGTAATGACTGTCTGGGTGTAAGTGCCATTTCAAGCCTTTCCTGAGTGTACTTAAGGTCTGTCCTGAAATCAGCTGGAACTGTCATTCCCTTTTCTTTTCCCCTGGAAAGCTATTTGTTGGTTTCCAACCTAAATATACCCATCGGGCATTGCTACCATGCTAGTATCAATCTTGTTCTCCCTTTCTGGTCCTTACCTTTCCATACTGTAAACACTCATGTCCCATGGTCATCCATCCCCTGCCTGGATGAACAAGTCCTTAAGTCCTCTCAGAAGACCTGATCATCTTCAGTGTGCATTTATCATTCCTAAGCTCTGTCATCCAGCAGGACACTGTGGGTGCTGGGGGTGAGAGAGTTCCTGGCCTGTTGGTGCCATCATCTGCTGCTCCTCTCTTTGGATGCTTTGCTGTGTGAGTTGTAACTGGGATTTCTGTAGCATCCTTCCATCTGAGGAGCAGGGTGCTGCCAGGGTTTCCTCCCATTCCATCCAAACCTTCTGGAAAAAGTGTTTTTTCACATCAGCTCCCCAGTGCCAACAGGGATAGTTGAACATCCTCATCATCATTCTGCTGCTTGTTTTCCTGAAGTGGTGACTGAGGTTTTGGGAAGTGCCTTGCTTTTAGCAGCACCTCCCCACTGCCCTGCCCCAGTGGCCTCTGCTCAACTGGACCTGGAGCCTGCTGCTACTGCCAGAGATTTCCTGGGGCTGGATATTTCCTATGGATGTTAGGGGACTGTGCAGCTCTCATGAGAAGGTTTGGACCACATGATCCTCGAGGTCCCTTCCAACCCGACATTCTATGATTCAATGATTCTGTGAAAGACTATATGAAAAGGTGGAAGTATTCCCCTTGGGAATAAATCTTTCCCCCTCTGGTTTGCTTGGTTTGGGTTGGGTTTTTTACCTTAAATCTCCAGGAGAGAGTGGCCAGTCTCACACTTGTATCTTGAAGCCAGTTTCCTGATGTAAGAGGGATAAAGAAAGAATTTTGCAGCTATCAGTTTGGGAAGAGAAAGTTAATATCAAAACTAAAAATAGGAGCATGGTCAAAGCCAACTAAGGTGTAGTCAGCTCAAGTATTTGATTTAACCTGAAGGTTTATAGCAGTACTCTGCATTTTATGATAGTTTTTTTATGATAGAGTCTTTTTTAGATCACTATGTTTGAACAGTTTGGTCAGAAGTAACCCTTGTGCTGTTTCTCTTTTCCTCTTGGTCCATGCTTTTAATAAAGTGATGTCACTTGCTTGGAGAACATTAAATGCCATGCAAGCTTAGACTTTAAACATGGACATTGAAGAATCTGGCAAGACACAACTTGTGAGGCAGTATCTTCTAGTAGCAAGCTAATCTAATTGGAAAATGTGGTTTCACACCTGAGAGAAGCACTTCTGCAGGTCTAGGAGGATGGTTGTGCTCACTTTCTGGAGCACACTGACAGCTTCTGCACTCCTTGGAGATCCACGATGTCCCTGAGAGGCAGATGCAGATCCCGTGCTATTTTTATAAGGTTTATTTCACAGTTGCTCAATGACAAGATGAAGTTTGGGTCTGGATTAGATCATTGTACTTCTGTATTTGATATTATGAAGCTTTGGAAGTGGTACAGTGATGCCCAGTCTCACTTGAACCAACCCAAGCAGTAGGACTCCAGATGCATGGCAAGCTTTTCCTCAAGGAAGGTTTCTGGCTCAAAAAGGTGGTCAAAAGCAAAGACCTTCCAGTAAAAAAAAAAAAAAAATTTGAAAAGTATACCTGGTTTCCAAGGCCTTAAGAAGCTTTCAAACATATCTGACTTCTTACCTTCACATTTTCAGAGGTAAAGAGCTTATACGCAAGAGGCAGAGTTCTGCTTTTGTTGCTTTTGTTACTAAATACTGATACCAAACATTGATCCATTGAGTTTGCAGCAGTGGGGTCTGAGATTTCAAGGCTTTTATTTCCTCTGCTGATTTTCAGCACTGGACTGATTCCCATTTCTGGTTCCCAACCTTCTGGAAAGCAACAAGCCTTCCAGCCTTCTATTGTTTCATTTTTATAACAAGAAATGGATGGATTACAAATAGGTTCAAGCTGATGCCCTGGTGGCTCTGGGTAGCACTGGGGTGGCCCCACAGCTGCATTGCCAGCACTGGGGCCTTACCCTTGGGCTGGGTAGCCTGGAAGATGCTGTGGGTGTCACTGCAGTCGTTGCATTTTTCTTCCATTTGCAGCTGGTGATGGAGTTTTGCGGCGCGGGCTCCGTCACCGACCTCATCAAGAACACGAAGGGGAACACCTTGAAGGAGGAGTGGATCGCCTACATCTGCAGAGAGATTTTACGGGTGCGTGTCCAGAGGGAGCTGGAAGGTTGGGGGTTGTTGGAGTCACACTCAGTGCTCGGGGGGACACTGAAAGCCTTTGGCTTTGCTGGCTCTGGGGCTGCCATGGGCTGGAGCCGCTCGGATTCGTGAATCATTCGTGTGATTGCATGATGCATACTTAATAAGCCCTTTTTAATGCCCTTCAGCTCTGTTAGCTCCCTGACTTATAGCTTTCCTTTTCCTACAAGAAAAATCTAATATCCTTTAGAATTAATAGGGCAAAGATTTATTTACATTAGAATTTTCAGTTAACAGAAAGGTGAGGGCTAATAAAGTTGGAGGAAAGGATCTCCGTAATTAAAAAGCACCCCAGGATTTATTAAATCCACATGTCTGGCTTTAATGAGGGTGCTGTAGCTTTTATACCCACAAGATCAATGTTTGACTGGAATATCTTAAAGTGGGCTGTGCCAGAGTTTCACGTGCTGGGAGGTGGCAGCTTCAGCAGAGGCTTGCTTGCATTTTGCACAGCTGAGGTCAGATGGTGCGAGCATAATGGTTGCTTCAGCATGAAAATCTCTGTGAACTGAGAATTTGTTCAGGAGAAAAATTGGGCATGTAAAAGGAAAACTGAAAGAGCCATTGAAAGAAAACAAGGCAAAATGACTGCTCCAAAAGGCTGTGTCTGACACTGCTGCTGCTGGTGTCCAGGGATGACACAGCACTTCTCTGTTGACCCTGAATGCCACCGTCTGCACCACCATGATGTGCAGAAGATGCTGGCACTGTAGCTAATCAGTTGTTGTAAGGACACTGCTTTCTGTGCCAGGAAACCACGGGCAGTTACATGGGCTTATTTTAGATGTCTGAGTTCTAGGAGCCTACTTCTTAAAATAGATCCTGGCCAGGACTCAGAACCCAGCCAGACTTGTGTCCCAGGGCCACCATCGCTCACGTTGGGGCTGTTGGTTGGTGACCTCCTCAGGGTTTCAGGCAATGGAAGTGTCTTCATGCTGCAGAAGGTGGGTCTGGCTTGGTTCAGAGGTAGAGGACCAGTTGTAATTCTAACATAAGGCTTGATCTGCAATGTTAAAGGATTTGTTGATATTCAGTGAAATTTTTGCTTTTCCTGCAATTCACAAAAGCCTATAAATATGGATGTATATAAACCTGTATTTGTGTCTACACCAGGTATAACACAGCTAAAAAAGGGCTCCCATACAGACATAGAACCATAGAATGGTTTGGGTTGAAAGAGACCTTGGAGATCATCCAGTTCCAACCCCACTGGATGGACAGGGACACCTTCCACTAGACCAGGTTGCTCAAGGTCCCATCCAACCTGGCCTTGAACACCTCCAGGGAGGGGGCAGCCACAAGTTCCTCAGGCAACCTGTTCCAGCATCTCACCACCCTCACAGGAAAGAATTTTTTTCCTAATGTCTAACCTAAAACTCCCTTTTTAACGCTGAAACCATTGCCCCTTGTCCTCTCTCTACACACCAATGTTAAAAGCTCTGCCCCAGCTTTCTTGTAGACCCCCTTCAGATAATAACATAATCTACTCCACAGTATTTTCACAAGGTAGCAAGACTAAAATGAGTAATAAGTACCAGCACTGATAGCAGAAATTGTTTTCTGCTTCAAATATGAATGTTTAATGTGCAACATAAACCTAATGCAAAATTAGCTTTTGGAGCAATCCATATTTTTACTTAGCTGGCAATATAGGCGGATGGTACTTTGCAACTTTGCAATAATAAGTGAATTAAATAAAAATGGAGGTTGCAAAAAGAAATTAATGAACTCATAAAAAAGCACAACAGAAAAGCTAGTTTACCTTTAGCCTTTGAGATAGGCTTTTAATTTGAGCTATATCTCTATTAGGGATATGTGCAAGTTATAATATTTGCATTTGCATGGTAGCTTTTTAAATACAAGATTATCAGTGTATTGAAGTCTCATTTTTTGGACCAATATAACAAGAGAATTCTTTTTCTTCAGTTCCTGGGTGATGGAAATACAGAAAGGAGACAAAAACATTCTGTTATTTCTGCCACAGAAATGTTTCTGCCACAGAAAGGCAAGGAAGGGAGCACATGGGGGAAAATGTGTCTAGAGCTGTGGAGGAATTTGGGTTAATAGGGGTTCCTGGAGAAAATTAAAAGTTGGTTTTAACCCCTAACTGATGGTTCTGCAATGGAGAGCATCTACTGCAGCACATAGAGCATATCTACAGGCATCTCCCTTACCAAGCATGTCCTCCCAATGTGTGACACAGGACAGTATTTTGGACACGTGCTAAACAAAAGCATTCCCAGGTGCTTTAACTCCAACTGCGAATGTCTGATTTCTGGAGAGTAATTAGTTGAGGAAGAATGAGGAAGAAAATAACGTGCTTTGAACTTGGATTCCTCTAACCTTTCTCTGAATTCTCTAGGGCTTGAGTCATCTACACCAGCACAAAGTAATTCATCGAGACATCAAGGGACAGAACGTGTTGCTGACGGAAAATGCCGAAGTTAAACTTGGTAAGAGTGGGTTAGAGCTTTTGGAAACTGCAAGTGGGCTGGCTGGAGAGGAGCAGCTTTAACTGACTTCTACAGGGCTTGGAGAAAGGGGATGGATTCTAAGAGCTGTTCTGCTTTTTCTCTTACCAGCCTCAGTAGCATGAGACTGGGTGCTGACCAAGTGCCATGCAATAAACTGCCTTGGTTGGTGGCCAAGCTCTGCATGCAGGGGTGATTCTGCTCACACAGGTAGTTTGGGCAGCTCTGCCATCAGATAAATGTTGAGCAGTCAAGACCATTTTTTCATGCCCCAGATTGAAAATTGCCCTGTGTGTATCACCAGACATTATCAAAAGCTGTTCCCCCACAGCTTCATAGTAGTGTCCTCCGAAATCATTATCCATTCCATTTAGCATGACATTATTCAGACTTGTTTTCCAAGCTAACCTCTTGGAGAGAGCTTAATTTGCAAGAACTAGTCTGAAATTCATATGTGGTGTTAGTCACTGATGAAGACCAGGCATTAATGTGAAGATCACATGGAAGACAGCAGATCAGCACAGATGGTGTCCTGATATCCTCACTTGTCCAGCACCAGTGTTCTTCAGGCTGTATTTGCATTTTTTAATTTGTTCGTGATGGAAGATTCCTGACACTGGTGTAGTGAGGTGCAAGCCTTGCTTTCCCATCTTTCCTGGCTCATTAGAGTAGAATAAAACACCAGCTTCACAGATGATAACACCAGCTTGTTTGGCTTTTTGCTGGTGGAGAAAGGAGAAATTCTTCAGGGCAGATCTCCAGCCGTTGTGTTGCACGAAGTGAACTTAGTGAACCATAGAGTATTCTCTCAATGATTTGATTTCATCAGTTTTTGCTTCATTTTGCAGCATTCTGCTTGACATTTCCCTATGGGCCTTTGTCCTTGACCCTTAGTTCCTTAAGTCTGTTGCATTTCTACCATTTCCAGCAAGAATTTAGATAGAAAAATGAGCTTTTGACCAATGTTTGGCAGGCTTTAATTCAAATGAGAAGGCACAGAACAAAGGCTGTTGCTTATTCATGTTTCTAACCCTGTTTCTCATTAGTATGAGGAGCAGCGATTACACTTTATTGCCTCCTGGCAAGGAGAAAAAGGCAGAGGGTTTCCTACAGAACCTGGACATCAGATGATCAGGTTTGTCCTTGATTGACCTTTGTTGATCCCAGCAGAGATCAAACAGGAAGGTGTCTGGCCACATCCTTCTTCCCTGACTGTTCAGAGGAGCTGGTTTGAATGAACTCAGTCTTCTACCCTCCCCAGAGCAGCATTGCTCAAGTTTGTCTCTGAGCTTATGGTGCCATGTTTTCTCTCTCTGATTCATAGTGGATTTTGGTGTCAGTGCTCAGCTGGACAGAACGGTGGGCAGGAGGAACACCTTCATTGGAACACCTTACTGGATGGCCCCCGAGGTCATCGCCTGCGATGAGAATCCTGATGCCACTTATGACTTCAAGGTACATAAATAAGGATCTGCTTGCTCTTTTAGATGTCACTACAGGTGTAATAAGTCCAGCAGGTTTACTGAAAAGGCAGGGATGGAATTCAAGCAGCACTTGCAATGACAGTTGTGTTCATAAACATCTGAAGAAGGTGCTTGGTATGATCTCAGACTTTGTGCCCCCAGGACCATGAAGCTGAGCACTCAGGAATTCTTGCAGCTTTGAAAAATATTCACCATATTTTTGGTGGACACAAAGCAGTATACACAAGCAGTGTAGCCTCCTCCTGCCTTCTGGTTGTTGGAGGGTTCTGTTCTGTTTTGAGAGGTGCCAGTTCAGGTCCAACGTGAATCTTTGTTGTGCTGTTCATGTTTCCAAATTTACTGTGAAGAAGTCTTTCCCCATGCTGAGAGAGGTGTCAGACTCAGGCTTCCTACCTGCTAAGCTGCTTTTCAGTGCTGCATGTTTAAATAGTACAGTCAAACATGCTGTATTTGCTCTATTTACTCTGGAGAGAAGTCAGGTCAGGTTTAGAAAGGGCAAAATCACATCTTCTGGCCTGCAGGCTGGTGTTTGCAGGGAGATCTGAAGGCTGCCACACAATCAGATGTTTAGGGGGCTGACCTACTTTTCCCATGTCTCTCTAGCCTGTTTGAAGTTTATTTTTGGATTGGTGGCAGCACAACATTGCTGCTGAGTTATAACATGGCACAGAGCCCCGTGCCACACAGCAGGTCCACCTGCCCATTCCAACTACAGCAAGGTCCAATGTTTAAAGCAAAGGGAATTTAATACACTTTATCATGTTTCTGACTTACTGCAAGTTTTTGGACACGCATCTGTAGAAATTTCTCCTACTTTTTTGCCCCTTGGCTTTTTTTTGAAACATCCAGAATTTGAATTTCCCAAGCTCCAATCCCCCTAAGGCTCACTGAGCATGTCCAGAGAGGAGAGTGAGACACTGACACCTGAGCTTTGGGGGGTGAAGCTCAGACATTTAAAGCTCACAGTACCTCTGCTCATGTGCATGCTGAGAGGTCACTTCCTTTAAATAGAACTTTGAGACCCTCTGGTGTGGAGCTAAGCAGCTGCTTTCAGACAGGGGGACACTACAGAGTCATAGTGTAGCAGCCCCACCATTATGGTTTGGTTTGGGGTGCAATTCCCCATAATTTTTTAGAGATGAAGGATTTTCAAGTAAGCAAGGGATGCTTTGTGATTTCAGCTGATTAAGTGCATCCGTCACCTTCTGAAGTGATGAGTTTTGAGCCAGCAGCTCTCCAGTCTGAGTTCAGATTCCGGGTGACATAAATCATTCATGCTGAGGACATACAGAACTAGATTAATCTGCAATTACTTAATACTTTTTTAATTAACCAGTTACAACAGGCATCTCCTCAGCTCTGATGGAAGCGCTTCATGGCTGGGCCGCTTCTCCCTGCTCCTCCAGAACAGCCACCTGGGGCAGCACTCTTAATCAATTGATCATTATTTTAAATTTAGTTTTATTTTATTTTAATGTTTTTTTATTATTTTAAAATTATTTTATTTTTTAAATTTCATTTAAAAACCAAAAACCCAAACAAAACTGCTATCTTCATAGGCTACTTTCTATCCTCAGAGATCCCTGAGGTTTTTTTTTTTTCTCTTTCCAGAATAACTAGGGCACTTAATATGCTGTTGACTGATGCATAAGCACAGGGACCAAAATCCCTCTATTGTCCCCAAGGATAAAATGTAGCAAGCTGGGTACTTGCATCTCTGTTGGCATTGAACATTTTCCTGTGCCTGGGAGTGTGAAGCAGAAGGCTGATTGCTGCTAACACACCCAAGGCAGGGTGTTTTTGGAGCTGGTGGTGTTGTGGGAGCCACTGGACATTAGCCTGTACCCCAGAAAATATCCCTGCTCCGAAGTCTGGGGTAAAAAATGTAAATTACAATTATTATGTTTTCAAAGGGATGCAAATCAGATGCTCTCAGGTTTTGCCGACTGAATTAAAATAGTGAAAACAAAAAATGCGAT
This sequence comes from Phaethornis superciliosus, assembly GCA_023637945.1. Taxonomy (NCBI): domain Eukaryota; kingdom Metazoa; phylum Chordata; class Aves; order Apodiformes; family Trochilidae; genus Phaethornis; species Phaethornis superciliosus. The sequence goes on from JAJQWJ010000010.1 coordinate 20,677,399, forward strand.
TTATAGGGTGAAAAAAGGAATTGTCACAGGCTTAATCTGTTGGACAAAAAGCCTCTGATCTCACTGTTTTTTTAGCAGAAAGAGATGCCTGTGTAATCTATGGAAGGAAGCAGTAAATACCTCCTCACAAAAATAAAGCACTTCAAAAAAGAACAAATAGAAACCACACATTGTTGAGGTTATTTGTTGTTCCTCCCCCCCAGCCACTCTTCCTTTTTTTCTTTAGGATAACTTGTCAATAAGCTTAGAATCAAAAGAGAGGGGAAAAAAGGAAGCATGCTTCCCTTCCATAGTCAAAGTCATGCAAATGTATTAGCATGGTGGCTTTTTTTCCTGGGTGGACTGAAAAGTTTTTCATACTCAAAATCAAAACCCTTCACACACACACATACAAAAAAAAAAACAAAAACCCAAAAAACAAAACAAAACACACCAAAAACCTGAATTCCAAATCATTATAAAATGTGTCCTTCCTGCTGAGTTTTCTGCTTTCTCTGGGAGACTTAAGGGAGGTTCTAATCCCTTTCTGTATTGCTCCAGCTTTAAGATCACTTGGCATCTTGTGTATAGTATTAGGCACCTTGATATGGAAAGACACACCAGGAATTTGGAAGGAGTTCAGCAGCAACCCAAAGGGAAGGGGTCATGAGTGCTGAATCATGTGGAAAGACTGTGATAATTAAGCATGCAGCAGAAATCCCAGCTGACCAAACACAAAGAATGGATGAGACTGTCCTGTGAAAAAGCTGGAAATAAGACTTGAGAGGGAATTTATAAGCAGGTCCAAAGATGCACGGCGAGGACGGCGTTTGTTAAGGTGGAATTGGAGTTAGAAAGGAGGAAAAGTGCCTTGAAATTGAAAATCCAAGTTGTCTTTCCTGGAGGATATTTTGAGAAAGGTTCTTGTGGTCCCTAGAGGCAGTCTCTAACCCTGGCTGAGCTTTTGGGGCTGTTCTGCACTGGGAAAAACAACCTTCCTGGGATTTATTCATTAAATCTCAGGTTTAAAGGCTTGAGGTGATTTGGAAAAGGCAGCTCTGGAAATGGAGGCAAGAAACTCAAGTGGGGCTGCAGGGACCTGGCAGGCACTGGGGCTAAGGGAGAGCATGGCATGAGAGGTGGAGGGGCAGGAGGAAGCATGGAAGGCAGAATCCATCACTTTCCCCCTGAAATGTTCCTGGTTTTGACGTGCCAGGTGATCTCCAGCAAACATCCATAGCATCAGGTTTGTTCTGGTCCCCTGTGCACCTGCAGCTTCTGCCCTTGCCATTGCCAACCTCCCCTTTTGGGCAGATCTCACCACCCCTGGAGATGTGTCAAGGGCTGTGCTTGAGGTAAAGCCACCAAACCCAATCTGAGTTTCTCATGCTTGGGGTGCTGGGTTGTGAGTTATTGGCAGCTCAATGCACCGTGTCCAGAATAATGAATCAGCCAACTTCTGTCAAAAAAAAACAAGTTGTGGCAGTGCCATTGGGGAAGGTCCATGTTTTCTCCAGCTGGGCACGTACTGTCTGTGCCTGTGCTGCTGTCTGGGAGAGCTGAGCCATCCTTGGGGGCTTGTTACCTGATGTAAAGATGCAGGCACAGCTCCTCAGTGATGGTGGGGTAGGGAGCTGGCATTGGAGAGGAGCTCAGCACCGCTGGCAGGGAGCTGGGGATGCAAATCTCTCTGTCTGCAAGGGAGAAAATGGAAGGGAAAGTAATACAAGTATGAAATCAAAGGAGTTTCTGAAAGAGGTGTGTTCTCTGTGCTCTGATCATTCAGGAGACTCGGCCAACCATCTGAGATGAGGAAAGCTTGGAGACAGGGTAAATAAAAGTGCCTGCTCCTCCTCTCACTGGCAAACGCTGCTTTTCAGGCTTCCATTTAATGAGCAGCCTCCTGAGGTATCTCAAGATACTTCATGTTTTTAATCTCATCCAGGCAGCCTGTTTTCTGTGGAGCTGTATCAAATCCCTGGGTGTATCACCCAGCTTTAGGCAGGGAGCTGGCAGCCAGGTTTGCAGCTTACCCCATCCATAAAGCTGGGGAAGAGTTTGTCACCAGCTCACCTGGGAGGCAGGGTTCATTTGTAAGTTCACAGAGCTCATGAAGATGCTCTTCAGCATCTCCCCAGGCAGTGTCCTCACCACAGCTACTGGGAAGTGGCTGTGTCCCACACTGAAAACACATTAAAGGTTTTAAAGTAAATTTCAGGATAAAAATAGTGAGGTTGGAAGACTCTTCTGCAGGCCCAATGAGTGGCAGGAGGATGAGACAAGCTCCTGAAGTGGGGGTCGAGGGGCTTGCAGAGGATGTGGAGGACCTGGCTCACATTGTTGTGATGATGCTCCCTGGTGTCACATGTGTCCCTCTGCTTTCTTTTCCAGAGTGATTTATGGTCTTTGGGGATAACAGCCATCGAGATGGCAGAAGGTGCTCCCCGTAAGTAGATCTCCTCCTCTGCTTCAGTTCCCCCAGCGCTGTAAGGTGCTGGGGTGTGCTGAGCACCAGCCAGCCCTCAGTTCTGTGCAAGAAACACTGTGCAAAGGTTTCCCCAGACAACCTGGGGTCACTGAGATGGAGCTCACTGGGTCCATGGGGACAAAGCTGCCAGGGCCCAGGAGACAGGATGGGCAGTGAGCAAAGGCATGCGACCCTGTATGACTCCTGAAATGTCACTTGAGGACTCTGCAACCTGGTTTCCTCAGATGAAGAAGGGGTGGAGGACTGGAAGGAGGTAGAACGCTGCTCTTCATCACCGGTGGTTCACCAGCCTCTGTGGTGACCTAGATGGTGGCATTCTATTCTATTCTATTCTATTCTATTCTATTCTATTCTATTCTATTCTATTCTATTCTATTCTATTCTATTCTTTCCTTTTCCTTTTCCTTTTCCTTTTCCTTTTCCTTATTCTATTATTCTATTCTCATTCTATTCTATTCTATTCTATTCTGGGTTCAGCTGATGCCTCTGCACAGGTCATACTGCTGAGGTTTTTCAGCATTATCCTGGGGCCATCCCTGCGTGCTGGTAAATGGAAGTAAATGCAGCAGAGCATAGTGAATGGCACATCTGCAGCTTGTGCTGATCTGCCAGCACCTGGCTGGGTGCTGGGGACATGCAGGAGTGCAGGTGTCTCCATCCATCCCCTGACCCTGAGCCCAGCAGTGCTGAGGACATCCCTGATGTCTGCTCTCACCTGAGCTCCAGGCTGCATCCAGGCCAGGAGTTGTGTGCAGGGAGGTGCAAATCCTCCTGCCCTGCAGGTCTTCTAGCTTCAGAGGTGTCCCCAGTGGGGTTGTAGCAGCTCTGTAGGAAACCTGGGAGGAGGGGGGGTTTAATGCAAGGTGCTGTGCCATGTTTAATGCCTCTTCTTGCACACTGCAGCTCTCTGTGACATGCATCCCATGAGGGCCCTCTTCCTCATCCCCCGCAACCCAGCCCCGAGGTTGAAATCAAAGAAGTGGTGAGTCTCTTTCTGCATCTTCAACAACTGGAAAAATGTTTCTGGAGAAGTTTTTTCTGCAGCTGAGGCACGCTGGGGATTTGGTGTCCAGGTTTATATAGCTTTGGGGGGGAGGAGGTGTGCAGTGATGGTCTCCAGCATCACTCCAGTGAGTGCAGGTTTGAGTCTTGATCTCCTATGGAGATCTGAAGGATTCGTTTAGTCTAAGATGAAGAGCTTCCAAGGTAGGCAGAAGGGAATGCTCTCTGATGCTATTTCATGTGTAGAGTCAGCTTTTCCAAGGGGATTTGTGCAGCCTGAAGCCAGAGGACACTTTGCTTGGCTCCTGTTTCTTTCCAGTCAGGTTCCTTTTTCAAGTGGAAACATGTATCCCAGCCAAAAAAAAAAAAAAAAAAGAAAGAAAAAAGAAAAAAGTATAGTTTATCTCAGTGGCCCAGGAATACAGAGATTTGTACTTTGTTTGGGCTTTATTTGAAAATTTTGCAGGAAAAAAAATGGCTGTTTTGAAAAAAGAGCAGGGTGTGCAAATAAAAACCTGGAGGAAAAATACTCCTGAAGCCCAGCAGATGTTGTTTCTGTTACTGTGTGTTCTGTACCAATGGAGCTGGAGTCCTTAAAAACATTCATCTTTGGTTTGTGCTGCTTGCCTGCTCCAGGTTCAGCAGTGGTTTTGGTCAGGAAAGATCTGCCAGATGTTACAGACAGCACTGCCCCTTGCTCCCAGATTGGCTGAGCTCCTGGTGGGAAGTGGGGCTTTATTCTGTGAAGTTAGGCTTTCTTTTTTTTAGGAGTAAAAAAAAATAATAATAGTAACTACTATGTATTAAAAATGCCAAAGCAACAGATATTTTGTTGCTGGGAGAGGAGCAAGATCTGATGCAGCTTACCCCATGCATTTGATGCATGATGGCTGGGGTTTTAGGACCAGCTGCCTAAAAACTCAACCAGGCTTTGGCAGGAGGCATCTTAATTTTGACATCCTGATCATCAGCTCCAGTACCAAACTGGGAGGAGAGGAACCTTTCCCAGCTGGCTCTGCAGAAGGTGCCAATGATGCTTGTTCTCCTTGTGCAGCCTTTTGAGGAGACCATTAGTCAGCTGAGACAATGGTTTGTATGCTTGTTTTCTGCCAGATGATCAGTCTCCTACTTCATTATCCTCTCACTGCTATAGCCCAAAATAGATTGTAAGACTTTGGAGTTTATTTTTCATACAAAAGTTCTGTTTATACAGCAAAGGCTTCCTCAGCCTCCAGGCAGAGGGGAGGTAATTAAAGCAAGTGATTACAGCAGAACATTTCCCCATCTCCTTAAGGTTAAAACAGAGTTGGGGTGGAAGCTGTGTTTTGTTCCCTTCCTGATGCTGGAAGGGACTTTGTACAAGCTGGGGTGTTGCTTGGCCCACCCTTTGCTCTTGCATGGTTACTGCCTGTACCAGGTTTGCACATCTCATGGTCTGTCCAGGGCTGCACTCCTGGGGACAGGATCCCAGGCCCTTTGAGAGAGGGATTGCTTTGGAAGTCATATTTTAATGAAACTCCATCTTTGAACACCTCCAGGAGAGCTTGGTGCTCACCTGGCCTCTGCAACCCTCCACGAGCAAGTAGGGATCTCTGGTTTCAGCAGAGGCTGAAACCTGTGTACCCTGGGCATCTCAAACCTGCATCTGTCTTCAAAGCTTTCACTGCAGTGAGAAACTCAGGATGAAGCTGCAAGCATTGGTGCAATTGCACCAATGCCCTAAGAGCAATTTTCCTCAGCATTTTCAGGGAGACACCAGGCAAACGTTCTGTCCTCAGCTCATTTCTCAGCTGGAGGTTTTGGGTCTTTCCAGGGTGAGTCCTGGAGTTCTGCAAGCCCAATCCAAGAAGAGTGGAGATGTTTGATGAGGCTTTCACAGTGGCAGCCGGTGGTTTTCACAAGCACAGGTCACAAGAGAAAAACTAAGTGGTGAAAGGTTCAGCTTGAACCTTGAGTTTGTCCTTGGTTCTGTGGGCTGCAAGATGTGAAAGTACACAAAGTGGACAGACAATATTTTTCCTTACATGAAAGAAATAGCTAAGTGACTCCAGGACCTGTGAGGGTAAGGCAGGGAAAGCTGAGAGGGAAAGCAGGAGCTGTCTGAAATAGAAAATCCTGAAGAGGAAAACACTTCTGTTGCCTGCTGAATCCTTGAAGTCACTTCTAAAATAGTGCTGTGTTACTATGAAATTAAAGAGTCTTTGGTATCATTTTCTTTCCCAATTAAAGCCAGCCAGCAGTGAAGCTTTATTTTCTTTTTCCCCTGTTTCACAGATAAAATGAACTACAGCGATATCATTCCCATAAAAATTCCCTAGCCCTGCCTTATAAAAGATGACAAAACCTCTTTGTTAATGAGGTGATATTTGCGCTGTGATAACCACTTTTCACCCAAGCAGCTGCAAAGACTTTGCAAACATTGATGTCAGCTTTACAAACCCCAGGAGTTGGAGAAGGTTCATGAAGATGGGCTGACCTGTGCCCAGGGAAAGGGATGAAACATGTGATGGTGTTCTCCAGGATCAGAGCCAGGGAGAAAGCTCTTGTCCTCTGCTCCAGCTCTGGTCTGGGTTGAACTGTGCCACTGGAAATGTTTGGGTTTTTTGGAGGAAGACTTGAGGAAGACTGGAGGTATGAACCCTCTCCATAGCTACTCAGTCAGCTCAGAGTTCTGAAGGTGCCTTAAGACATCAGAGGGCACTGGGGCCTTTTGTTAACAAACCCATCCCTTACTAGAGGGAAATTTTTTATCTGTTTCACCTTGACTATATTTGCAGGTGCTCTGCCCCATGTATACAGGCCTGGAGTCTCTCCAGCTTCACACCAACAGGGGAGAATCATATTTTAGAAGCAGATGTTTTTGGCACATCATGTGGCTTTTCGCTTCTGGAATAGGCTGAGACATGGGGTTTCTTGAAGCAAGGTGGGAAAGGAAGATTTCCTTGTTAATAAAGCTGGAGGGAGGATTTAATTTGATCTGGTAGCATAGTTTATTTTTTTGCATCTCAATTTGTATGGATTAGTACTTAAAAGATAAATCACTGTGAGTCTGACAGCTTAAAAGTAAAATCCCTGAAAGCTTATTGTTTTACTACTAATGCAATTCTGTAGTATCTGTTGGCTTCTGACATTAATTTACACTCATTTTCCTATTTGCTAAAGCAGCACAGAATACAGTGGCCTGTCAACATCTTTCTTTCTTGTAAATCCCTCTTCTCTTGGGTTTATAATGCAGTGAAATTAGTTCCAGAAAAACTTTTGATATGCAACACTAGAGACTATGAGAAATTTGTTTAGTAAAGATTTGGCTGAAATTGTTTTAGCTGAGACTGAGTTTAACTGTTTGTGGGGAGGCAGGCTGTGAGGAGAGGCTGGGCTCTGCCACCTCCATCCACAATCCCACCTCTGCCTAAGCCCTGCTGCCTGAAGAGTGTGTCCCATCCCCCTGGGTCTGTGATCAGGGGGACTTGGTGGGTCAGCACTGCTGGTGGGGCTCCCTGTGAGAGCAGGGAAGGGCTGTAGGCAGCAAGCATCACCCAGAGGTTGTCTGAGCTTTAGCAACCAGTGTTATGTTGTCTGAGCTAAATCTAGGGAGAAGCCATCAGCCTGGCTTGTCCCACTCGTCTTCAGAATATCACATCTCTTGAAAACACCACCCAAGGCAAAAAAATAAGAAAAAAAGATCCATTAGGGAACTGCATTTACACATGTATGTGTTGTCTCTATTTCTACCTGTGCTTTCACAGGGTAAAGGGAAAGGAGGAGGAATGCTTCTTGCCATTCCCTTGGCTGCCACTGCTGACATCTGGCTTTGTTGATGTCCACATGGTACTACTGGTTCCCAGCTTTCTCCAGACTCAACAGAATGTTGGCTTATTGTAGTTGCACCAGGAAGGCAGAGACAGGAACGTGCCTGGGAAGAGTAGAAGAGGAAACAGTGATAGAGAGGGCACCTGTGATGGTGGTGCTTTGAGACAGAGCTAAGCATCAACACAGGAAGACTCTTGGAGAGCTGAATCTGAGAAATAACTGTGTAGCAGCCAAATGATCTGAAATACCCACAGATTTCTCACTTTCTAATATGAGAATAGGTACAGTTACCTGTTTTTTTTCTGTATCTTCCTCACCTGTCCTTGCCCAGGTCTAAAAAGTTTCAATCCTTCATTGAGAGCTGCCTAGTGAAGAACCACAGCCAGAGACCAACTACAGAGCAGCTGATGAAGCATCCCTTCATCAGAGACCAGCCCAACGAGAGGCAGGTCCGTATCCAGCTCAAGGACCACATTGACAGGACTAAAAAGAAGAGAGGAGAGAAAGGTGAGTTCAGCAGCAACACTCTGGGCATCCCTTGATCTCTGCTTTGTGCTTGGAGGTCCCTAATGTGGACCAAGGAGCATCCACTCAGGCAAAGCACATGGGGAGAAGAAGGAAGGTGAAGATGACTTGGTTGCTTGTAGTCTCAGTATCAGTTTGCCTTATTCAGGTGACTAAGTTTGTTTGTTAAGTTGGTTGAGTTAAACAGGTGTGGTCCTTCTGTGTGGCCACACTTCCTATGGTTTGGAGGCCAGATTATTTCGTTTGATTTGGTTCCTCTCAGTCATCAAAATGAAAGTAAATATGCATAGCAAAACCATCAGTGATTATACGAGGCCTGTAGGTGGATTTGATGAGATCTAAGCAGTGGTTTCCAGAGTCACACAGAATCACAGAATCATCCATGTTGGAAATGACCTCTGAGATCATCAAGTCCAACCCTTGATCCAGTACCACTGTGGTTCCCAGACCATGGCACTGAGTGCCACATTCAGTCTCTTTTTAAAAAACTCCAGGGATGGAGAATCCACCACCCCCCTGGGCAGGCCATTCCAATGCCTCTCTGTAACGAATTTTTTCCTAATATCCAAACTAAATACCTCCCCTGACAGAGCTTAAGCCCATGTCCTCTTGTCTTACTGAGAGCTGCCTGGGAGAAGACCCCGACCCCCCCTGGCTCCAACCAGGACTCAGGGAGGAAAGGATTCAGGGAGTTGTAGAGAGCGATGAGGTCTCCCCTGAGCCTCCTCTTCTCCAGGCTGAACACCCCCAGCTCCCTCAGCCTCTCCTCACAGGACTTGTGCTGGATCCCTTCCCCAGCCTGGTTGCCCTCCTTTGGACCTGCTCCAGGACCTCAATCTCCTTCCTGAACTGAGGGGCCCAGAACTGGGCACAGTATTTGAGGTGTGGCCCCACCAGGGCTGAGTACAGGGGAAGAATTCCTTCCCTGGACCTGCTGGCCACGCTGTTCCTGATCCAGGATTGATATGGGCCTGGAAATGGCTTCTCAGACAGGTGGGTGCCACAGGGAGCAGAACCATACTGGGTCAGGCTGGACCTCTCTTGACCCATTTAATCTTTCTTTTTTTTTTTTTTTTCCTGATGAAAAAAAATGTGTTGGTTTTTTGTTTTGTTTTGTTTTTTTTTTGTCAAGTTGGTAATTTCCACATGGAACATTTAAGCTTTGATTCATTAAAATGTGGATATAAAGTTTATGTCTGTGCATCTACGTGTTGGCTTGTGGGAGGGAGAAGCAGCTCAGCTGAATTTTTCACAGATTTCATGCCCAGACTGTTGATCTACGTGACACTCATGCTGCACCAGCAATGAACAGAGCTGTGCAAACGAACATCTAGATAAGACCCTTGCCCCAAAGCAATTCTGTTGACTAGGAATAACCTATTAAACTGAATGTTTTCAGTGAACTCTCCAAGCCTCATCAGAGTCCTCTGAAAGGTTGATGAGGTAACCAAAGGAACCTGTTAAAGTCTTGGGCTGCTTGTGAACTGAATTTTGATTTGAAAGCTTATTTGTAGAATCCAGCAAATTAGTATGTCACTCCTTCTTATTGGTAGCAGTATTAATTTTTCATGTGTATCTTCCAGCCCCTTGTAATAGATTTCACTGCAATAAAAACAATAAAATGGTATCCCAGTGAAGTATTAAATGTGTTCAGTCTGGCAAATGAAGGTGGGACTCTAGAGATGGAGAGTAATTGGATAAATGCAAGCCTTTCTCTTACTGTCGTCCCCTTCATCTGATAAAGATGATATCCCAACAGGAATCACAGTGTGTAGCACAATGTTGCAGTTGGGTTTTTATGTGGAAAATACATGTTTTTGCATAGGAAGAGTATACATTTAGGGAGACAGTAGTCGGGGCTTTTGGACTAATAGTTAAATCCCACCTTCAAGTGCCTGTGTCTTCAATAGCTTGTGATGAACCTTACTTTCAAGAGCCCTGTTGCTAATTGGGGATAAATTCTTATTTTATGGACAACCCTCATCTTTGCATTGAGTGTCTGGGGTTGTTGGGGTTGCTGTGGTGCTCCAGTCAGGACTGCAGCCCTCCCCAGCTGAGGGCATGGTGGTGTTGGCTTGATGGTTGGACTTGCTGATCTTAGAGGATCACCCATACTTCCCTGGGCTTGCAGCCCCCTGTAAAAACAGAAAACGGAGAGAAATAATGCTGCTTATTTTTTGTCATATGAAAAAAAGAGAGTTGTTTCTTCTGCCCTCAGAGTCCTGGGTTTTTGAACCACTGGAAAAATAAATGAGTCCAGCAAAGGGCACTAATGAGCAATTCTCTTCCTAGATGAGACAGAGTATGAGTACAGTGGCAGTGAGGAGGAGGAAGAAGAAAATGATTCTGGAGAACCCAGGTAAGAATCAGCATTGCATTTCTGCACTCATCTCTCTCTAACTCTGTATAATATCAACTGGGATTACAGGCTGGTATGAACTAGAAGTGGAAACAGGGCAGTCTGAGCACTGAGTCCTGTTCCCTAGCAGAACAGAGATTATTCCCTCTGCTAGATGATGCATGGGTATGAGCTGATGCTCCAGATCACCTTAGCTGAAAGCCAGGGGAGAAGACCTGGTACCCCTTGGCCCGTGGGACCTGCAGCTCAGTGTGGTGCTGTCATGGGAATGGGGGAAGCTAGATATGGAAAAAATGTGAAGTGAAATTAAAGAAGATAATTTAAAGTACAGTTCCTTCTATCCAAGCATAGCTGTCTAGTGCCATGTAACTTTTCACCATGGAACCTCCCCGGTGCTGCTGCAAGCCTGGTAGGGCTGGAACTTTCTTTGGTGACATTTTTCAGAGCCATTGTAATTAGTATCAGGTTATTCCATTATTTCACTGAGATAATGTAGTATTTTAATAGCTGGCAATGATTCATGCTAAATGTGCTTTATGAACAGCTAAATATAGTGCGTGCCACTGCAGCACAAGAGGCTTGGGTTAGAAACTTAGTGTAAAGGGAACCTTTAGCAAATAAATTACTGGTGACCCATCAGCAGAGCACTGTCTGCTGCCTTGCCCCAACACTTGTGCTTCCCCCCCCATCCCTCCATCCACCACTATCCCAGCTCTAAGAGATGTTGGGATGCCGCCGAGATGAAAGGGAGAGGGACCAGGGCAGAAAACCAAGCAGAACCTCCCCCTGGCAAAAAGATTTGAGGCTGTGGGAGAGAATCTTCTCTGATCTTCTCTCTCCTCTGCAGCTCCATCCTAAACCTGCCCGGGGAGTCGACACTACGCCGGGATTTCTTGAGGCTGCAGTTGGCCAACAAGGAGCGGTCGGAGGCTTTGCGGCGGCAGCAGTTGGAGCAGCAGCAGCGGGAGAACGAGGAGCACAAGCGGCAGCTGCTGGCAGAGAGGCAGAAAAGGATTGAGGAGCAGAAGGAGCAGAGGAGAAGGCTGGAGGAGGTAACTGGCCAGAGCCAAGGAATGGGCTGGCAAAGACCGATTTGGGGCAAACCCGGCGGGATTTCTGGTAGCGGGTCCCGAGTCGGCTGTTCTGATCCTTTTTTTAAGAAGATCGGGTCCTAACCTCTCTAGTCCCTAACCCCAAATGTTTTGCTACGCTGGACAAACCCCCCTGCTCGTCCTTTTTTGCACACCTGACTCCAACCACTCTCCTCACCACACTAAGTGTTGTCAACTCCTGTCAAGGTAATAGAGCTGGTTCACTACAAATAAACCCTTGACATACCAAACTTAAAAAGATCCTTGACACCACTGAGCAGAGTTAGCACCTTATTGGGGTAAGAGCTGTATTGAGTTGAGGTGGGAAAAACTCTGACTGGTCCAGGGATCTGTCAGGTTCATTATCATTGTTATGGGCTGTTATAGCTGAGAAGGAGCTGACAAGCTCCATTTGCCCTTTCCCCTTGTCTGTGTGCCACTTGTGTCCCCTTTAATGCCTAATTTCAACTTCAGTCCTTCCAGTCCCTGCCAATTACAATTTCTCCTGCAGGGGAGGGGCAGATGCCTGCCTGACTTGTGCAATGATCCATATGTGCCCCGAAGCATAAGATTTCATTACCCTTGTCTTTACATACCAGCTACAAATGCGATCGGTCATAAAATTATCCACCCCATTTAAAATCCAGCTGCAGTATTTGACTGGGTGACTTTGGATGTCCCTGAGCCTGGCTCTATACTCTGTAGGAAGTGCTCACTTTTGGTTTAGTGTCTGGTTCTTGGATTGCAGAACTCCACCAAAAACTAAGGGGGCTTTTCCCCTGCTCTTGGCTTTTTGGTGGGGTTTTGTACAAAGGCACCCATTGCCTTGCACTAACCCCATCCCTCGTGTTTGATTGAAGGGTTTATACATTAAAGGTAATTAATTAGCTTGCTGAAGAGGTCACAAATATGAAAAAAAGAACTTGTAATAAATGGGCCATTAGGGCGGCCACCCCCTTAATTTGTTCGGGACAGAGTGTGTGTTATGTTTAACCTGACTCTCCCTGGGCTGTAAAATGCCCCAGGCCAGGGGCGCAGACAGGAAAGAATTTCAGGCAGCTCATGGTTGGTGATGATGATGTTGATGGTATGATCTCTCTCCAAGGTGGTCCTCTCAGCCCCTTCAGGGCAAAACCCAACACCAGCAAATCCCAGGCAAAGCATTTTTCAGTCTGGTAATTATGTAGGTCTCTGGTGTTGTCAGAGCATCCTGCATTCAGTCAGTATGCTGTAGGTCAGGCTTTGCTTGCATCCTGCACCCTTCCCAAGGCTGGTGAGCAGCTGTGAGAGAGGATGAGTTTGCACTAAGGTGCCCCCTGAAATCCCCTGCCCCAGCAGATCTGAGGGTTGTCATAAGGAAGCTTGACTCTGCCTTTGTCCCAGTCTGCTTGCTCCAAGCAGTACAGGAGCAGAACAACAGCAGAATAAAAGCAGACACCAGATTAGCTGCAATCCTGTAATGAATACAATGCTTTGCTGCTGTATTAATACGTTCTCCTCACACAGAAGGAAATTGTTCTCTCTCTCTGCCACTTCCCAGGCAGGTTTTGAATGGAGGACTAATCCCCTTACTAAGCTGGAGAGCTCTGCCCTGAGCTACCAGGTGCTGCTGCCTGGTGGGGTCGTGATGACCCCAAACCCCCAGGGTTCTGCTGGTCCCCCCATCTTTTCCCCTATGTGATTAAAAGCTAATGCCACCATAGCCAGGATTTAAAATCAGTGCCTCTGTTTTCTGGTGGCTCTAACAGCCCTCCCTGGGCTCTTCACCCATTGCCTTCCTCCCAGATGCTTTGCAGTTTTCAGACCTAAACTGAAAGGGGAGAGATCTGCTGGAGCAGAGCCTGTGAGGGGACATTTTTACTCTGCTACTGTACCAGAGAACTGGGGAAAGAAGAGGTGTCCTTTGCCTTCCCCACCAGTGTTATCAGCCCCATAGTTTTAGTCAGGATTGGGGCAGAGCAGGCAGCTGTACTCTGAAAGCTTTGATGGCCCTGGCACCTTCTCAAGTGGACATCTTGGGTCCATCTGAAGGAGTTTAGCCTCACCTCCATCCAGCCATGGAGTAAAAGGTGCTTCTGCTCCCTGTTATTCACTGTTTGCATGGCAAGGAAGAAATTTAGCTGAGTTGCTATGGTTCTTGAAGGGGTACAGACCTGTTGCAAACGTGGGTTGTGGCAGTGCTTGGGAGGGGAGGTGGCTTTGGTGGCTACAAGGTGTTGTGTGTCTGCCATGGGCTTCTGGATCAAAAGCAGAAAATGATCAGAGGCAGAGATGAGCGGACAAAAAGTTTCATTGCTGCTGCAGGGAGTGGACTAATGGAGCTGCACAGAGAGCACTGAGCATCCTCCCCTTGAACTTCCAGCTCCTGGAGGAGTCTCAGCACCCACCCTGGGGAGGGATGCTGCCTCTGCCCAGGTACACAGGAAGGGTTTTTTACCCCCAGGCTTTCCCACTATTTTTAGATTTGCACTGACTTCAGTTGCTAACCCTTGGCTCCGGATTTAGTTTGGTAAATGGGGACATGGTTTCTTCTTTATGGTCTGACTAAGATGGGGTGTGCCTCAATGAGCAGCACTGTACCAGCAGATCTCTAGGAGGGGACACCAGTGGAAGGCTCAGATTACTGGATTTTCAAAATAAATTTGACCTTTAAAATAGAACGGAGCATCCGGGACAAATAAACACTTGGAGCTGGTGGCTTTTGGGGCTCCTAAGTCAGCCTGTTCAGTACTGCCAGGCATATTACTGGGTTTATAGAAAGAGCTGTGACTCATGGCAAGACTCTGTGAAGGTGGCCAGGCTGAGGGAGCACATTGGCTGGGCCCCAGCACAGCACCAAAAGGATTGATTTTGGAGGATGCCAAGCTTAAAAATGCCTGGAGTTAATTTGTCCTGGAGACACACAGCAAAAGAGCTGGAAAAAGGCTGTTAGTGGGATAACTGGTTCATTCCTCTGTCAGGGCAGGCCTTCTGTAGATTTTATTGTCGTTTTCCAAGCTGGTTTTTAAATAATGCCAGGGACAGAGCTCCCACCATTTCTATTCCCTTGCCCAGTAGTGCCTGTAATGAAGCAATCCCATTTTTTCTGTCATCTTGATCTTTCTAAACAAGGATCTTGAACCTCTCACAGAGTACCTTTCATTTTAGGGTCTTTCTTGGGAAATCTACCATCTCCTAATGTTCCTTCTTCAACAACACCAAATCTGTATATGAACAGACAAGTGAAGAAATCTGCTGGTGGTTTCCTGATGCCCCTGATGCTGCCCTCAAGACCTGCTCCCATCCTTAGTCTGTCTCCTTCCTACTTGAGTCTCCTTTTTCCAACAGCTGACTGATTTCCTTCTTTAAGGCTGAATCTTCTTCCAGGCAGCCACAGACACTTAGATTTGCAGCTGTCTTTAATTGCAATGGAAGTAAAAATCCCCCTGCCAGCTTTGAAACCAGGACCTTTATTGGGAGGAGAGTTGCAGCTTTGTTTTCCCTTGTGCAGAAAGTTGGTCTCATGAATTCAAAATGTGCACCAGCACTTAAGTGAAAAAAAAAAAAAAAAAGACAAAATTAGAGAACTAAATCTCAATAGTTCAAATAACACTAAGGAAAATATTTGTGTAATGCAAAAGGGTGAATAGGCTTGAATATATTTTAATTTTTCCCTCTATATAAATGTATTGGATATATATAGTTCCTTAATAAGCCCTCCATTTGTTGCTGGCACAGAAGGAGCCTTGCTGCACCAGCTTAACCACCAAAGCTTCAGCTGAGCTGTAGAAATAACAACATCTCCTGGTCAGGAGTATTAGGGATCCTGTGAGACCAATCTCTGTGCAGACCCTTGGCAACCCCAGGAGATGTAGTCAGGGAGACATTTACATAACCTCATTTTTCTCCCACCTTGTGGATTTTTTCCCTTTCTAGGCATAAAACAAAGGTCAGATCTTTACAGAGGATGTATAAGGCAAAGCCAAGTGTGAGGTCTTTGCATGTGAGGTTTCATTTGGTGCAGTCACATTGCTGGATGTTCAGGGGATTAAAAAATTGCTGCAGCTCCTTTACATGTTAACCAGCAGAACACCATCTACTAGAAGCTCTTATAATGCAATGTAAAAAATTTCCAGCAATTACAGATAAACTTAGGCTTGCTAAAATGGTACTTGTTATTTTTGTCTGCATATGCAGGTGTCATATAGCATGTAGGAACATTTTCATTAAGGTGTTGGCCTCCTCACAGTTACATGATACATGGGGCACTGCAGTGGTCCTGGCAGCAATCCCTTGCCCATTTCCAAGGAGAGCTGTGTGACAGCAGCTCCTGCAGTATGGGTATGTTCTAAATCTTACTTCTCTCTACTTTTCCTTTGGTCAGAAGACATGTAGAACTCATAGATTCTGAAGCATGAACCTTTTCCTGCATGGAGCATCCCCTTTGTGATGTCCTCAACTGAGCTCCTGCAATGGTTCAGAGCAGATTAGATCCCTGCTTGCCATGATGGGAAGTTCTGACCCAGTTTCTCTACCAGTGGGAACCACCTCTCAGTGCTCCAGTGCTTGGAGTGTCAGGAAGGATGATGTTCCAGCCACAGTCACTCTTTCCCTGCTGGCTCAGATAAATGAGCCTGTCACAACAACGCAACCACCTAGAATATTTGTTTTCATTTGTCACTTGGATTTCCCCGTCCACTTCTTTGCTGGCTTATGCTTGTGTTTGGGAGCAGCAGCCAAGTTTTCCAGGAAACCCTTCTTGCAAGTGTCAGTGCCCCCCTGAGCTTGTTGGGATCGTGGGGCAGCTCCAGCTGATGGAGTGCTCATAGTCCTACCTGTGGCTGATCCAGCAAAGTGAGCTTGCTCCTTTGAAGTCCTTATTTCATGCCAGGCCTCCAAGGGCCTCCCCATCAGAGGTTTCACCTTTGTGTGTCTTCCCTCATCAATATTTCAAACCTGTCATTTCTAGTGCAGTGCAAATAAGATCCCATTCTGGCTTCCAGGCAGCTACATACAGCTGTACCTGCGGAGTTATATAAATGCAGCCCTAATTAATTGGTGCTCTTGCATTGCATGAATAATAGATCTGGATAGTGTAAATACACATCGTAGTTTCAGGCGTGGAGAAACGTGGGAAGTGTGCATTCACAGTGGGAGAGGAAGGGCAGAAAACAGGGAGAAAAGGAGAGAAATAAAGAGAAATCTTAGAATCACTCCCTTTTTTTTTTTTTTTTTTTGACTTCCTACTTGTCCTCTCCACATGCACTTTTCAGATGCATCATCTCACAAATCCCTACTTGAAACAGGGTCCCTGCCATCCTGGCACTGCTCAGCACTGTTGTGAGCAGAGGTGGAGGGGAGATGGGAGCATTGCTGGAGCCTGCACCCACTGCAGGGCCAGGGCCTCTCCAGATGTTTGCCAGCTGCTGAAGTGGGGACATGCAGGGAAGGCAGCTCTGCTTTGTGGTGCCCTGCTTAGCTGAAGGTGCTCCTATTGCAGCTGTGACAAATGGCTTGCTTATAATGCAACCTGACAAAAACACTCCTGAGCTGAAGGGAAGCACTGTGCTCCTGGCCTCAATAAATGTATATATTACATCCAGCTCACAGTCTCAGCCCAAAGAGCCCAGCTGCAGCAAGGTACAGGTCTCCTCTCAATATCCAGAAGAGCATCAAGCCTGATTTTGAAGGAAAACTGTGCTTGGAGGGCTCAATTCCCTGATTTTGGGGTTAAATAGGCTTTTTGGTGTGGAGGAGTTTGATGGTTAGATGCTGCCCTTCAGGAGAGCGGCCAAGAGCAGGGCAAGTTTGCTAGGGCCAGTGGGCTCATGGTACCCTAGAAGGATGGTGGTGCAGTGCTTCCTCCCAGGGAAAAACTATTTTGTCTCCTTCCTTGGAGGGGTTTTGCTTTGTTCACCTGCCGGATTGCAAATAAAGCCCAACTGGATGATTTTAATTTAAGAAATAGCTGTGGCATTCAGGACCTTGCCTCCTGCCAGCCAAGCCCAGCCTACACAAGCATTATGTGCTTTATTCAGCAGTGTGCTAATTTAACTAAAAAATAACAAGACCAAAAATGTTAAAACCCACCCCAAACCCAGTGTGATGCATGCTGAGATTGAAAGCTCAGGGTAGAATCACAGAATCATAGAATGTTAGGGGTTGAAAGGGACCTCAAGAGATCATCTGGTATAAACCCCCTGCCAGTGCAGGGTGGCCTTGGGCAGGCCACAGAGGAGTGGATCCAGGTGGGTTTTGAAAGTCTCCAGAGAAGGGGACTCCACAACCTCTCTGGGCAGCCTGTGTCAGTGCTTCATCACCCTCACAGTTAAGAAGTTTCTCCTCATGTTGAGGTAGAACTTCCTATGTTCCAGCTTAAACCCATTATTCCTTGTCCTATTACTGGGCAAGTTAAGTAAAAAAAGAGGTAAGCCCCTTCCACTTGACACCCACCACTTAGATACTTACAGACATTACTAAGATAACCTCTCAGCCTTCTTTTCTCAAGGCTAAGCAGCCCCAGTTCTCTCTGTCATCACAGGGGAGATGTTCCAGTCCCTTAACATGCATTCAGCCCATTAGTCAGAAGATGTGTTCTCCGGAGTGTGTTGGATCAGTGACCACCATCAGCAGCACCCGCCTGAGGAGCTCAGGGAGCACTTGCAAAGCCAACGAATCCCTTGTTTTACTGTCACTGCTGCCACTGCCATGTCCTGGTGGTGGATCCTCTGCAGTTTGTAGCGTGGAGGTCAAAAAGGCTGCCCACAGCCCCTCCATTCACCTGGTGCTTGGCAAGGACGGGTGTGTGCATGAGTAGCATCTGCATCCCTGATGGGCCTGAGCAGCATGAGTGACTGTGCTGGAGTAGGACACACCAGAGCCATCAGGTTATTTCAGGTTGGATGCACTTTTCCTTCCCTGAGGCAAGTGGAACAGCGCTGGTAAATCTGGCTTTAGGTGGCACTAAAGCTGCAGCTCGAAGGTTGAGCTGGAGAAAAGCAGCAGGGTCCCTGTGCAGGGTGGTGATGGATGAGCAGGGAGCAGCCAGACAGGAGTTGGCTCCTCCCTGTAGTCAAACGTGAGAGTGCCTTCAAATGTTTGTTAAAACATCTATATGTCTGTCTATAAGTCTATCTATCTTTGTAGGTACCTATCTGTAAAGTTATCTATCTTTGTAGATATCTGTCTATAAAAATATCTATAGATATCTATCACTAGAAAGATATGTATGGATGCATAATAGGATATGAAGTAGAATATAGAACTATCTACAAAAGATACCTATCTCTCCATTAGATATCTATTATAAATATATATATTAGAGCTGGATCTATTTTATTAGATAGATATCAATTATAAAGATAGATCTATATAATATCTTTATAATATCTTTTTAATATCTCCATAGAGAGATACCTAAGTAGGGAAAGATACCTGTGTAGAACATATCTATCCAGATGTCCACCCATAGATAGATATAAATTCCAAATCCACCCACTTACAGTGCAGGTTCACTGCAGGACAGCAGTTCAAAGCATCTTTGTCTCTAGATAACTCAGCTTGGGCAGGAGCTGGCATCTCCCACGTGATGGAGGGAACGCCTGGCACTGCCAGCCCCTCCTGGCCACTGCAGTCAGCTCAGCACCCTGTGTCAGCAACAGCAAAAAAAAAAAAAAAAAATAAGAGGAGGAGGAAAAAGTGAGGAAAAAGGAGCAGGTTTATGCTTCAGCAGGCTGGTTCCCTGTTAGGTGGCTGCACCCAACAGGGATGGAGCTGGGGGAAGCTGCAGAGCCCCTGGAGCCAATATTGGCATTTGGGTGCCCTCTGCTGATGTGCCAGTTAGGGGTGCAGTGTGGGGGTGTCCTGGGTCAGTCCAGGGATGGTTTAGAAGTTGGAGGACACAGAGGTGACTCCTTTGAGAAGCTGCTGGAAGCTCCCCTGGTTCCAGTTCTGGCCCCACCTCTGGCCGAGGCCAAGCAGATCTGGATGTCTTGCTGCAAGCCCCTGCTCCTCAGGATGGGTGGCCAGGGTGCCTTGGGTAGTTGGAGGAGTGATGGTATGAAGTGTGGGGGCTGTGGGTATCACCTGGGTGCCCTTTACCCCAAAATGTCCTTGGCTGCTGCCAGCAAAGAAACTCAGCAGAAGGGATGTGACCCAGGAGGGAAGTGGCTGGGCTGGCTTGAGGACAGCCAGGGAAGCTCGTTTTGTCTTCTGAAAAGGAAAAACACCTGAATTTTGGGTCTTTTATGTTAGCTTCTGGTGTCAGCAAACACTAAAAGGAACACATTCCCCTCTCAGTGGGAAGTAGCTTTCCTTCATCTTCACAAGGGGATATGAATTCCCCAGAGGCAATGGATTCATGAGGCTCCTGGGTGAGCCCTTCCTGTGTCTGGGTCCTGATTAACCCACCAGTTGGGCATGCTGGGATGAGTGGACCAGGCACAGGGCTTCACCAACAAGTGGGGGATGAAATGGGGTTGCCTTCCTGGTTCAGAGGTTGCTGTGGGTGCCAGGCACTGGAGTACATGAGGATGAGGTGGGATCCACAAGCCCCTCTACCACCCCATAGGGACCTGCCTGCTGGCACGGCATCTCCTTGGGCGGACTGGAGCGCCGCAGGTCCCTGGTTGAGGTGGCTCCCCAAAAATCGTGCAAAAAAGGGTTTTGAGCTCCCGGGGAGTGGAGTAGGGGTGTTGACCTGTGCCTCTTGTCCCCCCCACAGCAACAGAGGCGGGAGAAGGAGCTACGGAAGCAGCAGGAGCGGGAGCAGCGGCGGCACTACGAGGAGCAGATGCGGCGGGAGGAAGAGCGGCGACGTGCTGAGCACGAGCAGGTAACCTGGAGGGAGCAGGGCAGTTTCTCTAATCACAGGCTCTTCTCTTCAACACTCCTGGTTTTTGCCACTCGAGAGCAAATTGCTTAATTGTTAACTCTGCGTGTGTCGCTTTCCACCGCCGTAATTTATTTCTGTGTGGATCCACTTGCTGGCCCGCGGGTGTGGAATCACTTGATGCAGGTTTTTGCCACCCGCCGCTTCCCGAGGTGGGGTTTTGTGGTGTTCCCAATAAGAGTTTGTCCTTTCCCTGTTTGTACTCTTTACTCTCCCAGGTCCCATGTAGAGTGGTGGACACTCCAGGCTCTTTGGGCAGGGGTGGAGGGTGCCCGGGCTGATGGCTCTAGGGTGGGATGGATGGGGGTGCCCACCTCGTTCTCTTTCCTTTGGGGAAAGACTGTCTCTTTTACCTTCTCTCTCTTTTTCCTTTGATCCTTGCTGCCCATGCCTCCAGGAGTACATCAGGCGACAGTTAGAGGAGGAGCAGAGACAGTTAGAGATCCTGCAGCAGCAGTTGTTGCAGGAGCAAGCTCTACTTCTGGTAAATGGGAGGCCCCAGCCACGCTTGCAGCTTTCTGCCCGTGTCGCGTCTGCATGTGCCCACGTGTGCCCAGGTCCCCCCCCAGTGCCTCCCAGGGTCTAGGGGACACCAAGGCCACCAGCATGCCTGGGTTCCCCTGCCTTGGGCTGGTCCCCCTGCTCTGCACATCTCTCCCAGGGGGCTGGTGCCATGGGGAGTGGGACAAGCCCACTCTGTCACCCTGTGAGAGCCCGTGGAAGGCTGTTTGCAGCATGGGAGCCCTTGGAAGGCTGTTTGCAGCATGCTGGGGCTTGCTGTTGCTTGCCTGCACCCAGAAAACCCACCCTGCCACACAGATTTTCATACTCCAAGTGAAGACTTTTGTTTTTGTTTCCTCGCAGGAATGCGGTATATTCCCTCTAGTGCTGTTTGCATTCTGTATGTCCTCTTTGTTTTTTATTTAATTTCTTGTTGAGTTGCCCTTTTTTTAAAGCTGGTAGCTGTTACTCTCACTGCGTTTTCTTTTAATCCACAGGGATTATTCTTTTTCTCTCCTGCTATTAATTTTACTTAGGGAAAAGAAAAACCCTCATGCAAGCCCTTGTCTTTTAAAAGCGCCCTTTCAAAATGATTTATTCACTAAACCTCATAGAGCCACGGGGATTCAGGAAGATCATACAGCTGGCTCAGCTGTCCAGCCCTTCCCACATACAATAAATTGGTCCTGGAGAGAACTTGGCTTCAGCTGGGTGGTGGTATTCAGCACTTCACCAGATGGATGCTTTGTTCTTCTACTCCAGAAGAACCTGAGCAAAGTCAGTGGTAGCTCCTGAGCAGGTGTCTGAGCCCCCAAGGGGTCTCGCAGCATTTCCCTGGTGGGGCTGTGCTGGCACCCCCCAAATCCAGCAGACAGGGCAGTTCACTGGTGGCAAAGTACCAGTGCTGGAGTCACAATCCTCAGTGTCCTGGCTCTCTCCCCCAACTACCTTTGCTACAGGATGCTCAGTCCCCCAAAGTCTTTCAGATCAAGTGAGCTTTGACAGAAAACATCTCCTCAGATGCTCAGACCCCTTTTTCCATCTAAAGGGGTAAATCTGCAGCTTGCAGCCCAGGGTTTGCAGGGCACCCATCTCACACTGGTTTCTTCTGGGTTAGGAATATAAGCGGAAGCAGCTGGAGGAGCAGCGTCAGGCAGAGAGGCTGCAGAGGCAGCTCCAGCAGGAGCGGGACTACCTGGTGTCCTTGCAGCAGCAGCAGCAGCAGCAGAGGCAAGACCAGAGGCCAGCAGAGAAGAAACCCCTCTACCATTACAAAGAAGGGATAAATGCCAGCGAGAAACCAGCATGGGCCAAGGAGGTAGGCGAGGAGCGTGGTGATGCTTGGCTGGATAGGGCTGGGCACGCAGTTTGGTCCGAAATACATAGGGCAGATTGTGCTCTGCTGGGTTGGTTTCCAGCAGATGCCATTAGCTGTGCTGGAAATGTTCCCAGTTCAATGCACTCTGTGTGTGTGTGTTGGCGTGTACATTTGTGCAAGCAAAGAGAGTGGAGGAAGGAAGGGTTTTCATGAGGCCGTGTAAGGAGGAGGGTGCATCCCATAGCTGGGGGCTTGGGGATGTGCCAGGAGCTCCTGATGCTCCTGCCTGGTGTGTCCACAAGTTGTCTGGGAGTCAGGGGTGAATGCAGAGGGTGGTTGTAGCAAGGTTCCTTGCTGGGCACTGATTCAGTTCCCCATATTCAACCAGGGATCAGAAAGCTTTTCTGCCGGTGATCAGGGCTGTGTCTCTTGGGGTTGCTCTTCCTTTATGATTTTTCAGGAAGGCAAGCCATGCTGCCAGTTTTCTTTTTATCTCCAGCAAAAAAAGAGAATTGTTTTGATAACTGTGAGATCTTGAATATTATTGCCTAGCTGAATAATCTTGAAAAGATGAAGACATGCATTGTCTGCAGTGCAGTTTCAGAATCATGTGCAAACTCTCTCTGTGAGCTTTTTGGTGACTCTGATAAAGCTGGTGCCCACTTTTGCTATTAATTTTTCTAGAGCTTTTTGTGACTTGTGGGTTTGATTTTGCAACCCTTCTCCTGAGCAGAAAATTCTTTTAACAATTCACCTATTCTTCTAACTAAGCAGAATCACTGCTCTGCTGCCAGATGTCTGAAACTCTTTAGTCCTGGCAGAGATGTGATGTGTATCCAACATCTAGCTGTCTCCTGCTCTTTGCTCTTGACAGCCCTCAGCTGCATACACAATACCTGCAGGCATCAAATTCTCAAGAAGTTCAGTCAGCTGTCCATTGCTAAGCAAAGACCAATAATGTGAACAGATCACATTTCTAAACTATCACAGAGACAAATGTGGTTCTCAAAAACTCTTTCCACCTCTTTATACTCCTTTGGATTTCTGTTTCGTTCCCTTCTGATTTAGTCTTTGGACTCTTGGTGGCAATGTGCCAGAGAACATCTTTTCATGGAGTTGCAGCATCATTCTCCAACCCTTCCAGTTCAAGAAGAGGTTTGGTTAAGTGGGTCTGCAGATGAGACATTTCAGATGTTCTGAAACACCTCTGACAGGAGAAGCTTCCACTTACATGTTGCCTTTTGGTTTTGTACTGAACTGGGGTCACTTGTCCATTTGCAGAGGTTCTGGGAGTAGGTAGCAGGCAGGAAAAAGGGAGTAAACTCTGTTTTTCATTGCCTGGTTTTAAATCAGTCCTCTGGAATGTTGCTAAAGTAGCTCTGGCACTGTCTTCAAAACTGTAAGATACATAAAAAGGAATGTTATCCTTTATCTGGGGTGAAGGAGAAAAGTGCTGGATTTAGCTTTCTTTCCTTTTCAAACACAGAGGCCCATTTCTTCTATTCTGTGGGGGAGGCATCTTTTTGTTTGATGCCACCATGGGAAGCAGGATGCTGGGAACTGCATAGTGTGAATAAGAGCAGCAGAATGTGGCCTCATACCCTTTGCTGAATTCATAGAGAA
Source organism: Phaethornis superciliosus (assembly GCA_023637945.1). NCBI lineage: Eukaryota > Metazoa > Chordata > Aves > Apodiformes > Trochilidae > Phaethornis > Phaethornis superciliosus. The sequence goes on from JAJQWJ010000010.1 coordinate 20,700,964, forward strand.
GATGAGGTTTACTGTTGTTGGGGAACACCTCCAGCTTCCACCAATTAGCTTTCCAAACCATTTATTCTTTACCTGTGTCACTGTCCTGTTTCTAATGACAAGTTCAAAGCAGCAACTGTGGCATCTTTCTGCTCTTGGGATCAGTAGTTTGATGTACTGCCGTGACACAACACCCTTGGGAGCTTCCCAAAACTCCTCCTCTTGCTTCCATCCCCTGTTTTATCTACTGCCCAGTCCCAGTTATAGCACAGTTCAGCTGCTTTGCTGCATATATTGAAGTACCAACCTTGCTGGCTGTAGAGATAGACTTCTACTGATACTTAATCATCCTGCTGTGGTTCTTGCTAAAGTTAAGCCGTTTCCATACCCACCCCATGTGAGCTAATTTAACAGAAAAACTGAGTTTTCCTGTGGGAACAAGGAAAAGACAAGTCTGGTGCTCAGCCTGCAATTTCTGGAGGCTCTGCAGAGCTTGCTGGGATATTTCCTGAGGATTTTGCATGAAATCCCACACTGTCCTTGTTTTTATGCTCTTTGGTCTCTTCCCTTGTAGGAGCTTGTTTGCAACAGCTGAGTTCTCATGCCATGCCCCCCTCTGCCTTCTTTGCCTCTCCTTTATATATTTGTTTTCCCACCTTACTCATCTTCATGTGGTGGCTCCAAGACCTTGCAGATGTGGGGTAAAACATAAAGATCAGGCTGTGTCTCCTCACATTGCTATTGTATCCCTGTGTCCTCTTGTTGAGGGACTGGCCTGGTGGTGAAGACAAAGCTCAGGGTCAAGTTCCAGACTGTAGTGCCTTCTTCATGGCTTCCCTGGAGCACAGTCAAGGTTTTATCTTTTTTTTTTTTTTTCTGCCAGGCAAAACAGTCTGATGAAATAGTCCCACCAACACGCATGGATGCACATCCCCATCTGCTGTCCTTTCTATGTATCTTCTTCTGAGTGAAGAATTATCCACTGGAAGGTCACTGGGGATACAGCTTGGGTGCTGTCCCAGACCTGCCCTGTTTACCCAGGCACATCCTCTTCTAATCAAGGAGTAGCCAGGCCTTTTCAGATGTCATGTTGGGACCTTCTGGTGATCCATCCAAGGACATGGCATTAGCATTAGTGCTGTCATTAGCAGCTGTGTCCATTCCTGACTCTTATGGAGCTAAACAAAGTGTTGCAGGTAGCCAGAGCTAACTTCCCAGTGACAAAGCAGCTTGGTCAGCTGAAGGATGGGCAGGTATATGCCATACATGACCATGCAGAAAGGAGAGGACAGGTTTAATGAGACCTCCTCATGCAGTGGCTGGGTCCTGTGGTGTTTTGCCACATCTCAGAGTTTCCCCGAGGCTGGGAGCTTGGCTGGGAGTCAGGAACTGGGGCATTCCCTGCAGCAGCCAATGTGTTCATCAGCTCCTCCTACAGTCCCCGTGGCTTTTAGCCTTCTCTCACTTTGAAGTGATGCATTAAAACACCAGCAGCCTTCTGCTGGGACCTGCACAGAAGCTTCCTGTTTGAGGGGAATCTTGAGTTCAATCAGAGATGGTTTGAACCAGAGTGGTGATGAATTCCTGCAGGGTTCTTCTCCTTTTCTCCCACCCTCTCTGCCTAATGGTGGAGTCACTAAGGCTCCACCAAATGCAGCTGGAGAGACCCAAGAGCATCCTCTGCTGTGCTGGTGCAACCAGGTGCTAGGGAGGAAATGCTGGAAGTGGGAAACCAATCGCCTTTCTCCTTCCCAGTAGGCAGACATCCCCATTTCACCTCTCTCCTGTCTTCTCCTCCACACAAGCTTTGAAGCCCTCAGTAATTAGCAGCACATTCTTCCTTGGCAGCAGCTCTGCCAGCTGGTGAGCAGTGCCTGGGAAAGTTTTAGGACCTTTGAGGACACAGCAGTGGTAAATAGTCCTTCATGAGCCAGAAAGAAAAGAATCCATAACACGAATCTACCTAAATTTTACTCAGACTCCTGCTTGGTGTGTGAAAGAGGAAAAGATTAATTTTTATTAATACAAGTCCACTTTTATTTTGTGAGTATTTATTTACTTAAAGAGCTGCTGTGGTTCTTCCCAAGCAAACCTGGAGTAAAGATTGCATTTCAACAAGGCATTGTATATGGTAGAATCAAGACATACTAAGGGTGTTGACCACATCAGTGATACATAAATGAAAATACACATCAGATCTCCAGGTATCAAAAGTGCAGCATAGACCAAGCTACAGTAGTATCAATGCTTACAGGATAACTGCAAAAGAGCCAGGCTGCACCAGTGCCAGGGTTAGCTGAAACCACTGTATTTCCATCAAGGGCAGCTGAAAGCAGTGGCTTTGGGTTTATTTCTCTATCAGTAATAGAGCTTTTTTCCCCCTCCATGCATGACAAGGTGCCAGACTCACTAAATCTAGATCAAAACCAGGCACTTTCTGGCTGCTGTGTTTATTCACGTTCATTCTTTCATTTCGACCAAACAAAAGCACTCCTTGTTTTGTTTCAAATAGTGAAGGAGAAAGCTCCCCTTGCTTGAAGATACATTTGAGAATAATCAAGAGCTTCTCAGGACCCATCTGATAGAAACACTGCTCTGAGGCCTATTGCCTTTCTTTTTCCATTTCACATTCAGAAATGCGTGATGCACATAAATACAAATAGTCATCATCTTTAAAATGCATTTATTTCACGGCCTGCTGTGAAACTGGAGATTCCACCATGTATTCCCAGTGCCTACGACGGACCTAAAGAGTCCACAGACCTGAGTCTGCCTTGGAAATGGCATTTTCTGGGGTGTTTGCCCACTCTCCCCATCTCACCGCAGGTGGAGGAGCGCTCGCGGCTCAATCGCCAGAGCTCGCCGGCCATGCCCCATAAGGTGGCCAACAGGATTTCTGACCCCAACCTGCCTCCTCGCTCTGAATCCTTCAGCATCAGTGGTGTGCAGCCAGCCAGGACCCCACCCCTGCTCCGACCCGTGGACCCACAGGTAATGGTGTTTCCCCCAACAGAGCTGGGATGCTGGGAAAGGGAAGAAGGAAAAGGAGTGGATTAAAGGCAAATAGTGTCTTGCTCCCTGATTTCTCAGCCTGAAGTGTATTCGTGAGTAAGAGCAGCATCTACATTCATGAGTGGATTCTTCTAATCACCTCCATGTGTTAGAAACATCACGCTGGTTTATACCTTCCTCTGAAGCATCATGTACTAGTTACTGCCAGAAACAAGCTGGTGGACCCAGAGGAACTGCTGGTTTGGTCCAGTGTGGCAGTTGCTCTGTTCCTCTTTGGGTCTGGTTTATTTAAAGGACTGAAAAAAAAACAACCTCACAGCTCCTGGTACAAAAGACCCGGGATGCTTTGATGCTGAGGATCATGAGAAAAGAGTTTAAGGGGTTTGCTTTCTTTGATGCTTTAATTCAAGGTCTTTTGTTTTGGTTTTCCATTGAGTTGACATCAGTCACAAACACATCTGCAGAGGGCATAGATCATCATGACCATCTAAAAATTCCTTCCCAGCCACAAGGTCTGTAAGTACCCTGCCATCAAAAGCTCTGCACCCAGTGTCAGTGCTGGCTCTGGTCCAGCCCCAGGATCCACAGGTTCCAGCAGGGATTTCAGAGGGAAGTACAAAGCCTTTACTCTGTGGCCACCAGGGCTTCCTGTGGAAAAGTGTGCCAACAAAGTGCCATCCACATGTGCTGTGGGCACCTCTAGGTCAGCAGTACAGTGCCATCCTTAAACAAAATCTATGCAGGAAAGCCCTTAAACATCTCTTTTTTTTTTTTTTCCCTGAGAATGGTCAACATCCATTGGAACTGACCAAATATATGTGTCTTGGATTGACCAAATATTTTTCAGTGACCTTTTTTGAAGACCTGTATTGTCAGCAGCTACAAAGACTTTCATTTGGAACAAAATACTAACAAAAAGGGGGGTTGAAACCCAGAGACCCACATAAATGTATGCACACATACACATATGAATGGTTGTAACTTTTAGTTGACATTTCTACACACATATCTAGGTACACACGTACCTTGCTGTATCCAAGAAGTGTGGCTTCACAGGGTCCTGGGGAGAATCTCTGCTTTCACAAACTCAGACTTCATGAATTTCTCATATTTCTCAAGCCAGATGTCAGTATTCCTTTCACTCATGACCCTTAGATCCGTGGAATAGGTGCTACCTACAACTACAGAAACTCATGCCTCAAGATATTTTTTTTTAAGCCATCTACGCCTCAGAATTCCTGGTGCTTTTTTTTTTATTATTATTATTATTTATTATCGTTTCCTCCTTTTTTTTTTTTTTTTTTTTTCATTTTTTAACAAGGAAAATCCATGCCCAACCTCATTAGCACAACCCTAGAGGTGCAGGTGTTGTTGGCTGGCAGCAGGCAGAGCCTGGGGCGGGCATGGCGTGCATGGGGGCTGGCAGGAGGGAGCAGCCTGCCCTGGCTCCCAGGGTGGTGGTACCCAGAAAATGTGGTGGGGCTGTCAGTGTGAGCCGTGGCACCCTACACCTGCAGCAGTGGTCAGGACTGGAACTTGATGTGGCCTGATTTTCAAAGGCTGAGCTGGGCCAGTGTCATTTTTAATAGATCTTGCGTTAAAGCGGTGGAAGTCAGAAGTTCCTGAAACCAAGGCAGTGCTGATTTCAAACTGAGGGGGCTTTTCAGTGCATCCGAGGTGCTAATCAAAATATTTTTATTTTTATTTTTAAATCAAATTTTCAATTTATTTTTTTTTTTACACTTTTTTTTTTTTTTTTTTTTTTTTTTTTTTTTTGTCCCTTCCCATTTTGTACTGATAGTTCTGTTTTGACTTGGTGCTTAGATTCCACATCTGGTCACTGTGAAATCCCAAGGAAGCTCCTTGTCTGGCTCTCAGTCACTGCATGAACAGCCTGCAAAGGGACTGGCTGGGTTTCAGGAGGCTCTGACGGTGACCTCTCACCGCACTGAGATGCCAAGGCAGAACTCGGACCCCACCTCAGAAAACCCTCCTCTGCCCCCTCGCATTGAAAAGTTTGACCGAAGTTCTTGGTTACGGCAGGAGGAAGACATTCCACCAAAGGTAACACTCTTGCTCCTCACTTTCAGCACGTCAAAGAGACAAGCCCAGAGCTGAGTGTGTCCCCCCACCTCCCCCCAGTACCCTTCAGCAAAGCAGAGTGGGCAGGACTGAGCCCATCCCCGTGGTTCCATGGCCTGACCCACCCAGGGTTCTGCATTCCCTGAGGAAAGTTTCACACGAGATGCTGGGAGATGCTCTCAGGTGCACACAGGGCACTGCAAAATGTGTTGCCCTCCAGCAAAGAAAGTTCTCGAGCCCAGGTGAAGGCCAAAACAAATTAATAATCTCCTTTCCCTAGGATGAAAAACAACCTCCTGTTTAAATAGAATTATAGGAACATAAAATTTGTCATACTCAATAAGACAAGTCCTTTTTAAGCCAGTGCCCTGCTTCCAGTTGCAATCAATATTTGATGGAAGACTTGTAAGGGCTCCAGCAGCTTTATACACTCGTTGACATTTTGGCAGTGTCTGGCAGTACCTCTTTAATTAAGACTCTTTTGAACCAGTATTTTGATCGCATTGTTTATACACCTTCACTTGGGAAGAATTATAACGTGGCCATTAAAGTTCTCCTTTAGTCTATTCAGTGCTCAGCCTGGGAGGATTTTTAGAGAGAAAAAATGATTACAGATTGATTAGTGACACTGAAGGCAGTATTTGTCTCTGATTGAGAGGCAGTTTTTCTATGTATTAACAAGGTGACTTGCCTTTTTAAGAGCAAATTACCAGCTACCAGGTAAGCTTTCCTTTGCAAGGTGTCCCTGGTGATCTGTCATACATGTTAATGATGTTCCCATTTCTGCTACCACCAAGTGAGAGGATACATCAGTGCTCAGCCTAAGGGAAAAAGCGAGCCAACAGCTACTGGAGCTGTTCATATGCTTCACTCCTCACTAATGTAGGAGGGTGGCTGCTTGGCTTAAACTGAATTTTGAAAAACCCCTTGCAATTTAGCATTGTCTTATCCTTGAGCACTTTGAGAAGGGCATCACTTCACTGCAGCAATGTGGTTGAGACCACAGCACCTGCTTCTTGGAAAAAAACCTGTTTTCCAGCACTGTGAAGTATTATCCCCCTTGGCTGAGGGAACATGAGCTCTGGAAGGGGTCCCCACCAGATCACATTTAAGGCTATCATGCCCACGAGGACTCTGACTTCACATTTCACTGCCTGAAGTGGGTTTGATGTGTTGGTAAACTGGAACGAGAGGACTGCTCTGTGAGGCAGGGCTGGCTGTCTCTCTGGTCCAGGGTCTTGTTTTTGCCAGTGCTTACAGCTGGATGCTTCAGAGGAAGGTGAAAAACTCCCCAGATCCCTCCTGCAGAGTCCCCTCCCTGGAGAGGAGAATACTTAATAATGAGACAAGCAGTAGCTAGCAATGACACAGAACATAAAGCTCTCTCACTCTCTAAATGTTTTTCATCTTGCCAAACATAACGATGTTTTTATTCTCAAAAAAAAAAAAAAAAAAGTAAAACCCTTATCCTTTTTTTGCTAATCCTGCTGAGGCCTCTCTGTTACTGGGGGCAAGGTCTTGCACATGGTGAGTATCATTTTGCCTCTCCATGTCAAACTGTGCTGCTGGGACAGAGGTCTGGCCAAGGCAGGGCTCTGGGGTACCCACCTGAGGCTGCTTTGGCTTTGGTTTTCCTCTGATGGTGTTGGTGGTGAGCTCTCCTGCCAGCAGCAGGGTTTTGACAGTGCTGTCTGAAGCTCAGAAGGTCACAGGGTTTAAGTGAGGTGGATCAGTCTGGCTCTTTCCACTCCCAACCCTCATATTTGTCCACTGATCAACACCCTCTCTCAGTTGGTGGGTGTTGTATCTGAACTTGAGCTGCTAAAAACATCATCATGGCTACTGAAATGCACCTCAGTCTGAATTTTACCTTAAAAATTACTTTTCTGGGTTTTCATATAATCCTAGAATGGTTTGGGTTGGAAGGGACCTTAAAGATATCTAGTTCCAAACCCCCTGCCATGGGCATTTGGTTTATGGCTTTCACATCTGAATAATCCTTTTAACAGACAGTGCAAACCCTGTTCATAGACCTTACATACTGCCTGACTCCATCTGAAAGGAAAATAAAATCTGCTCGCCACAAGTTAGTGTCTTTCTGTCTTTGCTTTTGTTTAAGTAAAAGCAAACAGCAAAGGCAGAGCTTTTCAAAGGATGTCCACATTCCAGTTTCACCTGCACACACAAAATAACCCCATTCTGTTTCATTCATGAGAAACATCCTGACCCCAACCCCACAAACCCAGTAAAGTTTTCTTGGATTTGAATTGTTCAGAGATACATGTGTGTGTTTATACATTTGTTTTTGAAGAAGTAAATGCCCTGTTTGATGGCAGCCAAGTTGCTCTATGGGCTGCTAGGGGCTCCTCTGCTGGGGTTATCCCTGACTGCACCTTTGCAGCTCATTTCTGTCTCACACTCAGGTGATTCCATGTAAAAGCCAAGGGCTTTGTGGTTCATCATGGCCAGAAATATGGCATCTCCCTCTCAGTGGGGAATCAGCTGTCATCCAAGTCCTAAGGCAGTGCTGAGAGGTGATCTCCCAGGTGTCTGAAGGGCTGCTCAAGGTGGTGGGGTGCTCTGGGTGACAGGGAACATCTCTTTTTGTTTTGTTTTGTTTTGTTTTTCCAGGTGCCTCAACGAACCACTTCCATATCCCCTGCTCTGGCAAGGAAGAACTCCCCAGGCAATGGCAGTGCCCTGGGGCCCCGCCTGGGCTCCCAGCCCATTCGGGCAAGGTAGGGACACCCAGGGGACATGGGCAGGAGCCATCCCAACGTGCTACTTCCTTCAGGCATCACCCAGCCAGGCTGGGGTTTAGCCCTGCTTTTGTTGACTGGTAACAAGGGGAGATATGCAATGCTTCCCATGGAGCTGAGCTGAACTTTTTGGGTTTTTTGGGTTTTTTTTTGTTTGTTTGCAATCCTGGGCATTGCAGGGTGTGGAGGTGGCATCTGCTGCTCCAGGGTCAAATGCAAATTTGCACACTTCCTGTAGCAAAATTAGGTTCTGGTTGTCCCAGTGTTGCATTGCATCATCTGGGGGATGCAATGCAACCTTCTTGCATCATGGGGGGGATCTGTATAAGCCAGCAGGGAGGCCTCAGTGACACATACCATACATTTCCCATGCCTCAGAGCAGCTGTCCCCAGATAATGACCAACTGAGGAATGTGCTGGGGGACAGACCTTGATACATCTCATCTGAAATCTTCTTAGATGTAGATCAAGGATTAAATTCCCTAAGACTGGAGCCTTTAGCTTGTCCAGACCCAGCCCTCAGGCACGGCAGCGTGCAGGACACACGGGTGGCACCCTGAGGAAGGGTCCTGCAGCACATGAAAAATCCCAGTTCTGCTGTGTCACTGCTGTCCCTTGGTGGGTTTAGAATGACCTGAGGAGTTGACAGGCTCTGCTCAGGAAAAAAATCAAGGCTTAGCCATGCCAGAGCTTGTCTCAGGTTTGCAGAGCATCATGGGCAGATCTCTAAAACTCAGACAGGCACTTCTCAGGGTCAGTGTGTGTTCCACGTAGCCTTACATGGTGGAGCTCTTTGGTTTCTTGTACTTTTAGGCTGAGGTCAAAAGGCAAACACTGTGATGTTGGTGGCCACCTGCAGTCACCAGTTTCAGCATCTGTCTTTCCTTTCAGCTCAGTGCCCCAGCCAGGCAGCAGCTTAGAGTCTCTGGCAGGGGGAGTAGAAGGAGGAGGAATCTTTTTTATTGTTTTGTGGGTTGTTGGTTGTTTTTTTTTTCACATCAGACAAAAATTGTTCATATCGTGGTAGGTTCCTTGTGTTGCTCAAGGCTGAAGTGTTTTGAATTCTTTAAAACATTGTTCTTTTAATTAGCTGAAGGACAATGTAGATTGTGGAGGGGTATTGGACTGCATGGTCCCAGTACGTGATAGTATTGAAAGTAAAAAGGATAATGGGAATTTGTGGGATTCACAGTGAAGGCTGCCCAGTGTTCCTGTCAGCCTCCTGGTCCCAGTTGAATGTGGCTTCTGATGTTGTTTCAGTGCCAAATAAGAATTCATTTCCTAAAGGCATCTGATACTCAGAGAGATGTTAGTCACTCTTTGAAGCAAGGACACTTGTATTCTAGATTTATGTATTTTCACAAGGGTGAAAGAAGCCAAGGAAGAAAAGTAGATATCTTAAGTGAAGCCATGGAAGCTGGGAAGGGTGATTAAGTGGCAGAGGTGCTTGGCAGCCTTGTTGCAAATTTGAGATCCTTTCTTCACATTTCTTACCCTGTCTAACAGCAATTTGCAAAATCTGGCTTTTATGATGCATATTGTTGGTTAATTCAGATAACTCCAGCATGCAGTGTACAGGCCAAAGGAAAGTTTTGAGCAAAGAAGCTTTTAATTTTTGCAAAATTTGGCAAAACACAAGTGCAAAGCTGCTCTAGCTGAATTTCCATCCTAGTTGTGGTCCACTTCCATAAAGATATTGAATGCCTATCTCAGCTCCCATGGATTTCAGTCAAAAATAGAAGGAGGAGGAGTAGAGGAGAAGACAGGGCTGAGGTTGTTCTCCAGCAGAGGAAGTGTCACCTCACCTAATGACTGTCCCTGTCAGCATAGGAAGGATCTGAAGCCCAGGAGATGCCTGCAGCACCATCTGATGGTATCTTTCTGTTTTGTGCTCCTGCAGCAACCCAGACCTGAGGAGGACTGAGACCATCGTGGAGAGCCCACTGCAGAGGACCAGCAGTGGCAGCTCCTCCAGCTCCAGCACTCCCAGCTCCCAGCCCAGTTCCCAAGGTGGTTCCCAGCCTGGCTCCCAGGCTGGCTCCAGCGAGCGCAACAGAGTCAGAGGTGAGGTTCTCAAAAATGTCCCTTAACAGCAGGCACGTTTTTCTGAGGCTTGGTTGATAAGCAGGAAGGGGCAAGAGGTCTGTGAGCTCAAGTATGTTGTTTAAAGAAATTTAAAAAGCAAAGGAATGGTCATTTCTGATGTGCTTCTGTGACCAACTGGCCTCTGCAAAAACAAAGATGCCAACATGCCTGGATGCTGATGTTGAATGCCATGACTTCCCTGGAAGGATTGAAGGCCAGGTTGGATGGGGTCTGGAGAAATCTGATCTCATGGAAGGTGTCCCTGCCCATGCAGGGGGGTTGGAACTGCATAAATTTTAAGGTCTCTTCCAACCCTAGCCATTTTGTGATGATTCTGTGACCTCCTGCCCTTGGCATCACATCACCAAATAGTTTCTATAAAAAGAGATGGGGGTTATGCTCCAGGGCTAACATAAAGCAAATTCCAGCCTCCTTCCTATCTTCATCCACCTCAGCTCAGTCCTGTGGTGATTTATTTGGGAATGTTTTTCACTTTTGGCAGGTATATAAAAGGTTTTTTTGGAGCTTCCTACTCCTTCAAAGCCTGAGTTGGGAGCAGAGGAGCAAATTAGCCTGTAAAAAGCTTTCCCTAAAATGCTTTTGCCAGGCAACCACACTGACACTGGCTAGTTTTAACTAGCCAAATTGTTCCATCTCATCTGAAAGCCACTCTTAAGGATATTACATTCCCCTGTTTAATCACAGTAGGAGTTGCTGGAGCACACACAGCCCCTACATCTGCATTTCTGGCACAGCCCTGTGGTATAAATCCCCGGGGCTGAAGAGCATTAAAACAAATGCTGTCTCCATGCTTTGAATTTTTTATGACTTGGCCCTAAGATGACGTGTCTGTCGTTGAAATCATCACTTCTCTAGGTAGTCAATAAAAGGAGTTTGTCACCAGTTGTCCTTTTTCATTTGGTTTTGATTTTATTAATAAGGAATCCGGTGACAGATGACGTCCTGGCAGTGTCAGGTACTGCAGAGCTTTTAGTTTATCACATGCTCTGCTGTTTTCCAAAGGGGATTTGTATCTTTAGTAGGGAAAAAAATGGCAGTAATGTTGTTAGGGCTGTCAGTGAAGGCTGGGCTGGATCGTGGCTTCTCTTGCTGCATTGATGGAGTCTCCTTGCAGTGATGCTCAGGCAGAGAGGGGCAGGAGGGTTTTTTCCAGACAACAGAAGAAAAAGGATGGCGAAACCCACCCATCCCAGGTGACAGGACACTGCATTTTGGCAGCATTTTGATTCCCACACTCTCCACTTGTCGTTTGCCAGGGAACACCAAACCTGAAGGGTCCCCTGTGCTCTCCCACGAGCCCGCCAAGGTAAAGCAGGAAGACAACAGGGACGTGACGCGACCGAGCCGGCCCGCTGTGAGTCTGAAATTATTTCCTGTGGGAACATTGCTGGCTGGCTTGGCCATGGTTCCCTTGGGTGCAGTAGCTCAGCCACGGGGACCCCAAAAAAGAGGCTAGTACCATTGCTCCTCCAGCAGAGAGACTGGAAAGCGGTGGTATGGCGAGAGCCTGGGGGAGATTTGAATGCTTAAGAGAGTGCATGAGTTTTTTATCAGGAGCCCAAGTTTAGGGGAAAGCACTTAAGCCTGTGTTTTCATGTGAAGCAGATGCTTAAGGGCTTTGCTAGCTTGGGTGTGGCAGTTGCCAGTGGCACATTGTTGTGTTCCGTGCTGCATGTCCCCTGCAGCAGCCCGGCGGAGGGATGCTCTGCTGGGGAAGGCTGGGTCACCAGCCCCCCACAGCCTTCACAGCTTAAAACCAAACCTGGTAGTTGTCTCTAGAGCCTCCCCTGTTAGTACTGGGAGCAAAATCTCATCCGAAGTGTTTCCTCTTGGTTTAATGCTGTTGACAGTTGTATTTTAAAACTGCGGAATCGGCCTAATAACAAAATGAATTTCCACTGCTTCTCTTTTTTAATGTGTAATAATGTTTTGTTGATGTTGTTGTTTTGTTTTTTTTTTTCTCTACACTCCACAGCGTTGAGCTAACAATTCTAATTTTATTTCTAACCTGCTTGCCCTTCCTCTGGCTTTTTCCTGTCCCGATCTGTTTCCTCTGATGCTGATTATTCTTCCTTTACCCACAGAGCTATAAGAAAGCTATAGATGAGGTTAGTGATATCTTTTCTCAGTGGGTCATGCCTATGCAAGGTTGACTAGTTAGCATTTAATACCGAACCGGGTTTTCTTGGTGCTGACATTGCAAAAGGCGGCGATGCGATCTTGGGTCGGAACCATTAATGGCGTTCTGTCGTAGGGGAGGGGAGCAGCGCTGCCGTGAGTTCTGCTCAGCTGTGGGCTGCCTGAACCCACTGGCCAGACCACTTGGCATGGTGGCCGTGGCAAGAAGCACCTCAGCCTTCATGCTCAGAGCCAAAGGTGCTGCCCTGGGTCGGTGTATTTTGAGAGAGAACGAGCGAGAGCGGAGGTTTCTCGTGCCCTGGTAACCTGCACCCCTCACAACATTCTGCTCTCAGCTAAAGCCCCCGGCCACACACTGATTTCAGTGGGGCCATCAAGTGCTGTTTGGGATGTGTTTTAAGCCTAATTGGAATGAAAGATAAAGAAAACAGAGCAGTTGAATCCAGGAGGTAGCTCATTCTCATGGACCAGACCATCAGACAGAGTTGGCAGAGCCACCTTGGGTGTCGATGGGCAATGCTTCATCCATCCTCTTATAAAGAGTCCCAAATTGCACCTTTTTTCACCATATGATAATATTTTAAATGTTTGTGTGCATCTGGCAATGATGAAGGTTGGAATGTTCATGGGAGAAAACCATTCCTGACTTAGCATTTCGTGTGCCTCATGCACGCATCGCGCTGTGCACACTGCTGGTGCTGGTAACCATGGGGCTGCCATGGAAAGCACCAGTATCAGCAGCCTCTTTCCTCTAAAAGTAGGAAGATGTGCTGGCTAGTTAACTTGTTCTCTTGGATAAAACATGAGCAATGTGTTCTGTTTAATGAGGTGCTTTGTTAAGAAAAAAGCACATAAATCAGTGTCGAAAGGGAGGCAGTGTGTGGGCTAAACTGAAGTTCAATGAGCTATGCAATTTTGGAAACTGATCTGACTTGATTCCAGCAAATATGAAATCTAAAGAAGTCTTTGTAATTAAAAGTAATTAAAGAGCACTGATACTGCTAACTTTTGTATTATGTCAGCTTCAGTAATACCATTTCAAACACATGTGGAACTACAGAGCACTTTCTTTCTAGTTGTCAGATTGTTTTTGGTCCAAGAGCAACTCAGTGAAGCCGTTTAATCCTACAAAGTGCTCATTAGTTAGAGAAAATGATAGCATGAAAAAATTAACCATCCCCAGGCAAAGCTTCGACTAGGAAACATGAGTTATCTGATGATATTGTCTGGGAGTATTATTGCTGTTATAACTTCCAAATTAGTTATTAAAAACCAATTAATCTGATTTATAAAATACTTGACTAACTTCTGGTGTTTACCAAACCAGGATGATAGGCTGACTGGAAGCACGTTAGAAATGGAAGGTGCAAAAAAGAAGTAATTCTCCTTGTCCATTGCTGTAAGAGGGAAGGGTTGAGCCCCAGCACTCCATCTGCAATTTAAAGAAGCTCTTACTCAGTCCTAAAGTCCTTCTTAAAGTCAAGAAGACTCTAATCCAACTCAAGAGCTCACTAAACAGTGTACTGGATGCTCTGAATAGAAAGCATTGTTAAGCTGTTGAAATTGTCATTGATTCATATTTAGGAGAAGAAAGAATCATATAGAAGCTGCTACGGCTATAATTAAAATAATCAGTTGTCATGACTGCAGATTTGACTGGTGTTTCAATCCCAAACATGTTGACATCAAAAATATACTCTTGAAATTCCATATTCTCTCTTCAGTCATGTTGAAGAGCCTTTCTTTAAAGGAACAGAGAGCGTTCAGAGAGGGGATATATAATACACACCACAGACAACTGCAGGGAAGCAGAGATTGAGCCTTTTTTAGAAAAAAACAAAACAAAACTACGTTTTTGGGATAAACAAAATATATGCAGCTCTGATGCGAAGCTCTCAGATATCCACAGGAACCTCTCCTCTCCATCAGCAGGAAGGGCATTCCTGGGAGCAGAATGTGCAGCTGCCCACCGGTGGGAGCCCACCGGGAGGTGTGGGATCATCCATAACCAAAGTACTGATTGCTTGCAAAATATTCCTGCTTCACGAGTCAAAAAAAAAAAAAAAATACGGGTTTGCATCTCAGCCATAGAGGTTTTTCCATCGTTTCCTTCACGTGTCGACGGGATAGGTTTTAAAGAGCTCTCTTTGCAACCATAATTAAATATTGCCATATGGAACTGCTGGAACGGTAAACTGGAAATGCAGTAAATGAGAGTATGGCCATAAGACAATTGTGGAATTTAGCCTTTTTCAATGAGTTTCTTTCTCCCTAATCCTTTATCTCTGACCGAATGCACTGATGCCTACCTCGGTCACTAAAATAGGGAGAAATGGTAAGACTGACAATTGCGATGCTTTTGTTCGTCATGTGCATGTCTTGTGCAACAGAGTTCTCTAACCCATTCTAATTTGAGCTCTCATGCTTTTCTGCCCTACTGCTTCCCCCTGCATTGCTATAAAAGCATGTAAGATAACAAAAAGTCTCTTTTCTACACGGTGCCTGCCATGTTCCTTGTTTTGAAATAGCACTGTCTATTTTATATGACTGTCGGGTCTGAGACCTCATCAAAGTCATGGTAAACTGAAAAATTATTACTAGGCTTTGGGACTGCTCCTATCTCCTTGTTTCAAGGCTTTCATTTATATATTTAATTTTTTTATTTTTTTTTTTGCCCTTAGCTTGTAGGCTGCCACATTTCACATAAAGTGCTTAACGAGTCCCGCTGAGGGATATTTTTTTTCTTTTTTTCTTTTTTTTTTTTCTTTTTTTTTTTTTTTGTTATTATTATTATTATAACTATTATTATTTTGATTGTGTGGCTGACTCAGAGCTGTGACTCCAAAGTCTGGCTGAGCTGGGTGCTTTTCCTCGTGCTCCTCACCACCTCTCGGCAGCCGCCCGACAGTGGAGACTCACCATGGAAGCAACTCTTGCCGTGGGGATTGCACCACTCCATGGGAGATGCTGTCATTGCTTCCTTCCCAAATGCATTTATTACAGAATAAATACAATTGCAGGGGTCTCTTTGCAAAGTTTGAAAGAAGAGAAAACCCTGCAGGAGAAATTTTCCAAGCCAATCTTTGGAATGAAGTTGTTTTCCAGTTTACTATGATGGTGACTGAACTTCACCTTTTCCAACAAATATGATTTTGTCGTGTATATACATATAAGTGTGTGTATATATATGCACATACACGTTCCAAACAGAAAACGAAGAGGTTGGCTATTGGTTTTTTCAGTGAGCATAAATCAGTTTTGTTTTGTTTAATAAATGCTACGTGCTACAAACATTGTCTTACGTTCGTCTCATGTTTGTAACAACTCTGTAAAGCTACTTCTTGTTGCTCGTGCTGTTAGCATTGGCTTTTGAAGAGATGTGTGTGAGACATTCTCCTCACTTTAAATATAATAGCCATGTTTTTCCTGTTTCCTTGCTCCCCATCCCCTTTAGGACCTGACGGCTTTAGCCAAAGAGTTGAGGGAGCTGCGCATCGAGGAAACCAATCGCCCCCTGAAGAAGGTGACCGACTACTCCTCCTCCAGTGAGGAGTCAGAAAGCAGCGAGGAGGAGGAGGAGGATGGGGAAAATGAGATGCATGATGGGACCGTGCCCGTCAGTGACATCCCACGGCTTATGTGAGAAGTGCTTTCTTTTGGGGGGGTTGAGCTCTGAAACAACCGTGATGTGTCTTGGTCTGGAGGAGCAGTAGTTGTGATATGGGACGTCTCCAAAGTGCTTCAGTGTGTGGTGGCTGGTGCTGGGAATGGTGTTGGGGTTGCAAGGGGTAATTTCCTCAGATGAGGCTTTTTCCTGGCCCAAAGTAAAGATGCTTAAGGCGAAAAACCGGGATAATTTCCACTGCAGGTTCAGTGAAGTTGTACTCTGAGGTGATGGACCTGTTCCTGCTGATGAGCAAGGTGGGTCTTGACTAGGGTGGACCCACCTGACCTCACCCACATCTTGGTCCTGCTCACGGGGTTGGCAAGTTACAGCTCTGAGCTTTTGCCCCAAATCCAGCTGTGCCAAAGTCCAGTCCTTAGTAACCTGCCCAGTGCCAGCTGGTGGAGCCAGGATTATAATAATCCAGAATCTTTGCCTTTGACTTTTGTCCTTGGCCCAGTCACTGTGCAGGCAGCAAAACACGGTGGATGAAAACATTGAAAAGAAAGAGCAGACTTTACTGTTGTGTCCCCATCAGAGGTCATGGGGCACTTGTGCTTTTGAGTATCACCAGATGAGGGAAGTGGGCAGCAGAGCTCCAACACACCAAAGAGCCATCACAACCCAGCATCAATTTGTGGAGCATCCCTACTAGGGATGCTGGTAGGGATCATCCCTACCTGCCTGCTGCTTTGCAGAATTTTTCACCCTGCCAGGCTCTCTTGTGATCCCCTGGGTCTTGTGTGCATGGGGATGATGTGTCAAAAAGGGAATGACTTCATCCTGAGGGAGAGCAGCTGCCCTGGATGGCATTTCAGTGTAAAGGAACAGGGCCCCTCAGCAACATTTTCATAACCACTGGCACCTTTTTTCCAGTGCAGCGGCAGGGCCGAGTACTCCAGAGGGGCTTTGGTGTTTGCTTGTAGGTTTTTTTGAATTATATTTGAGCAACGAGTCTGCTAAGAATGTAATCATAAAGTAATGGGGGCTGCTCACCATCTGCAACAACCACTCTCCAGGCATTCCTAGAATTTAATGTGTGTGAGCATAAATTCCAGTCTGTCTCGTGAGGCAGGAGCACAGAAATAAACTTGAGGCAAAATTGTGGGTTCGGGCTACATTTTCACCTGGAAAACTGCAGAGAGCTACAGGACACAACTTGTACTCCTGCCTGCACCTCCTCCAGGCCCCATTCCTTCCCTTGGTGCTCTATATCATCAGATGCACTGTTCCCCTTTCAGTAGTTGAGATGGGGAATAAAAGGGAGTGATTTTTTTTTTTTTTAAACTTTCTTAAGTAGAAAAAATGATGTGTGATAAAGTGGGACTGCAGCTTCTTGTTGTGTGTTCACCAGTGCTCTTCTCAGGGCACTTTGGGAGGAGAAAGGCCCTTCTCTTTGGTCTTCATGCTCTGTCTGTAGTGAAATGACCTGACCCAGGTCCTACATTTTTGACAACAAAAACAACTTCCCCATACATTTAAGTGTTTCTATTTTATAGTTTTTCTTCCTATTGAGATACAAAGCCTTATGTGTGTTGAAGTAATACTCTATCAGAGGATTTTTTAATCTAGTTTATCAAAGGAAATAATCACCCATCATTAATGCTTTTCCATCCTGTCCTCAGACCAACAGGAATTCCTGGAAGCAATGAGACGTACAACCTGGGAATGGTGACAACCCATGGGCTGGAGACTTCCCATGCAGATACGTTTAGCAATATTTCAGGGGAAGGGACATTAATGGTGAGGGAGGTAAGTTGTAAAACAAATATTTCCATGGAGCATCTTCAGGAGGTTTTGCCCATGTAAGCACAAAAAACCTGACAGTGCTGTGTGTCCGGAACACAAAATGACTGAGTAAATTGTGCTGGTTAGTGCCCTCGTAATACAATTTACACTCAGAGCAAATGTGACAAGTGCAAATGTTTCTCAGAACTACAAACAGCAGTGAATAATAATGCTGGGGCAGGTGGGGAGGATGCTCAGACAAACCACTCTGACCTAATCTGTGGCTCCAGGCAACAGAAGTTATCTTCAATTGATAGCAGTGAGTTAATACACTTGGCAAACTGGCCCAAAGCTTCCCTTTTTCTTCACCACCATGTAGCTGTCAGAGCCCAGTAGTGTTTGTAGAACGTTTGGAGGCTTCTACCAGGGGCTGGTCCTGCTTGGAGAGGAGCACAGCCCCTGTCCCACCCAGCTGCCAGCCCCCAACCCTGGCTTTGAAGAGATGAGGATGTGATGGGAGCAATCCTGCTGGATGGTGCTACAGGAGTGAGGCAGAGGAAAGCTGTGGATGGTCTCTGTTTCCCTGGTTGCTGGGAACACAGAGGTCTTGAGGAGAGGAGAGGAGAGGAGAGGAGAGGAGAGGAGAGGAGAGGAGAGGAGAGGAGAGGAGAGGAGAGGAGAGGAGAGGAGAGGAGAGGAGAGGAGAGGAGAGGAGAGGAGAGGAGAGGAGAGGAGAGGAGAGGAGAGGAGAGGAGAGGAGAGGAGAGGAGAGGAGAGGAGAGGAGAGGAGAGGAGAGGAGAGGAGAGGAGAGGAGAGGAGAGGAGAGGAGAGGAGAGGAGAGGAGAGGAGAGGAGAGGAGAGGAGAGGAGAGGAGAGGAGAGGAGAGGAGAGGAGAGGAGAGGAGAGGAGAGGAGAGGAGAGGAGAGGAGAGGAGAGGAGAGGAGAGGAGAGGAGAGGAGAGGAGAGGAGAGGAGAGGAGAGGAGAGGAGAGGAGAGGAGAGGAGAGGAGAGGAGAGGAGAGGAGAGGAGAGGAGAGGAGAGGAGAGGAGAGGAGAGGAGAGGAGAGGAGAGGAGAGGAGAGGAGAGGAGAGGAGAGGAGAGGAGAGGAGAGGAGAGGAGAGGAGAGGAGAGGAGAGGAGAGGAGAGGAGAGGAGAGGAGAGGAGAGGAGAGGAGAGGAGAGGAGAGGAGAGGAGAGGAGAGGGGAGGGGAGGGGAGGGGAGGGGAGGGGAGGGGAGGGAGTGGAGGTTGGAGCCAGCAGTCATAAAAGAGGAATGTTTAGATCAAACTCAGACCAGGCTTGAGCAGGATTGGAATTCTTAATTTTGTTCGTGTAATATAACCACAGAGGTTCATAAAATAACCACAGAGGAAGAGGGTGGGGGGGGTGAAATTAGTGCAACTTTGAAAGGGAGGAAGGAGTTGGTAAAAAGTTGCAGCATGTTTGCTGCCTTTCTCAATCAATTTTGGAGCTGGGCAGAAATGCTCCTCATCTCTCCATGGCTGTTAGGAGCAGAGATCCCCTCTGCCCATCCTTGTAACAGGGAGGGGGATGTGGCTAAACAGAGTCACTGCTGTGACAAGCAGCCAGTTCTGAAATGAGCTTGGTGTTAAGCATCACAGCTGTAAAATCCGTGCTCTGCCAGCACAGTCCCATGAGAAAACAGTAATGCACAAGAGTTTAAAAGCCATGGGTAAGACAAGCAGCCAAGAAGCCTCTTTGGGAGGAGGTAGCATGGTAAGAAACCCAAACTGCCTACTCTTTGCACCCAACCACCAGTGTAGCCATCAGAGGATGGTCAGTGGGCTTTGGGCAAAGGGGTTTTTGCTGTTTGGCAGGATGGCAAGGTGGGTGAAAGTGATGGTAATGAGTGATTGAAAGATAAATATTGTCAGAACTGGTCAGAAACTTGGTGAGCCTGTTCAGACAGAGTTCTCCACTAGTCCCAGTAAAGGGACAAGTCTCTGTAGCAACATCGTTGGTGTGCTCCAGGTAGCTGGGATTCATCTGAATGGTAAACACCTCAAAACAATAGGGAGGGAAAGGAGAAACTTAGCACTTTTCTTGCAGGAGGTGGAGATGAAAAGGAAGGGGAACCATGGGGAAGCCCCAAGGACCTTGAGCAGAGATGTCAGGATGTCAGTTGTTCTACTGACACTGCTGCTGTTCACTGCTGTTTTGGGTCACAGAAACATGTGCTGGGGGCTGTGTTGGTGTTTGCAGTCAGGCTGCTTGCTGCCTTAGCTGTGCAAAGCCATCAGGGGGTCAGATTCTGCTGTCACTGTGACTGGTGGCCACCTGAGCAGAGAGCTGGCCATGGGGTTTGCACCCATGGTGGCAGGAGCAGAATCTGCCCTAGATTCCTCGTCTCCAAAGGACAGTGATTAGGCTTCTCTCGCTGTTAACGTGGCTAATGACTCTGTATTGACTTTGTGATTAATCCTGTCTTTATTTCTCCTGGGCTGGGGGTTGGTTTGCTGCTTGCCAGATTGCATGGGGATGGGAACAGAGAGGGTCCTTCTCCTACGCTTGCTCTGGGATCTGGGGGGACTGCCAACGACGTGGTTTTGTTTGGGTTTTTTTCTCTGCTTTTTCTCCTTTTTTTGTTTGTTTTTTTTTTTTTCTCCCCCTTCTCTTTCTTCTTCACACCTTGTGTCTCTGCAGACCTCTGGTGAAAAAAAGCGTTCTGGCCACACAGCCAGCAATGGCTTTGCAGGTCACATCAATCTACCTGACCTGGTGCAGCAAAGCCACTCGCCAGCGGGCACGCCGACCGAGGCCCTGGGGCGAGTCTCCACCCATGCACAGGACATGGACTCGGTGCCTGAAGTAGGTGGTGGGGGGCTCCTCTTTCTCCTTTGCATCACCTCACACAAGTATTAACATCTCTGCCCCAGAAAGGGCCTTTCCTGCTCTCCTCCCTGGCTTTCTTGGCTCGTCTCTCAGTTTCTACCTGGGTGAGCATAGTGGAAAGATAAGGGAATCCGGTGGCGTTGGGTTGATGGTTGGACTTGATGATCTTAGAGGTCTTTTCCACCCTTAATGATTCTATGATTCTTTGGTTACTGCTATATGGATCTGTGGCTGAGGGTAGCAATGTGTATTGGGTCTTCTCTCAAGCCCACCAGCTGGAGTTTTGATGGTGATGGCTTGAAGGGTGCCAACTGATATGGTGCTTGGAAATAGAAGAAAATGATGAGAGCAAACGATGCCATTACTTTCAAATGGGCCCAACTTCGACCTGTGAGATCTCTGATACTTAACATGACTCTACAAGTTAACAAACACAAAGGCAAAGAAATTTTGGATAGTTCTTCAGACGAGAGAAAAAATCTGCACAACTTGAAAATTTTAAACTGTTTGTTTCCATTCACGTTTGGTTAAAATCATGTGTTTCCAGTCAAGACAAACTATTTCTCCCTGGTAGCTGTTTCACGGGGACATGATTGAAAGTTAACATTGTATAAGGTGTAAAAACTCATAGAAGGTAGATGTGATACATCAGACAAGGGAATCAATTTTTCTGGCTTACCAGCACCAGCTGTAGGAGCCAGGCACACAGTCCCTTGTTTTCCCAAGAGAAATCTGTCCATTTGGTGCTAAATAAGCTATTTTATTTCTTTTATCTTTTTCTTCTCATTTTGTTGGCTATTCATCAAAAGTTCTATCATCATACTCTCTTTCACAGAAATTATATACTCATTTCATGGTTTACTTTTACTATCAGTGTAAAAATAAAAACCACTTGGAACTGTGAGCTGCTGAAACGTAAGAACAGATGGTGTGTGACTGGACCACAAGTTTTTATCTGTTTCCTTCTTGCCTTTAAAAGTGGTGATGAGAGACTTGATTCTAAAAGTAACACCTTCCCCGGTCATCCTGGCACTGCTGGAACACTGGCAAGGATTGAGTTGAAATCTGCTAATTTACAGAATACCATCCAAGAAGATGTTTTCCATTTCTGATACTGCATTTTTAGAGCTGTCTGGGCTGGGAGTGGGTGTAAGAAGAACCTTGGGGATTTCATTCTCAGGTTTCCAGGTGACTCATGGTTTTGTGAGCAAAAAGAAGGGAGCAAGGACTGCCTCATGCTGTAGCTTGATGTTGTCTCTGTGGGCCACCAGGGAGGTTTAGAGGCAGTTGAACAGGATCTGGAGGAAGATGAGGTCTTAATATTTCAATAATGGACTTGGATGTTCTTAAAATGCCAGCTTCTTAAGAGAACAGCTGAACCTGACCAAAGAAAAGGAATGGATGGTGCATTGGGGTGAGGGGTGTCAGACAGCTCTTCCTGGAAAGCATCCCTGTAAATACTGAATTCTTCCCTTCCTTGAATTGTTGGGGCTTTGTAGAAAAGAAATCCAGTGCAGTGGGAAAAAAAATGTGATTTTTTTGGATGGGAAAGAAGCACAAAGTAGTTTATCTGACAGGCAGGACTGTGTATGTAAATGCAGTGTCTGTTCCTGCCGCAGGCTGTTAACTCTTTCCACGGCTCTCAGTTACTGTGTACCTTTGGGAAATCCATCCTGTTTCTATGGAAACACAACCAGGAGGGGAGCAGGATGCATGGTGTCATGTTGGCAGGCGTGGGGCATGGATGCCAACTCCCCCAGCCAGGCTCCCTCCAGCTCCAAACCCTCCTTGGTGCCACCTTGGGCAGGCCAGAACCACAAGGATGCTCCTATACCCCTTTTTTTCTTCTTTTTTTTTTTTTTTTGCCCCTAAATCTTTTTGTCCTCTACAGGAGGACAGGTGCCAGCCCAGCCCAGTTTGGGTAGGGATGTGCTGGTGGTTCCCCATGACACATGTTCCTGTGTCCCAGGCTTGTCAGGCAGTTGTCAGTTGTGTAGCAGTGGCATTGGGCACAGGGAGCATCTGGGGATATGGTGACTTGGTGACACAAAAGCTGAGGAATCACAGGGCAAAGGGACCTCAAGGATCATCTGGTCCAACCTTTCTTGGAAAAAGCACAGTCTAGACAAAATGGTCCACGAGGAAGGAAAATGTCCTGAGGGGGGGCAATGGGAGCAGCAGGTGCTGCTGCAGAGTCACTTGGGGTTTGCTGCTGTTATGGCTCTTCTTGGAGGTTGTCCATGAAGCATACCCTGGGCAGACAGTGGAACAGGAAAAATAACCTGCTCAAGGAGGCAGGAGAATCATGCCACTTAGGTGAAGGTCTTCACCTCATTTCCTCCCTTAATAAAGCAATGGCTTTAAAAAGACAGCAACGTGATGTTGCTGTTTGTTCCTCTCCATTTTCCCATGGCAAAGTATTGGCTGTCACAATCCTCATGACACCTCCAGGTTAAATTTTATTAGCTTGGAAATGGCCCTTTCTACAGTCGCACCCAGAATTTAATCAATTTAAAGCACTTCATTGAAACCTCCAGCACCCTGCACGTGACTTCCCGGTGAGGTGTGCTGAAGCCCACCAGACTTGGGAAGGAGTGAAGCAATGTCAGAGATGTCATCCTCTGATCCAGAACACCTCCTTAAAGCATCACACAGCTCTCTCCGAGCCTTTCCCAGCTTCAGCACTTCAGGCCCTCCCAAAACTGGAGCAGCCAGATGAAAAATACAGAGCTTTTGCTACGAAGCTGACTTCTCCCACTCTTCCAGGGGAATCAATATTTTGGTCTAAGCCCAGCAAATCCTTAGATGATGGGTGGTAAAAGCAGAGGGTATTATGGCTGGATGAGCTCTTCTGGCAACACTTTACAGATCCCAAAATAAATTTCCACAGCTTGTTGAAATCAAATGCTTGCTCAGATTGTGGTAGTTTGCATTTGGCGTAGGCAGAAGGAAAGCAATGGTCTCACCTTTTCCAGCTCTGGTGGCTGCTGGTCTATGCCAGGGCTTTTGAGGTGGTCCTAGTGCCATCCAGCCAACCTCAGTGTACAGTGGGAGAGTGGGAAGAGCAAACCCAAACATGTGTTCCATGCAGAGAAGTTGGTTTTTTTACCTGCACTGATTTTTGCCTCTGGCCCTACAGCTTCTCCGCTAACTGGAGTCATGGCTGGGCTTCTGCCGGTGAGAAGAGAGCAGAGTGGGGCCCTGCTCTTCTTGTTTGCTGTTGCTTTTGGACACTCACAGATCCAATTTTCATGTTTGTCTTGATGAGTTCTGGGGGAGGAGAAGCAGATGCGCAAAGAGGGCTTGAAAAAAGCACTGGGTCTGCTAATGAGGAAGTCTCACATATCGACACACATTAAATTGCTGATACTTGTGTGCTCTGAGCTCTGTCCTGTTTTTGTTCCAGTATGGTATGGGAAGTAGCACCAAAGCCTCTTTCACCCCCTTTGTGGACACCAGAGTGTATCAGACCTCGCCTACTGATGAAGATGAAGATGAGGATGAAGAGTCATCTGCTACTGGTAGGTGGCGATGGGAACAGTTTGAGAGGGGAGGGCCTTGTGGAAACCAGTTCGTAGAGACTGAGTAACCCCACTGAACCTCTTCCACTTTTCAATTACTCTTGTAAAAATGTTGCTTGTGTCTTCATCCTAATGCTCTCCTGTTTCTGTCCAACTCCTCCTACCTATACCGCTGAAATTCCACAAGAAAGGTCTAAGTGAAAACAGGGAACAGCAAAAATCCACCCAACCATCTGCCCAGGCAGCCAGGAGAAACGTTCCTGGCAAGACTGGAGCTGATAATTGCTCCAAAAAGCTGGCAGGTGCTCAGAAGTCATTGGAAATGGGTGGGAAAGCAGGCAGTAAACAGTGCTGGTCAGCTTGGTGGGCAGGGCTGGAGTTCTGGGGACATCACCTGCTGACAGTTTTGATGGTTGTTCCAACCCATGAGAACATCCCGATGTTCCCTCTTCAACGTAGCGACGAGACCGGAAAATAAACCGAGTCTTATCTTCCTTTAAAAAAAAACTACAAAATGAAGAGACGAGGGGCCTGGATAATCCATCCCACCTCGCTGTTCTGTTGTGTTTCCCTGCAAGCCCTCTTCACCAGCGAGCTGCTCAGACAGGAGCAGGCCAAGCTGAACGAAGCCCGGAAAATCTCGGTGGTGAACGTCAACCCCACCAACATCCGTCCACACAGTGACACCCCGGAGATCCGGAAATACAAGAAGCGCTTCAACTCGGAGATTCTCTGTGCTGCTCTCTGGGGTAAGCCCTGAGCATGCCAGCCCCTTGGCAAAGCTCCCCGCAGCATCTGGCTGCTGGTGGAACCTGAATGGGTCATCACAGAACCAAGCCCCTGCCTCTGCTTGTCCCCTTAGCCAGCCCAAGGAGAAGCTCATGTCCCCAAGTGCCTTGAGCTGTGAGAGTGATTCCTGATGTCCATGGGAAGGTCACAGCCTTAGCTGGGATCAGTCCCTCTCGAGGGGGGGTTGTTCTTTGGAGCAGCTGTGGCTCCTGGTGCCCATTGCCTTCTCCTCTCCAGGTGTGAATCTGCTGGTGGGCACAGAAAATGGCCTGATGCTGCTGGATCGAAGTGGCCAAGGGAAGGTCTACAACCTGATCAACAGGCGGAGGTTTCAACAGATGGACGTGCTCGAGGGGCTTAATGTCCTCGTGACAATATCAGGTACACCTCTCATGCTCTCACCCCATTCTTAAGCTTCTTGGCCATGTTCCTGGGTGGTTCCAGCTCAGACAAAACCTGCCCGCTGCTGTCAGAGGGAAGCTCCCAGGGGAGGCTGGAGATGGTTTATTCCAGATTCAGAGGCTTTAGATCTGCAAGAACATCTCTGAGAGCAGTTTGCTCCCATCACCTTCTACCTTCATCTACCTTCTTCATCTGCAACTCCCCACTCTCCGTTAGCAAGGAATCACAGAATTGTTTTGGTTGGAAAAGACCTTTAAGGACATCATGCCAAAGGAAGTGAATGTGTAGGGCAGAGGCAGATATCCCAGCAAGGTGAGTAGGCTCACCCTGAGGGAGCAGCAGGTTCTGCTTTTGGGTCTCCTTGGCTCTAGCCATGAACTGGTTTCAGGGCTCCAGCTCAGCCCGTGGCTGTACCTGGGGTGCCCCGAGCACCACAAGGGCCATGGGTTTGTCACTTGTCTCTGGGTTCAGCCAGGAGCTCTGGAGCTATCAGATCAGGCTCAGGGAGTGATCCCTGGCACAGAAGGAAAATCCCTGTAGACCACTCACCCAGGAGGGTGCCCAGCATCCTCCCTGCAGAGCAGCCTCACAAAGCAGCACGTGGATGGAGGAGCTGGGGCAGAGCTCTTCCAGCATCCCCCTGCAATCTGGAGCTCTGGGCTCTCCCTTCCCTGTCTTTTGGTTTGGTGGTTGTTTGGGTTTTTTTCCCCAAGGGAAATAAACCAAAACAATTATATTACTATTTTCAACTTCATTGTGAAACAAACTTTAATTTTCTCTTCTTATGAGTGACAATAAGCACTGAAATCTCAAGGTCTGCACTGCTCTGATAGGGATGTGTCCTTTGCCCACAGGAAAGAAGAACAAGCTGCGTGTGTACTATCTCTCCTGGCTGAGAAACAGGATTTTACACAACGACCCTGAGGTGGAGAAGAAGCAGGGCTGGATCACAGTTGGGGACCTGGAAGGATGCATCCATTACAAAGTTGGTGAGTGGCCCGTCTGGCAAAAAATGTCTGGAGGGATGTGGTTTTGTCCTCTAGGCTTAGATCTGACCTGACAGTTTCTCTTAAAAGTATGGATAGGCCACAGCCACAAAGGAATTTGGCATTCATCTACATGTATATATACATCTATTTACATGTATATTTACATGTATAAATATGCATCTACTTGAAGAGGGGAGAATTGCCCAAGGAAGCTGTGGCTGCCCCCTCCTTGAAGTGTTCAAGGCCAGGTTGGATGGGGCTTGGAGCAACCTGGTCTGGTGGGAGGTGTCCCTGCCCATGCAGTGGGATTGGGACTGAATGAGCTTTAAGGTCCCTTCCAAACCAAACCATTCTATGACTCTGTGTATTAGGTGCACACTTTACTGAGTGGGAACCAACAGAGAGACAGCCTGACAAGCTGTTCCTGGAGATGTTTAGTCTTGCTGGAATGAAAATTAATGTTTTTAAAATGGGTTTTATTTTTATTTTAGTGAAATATGAAAGAATCAAGTTCTTGGTGATTGCCTTAAAGAATGCTGTAGAGATCTATGCTTGGGCTCCTAAACCATATCACAAGTTTATGGCATTTAAGGTACGTGTATCTTTTAACAAAATAGATTTTGTAGTTGTAAATACTTGGGATTTCTGAACTCTGCAGAGCAAAGAAGTGTCTTGCTTACATAGCTGAGCTCCTTGGGATGCTTGGCAGGCATGGGAGATGGGATACCTTCTGGGAGATAGCAGTTAAGCATTATTATCAGCTTACACTGGCAGGCTTCCTTTGGGGAAGGTTGCAGAAAGCTGACCAAATGCCCATGGTTAAAATCGAGCTGGGGTTGGTTTGTTTTGTTTTTTAACTTCTGACCAATTCTTCACATACCGTACAAAAAAAGGTTGGCATTACTTTCCATTTTTATTTTACAAGACCCTCTCCCCTCCTGCACTGTGGATTCTGTTCCATGACAAAGTTCAGGAGAACTCTTTCTTTTTTTCTCTCTTTTCATCACTTCCTTCAGTGAGACCTTTCTCCTCTATAACCTGCCAATGGGTATTTTTATATTTAACCCTTAAAATCACTTTTCATCCCAAGCTCTCTTCAGAGACAAAGCAAAAGGGGCAGTGCCTCCTGGAGACATTCCTGCTGAGTAATCTCATTTCCCATCCTTCCAGCACAAATGGGCTTACTCAGTGTTAGCTCACATTTGCTTTTGCTGAAAAATAGACAGAATAAATGGGTTCAGGGACAGGGAGAGCTCAGCCTGGGATCCACCAGCTCTGGTCAGTGCTGCAGCTGCAGTCTGGGGGGGATGAGCATCCTTTCCTTGCCTTGTATGCAGGGATTTTTTAGGACAATGGAAAATACCAGGCAGTGATTTTCCCTGTTAGGAGTTCAAGTGGTCCTTACACAGAGCCAGGAGCCCTTTTCTCTGCCTGGGGGTGTTTCAACCCTCCTGCTCAAGACCTAAACCATGGAGAGAGGCTTTATCCTGGACCAGTCCACTCCAGGGTCCCAGCCTTCATCCAGCATCTTAGATTGGATAGGGATAAGTCAGTCTTTGCTAATTTGATTAATTCAGCTGCCCAAAGGGGATCGGTGATCCCTGCCCAGAGGGGTGGTGGGTGTTCCTAACTCTCCAGACCTTACATCTCCTTACCCTGAGCATCACCAGGGAGTCCTTGTGGGCTGGTGGACCATGCTTGTGTGAAAAGGAGCTGTCACCTTCCTTCAGAGACCAGAGCCTCAGGCTGGCCTTGGGCTCCTGGGGGAAAGGAGCTGATCTTGGCAAGGGTGAGAACTTATCTGCTGGGGTGGCTGGAGTCACTGATAACCTGTGAGGCATCTGCCAGGAAAATGGAGAGACAGGAAGAAAAATAACCACATATTGAGTGGGACACACAGTCAAATCTGATTTCAAAACCGTATCAGGCTGCTGCTGTGGGGATTTGTTGGGCTTCTGTGATACTGACTGAAGGGATTATAAAAGTCTTTTTCAGATCTCCAGCACAAGCCGCTGCTCGTGGATCTCACTGTAGAAGAGGGTCAGAGACTCAAGGTTATCTTTGGATCACACACTGGTTTCCATGTGATTGATGTAGATTCTGGGAACTCTTATGATATCTACATACCATCTCATGTGAGTAGCCTGGGGAGTGCTGCTGCATGGCTCATGGGTTGGCACTTGGGAATAGTGACCAGGCAGGTGACATCTTGCCATGGGTGTGACATTCTGCAGTGCCATCTTCACTGATACTGGCTTAAAGAGGACTGGGAGGTATCCCACACTTCATCATTCACACAGGCTAATCCTGTCCTCGTGCTCAAGCTGTCAGGTTTAAGGTTAAGGTGGCCCACAGAAAGAAGAATCTGGAGCAGTAATGGAGCTCTCTGTATGTCCCAGCTGTGTTCCCCAGTGCTTCCTTGTTCCTGCTGAGGCTCTGCAGGGTGCTCAGATGAGGGATGCAGGATGAGGGTAGCTCAAATCTCAGCCTGACACTCACAACTCCCAGCCCTGCCCCCCAGCAGCAGGGACTCACCACAGGATCACCACCTCTCAGCTCCACCAAAGAAACAGTGCTACAAAATATGCTGTAGAGGAGGATTTTCTCATTTGTTCCTTTAAGCTCCATCCATGCTGTTGGCCCAAGCAGCATAAGGATGAGCTAGGAGGAACTGGGTCACTCATCAAACCCAGAAACTGCTGAATTGATCTGAGCAGCAGAACCTCCTTTGTGAGAGCTTCCAAGAAGCCTAAGGGGAAATACTGGAGCAGTTTGGGATGGTTTTGTTGTCTTAGCTGTCAAAGGGCAGACATGGGTAGAAAGTCACTGTAAGTGCCTTTGTAGCCAGAAACTGATTGCTGGAGAACTGGGAATGTTATCTCCCAAGGAACAATTCTGTGTTTATTTGCCTTAATTTGAATAGGAGATGGACTCAGCAGCCACTTGTTTGTGTTACAGCCAAGTGTCAGCCACCAGTCTTAGGGGAGCATATTTATTGGGATCTCTCTGTAATTCCTGAACCTATTTATCCTTGATGTGTCCAGCAGCTGTGGTGGTAGAGTAAACATGACAGGTTATTGCCCTTCCAGCTTATCTCCAAAAGCCAAATCCTCTTTGTTGAACTGAGGGAGGGTTTTGTTCCCAGGTTGGTTTGGCATTTTGTGTTTCTAAGGCTCTGCTCCTTTCCCCCTTTACCCCTTCCTCCATTCAATGTAA
Source organism: Phaethornis superciliosus (assembly GCA_023637945.1). Taxonomy (NCBI): domain Eukaryota; kingdom Metazoa; phylum Chordata; class Aves; order Apodiformes; family Trochilidae; genus Phaethornis; species Phaethornis superciliosus. The sequence continues at coordinate 20,730,203 of JAJQWJ010000010.1, forward strand.
TTCTGACTTTTAGGGTTTGTTTTAACTGCAGATTCAGGGCAATATCACTCCTCATGCCATAGTCATCCTGCCTAAAACAGACGGGATGGAGATGCTGGTGTGCTATGAGGATGAAGGTGTGTATGTCAACACCTATGGACGGATAACTAAAGATGTGGTGCTCCAGTGGGGAGAAATGCCTACTTCTGTGGGTAAGTCAACCCTTCCTCTCCACCCACATTAAATACAAATGACACATAAGAAGAAGAGAGGCTTTTGTTTATCAAAAATCTCAACCAGATAAGAGGCGCAGTTACCAAATTTCTGTGATTTGGTCATGTGCAATAATAAGAGCAAGTGACTTCTCGAAGATTTGAGCTCTGGTTCATCCTATGAATAAGATAATATAAGCTGGGGCACTAGTAGGTACTATGTTGTCTGGAAGAAGAACCGAGTGTGGAGCTGGAAGCACTTTGGTTGCTCTTCTGGCTCTGCTGTTGCTCTGCTCCACAACCCCTGGAGGCAAGCCACTGCCCAGCTCCTCACCCACATAAATCAGAAGTGATACTTCTATTTAAATCACTCCACAATTTCTGGATTAAAAGTGCTCCATAGAGGCAATTATCCCTGCAGGCACATGCCTGGCAGAGCTCTGCCACTGGTGTACGTAACCTTTGAGTAACATCTGATGAGCTTTTCTACCTGTTGCCTAATATTTAACTCAGCACGTGTTGTAACACACCTACCAAATGCTTCCTTTTGACAGCCTACATTCATTCCAATCAAATAATGGGCTGGGGAGAGAAAGCTATTGAAATCCGCTCGGTGGAGACGGGACACTTGGATGGAGTATTTATGCACAAGAGAGCTCAAAGGTTAAAGTTTCTATGTGAAAGAAATGATAAGGTAAGGCCACTTCAGAGTTTGTATCCATGCTTTAAGCTACAGCCAGCTACTTTTAGACTTTAAATCTGGTTTAGGTTGAGGTTAATAATTAATCTGAAGGTTCTGTTCGGTAAGCAGTGCCCGTAAACCCACTCCCAATTCTCTCCAGCAGGTGCAGACCTCAGCCTGTGGTGGGAAGATTTCTTCCACCTGAACCTGAGATCTGTCCTGACTTGGCTTGACTGTTCCTCAAGTCTTGAGTCTGAATGTTAAGTAGTGAGGCTGCCAAGTAAACTCGGCAAAAGCTGAGACATGGTAGCACTAAGGATGCCTGAGTGACCCTGATTTGAGCTCTGGTGCAGAAACATTTCGATGCATTTTTAGTTTTGTGATCTTAAAACTCTTCCCTTGGTGCAGCTCCACCTATTTCTGTGGAACACTGATAAATACTGATCAGGAGCCACCCGAGCTGCACAGGGAAGGTGACTGTCATGTAGATGATGGGCACGTGCTGCAGGGTACAAAGGAAGGAGAAACTGCTGGAGGAACAGGAACGTGTGCATCAAGAGATGGTTGAATGCCAAGAGGTGTTTTCTGCTGTTGGCATTTCCTCATCTCACAAGGTTCCACAAGAGATAAGTCAGGACCACGCAGCAACAGGGAGCTCTTTCCTAATGAGCACGATCACAAAACACGTGAAGAAAGCGATCACTCTGCCCTCAGAGCAGGGTTTAATAATGTGCAATAAATAAAGTTTGAGGCCACGATCAGTTCATGGAACAGCTGCTCATCAGTTGAGCATTGCCCAGCCTGTGGTGTGGAGGGAGGCTGGAGCTCTGCAGAAGATGTATCCTAACCTTGCAAAAGAGTGCTATGAAGAGCTGCCCAAGAAGCTGAATTTTAGTTGCCCAAATACACTGAGTTTGCTTTTTTATTACTTTTGAGCATCTGACTTGGCAAGTTTTATACGGGTTATTTTGAGGAAAAAAAAAAACCAAAACTTAATCTTCCTAAAATACTGGAACCAGATGGTCAGTGATGGGTTTGAAATACTAAATACAGTTGTTTCTTTTTCTGGAGAAATGATTAATGATGAAAGTCATGTGAAGATTGAGTAATTTCTGGTTTTAAAAAGGACAGAGGCTTCAGATTGTCCCTTTCAATATTTGCAAATTATGACTTCCTTATTTTTTAAGATTTCCATTGGGCTCAAACCCTGGTGTATTCTGACAGAAACACCCAAAATCATATTCTTCACACAGAGTCCTGATACGTTTCTGTGCTCAGAGCATCTCAAAGGGAAGTGGTTTTCCCCAGCTTTATTTTCAGAAGCAGCTGAAAATTCCAGGGCTTCCATTCCCCAGGAAAACCATTTCACACTCACGTGCAGGATGTTGACTCACATGGTTGGCATTTAGCAAGACCCAAACCACTGACAGCCATTTGACTCATATTGCATAATAAATGGTGTCACGGCAGTAAAGTGTGATAAACTTGGTATTTTTAAGGCATTCCAAACCTTGCTGTCTTTGGTAGTTCCAGTGAGGGAGGTTTTATCATGATGTTTGCTAATAAGGGGGTTGATTTGATCCAGTTTTGGCATGGCTTAGCTCTGAGCTCTGCAGAAAACCAAGAAACAGGGTGATGGATCCGTGTGAAGCTTCTTCTCTCATCCAAAAAACACAAGCAGGGAGGGAGGCTTAGGCAGAGAAAACCACAGGGGGTGCTCCTTCTTTCCTCACTCAGCAAGAAAATCAACAGACCTTTCCTTCACATAACAAAAAAATAAGGTTGGTTGTTTGTTTTCCCCCCCAAACAGGTATTTTTTGCATCGGTGAGATCCGGAGGAAGCAGCCAAGTGTTTTTCATGACCCTCAACAGAAACTCCATGATGAACTGGTAACAGAGGAACACTTGGCACTCACCACCATGGCATTATTTCTAATTTAAAGGACATTAAACACGAGGACTAACACTGTAGAGGCAGGTGCAGAGGGCGCCGAGGAACACCGCTCCCCCAGGGCGGGGGCTGCGGGCAGGGATGGACTTTCATGCTTGGACCCCCCCGAGGTCTCCTGATTACGCTGTGTTATAGTGGGTTATGAGTTTTTCCTTTTATTTTATTTTGGTTTTTTTAATTTTACCCTTTCCTTTGTATCCCCTACTTTGTAAGATGGGGGAAAGGAACAGTGTCAAAAAGTCTGTTTTTAATTCTGTCTGCCTGCTAGCATCAAATATATAGTATGTTGTAAAGTTACCAATTAAATCTGGTGAGAGACAGCACAATAAATGTACCTTTTATCTTTGTGATGAAGGCCATAACCGTATAGCTGGGTAATTTTAGAAATCTTTTGCCTTCACCAACATTTACATGTTGCTTTTGGCAGCAACGGCTTAACGGATTTTTAAAGAAGAGAAAAAATAATAGGGTTTTTTTTTTCCCCTCTTTTGGGAAATGGATTTTAAATGGCTAAACTACTAGCCTTAGACTAATAAAAATCAGCTACCATTTCTGTCAAGTCTGTCAATCCATATTTCCATATGGATCTTCACATAATGGTGTGTCTTGATAGGGCTGGAGTTGCCATTTGTTGTTACTCCGGAGGTGCCCACCTATCCCGGGGCTTGGCTGGGGGGATCAGAGGAGGAGAGGACAACGGAGCAGTCGGAGGAGCCCCGTGCTTAACCCTGAGGTGTGGGATTTGTGGCTGCAGATGGCTCCTGAGGGCCCATGGGTGATGGACCCCAATGCCAAAGCCGATGCGAGCTATGGGTGCCCGGAGCCGGAGGCAGCCGAGGTTCAGGGAGAGCAAAAGGAGCTGCCCGTCCCCCACTTTGTTGGATTGGGCTTGTAAAGAGCTTAAAAAAAAAAACCAAACCATAATTATATATATATATGTGTGTGGTTTCCGAGGGTCTGAATCTCTACTCGTTTTTTTTCCACCCCTTCCGCTCCTTAGGAATTACCCAACATACAGTGGGAGACAACATCCGTGCCGACCCGTGTGTGCGTGTGTTTAGTTCAGGTTGAATCGTGTCCTTATCAAACTCTTGCTCAGTTGATTTCCGTTTTGGGTGCGTATCTGGGGTTTTTTCTTTCTCAGTAGCTGCAAGCATGGCCGCCTGTGGTGTTGGGGTGTCGCATAATAAGGTCTGTGTTGCTGGGTTTTAACCTACCTCGTTTCGGTTGGGGTTTGTTTGGTTTGGTTTGGGTTCTTGGGGAGTTTGGTTTTGTTTTTTTTTTAATTATTATTTTTTTCTTCTTTTTTTCTTTTTTTTTTTCGTTCCATTCCGCTGTCGATCACAGCGCTGTTACCTCCAGCGACATATAGAGAGCTTCACTGGCAATCTTGGTGTACTCAGTAACGATGGCTTTATTAAAAAATGATTAAAGCAACAGGACTTGGTCAAACTTGAATCTTTATCAAGGGTGAGAGATGATGCGGGGAGGTGGGGATGGGACGGGGCTACCCTTGCCCCACGGGCAGGTTGGGGACCAGCAGGGATTGCCTGTGGTGGGACCCACTCTGGGAATGGTGTCCAGAGGAGGACGGGGAGGAGGAGTTTAGCAGGTGCCATCTTCACCCACTGGGCACCTTCTTGCTGGCCCAGCCTGCCTGAGCACCTGAGAAACGTAGTGATGGCTGTAAGACTGCAGTGCTGGAATTAAAACCCCACACGAGTCCCATCACGGACACCGATTGCCACCAGCTCTTTATATTTTCACTGTGGTTAAGGGATTAATAAAACCAAGCCGAGAGCTTTTTTGTTATGTTGCAAACTAAGTGGTTTGTTGCTTTATTTGGTCCCCTTTCAAGTGACAAAGACACAGCTTGGAACGTTTGTGGGGGGTTTTTTTATTTTTTTTTTTTTTATTGTGGGTGTTTGGGTACAGTGAGGAAATAGAAGGGAATTGTTGTGTTTAAACATAAGGTAGTTGGTAAATGTATTTTTTTCAAACCATAGAGTCCTTGGAAACAAAAAGAATAAGAAACTGGTATTAACACAGTCTTGTCTACAGAGTGTGCACGTGGACATCCCATAGAGCAAACGCGTTTCTGCTGCCAACCACAATAAAACACAAAACTTGAACGTTAAGCCATGCCTTTTCCATTTTTCTAAAGACAATCCAGGATGTTAGCTGTTAGCAGGTCACGGAGGTGAAGTGGGTTTGTAGGGCTGTGATGCCCTGGGGTGCCTGGAGGGTCTCAGGAAGGCCGTGGGTTTGGGCAGGAGGAGTGTGGGGGGACAGGACGTGTCCCTTGAGATGCTGCCCCAGCCCCAAGCAGCTGCCATCACCTCCTGAAAACTTCTGCTCTCCTACCAAATCAACCCATGATTATTATAAAGACACTCTCTCCCTCCCAGATATTCCTAGCTTTGATGTGCTTGCTTTCTGCTGTAAGTAAAATACGTCTGTGGTTGATCAGTGCTCTCAGAAACTACTTGATTTTACTGCTTAAAGAAACAAAACCTGGCCTCTTCTTAAAGCCTTGCTTTTGGGGAGTTTTGACCCAGGGAAGGAAACTTTTTTTCTTCAGCTGAGCAGTGGTGCAAGAGGAAAAAGAGAAACGCTGTCTGGGTGTACCAGGAGCCCCTTGCAGATTCAATTATTCCTGGTGTTTCTGTGCAATATTGGGTGAGCTTCAGGGGAGAGTTGTACCCTCAGTGGAAAATGAAAGAAAAGCCCCAGAGCTGGCATGGGGCTGTGTTCAGCTTGAGAAGGTGCTGGGGACCCTTCCCAAGGGAAAGGATGCTCCAAGGTAAGGCTGCTGCCGGTGGGCACTGAATGGATTTTCAAACCTGTTTCAGTATTATTATCAAATGGCATTTTTCTTATTGTTGTGTGGTGGGTTTTGGGGTCGTTCATATTCTGTATTTTGGGGCAGAAAACATCTGTTTGCTGCCCCCATACTGCTGTGGAGCTGCTGCTTCCCATCTTATCACAAAGTGGTGCAGAAGAGGTTTGCTTCCCAGTTTTTCTTGTCCGGGAGATGCTGCACCACCCAAAGCAGGGGGGGGCTGGGGTGTTGAAGGGCTCCCTTAAACTTCTCTGGTTTAACACCACTGTTTTTCTGGAAGGTGCAAGGCCAGTACACTTGATATCTTTACAGCTGTGCTGTAAATGCATCAAATTCTCCTTCTAAATTGTGTTTTGTCAGCCTGAAGCTCCCGTCCCATAGGTGACCCCATCACTGCTGCCTGCCCCAGGCTGCCCTGCACGTGGAGAGACAAAATGAAGATATAGTGTGTTCTTTTTGTTCCCGCTTCTGACAGCCCTTACCTAGATAGCCACAACTTTATGGTCTACATCTTGCCTTTTTTTTTTTTTTTTCCCCTTTTTTTTTTTCCCTTTTCCCCCCCCCCCCCTTTTTTTTTTGTTTCTGCTTGTTTCCTTTTTCTTTGGTTGTTTTTTTGTTTTTTAATACCAAAGCTGCCTCTGGGTGACTCAAAGTCAGTAGAATGTTGTGCAAATTATGCAGACACAAGCAAAAAACATCTTGGTCTTTATGGGGTCTTTAAGGTACTTCCCCTGATGTACCAGCATGGTCAGGTGTCCAAAGGGAAAGCTGAACCATAAACTTTAACCCATCACTTCTCTTGGCACAGGGCTAGATACATCAATAGCTCCAATTATAGCAGACACAACATATAGTGGGCAATAAGCAGGGCAGTTCTGCATGACAGTAGCACTGTGCACCATTCTCACATTTTATTAATTAACATAAAGGATTCAGGCGCTGCAATTTATGTAAATGATCAGGAAAGGTTAAGATTCATCCCACAAGGTGCAGTGAGCCAGGGTTAAGGGGCTGATTGTTCTTGAGGATTCCTGGCATTGACCTATTCTGCACATTTGGGTGATGAGAAGCTACAGGAGGAGTTGGGAGCAGCTTCTTGCCAGGACCCCTGGAGAAATGCCATGAAATCCTATGGCACACAACAGTGCTGTCCTGAGAACAGTGACATTTGTGTTTCTGCAGTGCTTTCCCTAGGAACAGCCCTGACGTCCTCAGGCTGGGGTCACCTGGAGCCACAGCAGCATTCAACCACACACATGGGGACCCACGTTTGTCACCTGCATCTGTCACCTCTGCATCTCACCACATTCCCTGAATACCTGTGGGATGAATCTCTCTGGCTGTGCTACTCCATTTGCCCTGGCAAGGAAAGCCCCGTGCACACAAGCCATGTGAAACCCTCATGGTGTGTTTTCACCCTCAGACATGTTCAAAGATCACCTGAACTTGGACAAGAGAAAGTACAAACAAGCTCCAGGATGGTGAAGGTGGGGTCCTGGCAAGGATGAGGATGGCAGGGTTGGCCCTACAGGGAAGATGCCCATGAGCCAGCTGCCATCTCCCCTTTGCCTTTTTGATCTCTCTGCCCTTGGTCAGCTCCCTGAGCAATTCCTGGCCAGCCTGGGCTGGGTCGGTGTCACTCCTGAGCTACACTCTGCTGGGATCTGCACCCAGTGGTCCCCCAGCTGGCTGTAAACCTGCCAGGGATGATGGGCTGATCATTCACCCAGCACGTAGGAGCATTGTGCTTCTGTTTTCCAAGTGAGCAGTCCTGGTGGGAAGCTCTGACAGCCCCTTTGGGAAGGGGGCAGTTTTACACTCCCATCTGGGAGCCTCCAGCTGGACTCTGCTGATCAGCACATCCAGTGTCCTGGTCATGGAGGCAAAACAGGGATTGGGATCTGTTAGTGTCACTAAAGATGTGCTGGGGCTGCCCAGGGGCAGGGCTCTGGGGACATGGGGACCCTGGGGATAACTTCATGCCTTCTGCCAGCAGACCTGGACAAGGGATGCTGGTGGCTTTGGGGATTCCAACTTTGGCATCCAAAGTTTCTATGGAAATTGAGGGGCCACTCTTCAGGGCTGGGAAGGGTACGAGGAAAAGCATCATCCTCTCATCCCTTAACAACCCATCCCTCCCCCACCAGTGGGGATGGAGATCCCTCCCTCTCCATCCAGTGGGATGGAGATCCTGGAGGGGACAGGGGGCCTGGCCTGGAGTTTCACAGTGCCCAAAGGTTTTGTTTTGGGATGCTGGGTCGGGGCTCTCTTGTTTTCCAAATCAAACTGGAGCAGCCTGTTAATTGCCTAATCCTGGCAGCCCCCTGCGTGGAGGCACGTAACCACAGGGCAAAGAAAGAGTGCTTGTAAATGCCTGGGTATCCACGCACAGCGAGTAAACAAACACCATGGGCAAAGATCTCAGCAGGAAGGACAAATATTGGGGAAAAACTTCAAAAAGCTCAGCCTGGGGGCCCTCCCCCTTGCAGCTACGTCTGCCCAAGAGGGGAATGCAGGTGCTGTGGCTGGAATCAATGCTTGTGTTAATGCAATGAACTCTTCTCCTCCAGTTAAAGTTTTACTTTGCTGTGCAAAGATTAGTGGTCTTACGCTCATCTTTGGTGGCTTGTTTTTTTTTCCTTTCTTCCTCAGTAGAAAGGACATTTTGTCCCCACGTGAAGCCAGGCTGACTGAGAGCACCATCCAATGAGTGGCTGTAATTTGGCTGCTGGACCCATCGGGGGTTTATCTGGAAGGTAATGGCATTAATCGACTTCTCCAGACTTTGGCACCTCTGCTAAAGATGCCACCATTCGCTCCTCTGGCTGACGACGTCAAGGACAGCAAAGCCCCAGTGAGACCAGCTCACACCAGCTTCTGCAGATGTGCAAAGTTCATAAGGAGCCAGCCCAAGCCAAAGGGCTGAGGTGTTTGGCAGCATCAGGACTGCTGATAGGGCACGGGCAATATCTGCTGGCATCAGCGATACCCGGCAGCGCCGCGATCAGCTGGTGCTGTTGGAAATTCACTCTGGGCTTTTTAACAAAAAAAAAAGAAGTGTGCTATTGTAATATTCTGGGCAATTTTGCTGTGTTCCATCTCCACGTGGAGGTGTCTCCTCTGGATGCTGGGGATGCACACGTGCAGGTGTGCGCAGGCACTGCAGCCACGGGTTTGGTCCCGTGGCAGCTCCACGCCGAGGGGCTGTGTGCAGGGTGTATGTAGGAGCACAGAGAGAACTGTCTGGGTCACTTTTTGTATTTGTTTGGCTCTTTGGGTTATACACACACACAAATGTGTTTTAAAGCAGGTAGTGTGATATTTAAATAAAACACTCATTTTTTGAGTTGCTCGTTTGCTTTGACAGGGGGGTTGGGCTAGGTGATCTTTCAAAGTCCCTTCCAACCCCTTACTTTCTATGATTCTGTGATTTTCTGGCTTCTTTAATACACAGGATGGAAAGTTTTCTTCTTGTAAATTCAGCAAGGTTAGTAAGGTAGCTCATAAACCCAGCACAGACCCTGAGGAAGGGGCTGAACATCTCAAAATAGGTTACTGGGGGGTCCCAAGTCCCTGGCACGTCCCAACATGGGACTGAGCCTCAAGCCAGCCTTTCAGCTGGATCATCAGCATTTCCCAGGTCTACTCCATGTATTTGTGGGTCCCTTGTTGTTTCTTTTGTCCCCTCCAAGACAGGATTGGCAGTGGTTGCTCTGAGCTGAGCAGTGGCCAAATGCCACATAGGAAGGCTTGGGTTTCTCATTAACTCCAGAGGTGATATAGTCCCATCTCTCAGAGCACCAGCCAGTTTTCCTCATCCCTGTTGCCTCCATCCCAGCCCTGCTCCCTCCTTCCCTGCCCAAGCTCCCCCCTCACTCCACAGGACAAGTGGCTGCTCCAGGGAAGACAGCAGAAGAGCTGCAGGATGGACAAGAAAAGCAAAATGCAAGCAGAGAAGGTAACTATGGCTTGGTGGGTTTTTTGCACTAGAATTTCTGCGGGAGCCCAGCGCTGAGAAAGGGTATTTATTGCTTGCCAAGACTAAAAGCAACAGCAACAACAAAAATCCCCTCCCCTAATTAATTGCTCTTTGATGTCTGCACACTGAGTGCAGGTGCAAAGGGACCAAGGGGTTATTTTTTATTTTTAAGAGCCCTTCCAGCTGATCATCAGATATTTTTAACTGAGATGAAAATAATAATTCTGCTGAAAAACACGGGTTTTTTTTCCTAGCAGTTCTGCTCTAGCTGTGGTCCTGCCTGTGCCCCTTCTCCTTTGGAGCCTGATAAAGTGTTTGGGGTGCTGCTGTCCCAGGGCCCCTGGGGACAAGATGGGGGGTTCAGGGCTAGGACAGCAGGGTGAGGTTGTTCTCTGCTTCCTTCCCCAGCACCTCACAGGAACCCTGGTCCTCTCCGTCTTCACTGCAGTTTTGGGATTCTTCCAGTATGGCTACAGCCTGGGTGTCATTAATGCCCCCCAGAAGGTAAGCTGAGCCCTTCCCACAGCCAAGGGATGAGGGCTTCAGGGCTGCCAGGGCTGGTTTGTCCCCTGCAGAAGCCCTCAGGGGGCTCCATCCCTTCCCCAGGGTATATATCCTACAAAGCCCCCCAGGATGAGGCAGTGAGGGAGGAGCCCCTGCTGCCACCCCCACGAAAGGAGCTGGGCTCTGCACATCACAGTGCAGTCCCTGTGCTCAGGCTGAGGGACATTTGGCACCTCTCTGTGGGTGCCAAATCCAGGCACTGTGCTCCCCCTGTCCCTGGGCACTGGGGGATGCTCTGTGTCTGCCTGCAACCATCCTTCCCTGCTGGAGGTCTGGGTACTGGGGGGCTGTCTGGAGCCCAAAATTCCACCCCTGGGGAGCCAGCGATGGAAAATTTTTCCTGGGAGAGAAAATAAAAAATAAACCAGAGGTCGAGGGTGTTTAAAGACTTAAACCAATATCATTTCTCCTCCTATCTATCACAGGTGATAGAAGCTCACTATGGGCGTGTGTTGGGCATCGCCCCCCCGGCCAGATTTCCCACCAACATCTCTGAGGAGGATGGCACTGTCCCTGTCACAGAGCCCTGGGGCAGCACTGAGGGCACGCTGGCACCTGAAGTTGACCCTGGTGAGGACCTTGGCACCTCCTCACACATCCTCACCATGTACTGGTCCCTCTCTGTCTCCATGTTTGCTGTTGGTGGCATGGTCTCCTCCTTCACCGTGGGCTGGATTGGTGACCGGCTGGGGAGGTGAGAGGACTTTGTGTGCTGTGACTCACATGCCACAGCCTGAGCTCTTTTGCGTTTGATTTTTAACCCCAGAACTGCTTCTTCCCTCTTGAAATAACAATTTGTGTTCTTTTCCACTATTTAATGAAAAAAAAACAAACAACAAAGCAACCAAACCTCAAACCTCCAAAAGAACGTTAACAACCTTCACGGGGGTCTGCTTTATTAAAACCAATTGTTAGAAAACCCAATTCAATTAGAAATCAGATATTTTATTGCAACTTTTAGCCCTTCAGACAAGAAGCTGTGAGCTGTGTCACATCCTCCCCTTTCTTCCCAGTGAAAAAGGGAAAGGAGGGCATCTGAACAGCCCTTGCAGAGGACATGGAGCGTACTTCTACCTGCTCTGACCATTATTTTGTCCCCTGTCACACTGATTTAAGTCACTCGATTGCTCTGACTGTGTGTGGTGAGGGCTGTTTTTGTCTGGTAGAAGTGCCAGAACGAGCTGTGCTGCTGCTGCCTTGCAGGGTGAAAGCCATGTTGGTGGTCAACATCCTCTCCATCATCGGGAACCTCCTCATGGGGCTGGCAAAATTTGGGCCATCTCACATGCTGATCATCGCCGGGAGAGCAGTCACGGGGCTGTACTGTGGTGAGTGCCATCCTCAGCATTTAGAGTTTAGTTTGGGTTTAAATATTTATGGGTTTTTTTTGTTTTGTTTTGGTTTGGGTTTTGGGTTTAGAGAGGTTTAACAGGTGGGACTTCCCTTCTTCCCCCTATGCCTGTCCTTCTCAATCCACGATCTTACCCAGGTTTGGTTCTATCAGGAAATCAGTTTATTTTATAAATAGCCTAGAAAGGAGAAAGTCTCCTTCTCTCTATCCCAAGGCTGGATCTTGCTGGTGGCAGCTGTAAGAGCATGTTGTTAGCCAGGCTGGTTAACAGGTACCTTAGACAACAGGGAATGAGCAGATAGCACAGGAGCAGTGTACAGAGAGAGAGAAGGGTAGCAGGCAAATAATATGGAACTACATATAGAATTAGCTTAGAATGAGCATTAGAATTAGCTCAGTATCACTGCTATGGGTGTGCAAATACAATAACAGGCTCTGAAGGTTCAAGGCAAGTTTTAAGAAAGCTCTTTGCTCTGTGATAACTTCTCCCAGCAGATGATCTCTGCTCCACGCTCATTTGTAGGTGTGGAAGGGTAAAGGCTTCCCACCTCAGGGCTCAGAATCCAGGGAGCACCTTGGCAGGGTGCAGGTTGTTCCCAGGCAGGCAGAAGGGACTGGGTGGGATGTGGGCTGCAGCACATGGGCTCTGTCCTCCTCTCCCACTTGGGAAGTGGTTTCTGCTGGTTGCTGAGCTGTGATCTAGAAGGGGTGACACCTCTGTGTGCTCTGTGCAGGGCTCTCCTCTGGACTCGTGCCCATGTATGTCAGTGAGGTCTCTCCCACGGCCCTTCGAGGAGCACTGGGGACACTGCACCAGCTTGCTATTGTCACAGGGATCCTCATCAGCCAGGTAAGAAGGAAGGTGCATGACTCCAGAGAGGGTATTTCAGAGATCATCACCATCATTCCACCCCCAAACTGAAGGAGAAGGGGAAGCACTCTGCTCTAATACAGCTAAACTCCTACTTTCAGTCAGAGGTGTCCTTACCAATGATGAATACCTTCTAATGAAATAAAAAGCACTTTTGCCGTTTCTTCTCTTCACCACAAATCATTTAGACACATCCCAGCAGAGTCAGGCTGGATCCTGAGTGTGAGATCCCTGATGTTCAGGTACTCAAAAATGGCTTCATCAAGAAGCAGGGTCCAACATCTCCATCAGCATTTCCCCCCATGGCAGGAGTTCCAGCTTCTTGACAGTCTGGCATATAAAGGTACCAAGAACCAACACATCCAGAAAAACTTCTATAAAATGTAAATTCCCATAATTTAACTTCTGTAAAATGTAAAAGCCCATAAAAACCCATAACCTAAAATCCCAGGAGAGCACAGGCTGAGGAGAAGATTTCATCAGCATGCCTGCATTTGCTGAGATAATGCAGTGTAAACTTTGCTGAGTTTATGCAGTGGTTCTGCATAAGCACAGTTCTCCTGCACATGGTTCTAAGGAGGATCAAGTCACCTCAGGGTGGAGAAGAGGCTTGCAGAGGTTTGTCCCACAGCACATGTAAGCCAAAGTCTTGCTCATGACATTTTATGCCATCTCTTCATTACCTCCTCGGAAATGCACATCACAACTAAAGAAAAACAACTGTTAGGACTGGTATTTTCTTCTTGTTTTCTTCCAAGTTGTTACTTCAAAATGCCTTAGTGGCCAATTGCTTTCTTTTTCTAGGGTGCAAAATAAACCATTCACACATGCCTCAATTATTCCAGGTCCTTGGACTCGACTTTCTCCTGGGCAATGATGAGATGTGGCCCCTGCTCCTTGGTCTGTCTGGTGTGGCTGCCCTCCTGCAGTTCTTCCTCCTCTTACTCTGCCCTGAGAGCCCCCGATACCTTTACATCAAACTGGGCAAGGTGGAAGAAGCTAAAAAAAGTAAGAGACACATTTGGGGGCTTGTCTGGAGTTGTTTTCTTGCTATCCATAGTATTAAACACAGAAGGAAAAGCTCAGCTGAGGCTCAGAGGTGTAACTGGGTATAGTTGCTCCATCCCACACCACACATTTGTAGGATTTTGGACACTTGGATATAGTCACTGCCTAAGATACATTTGCTTCTATATTGCTGGAAGTGGTGTGAGCCTTAGTGTGTTACTCCTTTCTATCAGAGATGTTGCAGCAAGCAGATGCCACTCTCAAAAACCCCATATGCTTGGAAGGGATTTTAACCAGGTGTAACAGAATCAACATGCAGCAGCCCATTGCTGTGCAAACACACTTTTGGGGCTCAATGTGCTACAGGAGCCCTAGGAGCAAGAGAATAATATTTTCCATGTGGGTGTCTTATCCTGAGTTTTGGCTGGAGACCTTCCTGTCCTTACTTTACTCCTTATCCACCAAACAAAAAAGTCAATAGTTTGGGGTTTTTTTTCTTTCTTAAGGTCTGAAAAGGCTCAGAGGAAACTGTGACCCGATGAAAGAGATTGCTGAGATGGAAAAGGAAAAGCAGGAAGCTGCTAGCGAAAAGAAAGTCTCCATCAGACAGCTTTTCACCTCTTCAAAGTACAAGCAGGCTGTCATCGTGGCACTGATGGTGCAGATATCTCAGCAGTTCTCAGGAATCAACGCGGTGAGTCTCCCAAAAAGCATTTCCCTTTAAAAACAAACATGAAAAGGCAATGCTGGCTCCATCCAAGCCTTGGTGGGCTGAAGAGGTTTTTCTGTAGCTGCAGCAGGCTCCTCAGCTCCCACCATTGGTCCTCACTGCCGAGCCAGGCTGCAGGAGGGGAGAAGGGTGCAAGGGAGTTCAGGATGAAACCAAGGAGTCCACACTGAGCTCTCCTGTCACCCACCTCACACCTGAACCACATAATCACCATGGTTTAGCTCTCTTTAGCTAAACAGCTTCCAGAGCACCTCCTGGGATATCAGAAATTGCCATTTTATATCTTGAAGCGTGGAGCCACCTTCTCTAAACTGGCTTACCATGCAAATTGTTAAAGCCTGGTGGCTGCTTCAAAAAGTTTGATGCCTCTGTCCCACCAGCTTTCAAAACTCCAATTGCATTTTGACATTGACAAGGGATGCCCAGGCTGGGGGGCTGAGATGGGGACAAGCACCCAACTGAGCCTGGCTGCCCCAGCTCCATGCTGTGCCTACCAACCCTGGGGTCAGCCGCCCATTTCCTTCCACAACATGGGAATCACCTTTCTCCTTGAGAGTAAGGAGAAATTTAAGTCACTGCGAAGTAGTAAGAGTATTTTAAAATTCATTTAAAACTCAGTCACAATAAGGTCTCCAGCACTGAGTGCTGCTGATCTGGCATTTAAGATTGAACATGGGACTACACAGAAGAAAACTGTTTTAAATGTGCAAATGCAGTAGCTCAGGAAGAGAATTTCAATGAGATTTTTAACTCCCTCAGGCTCCTTTGGAAGTTTCGGCTTTAATTATTATAACAAGCCATTAAAAAGTTGAAAAAATAATCATAATTAAATTACCTCACATCTCAGCCAAGCAAGCGCAACCCTTCCCTCAAGAGAACAAAAAGTTCCACCAGCCCAGTTGCCTAATCCTTCGTCCTAATGTATTTTGATAGATCTTTTACTACTCTACAAACATTTTTGAGAGAGCTGGAGTTGACCAGCCAGTTTATGCAACCATTGGTGTTGGAGTGGTGAACACAGTCTTCACAGTTATCTCGGTAAGTGAACCACAACGTGGTTTGGAATATGATATATGAAATATGATTTATGATCCTGTTATAAAAATCATAAAGGATAAAAAAATCATAAAAGGATAAAAGCTCACTTTGAGACTGAGATCCTGTTGGTCCTGTTCCCCCAGGGGATGCAGGCAGAGGATGGGGTTGAGATGGGGAAGCCAGAAGCTCACAATCTCTTTTAGGTGTTATCTTTCAAAATTGTTTCCTGTGTGTACTTAGCACCTGCCCCAGTGATCTCCCAAGGCTAATCCCCAGTAATCAAAGTAATTCAGCTCCTCTCCCCACCCTGTCGAGGTGGTGCTCAGCAAAAGGAAAAGGATGGTTCTGTTTTCACAGCCTTTCCCTTCCTTTGCTTCTCTCCTGAGAGAATTAACACAGCTCCAGTCAGCAGGCAATTAATTTTTTTAATGTGGTCATTACTAGAAGAAGATCAGGAGAGGCCAAGCTGTTTTTCCTCGTATCTCTAGAGAGATTTAGGGAGCAAAGGACTTTTGCCTATGGCAAGGCAGGACTAGCAAAGTAGAAATAAACAGCTCTAAGAGATCTTAGTCCAGCATGCAGGAGATAGGAGGTCTGGGGGTGAGCCTGCTTTAGGGGAAGACCATCACAGAGCCCACACAGAGAAGCTGCTGATGTTTATTGTGAAATGAGGCACAGAGGTGTGCAGCTGGAAGGTCTTCATTCCATCTCTTGCAGTTCAGTCTCTGCCCCAGGGCTGTGGTACTTGTAGCCTGGGGCATCTGCTCTTTTTGCTTCTTTTGGCCATGAGAACTTTAAAATTTCCTGCGTCTGTCAGTAAATGGCAGACCCCAAGGAAAAGGCAGAAGCACTGACCGTCGGGTGGACCTTGGCAAGGGAAATAAGTGCAGGGGAACTGCCTCCAGAAAAAGAAGTGGTCTCCTGTAAGCATAAACCATTTGCTGTAATGGCAGGAAGGGCTGAGCTGCTGGCCAAAGGTGTCCTTTCAAGCAGAGAGGAAGGAGCAGGCAGCCTCAAAGTGTAGCTGATGGTATCTTTGGGCAAGGCAGATTCACTGTCCTCTGGAGTTACTTGTGTCTCCCAGCTGGATGAAGTGATCAGTCCTGATTTTATTGTTGAAATTTGGGTAAGATAAGTACAGTCCACCAAGAGAGGACAAGAAGGAGCAAGCTTAGCCTTGGGGCTACCAGGGAAGCAGAAGGAATCTGGGAGTCATTGAAGGAAAAATCCTGACTCCAGCTGCTATACATCAAAAAAAAAAAAAAAAAAAGAAAGAAAAAAAAAAAAAGAAAAAGATAAAAAGAAGTCAACAGTCAGCATTACCTGTGTAGGAGCAGTAGGATTCCTGAGAGCTTGGAAACACATGAGTTTTGAGTATACATGGGTTTGTCTTGCCCTTGAGAGGACAACTGTCCCATCTGGCTCCCTAACAGCCACCATCAGAGTTCTTGAGACTCAGAAACCAGCACATAAATCTCTTACCATGAGAGCAAGAAGGGCAGGAGTGCAGTGTGGTTGTGAGCTGCTTGTTGCTAATGGACCTGATTGAACCTTCTGAGAGTGGTGGTGCTGGAGACTGAGGTGCTGCCCGTGTTCCTACAGGTGTTTCTGGTGGAGAAGGCAGGCAGGAGGTCCCTGTTCCTGGCAGGCTTGATGGGCATGCTAATAAGTGCTGTGGCCATGACAGTGGGACTTGCACTCCTGGTAAGGACTTCTCTACATTTTTCTCCATGCTTTGCAAACACAAGAAAACAAACCACCCTTTAAGTGAATGTTTTGGATTTGCACCTCAAAGAAATTTAGAGAATGTTTGCCCTTAGAAGGGGCAAAGTGGCTATAACTGGAGCCATCTCTGGTTAGAGCAGTGCCCAAGGATGTTGGTCTCCTTGTCCCCTGAGGTACCCCAGTGTCCCCTGTCCCCTCCCTGAGCCCTCTGACACCAGCTCCTGTTCCCACGACATAATCCCATGCCTACTAAGAAAACCCAGAGGATATCCCCACGTGCAAGGGTGACCTAAACCCTCAACCTGCATCTCCACGGCTTGGTGCAGGGATGTTAGACTAGCATCCTCCCGTGGAAAAAAGGGACCAATTATTCCTCCCAGCACCCAGAAGAAGGGTCAGGCTGTGAGATGTGGGGCAGAGCAGGCAGAGGATGGAGCCAGTCCCTATCAAAGCAGTCCATAGCACTGGTGCAAGCTCTTGTCAAGATGTATTACCACATAAGGGGAGGTCTCCTTTACTGGATACCTTGATCATCAAAGACAACATCATTCTGGCCATGCTGCAGGCAAGGAAAGGGCTTGAAGGGACAGCTGAGCTGTGAGCTCCAACATCAAGTGACAATACAGGCCCAGCCTCCACCTGGCACAAGGGCTTTAATTACGCACCTCCAGTGAGCAGTTTATGAAAAGTGATCCTAATTAAAATAATCAGTGATAATTAAAGAGTCACGTTGGGACCCTAACGCCGAGCACGCCCTCTTGCAGAGCCAGTTTGCCTGGATGAGCTACGTCAGCATGATCGCCATCTTCCTCTTCGTCATCTTCTTTGAGGTTGGGCCTGGGCCCATCCCCTGGTTCATCGTGGCCGAACTCTTCAGCCAAGGCCCTCGTCCCGCCGCCATCGCCGCCGCCGGCTTCTGCAACTGGGCCTGCAACTTCATAGTGGGGATGTGCTTCCAGTACATAGCGGTGAGAAACCCCCCTGAAAAGCCTACAAATAAATGTTTGCCAGTGGGATTGTGGAGCTTCCTCCTGGATCTCCATCTCATCTTTTCCAAAAAAGGGTGACAAAGGTCCTGAAGGGCCTGGAGCACAAGTCCTGTGAGGAGCAGCTGAGGGATTGGGGTTGTTTGGTCTGGAGAAGAGGAGGTTGAGAGGAGAACTTAGAGCTCTCTTCAGCTACCTCAAGGGAGGCTGGAGAGAGGAGGGAAACAGCCTCTTCCCCTTAGTGACTTTGATAGGGCCAGAGGAAATAGATGGGAGCTGCTCCAGGGGAGGTTTAGGCTGGATCTTAGGAAATATTTTTTCACTGAGAGGGTTGTCAGGCATTGGGATGGCCCAGGACAGTGGTGGAGTCACCATTCCTGGAGGCATTTGAGGCATTTGGACCTGATCCTTAAGGACATGGTTTGGTAGTTGACCGTGGTGTTAGTCAAAGGTTGGACGGGATGATCTTGGAGGTCTCTTCCAACCGAAACATTCTGTGATCTCCCAACCCTGAGATGCTGATGGTGGTGTCCCCTCTTGTCACTCTCCCCGCTTCAGGATCTGTGTGGACCCTACGTCTTTGTGATCTTCGCAGCCCTGCTTCTCATCTTCTTTCTGTTTGCCTACTTCAAAGTCCCGGAGACAAAAGGAAAATCCTTTGAGGAAATCGCAGCCGTGTTCCGCCGCAGGAAGCTCCCGACCAAAGCCATGACAGAGCTGGAAGACCTACGTGGCAGAGAGGAGGCATAGACATTGCCATGCACCCAGCAAGGAGGAACTGAGCATGGACCTCCTGCAGGCACCATGGGAAGAACATTGGGCAGAAGTCTCATTTCACAAAAACCTTGCAGCTGGCAGACCAGGAGGTGCCATCCGTTGGGTGTCTTCTGGCTGCTGGGGCTCCTGCCTCTGCCACAGATGCTAACCTGGTGTCTTACTCTGAAATAGTTGGTACAACTGGGCTGCAGGAAGAGCTGGGGGAAGGAGGGGAGGAATATGTCTTGTGTGTGTCTCCATGCCCCACTGGAAGAGCCCGGTGTGTCCATGATCTCACTAGTTGGCAAAGCATTACATTGAGCAGGGCCATCACTCAGCTGGAATGGAGGGAAAGGGGATTGAGTGATGCTGTAGCCTCACGTTTTCACTTTTTTGTCCTATGCTTGTTGCTTCCTTCTGCTGAGTGATCTGATGCCTTGAGAAACCAGGTGCTGATGCAGTGCCTCCCATGGCACTGATCACCCCAGGTGCTAAGAAAAAGAGACTGAGCAGATTCCCCCTTACTCTTCCCTGTGCAGAGGAAGAAGATGGATCCCACCTGAATCAGTCAGGATGCACCTTGCTTGCTTTTCTAGCCATGCATTATGGAAATGCTGCCCAATCTCATCAGGATTTCTCGAGTCATTACATTTTTTAGGAGAATCTTAGAAACTCTGCCTTTTTTTTTTTTTTCTTTTGTTTCAGCCAGACCATTCACCTTCTCTTTCCTTCTAGAAAGCCTTTCTTCCCTCCTTTATCCCTGCTGCAGCACACAGCATCACTGACCACACAACAGGCTCAGGCACTCCCAGCCCTCAGGTCAGGAGTCCTGCTGCCATCCCTCCCATGATGTGGCCACCACCAGGTCACCTCTTCTCCCTGCACCTCCTTCCCACCCTCTGTGTCTGCCTTCTCCTTCCTTTTGTAGAGTGCTTAGACCCACAGCTCCAGTTTAGCTGAGGCACTGGGCTACCCTCACCCTGACAACTCATGAAAACCTGAAGGGGAAATGGGTATCATGGCATTAACTGGAAGGTGCTCCCCTGATCCCACCCTGCCTTTGTTTTGGTGGCTGGATGTTCTTCAGCCAAGACAGCATGCAAACAGAAGGCTGGGTTGTTTCTCTAGCCTCGTTTGCACTCTTTTTGCTGCTTTATGAGGTATTTCTGTGTGGCCAAACCAAACCACATGGATTTTTCTTCCTTTTTTGGGGGATATGTTGGAAGCATTGTGAAAGCCTGCTCTCTGTCTGCTTGACTTTTAAGATTTACATGTTCCTTGCTGTGCTACCAGGCTACTTTCTAGCAGCTTTTTCAGGATAGGAACCCATTATTTATTTAGAGAAGAAACACCAGCATTGCTTGGTCACTATGAGCTCATCACCTCTGCCAGTGAAGCAGTGACCATAATGGAACAGAGGATGAAACTCAAGGAAAAGCACAAGCTTAGATGATGGGCCAAGGAGGATGGTAGGCTGCTGCTGGAGGTTTGGTTTTAGGGAAGGTTCATGCTCCTTTCCATGTGCCTGAAATCCTTTCATTTGTAGACTTTTTTTTTTCTTATTAAGACCCTAAAGTAAGTTCTGGTCCCTTCCAAGTAATTGGAAGTGCAGGTGTGAGGTCCACTGGGACACATCTCTGGCCCTGCTCTGTGCACTGAAGCCATGAGACTGCACCAAAGGCTTTCCTGGAGTGTTTTTTGGGATTTAATTAGAAAACAACTCAATGAGTGTTGTCATGTGCTACAGCAGTGGAGGACCTGGAGATGACACAGGGCACACAGCATGTGTGGAACCAGGGTCCTGGCCACCATGCACAGAAGACAGCAGCAGAGCTGGGGTGCAGGTCCTGCTTGGAACCATCAGAATGTGTGCTGCAAACAGATCTCCTCACACAAGAGTAGTACAGCAGGCTCAGAGCCTCTCCATAGTGTCTGCTGCAGTCAGTTAAATATTAGAATTGTGTGAACGTTAAAAGAAAAAAGAAAAAAAGAAAAAAAAAAAAAGAGATGGATTCTTGCTTTCAGCAATGTTATCCATGTCTGTTACATAAAAAGTGACAATGAACAATATCTACAGCATGTGTTGGCTTGCACTGTGGCTTGTTTTGCTCCCTTGGTACATCTCAGACCTATGTCCAGCTCCAGATGGGAGGTGTTTTCCTGGCAGGGCAGGCTTGCTCCATGGGTGGTAATGGCTGTGCAAGCCCTCAGCTAAATCCCTTTGAAATGTGTGGTCCAGAAGTGAGACTGCAGGGATGGGAGGCAGGAGTCCTGGGAAGGGGGGAGGATGGGAATGTTCCTGGAGCTGTTGGGAGGTGTCAGGATGCACCCTCACTGGAAGTGTGCTGGCATCTAACCCCAGTGCCCACCAGTAAAACCCCAGTGTGAAGCATACCTGGGGTTGCTGCTGCAGCTTTAGACATGGTGCTGGGGCCTCTCGAGGCATGATAAGCAGGAGGAGCATTTGGGGAGAGCTGGGGTGCAAAGCAGATTTGCCCCTGCTCTGGGAACAGGGCCAGGCTGGGTTCCCTCCAGGATGGGAGAGCAGAGGCAGGGTTGCAGGGAGGCTCCTGGATGTCCCTGCTTGGTCCTTGGTTGGTACAAACAGAATGACTCAAGCTGTAGTAAAACAACAGTCACAGAGGAGGGTGAACATAAGATTGCCCAAAACTGCTTTGCCAAACTTCTGCTGAGCTCGAGCCAGTTGTGTTCTGTCATTACAGGTGTAACAGAGCCCACCCCACTGACATGACCCATAGCCACATTCCTGTTCTTCCCCAAAGATCTGCCTGGGGGTTCAGAGCCACTTCTGTAAAAACTGTTGTCAGCTGGAAGCCCTGTGTACACACAGTCAGGTTTTCCCTCCTTGCTTCATCCCACACCTCTGCAAAGCTTTTGGCTGAGCCACAGCTGAGGCCATGTGGCTTGAAGCAGAAGACAAAACACTAGCAGACTCCACAGGCCAAAATTATTTTTTCCCTGCTGTGCTGCCAGTTCTGTGGGCTGAAGGAGATGCACCCCAAACTTCAGGCTGTGCTTCCTCACAGCAGCCACTGCATTTAAAGGAAATCAGTCTTCTCCTTCCAGGCTGGGACCTCCCATCAGGGACCTTCTTGGACCACACCTGGACGACATGCCTTCAGGTATTTTATTATTATAATTTCATTTATTTGTACATTGCCCTGGGGATGATTCTTTGCCCATCCTGCAGTGTTTCAAACCAATCCTGCTCCAGGGGTGGGTTGCAGCCTGGTACAGGGTGTGCAGAGCTCAACTCCCATCCTCACCAGGGCTGTGGTGGAAGGAGCAAGCTGATACTGCAGGGCTGAGCTATCACAAGTGGACTTTTACCATGAACAACAATGCAGGAAGGGGTCACACAAGTTGGTTAAATCTGTAGATATGTTTACTTTTGTCCTGTCACATCAGGCTGGCAATTAGGACTGTACACTTTTATCTGTCCTTGCTACATGCAAGTTCCAGTTAAAAGGTGTTCTTGAGACACAGATTGTTGGATCATTATTTTTATCTCTAAGTGTTACACTTTTACTAAGTTGCTAATCATTAAGAAAATTTAAAAGACCAAGTCATACTTAATAGCTAAATGGTCATTGCCCTTTAGTTAACATGTGAAATATGTTCCCATACTGTGTCTGGCTAATAATACAATATAATTAATAATCCCTGAGAAAGCATCTTGTCAGCAAGGGCTTTGACAGTGTTTTCCCTAACGTGCTGAGATGACAGCCATTAAGACTTTTCTGTTGTGTCAGATAAATGGCTAACGATGCCCACTCTCGAGGCCTAATTTTAAAATTAGTTTGACTTCCCTAATCCAATAAACTCTGGACATTTGGCCCCATTAACACTTTCCACACTAATTCATCACAGATTTTTTCTGCCTCACTTCAACTTGTTTTTCATCACTGTGAAGTGCTGCTACACCCCCCTCCCCCCCAGCCCCCATCTCCCATGTCAAACAGCTGATGAGGATGAAGCTGAACCTGAGCACTGTGCATGCAGGGACCAAGCCTGTGAGGCACAACACATTTTCTGAGATGCTCAATTTCCTTATTTTTTGCTGAAATCTATGGGAGATGAAGAATTACAAGGCAGGACATCAGAGTCAGCAGCACGGGAGATTTAATTTAAGGTAACAGAGCCTGTGCTCAGGTGCTTTGTTAAATCCTGAAGCAACACTGATAAATTTTATCCAGAGGCCCAGCCTGAATATCTGTGCTGCAGACATCTCCTCCACAGCAGGCTGGCAATAAATCCCAGTTGGAGAGCAGCAGTTCCAGGCTGTAGGTGTAACTGCATCCCTGTAGGTTGGGCAGGGACACCAGATTGAGGAGGGGGGGACATTGCTGTTCCCCAGGAGGAGGGGAGAGCAGGATTTAGGGTGTCTTCCCTCTTCCTAGTGAGAGCTGCAGGTGGTTCCCACTACCTTGATGTCCCCTTCACTGTCAGAGTTTGCCTCTCATCACCTGCAGGTGCCCAGGGCAATTCCCTGGGTAATTCAGGCAGGGCAGCTGTCTGTGCACACTGCATCTGTCCACATCTGTCCACATCTGTCTGGTGTGAGCCATCAAAGAGCTAAGGAGCACCATGGTACTGCAGTCCTCGAGCCTCCTGGGGATTGCAGCCCCTACTACCTGCAGGAACCAGGCAGCATCCCCAAACCTCTTTCCCAAGGTGGATGGAAATGCCAGGTGAGTCACTGGCACTGCTTTTGTTCTTTGTAGGAAGCCAAAATTGAACTGCAGGATTAAAGCAGTGCCCGGAGCAGTGCCTGGGGTGCCTGTGGGTAGAGAGATCGGAGGTAGGACCTCAGAGGATGTGCTGTTTGAGCATGGCACTGTCCTATGGAGGTGGGATCATCAGTATCCATCCTCTCTTGTGTCCTCCTGCCTGGAAACCAGGGTGAACCCTCACCCCTGACAGTCAGGACACATCGGTGGGATCAGAGGTGACAGCTCAGCAGCTTCAAGAGACACTTGCTCAAGCTGGAGCAGGGCTGTTGACACTGCTTTGCTCCTGATCCTGTTCCTTCTGATCTTGTGACCTGCACCAAGTCTTGCTGAGTGAGCCTCCCTCTGCTTTCCTGAGGTGCTCACCCAGCACTGAGGGGAGCAAGGCTGGGGGAACTTGCTCTTCTGCTGGCCCTCTCCCTGCCAGCCTGCCTGGCTCTCCTCTGGCACCCTCTTCTGTCCTCAGGCCACCACCTGGAGATGTCCCAGGAATGTTCCCCAGAGATATTTCTCCCAGAAGCTATGGCTGCTGGAGCAGTGGAGAGAGGAGGCAGTGTAAGATGGGCTGCACCCATCGAGTTGGTGCCAACACCACCCTCTGCCTTCTGCTGGGTCTGAGGGGAACCAGGAGAGGTTTTTGTCCCAGTGCTGGCTGAAACACATCCTCTGGAGGCAAGGCTTTACTCAGGGGTTTTAGAGAACCAAGTATCTCTCCAGAACACAACACGAGAGAGACAACTCGCTCGCTTTAAACCTCCCAAAAGTTTTCTAATCCCTGATCACTTCTGTCACACAGTTCATATGAAGATTTAGATAGCAGAACCAAAGCTTGGTAACTACTTGAAAGAAAAGGGATGTGATCCAGCTGTGCAACTCTCTACACACAAAAGGAAATATATTTAAATGTGAAAGGCCACGCTATTTACAAATATGCTTTGAAATCAAATTGCTCTTGTTGTATGGAAAAGTGGGGTAATCACATTAGTACTATCAAGAAACACATTTTAGAAAATAAGCATTGATCCAAACAAAGGAACAATACCCACAAGCAATAACCGGTGGAGCTAATTTCCAGGATTGTTTTAATTGAATCTCAGATAAAGGCTGCCTTGCTTCTCAAAAATATGTATCATTTACAGCTGTTCAGCAAAAAGACCTGGTTTAGTACAAGAGATCTCTCAAGCAATCCAAAATGAATGTTAACTGTGGAAAATCAACCAAATTTATATTCTGATACTTGAGAAAAGAAATTATCATTAGTGGTTAGCCTCAAGCTGCCATGGTTTGGGCTGTAGTAGTTGGTAGTTCTCTCACAAAGTATTTATTGAGGGGGGAAAAAAAGCCTTAGAGCATGTGCAACTAGTCCTGTGCTTGCAGGCAGACAAACACACAGGTAAAACACTTAACAGGGTGCTCCAGGCTCTGCTTATCAACAGGCAGAGAAGAAAAATGGGCAGCTCCCCAGGGTAATGCATATCATCTCTAGAGGGGGCTGGGTGAGACACCATCCATCAAAAACCCAGGAACAGAAGAGATCCTCAAGCTTCTGGAGCAGGAATGAAGTACTGAGGTAAAGGGAAGGCAAACCTATCTCCTCAGGACTGTAGAGTTTGGGGTTGGATTTACATCACCAGAAGTGGGACCACAGGCAAAGAGCTGATACAGATTAACATAAATGAGATCAAAGATCCCAATTAAAATGTGACTTTAAAACTGGCTCCTGTAGGCACCCTGTTAGAGCTGAGATGGCAAACTCAGGATCTAGGGGCAGAAAATGGTTGCAGCCCAGGGTGCTGATGGCAGCGGTCAGAGGACGAGGCTGTGCACACAAAGCTGAATTTCTGTGGTGTTTGGGTTTTTTTGGTTTTTTTGTTTTTTTTTTCTGTTTCTCTGGTGTTTAAAGCAAGTGATCTGCATGGCACCAGCTGGGCCCCATCCACCTGCAGCTCCACAGAACGGCCTTCAGGCTGAGTTTGGTCAAACAGCTAATGGTGTTATGGCATCTGGCTTGGGAAGTTTTAACAAAAATAAAACTTTGGCTTCATTTTGCTCCGGACTCATTGTCACCCAGCTCTCCAGGTGGAGAAGGCAGTGGATGCCAGAGGCAAAGAGGGGCTGTGCCATTAATGGTGGTAGTTAGGGGTAGAGGAGCCATGAGAGTCTCCTGTCCATCCATGAGAATAAGCTTTCTGCGTGTTTTTTTGAGACTTTCAGGACCTTTTGGTTAATTACTGTGCACCTGCAAAACACTCTTGTTTCTGGGTTGCATCAACAGAGCTGTTGGAGTGCAGAGGAGGCCACAAAGACCATCAGAGGGCAGGAGCAGCTCTGCTCTGGATCCAGGCTGGGAGAGCTGGGGATGTTCAGCCCAGAGAAGGCTCTTGGAGCAGCTTCCAGTACCTGAAGGTGCTGGCTGAAAGCTGAGTAGGGACTTTTTACAGGGGCATGGTGATGAGAGGCAATGGTTTCAAATTGATTTAGATATTAAGAAGAAATTCTTTCCTGTGAGGGTGGTGAGACACTGGCCCAGGTCCCAGGGAGGCTGCGGCTGCCCCATCCCTGGAAGTGTTCAAGGTCAGGTTGGATGGAGCTTGGAGCAGCCTGGGCTGGTGGGAGATGTCCCTGCCCACGGCAGGGGGCTTGGAACTTTAAGGTCCTTCCCAATCCAAACCATGCTATGATTCCATAGTGACTCTGGCAGGGGACACATTAAGCTGACAAAAAAAGCTTTCACAGAATCGCAGAATCACCCAAGTTGGAAATGACCTCCGAGACCATCAGGTCCAACCTTTGATCCAGTACCACTGTGGTTCCCAGCCCATGGCACTGAGTGCCACATCCAGGCTCTTTTTAAATATCTCCAGGGATGGAGAATCCACTACTTCCCTGGGCAGCCCATTCCAATGACTGATCACCCTCTCTGGAAAGAATTTTTTCCTAATATCCAACCTAAACCTCCCCTGACAGAGCTTCAGCCCATGGCCTCTTGTCTTACTGAGAGCTGCCTGGGAGAAGATCCCGACCCCCCCTGGCTCCCAACCAGGATTCAGGGAGGAAAGGATTCAGGGAGTTGTAGAGAGCGATGAGGTCTCCCCTGAGCCTCCTCTTCTCCAGGCTGAACACCCCCAGCTCCCTCAGCCTCTCCTCACAGGACTTGTGCTGGATCCCTTCACAGCCTCCTCCCTCTTTTCATTTGTGCCGACACAAACCACCCTGATCCCTCCAGGCTTCCCAAACACCCATTTCTTCTCCAATTCCTCGAAAACTTCAGGATTTGGGGTCGGGAAGCCCCCTCCCCACGTCCCCCCCCCCCCCTCAGATCCGCCTCTCTCACAAGATGGCGGCGGGAGGAGGTGTCGGGCGTTGCGGGTGCGTGGCGGAGGCGCGCGCGGCGCCCCCTAGCGGCCGCGCGCAGCCGCGCTTCCCCTCGGCAGCCACGGCAGAGGAGGAGGGGGGGGGGGGGAAGGGGACACACGGGGGCTCCCGCCGCTCCCGGAGGCACCGGGGGGAAGGGGCGGGAAGAGGCGGGGCGAAAGCGGGAAGCGCCGGCAGCACGTGGCCAACGGGAGGGGAGGATGGCGGTTTCAGCCCCCCCCTCCTCCCCCCCCCTTTTTCCCGCTACAGACACGCAGAGGGAGGGGGTGGGACCCAATGAGCGCCGCGTTCGGCGGAAGCGAGGGGGCGGGACCGGGCGGGGCGCGGTGCGCGCGCTGCCCGCTGCCCCCCGCCCCTTCCCCCTGAGCGCCGCAGTGGCCGGGCGCGTGTGCGCGGCGCCGTGACCCCGCTTCCCCTCCCCTTTCCCTTTTCCCCCCCTTTTCCCCGGTACCCGCTACCGCACCGGTTCCGCCCGGCCTACAACCGCCACTCTTCGCACGGTAAGAGAGAGAGAAAAAAAAAAAAAAAAAAAAGCCGAGCGCTCCGCCGAAAAGCGATCGGCGGCCGCGGGGATAGGGAAGCGGGGATTCAGCGGGGCTCCCGGAGGTTGGGGGGGGGGGGGAAGGGGGTGAGGTCTGGATATTGTGGCGAGCTCCGGAACGGGCGCAGTCGCCACAACCGGGGCTTAAGGGGGAGAGGGGGGGGGGGGGGGGCTCGGCACGTGGCGGCTGCTGCCCTCGGGCACGTGTGGCGGAGCGAGGCGGGCCCGGCCCTCCCTATCCCGGTTGTCCCCGCCCCGGGCCGCCGCCATCGCGGTGCCCTCACCCCGGGGGGGAGGGAGGGAGGGGTAGGGGTGGTTGGGTTCCCCCTTACCCCCTCTCCAACCGCGGGCCGCTCTGCCCTTTGAGGGGGTGGGGGGGGTGTTTGGGTTCCCCAGCTCCGGTTCTTTCCCGCCGGCGGAGCTCCGAACCCGTTTTCTCGTTTTTCCGCAGCCCCCCCCCCTCCCCCCCCCCCCAATCATCCGAGCCCCCGTCGCCATGGCCGACGAGCTGGACTTCACCACCGGCGATGCCGGCGCCTCCTCCACCTACCCCATGCAGTGCTCGGCGCTGCGGAAGAACGGCTTCGTGGTGCTGAAGGGGAGGCCCTGCAAAATCGTGGAAATGTCCACTTCCAAGACCGGCAAGCACGGCCACGCCAAGGTAAGCGGCCCCGGGCACCTTTGCTCAGCCCCAGCCCTGGCTCCTGCCCCTCCCAGCCCTCCAGCTGGGGACACACACACACACACACACAGGGGTGTAGCCTGTCATTTGGCAGTGTTTTTTGTCCTGCCTCTGCTTTTCTCTTGACAAGAGTTAGCTCCAGGGTTTCCAGTAACTCAAAAGGAGGAAGGATTGAGGACGCGGTGGTTAGTTTTGTTGGTGTCTTTTTTTTTTTTCTCCTCAATTTGTTACAAAGCTTTAACGTTGGTAGTCATTAAACCTGTTTCTGTAGTGGGGGGTAGAGTAAGTTCTGGAAGGGGGGGGCTGATGAAATCGCCAGGGTGTGGCTGGGTTGGGCAGTCACTACCCTCCCAAGCACTTTTGTCTCTGCCTGGGTGAGCAGACTTCCACTACTGCAGTGTTTGACTTCAGCTCTGGAAGTGCCAGTGTCCTCTGGCTTAACCCAGAGGAGCTTGCCAGACAGTCCTTGCCTCTCCGGGCCGGCTCTGGCCCTGTTTTGCTGGCTTGCCTTGCTGCTAATTTTCTTCTTTCAGTACTGAGTACCTTCCTTGTCCTGTGGCCCAGCAGGGACATTCTCAGCTGCTGTCTGAGGCTGCAGTCTTGCTGTCTAAGCACTTGGCTTATGCGGCTGTCCAGAGCTTGCACCAGGGCTGGACTTCCCTCTAATTTATTCAGATCTGTTAGAGACAGATGTGTGGCAAACGTGGGTTCAGTAGAGTTGAAAGTTTTCCCGAACTTCCATGATTTGGGTAGGTAGGTAAAATATTCAGTATTTTGTCAAAGCTCAAGTA
Source organism: Phaethornis superciliosus (assembly GCA_023637945.1). Classification (NCBI taxonomy): domain Eukaryota; kingdom Metazoa; phylum Chordata; class Aves; order Apodiformes; family Trochilidae; genus Phaethornis; species Phaethornis superciliosus. The sequence goes on from JAJQWJ010000010.1 coordinate 20,759,017, forward strand.
TATCAAGCCTTTGCCAGTTTTTAATCTCCCCTGTCCCTACGCTTTTTTATGTGGTGATTTTATAAGATCCAATTTTCCATCCAGCAGTAACCATTTTTATTTCTGTTTTCTTGTAGGTCCACTTGGTTGGTATTGATATTTTCACTGGTAAAAAATATGAGGATATTTGCCCGTCGACTCATAACATGGATGTTCCAAATATAAAGAGGAGTGATTACCAGGTGAGTTAACACTCACAGTGTCCTCCCACACATTAGGAGGTTTTATGTTCTTAATACCACACGAGCTCTCTTCATCCCAAAACTTACCTCTCAATTACTAAAGTACTCTTGTCAGAATTAATGGAACTGGCCTGTCTAGACATGACATTGCTGAACTCGCTGCATTCACTGAATTGTTAAAACTGTCAGAGCTCCCTGTTGGGGAGCTCCAGACTGTACTCACCACCTCATGTTCTGCTGGCAGTCTTCAGAAATGACAGGTGACAGACAAGAGTTGGACACATCAGTTGGAAAGCTGCAATTGCTTGAGGAAGCCAGAGCTTGAGTGTTGGCAGGCCTTCAGGACAGCTGATGCTGGTGAAATAAAGTGTGGCTGGCCTCTCTTATCCCTCAAACCTTCCAAGAGATTCTTAATGTTATCTCAGCGATCTTTCTCTTGTGCTCTGGGTCTGTATTGCTGCTGAAATTCTTGCTGTTTACCAGGGTTGTTAGGGCTGCCTTTTGGGTTTCCTGTTAAGTGTTCCAGGTTCCCATACCCACTCTGTCAAATCAGCCACTCCTCTTAGCTCAGTCTTTTTAGTTAGCCTGAAAACAGCATTACAAAAGTTGTCCAGAGCTTGGTGAGTATTCCCTAGTTCATTCATTAGCCTTTAATATGACTGATAGTATCATGTTGCACAAATGAAGATGGGGAAATGTAGAGTTTGTACTTTGTAAAAGCAGTGTTGGTCAGTGAGCACTGTTGCTGTTTCTGATTCACAGGTGTAAAAAGCTGAAGCAGTGACCTGGAAGGAGTGCATCTCCTCATTCACAAGGGTGGGCTTTCCAGTGCCCCACATGCTAGGAAGTAACCAGCAAGGTTCTGGTGATTCTGGACAGTGGAATGGCTTTTGCAACAGTTGCATCTTAATGCTTAACCCTCTGAACTGTTGTTAAAAACTGACTGAAACTGCATTCTTAGCTGTTACATACAGAGTCCTGAAGATTTTAGTGTAACAGGTACAGGTCACTGCTGTCTGCTTGTCTTTAGCTGTAGCCAAACTGCACTACTGATGTTAAAACTTCCTAAAAGTGAACTTCTCTCCACAGCTGATTGGTATTCAGGATGGGTATCTCTCCCTGCTGACGGAAAGTGGTGAAGTTCGTGAGGATCTAAAGTTGCCAGAAGGAGATCTTGGCAAAGAAATAGAAGGGAAATTCAATGCCAATGAAGATGTGCAGGTAAGTACAGAGGGCAGACAAGCAGAGTTATGGTTAGTTCCACCTGGTTATAAAATGAAGAAGTCTTACTCAGATAGTGACTCCTTGTATTGCTCTGAGAAGAGCAGTTTAGAAGCTCAGGTGTAGGTCCTTTGAAGAGCTGTACTGCAGCACTCACCATGGCCCTGAAGCCCAGCTCCATTGACCATGAGGTGCTATGGGTGTTACAAGTGCCTGGATAAAGCTTAACATCCCTGTCTGCATGATGTGGACTGGAGCCTCCAGGCTTTCTGAATTGTGCAGAGCTTTGTGATGCAGCCTGAGCCCAGCTCATCTGCTCTCTTAGCAAACTGCTTGAGGAGCTCTGCAGGCTGTACTGGGCCCCATCAGCTCCTGGTTTGGCTCCGTTGCAGGAGCTTCTTTGTCCTCTGTTGGACAAACCTCAAGCTGCCAGCAAAGAGCAAATCCATGGGAAGGGATTGTGGAAGACTGTGGAAATGCTGCTAATAATGACTGGGCATCTTCAGCTTGCTTTTTGTCTTGAGAGAGATGGGAGAGATTAAAACGCAGATGTCTGTAACTTCTGGGAGTGCTTCCTCTGGTGGGGCTTGGACCTCACCTGTCTGTCTTTTCTTCCAGATATCCGTCATAAGTGCAATGAATGAAGAATGTGCTGTAGCCATAAAGCCTTGCAAATAAAGAGGATCCCCAGGCTCGGGCAACTGCTCAGGTCTGGACAAACCACAGATCTATAAATTTGGTTCTTATTGTCACCAAAGCTCTGGCCTTCACAAGCAACCTCATTTCTTTTTTGAATTGTTAAAAAGCAGTGCTGGATTCTGGATTAGTGTTGCAGGCTAACTGGCAGTTTTCAAAATCACTGAGATTTTAATTCCTTAATTGCAACTATTTTAACATTCCTGTGGGTTTCAGCTACGGATCTAAGAAACCAATCAGGTGTTACTAGTGGATATATTTTTATTTGCTTGAGCAAAACAGTGTTTGTCTGTATGAACAGACAAAATACAGTATTCAGGGGCTTTTAGATAAGCTGGTAGGTATCTAGGATTATAAAGTGACCTAGAGCACAAATAGTATTTTTCTTGACATGTTTAGGTAGAACTGACAATAAAAGTAGCAAAATTTTGGTTGTTTTTTTTTTTTAAGCTTAAGTATTTTGTGGATTGGGACTCTTGCAGAACTGTAGGTGCCAACCGCAACTTTTAGACCAAGAAACTCAAGTGATCAGAAATGCCAGCTGGCTTGACCAAGCCCCAGTGGCCATGTGCAACTTAACTGTATTACCTCTGTATTCTTCTTTGCCAACTTGTTGGCTTATTGTAATGATAAAATGGTGTCAAAGCCTACCTGTGGTTTAGGCAGGCAGTTGGAATATTGGGTAGATAAGATATAGGTCAAGGAGACAGACACAAAGGTGAGAATGGATGTTAAAGCTATAGACTTTCACTCGAGGCCTTTGTCAGACTTGAAAAATAAAATAGAAAAATGCAGTTCAATTGCTTTCCTTTATTGTATTTATCTTAAACTATAAAAGGGTGACAAAATCCATGGGAATCTGTTGCAGTGCTTCCAGCTTTAGGTTTTAATCTTGAAGCTCAGCCCATATTTTTGTAGCAGAGGAACCACACGTTTTTTGAGAAGTGGGACAAACCAGTGTTGAGCCCAAACTAAATGCATGCGGTGGTTTTTAAAAAGAATAAACCTGTTTTCAAAACACAGACTTGACAGAGGACACTGAACAACTATGGCTTAACTATAAAAGTAAATAAATTGCTGCACAATTATGTAAGCTCCTTTCCAAGGGAGTTCTGAGTCATTGAAACACAACTTGCATGCCTGTAACTACTAAAGTCGCTTAACAGGCAGACACAAGGCTTCACAGAACTAGTTATGGAAGGATAACCAACCTACTTCTGTCCTAGGACTTGGTGAGTTTTTCTGAATGGGAAACTTCCTTAGCCCATGGCTCAGACCTCTCCTAACAACTTAAAAAATTGTTTCATGTGCTTGCCTTAAGCTTGAGTGGCTGTAGGCTGATGGAGGAGAACTCGTAGGGTGCTGCAGGCGCAGTCCATGCTCTGTTGGCAGCCAGAGTCAGACTTCATGCTGCTCTTAAACTGCTTCAAAGGTTTTCAGCCTAATAGTAGGTAATCCCCAAAGGGCTCGTGGCAACTGTCCTGAACTGCCCTTGTGCATACTGCAGCAGGGCTTAGCAAACCTTGGAGGTCTAATGCAGGTGGCAAACATCCATTTTCCACAGACTTCTCCTGGTGGGGCAGAGCAGTACGACAAAGGTGAAGACAGCAATAAATCCACTCTGGTGATAAAGCTCAGCTACCTGGGACAGCCAGCAGAAATAGGAGACTGCCACGTGCTCTTGCCCAGCACAATACATGTTGCAGGTGAACTCTAAATAAACATCACCTTGACTGAAATGGCAAAACCACCTTTAAAAAGAGCTGGGGGTGCGAGAGGTTGACATGCACTCAGAACAGCTTTGAGGTGTGTGTGGTTGGTGGCTCAGGACAGTCTGCACTATGCCCCTTTCTGCCTCTCTGCAGAACCTAGAAGACAGGCTTTCCTGGCTTCTGGGGTGATGGAGACCATGCTGATGGTGGTCTTGACAGCAGGCTGAGCTCTGTGGTGTCAGGTGGGAAGTCCCAGGTTGCTATGTCAAAGGAATGCCAGAGCTAATGCTGCCACTGCATTTTAGGAATAATCCTGGTGTGCTCGAAAATGACAAAGATTTGGATGTGTGCTTGCTCTGGTAGTGCTTTAGTCTACTTTCAGGTGCCTGTCCATCCTCTAAAACAAGAAGGCAGGTGTTTGATGGCACTGGCCCACCATCCTAAGCATTTCCTGAGACTGTAAGCTCTTGGGGACAGGGGCTGGTTTTTTTTGTCCTGTTCCTGCAAGTGGGGTCCTGGTCTGACTGGAGTTTTCAGGTACTAGAGCAATCTAAAGATGGGTTGATGTCCTCCAGCTTGCTGGAAGAACCCTCCTTGGGACATACAGATCTCATTCTGTTGCAACCTTCAGTTCTGCAAGATATAAACAATTAAGTACTTCATTATAGGTTTGTTCTTCTATACTAAGTTGTCTTTTGTGAAGCACTTCGAACACTGTGGAAGTGCAGAGCATTGGTTCATCATGCATGAAGTTTCCCATAGGTGATGAGTAGCATGAGTCTTAAACATATTCCCCAAGTTTCAGTAAGGTTAAAAGTTGTTTCTAAATTAGAACGTGTATTTGAGGCATTTTTTTCAAAGATGTTTCAGTTTACTGTCAGAATCTGCAGCATACTTTGTGATCAATAGTTCATATAGATGCATATTTTTAAGTTCCCTAACCCAAATGATTAGGGAAGTTCTTTCATAGCTTTACTTTAAAACAAATCTTACAATGTACAATGTTCTGTAGTAGTCTTAACGCTTAAACTGTCAAAACTGAAAATTAGAAACTTCTAATACCTGTTGGCAATTGGTTAGAGTAAAGGCTGTGGAAAATGAGGTGAAGAAAAGTATTTCTACTCTAAATAAGGTTGTTTTGGTTTTTTTTTTGTGGCTCCAGTTGATTGAGTTTCCTCTTACTACTTTACTAGAATTAAAAAGACTGCAGTGTTTCCTGCCTCAAATGTTGGCAAATAATACTTTTAAGATTTCAAAAGATCTAATGTTTTGCTTATAATGGTGGTTTTTCAACTAGGCTCTTGCTAGTTGAGCCATGTTCTCAGGGCTGTTTTTTTTAAGAGGTTAGCTGAATTCCATTGTTTTAACGTAACTGCTTTCAAGCCTCTTGCAGGTTTTTCTAATCCACAATGTACCCAGAAAAGGTGCACAGTCTGTAGTTTCACAATACAAGTAATTTTACATGATCTATAAAGACATCCAATTTGTTGACAGTTCCAAGTTACTGCAGGTCAGTCTCACAGAATTCAAAATTCAATTAATCCCACTTTTTGTTTGGGTTTTTTTTTTGTTTGTATTTTTTTTTTGTTGGTTGAGTAATTTAGGATGTAGTTTGTTACAGTAGAACTTAAACTTCAAGGGGGGAGGAGGAAAAAAAAATCTTTGTTAAGAATGTTTCAAGTATCTCACTTCTACACGGAGAATGAAGGTGTAGATCCTGGAGTGGTGGTGGAGCCTTCAGCAGCTCAGCAAGGTACAGTGAGGGCATCAGGAGGCTCTCCAGCATCTGTGGTCTGGCCCTGCAGTCTTTGGCAACTTGAGGGTAACTTGATTTGTGAACTGAAAAAATGTTTGCTATGTATCTCAAAAAAAAAATAATAATCCCTCTTCTCAGTCGTCCTGTGCTGTGTATTGTCAGCGTAACGTGTTTGGTGCAGCTTTCCAAATGCAGGGAAACAGGAACGATGGTGGTGACTGATTTTTACTGATCATAGCAAAAAGTTACCCTGGAAACTGGGTGAAGCAGGAAGAGAAGCCCTCGTGTTTCCAACCTGCATCCCTCCTGGAAGCTGTTATGTTTTCAACACACGGGGCCAACGATCGGGGCAGGGTGTAAGGATGTCAGTGTGTGTTTTGCTCCAGAAATGACAGAGATGTCAGTGCTGTGGGGAGCCGGGAGCTGGCTGGGGTGACAGAAGGAATCTTTGTTGAAGCTGTAGAATTGCTCTGCAGGCTCCAGCTCTTACCTCCCAGCAGTGAGGAAGCAGCTTGTGGGGTCTCTGCCCCTCTGCCCCTCTCTGCCTGTGCGAGAGCAACGCGTGCGTGCCTGTCCCACAGAGATAAGGACAGGAAAAATGGTCAATAATAAAAAAAAAAAAGAACCCCAGACAATAAAGTTCAATAAAAAGGTGACTCGTTCATGCTAAGGCTGTGTCATGCCTCTTTGTGCCGCAAAGAAAAGGTGAGGGGAAGGAGGAGAGGAGGAGGAGGAGGAGGAAGAAGAGGAGAAGGAGGAGGAGGAAGAGAGGAGGCGAAGGAAGAGGGGAGGAGGAAGAGGGGAAGAGGAGGAGGAAGAGAGGAGGCGAAGGAAGAGGGGAGGAGGAAGAGGGGAAGAGGAGGAGGAAGAGAGGAGGCGAAGGAAGAGGGGAGGAGGAAGAGGGGAAGAGGAGGAGGAAGAGGGGAAGAGGAGGAGGAGAGGGGAGGAGGAAGAAGAGAGGAGAAGGAAGAAGAGAGAAGGTGGAGGAAGAGGAGGAAGAAGAGAGGAGGAGAAGGAAGAAGAGAAGGATGAGGAGGAGAGGGGAGGAGGAAGAGGAAGAAAAGAAGGATGAAGAGAGAGGAGGAGGAGAGGCGAGGGGCTGAGGGCAGAGCCAGAGCTGCCCCCTCTCTCCTCACCGCCTCCTCCTCACTGCGCAGCCGCGCGTCGCGCGCTTGCGTGATGGCGTCACCGCCGGGGTATAAAAGCGCGGCGTGCCCCACCCCTCCTCCTTTCTGAGGGAGCGGCAAGATGGCGCCGGTGAGCGGGGAGGCGGGCAGGGCCGCACCGGGGAAAGGGGATGGGGAGGGAGAGATGGCGGCGGCTTTACAGCCCTCCCACCGCCTCTGGGGAGCGGGACTCTCCCGGAGAAGGCTCTCAGGGAGCCGAGCTGGCTGCAGAGAGCCCCGCTCCTCAGGCAGTGTGTGCCCGCGGCAGCCTCGGCCATGTTCTTCCCTCTGGTAAAAGGGTTTCGGGTGTGGGTTGTTGTTATTGTCGTTAATGTCGCGGTGGTTTTCTTCGGTGTTTTAGCAAAAGGACCGAAAATCTAAAAAGTCTACCTGGAAGTTTTGCCTTGACTTGACCCATCCTGTGGAAGATGGAATTTTTGACTCTGGGAACTTTGTAAGTCGTGGTTTTTCTCGTACTTTCGGTGTATAGCATAGTAGTACAGTACGGCAGCTAAATTGTAGTTGAAAAGTTACATTTTAAACCAGTAAAATCTACAGCAGATGTTTAAATTAAAAGCATTTTTTGCAAGTTTCTTGCATTTCGTTGTCTTTTACAGACAACACGGTTAACACCTTCCCATGAACAGAACTGCTTTTAAGTTGAATCATATTTTAAGACTTTTTATTGTTGTTATATTACACAGTGTAAAATCTTACTGCGTTGTAAATATTTACTGTCAGGACATAACTAAATGGTGATTTTTAATACTGTTCTGTGGCTAGGGTCCCTTCCCTAGTTCATACCTAGGGTGCCATTCCCTAGTGTTCTGTTTTTCTGATGTTGAAACAGGAGCAGTTCCTAAAGGAGAAGGTTAAAGTCAATGGGAAAACTGGGAACTTGGGCAACACCGTTCACATTGAACGCCTGAAGAACAAGATCACTGTGACATCTGAGAAGCAGTTTTCTAAAAGGTTGGCCTAAGGTTTTTTTATTTTTGTAACTGTGATTAGTGGGTTTGAAGAGGGGTGTGTTAAACATCATGCACTTCTGATCAGTACAGAGAAAATGTTACTGCTGACCTTCATAGCACCTAGAAATTTCAGTGCAAGGTGTAATTCAATGGAATTTGGAATATTAGATGTTAAAAAACCAGCTTTTTAAGACTCAGCCCTCGATTGTCTATTAATGCTCCCTCTAGTGTAGGCATGGTAGTACAGAGATGAGCTGTTAGAAGTAGATCAAGGAAGAGATGCTTTCAAAACTCACCCTCCGCTCAAGTCACTGGCAGCTTTATTGCTTCATTGGTTTATTAAAATGTACATGTGTGCAATGTGTGCATTGCTAAAGAATCCCTTGAGTCAAACGGAAGCCTCAAACTTTATTACATCAGGGCGTGCAGCAGCTGAGTGTGCTGGTTGGAGGTGCAGCTCTTCCCTGCACTTTCCTTCTGCAGGTACACCAGTTTATGTTGTCTAAAACCCAAGCTTTGAACCCCTTCCCAATGCTTGTGCCTTCCTGGCATTGTGCTGTGTTGTCAGAAAGCAGGAAATTAAATTTTTTGGCATGAAAATGAAACTTTATTATCCGTTCCATCCAAAAATCCGTTTCTTTCTTGGTACAGCCAGTGTGTTTTTCCCTGCTAGGGCTGTGGCTTGGGTGGAGAGCAGACAGCAGTTTGGGTTTGGGTTCTAATGGATCATCACTGTTTTTAAGGTACCTGAAATACCTCACCAAGAAGTACCTGAAGAAGAACAACCTGCGGGACTGGCTCCGCGTCGTCGCCTCCGACAAGGAGACGTACGAGCTGCGCTACTTCCAGATCAGTCAGGATGAGGAGGGATCAGAGTCTGAGGAGTAACTGAAGCTCAGCTTTCCCTGCCATGCAGTGTACAAAAGACTAGAAGATCTATTTATAAGAACATTTAACTTATTGGTGAATAAAGATTTTGTACTCTGTTTGACAGAGCAGGGGTAGTTTTCTTGCCTTTTTCTTAAATCCGAATTAAAAACCAGTGTGGGGAATCACTGAACTTGTAGTTCTTCTTTCGTGGCTGGAAATCAGCTGTTCCAACACAGCATCAGTGACAGCCCAAGTGGAAAAGAACTGAGCCTTTTGCCCAGTACCAATGTGGGATGGATCTATCACTGGGTAATCAAATAGTGCTAGAGCTCTTCCTGACTACAAGTACCAGCTCCCTCTCCTAATTTATCTGGAGCTAATAATAAAATATTCAATGTAATTTAATTATTTTAGTTAGAAAACAGGCTTACATATTTTAAAAGGTAAATATTTTACTTCTGTGTGACTTACCTAGATCATTATTGCTTATAACATTCCTGTGTATATCTACAATTCCAACTGAATTATAACAAAGATTTGTTAGCCAGCTTTATAGATTGGCAAGGAAGGAGGCAGTGTTTAATCTTGTTGCCAGCACCTAGCTAAGCCAATTTAAAGGAAGCAGTGAGATGTTGACAGTGACTTAATCCCATAGTCCATACAAACATTTCTACTTTAATGGTTCTTCTATGTGATTTCTGGGATTATTCAATCCTAGTAAAAGTTCTTTGCAGAAAAATAAACCACGTCAGAGCCAAGAAACCAGCTTTTGCTTATGTAGGACTGAGAAATTTGATTAGTTTGCACTATAAAGAAGTGGTATTTGTGAGCCTGTGTTCTCAGTACTCCTGCCAAATTGGTAGAGTAATTAATCTATTGTTAATGAGAATATTGACTTGGGCTCCAGTGCACTGGTATATGGAATGAGTAATTCCATTATTTGTTTAATGCCATAAAACTGGGTGTGTGTAGGCTGTGGTACTGAGCTTTGCTTAGGCTGAAGTGGGCCTAATAATTTTTTATTTCATGCCCTTTAAAATTTTTTTGATTTCAGCATTGATTTGCTGGCAGACCTCTGACTATTTAGGGAGTTGCCAAACACAAAGCAATGCAGTAGCAGTTGTGTGACCACCACTTGTGCCACCTAAATCTCAATGAAACGTGCAGAAGAAGGGTGGATGAGCATTGTCAGCAGCCTTGGGGTCTCATTTGCCTTTTTTCAGTTTGCAGGATCAGGAAAGGCAGGAAGGGCTCAGTGTGTGGAGCTGGCTGCAAGGCTGAGGATTATTCCATAGGCTGGATGTTGAGCTTTTTGTGCATCTTAGCAAATACCTTAGAACACCTGAAATCCTGCCTGCTTCTAGAGCTCTGAACAATGCCAGAATTCTGCCTTGGGACCTCCCATTTGAGAAAAATCAGTCAGTTTTGAAGCCACAATGAAAGGGGGTTAATTTCTAGAAGCCCAGAAGGTGGCTAATATTTTTTTTTTTTTCTTTAAAGCAGTCACAGTATCAGCTGTCAATGCCGTGCTGCACAAGCAACTTGTTTTTCACAGTAAAGCTGCAAATACTTAAAAACCTCTAGTCTGTTTACTGCATTTAGGTAAGCACAGGTCACAAGTAACCAATTTTATATTCAATTTACTGTATTTCAATTTCCATCTGTGCTGTCAGAACTGGGCTTTTAGGTGACAGCCCAGCCTGGCACAACAAACCTGCTCTGACCCAGTGGTACAAGCACAGATCCTAGGGTCTGGTGCCCTGTTGTTGTTCCTTTTCCTGGCAGTTCTCTGTGTGTGGTAGATACCAATTGTCATAAGGCAGAAGAGAGGAAAACAAGGCCTGGGATTCCAAGCAGAGCAACTTCTTTCATGGCTGGGTTTGGAGGAAAAAACATGCCAAAGCTCTCACGTGAGGTTTGTGACTCATGAGCTTCACTGCAGGGAGGATGGAGGCTCAGAATTGCTGATGCTTGAAAATGGAGAACTTGGGGAGAAAATTAAAAAAAAAAAAAAAAAGGAATTTCAAGTTTTTCATAACCATAAGTGAAGTTCTAAGAGTGCTCATTAAACACATTTAGAAAAATATTTCCTTTTTCTTTAGGCAGCACAGGGACATTTTCGGTTTATCCTTGCAGGTTGCTGCAGCTCCCTTGTTTTCAGGTCAGTGGGCTCAGAGTGTTACACATAGAAACCACAAAGAGGGGGGATGGGGGTGTTAAATTTAAATGAAGAATTTACAATATGAGTGTTAAAGTTCAATGGAGAAAAAACAGCTGGAGAACAGAGTGGGGAAGCTGAGCTCAAAGCTCCAGAAAAAGTGATATGTGTGATTCCACGTCTGACAGCTGGAGAGGACAGGTGTAATGCAGCTGGCAGGGCAGGAATCAGTCTGTTAATGATCACATAAAGTAATTAATGCAAATTATCCAGCTTTGAATCAAAGCAAGCTTTTTAAAAAGCCACAGGTCAGCATCTCCCTGCTGTGTGGTGGGGTCTGACTCCGTGAGGTGACAGCTCAGCTGTGGTGGGAGCTGCCAGGCACCTGGCTTGGCAATTGTGAGTTGTTTGGGTTTTGGGTTTTTTTTCCCCCAACTACAACCTGCTGTAAAATAACCAGTTTTGTTCATCTTGAAATCAGGACTGACTGCTGGAATTTTCCATATTTAGAGCTGGATGGCAGCCCAGAAAAGCCCTGCTCCAGGCAGGGCTGGGCTCTCCTCAGCACTGCAGAGATGTCTGCTCCTGCGTCAGCCAGGCCATGAACCTGCTGGGAAAAATAAGACACCCACAGCCTGAAAAACCTCACAGGTGATGGGGGCTGATGCCCTTGTGGTCCCTGTGCCCCCTGGGTAACATGCTGAAGGTGCTGTAGGATTTCCAGAAGGGATAAATACAAAGCCCAGCAGTGCCTCAGGAGTGCTGCTTTGCTTCCATCCGGCTGAGAGCCCTGGTTCATCAAGCCTGAATTTTAATTTGGAAAGAGGAATAATCTCAGCAGTTGCCCTGGAAGAGCAGCAGAGGAGCTGAGGTTAGTGCTGGTGAGCTGAGGGCTCAGGAGGATGATGGCTCTACAACACTTACAAGGCTTTAATGTAGCCAAATTTATCTTTTTTATATTTTTTTTTTCTCCTTTCACTTTTAAGTAGGTGTTTCTCCCCTTCATTTCTCAGTAAATGTTTTTGCTGCTCTCTTCCAAATAAAACCAGTTTACAAGAGAGCTCCCACACATAGAAATTTTCAATCTCTGGCAAATAATAATAAATACAGATACACAAGAACAAGAGCTACACTGGCTGTTGCCAGAGCAGCACATTTCTTTGTGAGCAGAGATATTGTATTTCTGCATCATCATCATCATCAGTCTATCACTTTTTCTGCAGCAAGGCTCTCACTGATTTCCACTAAAAAAACCCCAAAACAACCCCAGATTTCACCAGTGGTAACCACCACTAGGAAAAAGTATTACTAAATGGCCTTCTGTACCTCTGCTTCCCATCTGCTTGCCCTTCTGGCTTACAGCCCCATCATAAAAAATGCTTTATCATATATCTAAAAGTAGCAAGATCAGAATTAAAAAGGCAAATAATATCTAAGAAATATGTTGGGCTACTAACATGCACATCAGCCCCAGGATGTGGCAGGTTTTGAAGGAGGCACAGACTCCACGTATTCACATAACACCAACACCAAGTAATTAGAAACAGAGCGGCCCATGGAAAAATAAATACTAACAGCTTCAGTGTACCCAACAGCAGGAAATGAGCTTCTGTGGTGGGAGCGATCCGATTACACCAAATATGGACCAAAAAAATAAGGGGAAGAAATTAAAAAAAAATAAAGTTGATGCTTTTTTAAAGACAAAACCAAAGCGCAGCAGTTTTACCGGGCAGATCAGGAGGGATCGTGTGCTCCTTGCCCTGTCCATCCCCTGATGCCTGGGCCCTGTGGCCCCTGCCTAGCACAAACACCAGTCTGAAAAACTCTCAGACTGTGTGTAAGCAAGTGGTTTGGGTTTTTTTTTTCTCAGTCAGTGCCCGGGCTGGTGCCCAGCATCCTGCAGCAGCAGGTTGGTCACCCGTTGCCTTTGGTGGCCTTTTCCAGCTCTCTACATACCTGTGGCATGGCCATTTTTGGCAGGAGGATGGCAGAGGCAGCCCTGAGGTTTGTCTTGGCAGAGCAGCTGCTCTCGGAGCCCAAATTCATGCTAAAGCTGCTGCTGGGGAAAAAAATGCTGTTGCAGAGACCAAACCGTAGGTGGGAGAAATAGCCAGGAGATAAGGGCTATTATCTCCTGGCAAGCAGCCACAACATCCCCCAAAAACCCTTCCAGCAGGAGTATATGAAGCCTCAAACCCTCCATGGAGGGGGTTGAGGGAGTGGGGCTGTTTCCAGGGCCCCTGTGATCCTGGAAATCTCTCTGAGCAGCTTTTTGCACCTGAATCCCATTGCTTTGGGGACTGATAAACCCACAATGTACCAAAGAGCCAGCAGGTGGGAAGGATTTTCCATTGTTATCCATCCATGCTGGATGAAATGAGCAATTAAGAGAGAAAAGCTTTCATTTTCTACTTGCAGCTCATTTTTTTATTAAGTAGTTCATTTTGGCAAAACAGTTCAACACACATCCATCTGTTACAGGGGAATTAAAAAAATTACAATCCCAATTCAGGCACAAAATAGGTTGGTGTGCCCAGCTCCCTCCCATGCAGCCCATTTGGCTCTTTGGAGGAAAAAAAAGGCCTTAATTAATTTTTGCACAGGACCAGTCTGAGCCTGAAGGTATGCACAGGGCCCAGGGCTGGGTACAGGGAGGGAAACTCATCGTGGTATAGCAAACCCATAGATATTTTACATATAATTATTACAGTTGCTAAATATTATTTAGTAGAGTTATTAATATACATTATAATATATAATAGATACTACCCAATATATATTATTTACTATAGAATATATAGGACACAGGATATAGAATTCATGGTACAGAACAGAGAATATATAGATAATTTATAAACAATGTAGATTATGTATAAATGTTATAGTTTATACATGTGCAGTCCCCAGGGGAAGTGTCTTTAGAGGACAGGGGTGGTAGTGGCAGGGTTCTGTCTCCATGATCACTATGATTGTGTATTTGGTGGCAATCCCAGGGCACCTTGGCTCTAGGAGCAGCTGTATGACACTTGGAGGTTAGCACAGGCAGGAAATCTGCTTTTTCTCACTGACTTCTGACCTTCAAACCCAGCCTGGAAAGCTCAGGGGAGCTCTTTTCCTTCTCCCTCTCCAAACAAAAGGAAGAGGCACAAAGTCACCGATGTTTTTGCAGGTGCAGAATTATCTGTTGGGAGAGCAAACTGCAGAGATTGTGATATAAACCTGCAGCTTTTCTGTTCACCTTTACCAGGAGCCTCTTTCCCACATCAGCTCAGTGATCAAAAAAAAAATCAATAAAGCCCATGAAATGGGAAACCAACCAACCAACCAAAAAAAACCCAACCAACAAAGCAGTTCATATATACCTATATAGATATAGATATATAGGTATATAGATATATAGATATATCTTGTTCCAGGAGGCTTGTCTGAAGCTCCTGGCCAGAGCATTTTGCTGCTCTACACAAAACCTCTGGGGAGAGCTCTGCTTGCTAGTGAAGTTACTGCTGTCACTTCCCTTTTTCCTTTGGATCTCTCTTGTCCTCAGCAAAATAAAAAGGGTTGTGACTGTAAGAATATTTGTGTGCTTTGCTCAGCCCTTTAAAAATAAATGGCTTTCCTGTGTCAATTCCATCCCCCCCCAGGGTAATTTTGCTCTCATGCTTAGCCATCAACTTTACCAGAATCTTGGGTTGGGCTTAAAATATGCAGGAACAATCCCAAATCAGCCCAGCAGAATGAAACTACAAAGAGCAGAGGTTTGGCCAGCAATAAAATATCACTCCTAATAACAGCACATGTTCCAGAAAGCTCCCTGAACTGAAGAGTAGTTACAATTAAATTGGTTATTCTCAGGTCAGTAGTGGATAGTAGAGCAGAACTTAAAAAAAAAAATAAAAAATCAGGCCTTGGTCAGGTCAACCTAAACAAAAATATCAAATTTCTGGGAAAGTGCTCTTTAGCACAGCCCAGGAGCAATCAATGGGTCTCCAAAACCAAAAGCTAGGGAAAATTGTTGACAGACAATTTCTTGGTTGAGTAACCAAAAGCAAAACATTCCCTGGCAGCTCCTTAGTTCGGGTGAAATGTTGACATAAATCGGGGAGGTTTCCTCTCATATCTATTTGCCCTGGCAGTTTATCTCACTAATTGGAAATTAATCTTTTTGCTAAAATTTACACACCCAGCAGACACAGCAGTCTTCCCAAGGCAGCTGCTGGGAAAAAAGAGGAGGAGGAGTGGGAAGAACCATGACCTGGAGAGGTTGGTCCCAGCTGGTTGCATCCCACCAGTCCTCCAGCCTCAAATATCCAACCAGAACAAAGCTCAGGAGTTTTGTTGTCATCCCTGGCAGATTAAACACCTTGAAAAAGCCACACAGCCACAAGCAAGTCCCACCAGCTCTGTTTGCCACTTGGCCAGCAAAGCCCAGTCACCTCTGTGCCCATCTGTGCCAGATGCTGCCTAAAAAGTAGCACTGATTCCAACAAGCACCTCCAGCTCCATGCCTGGAGTCATGGAAGATGCACCAAGAAACCATGTGGACTTTGTGCTGGGATGCAGTTAAACACCAGCTTTTGGGTTTATTCCCCAACCCATGCCCCAACCACTGAAAGAGACGATTACACCTCTCTCCTTTGGTCCTGAATCCAAGGGCAGATGAAAGATGGTTGATCACCCAGTAGATGATAATTCCTAATGGTTCCGGGCCTCTGTGACTCCTTCAAGGTCTCTGCCAGCACAGTTTAGGTGGATGCATCAGAAGCTAAAATCCTCAGCACACCATGCATCAAGCAGCAATGTCCTGATGAGGGAAACCTCAGTGTTATTTGTTTTACAGGTGCTGGGCAAAAACACAGCAGGGAGAAAAGGGGAGGGCACACACCAAAGGACCATGAAAACAGAGCCCCTGGCAGCCTTGAGGTGCTCACTTAGTAAAATTAGAGCATGGTGGGTGATGGACCTTACTCCTGAAGCAGTTCAGCTCTACCTGTTTGGGTTTTGCTCTTTTTTTTTCATGCTGTGGAAAAAGTACCCACACATCTGCACTTCTTGGCTCTTCCTCCAGCCAGGAAGCACAAAGAGAAACCATGGGGCAGTGATGGAAAACTTCTCTGCCCTAGTGATGAAAACCTTCTCTGCCAGCAGCATCCCATGCCTGGGGCTGTAAGGGAGCTCTCCCACCATTCCCTGAGCAGCCTGGCCCCATTCCTGGTGCTGGGAATGCTCAGATGGGTGAGGAGCCAGCCAGCTCTGCAGCCCCAACTGGGGTACATGTGTCTGAGCCCATGGAGCTCAGGCAAACACAACAGCCTGGGCATGAGGCTTTGCCTGCAGGTGGAATTATTCCTCAGAAAAACAAAAAACCAAAAAAAACAAAAAAACAAAAAATAACCTCCCTTGAAACAACTGTTTATTCCAAAATAGCTTTATCTCTGGGGGCTCTATGGACACGTGGCTCTCGGATGGGGTGTGCAGCCAGGAGCTGACCTGCTATGCCCAGAGAAATCATTCTCTGATTTCTTCCCATCTCCCCAGGCCTGCAGCATCCTGGCCAGCCCATGGCCAGTGCTCAGCATCCACCTCCAGTGAGGGCAGCTTTGCACCCTGACAGCTCCAGGGAAGGGAGGGTATCCAGGCAGGAACATACTCCTTGGCTGACCCTGGAAGCACCTCCAGCCCATCACCAAACACCTATGGTGGAGCACCTGAGTTTTGGTCTGCAATGAGCTCTAAAAACCCACCAGACAGACACCATTTCCATCAGCCTGGACACACCACACTGTGCCAGAGGAAGAAGAAACATCTTTAGCACAGTTTCCACCACCTCCATCCCCATCTCAGCCATGTCACTGGTTAAAGCTGAAGCTCTGAACAATCTGTTCCACCAGCGACTGCAAAAAAGTATTGCAGCTGTGATGGAAATGGATTGTTCTTCTCTTCTTCACCTTCTCTGAAATATGAATTGGGAACTCATTAGCTATGAGCTGCTGCAAAATAACATTGCTCTTAAAAGATTCAGAAGCCTCCTGGCTCCAAAGGACCTTGGTTAACTACAGACAGAGCAGAGAAGGTTTTCATTCTTCAAAATGCCCTGGGAAGGATCATTAGAAATTACTTACAGATTCTTTCAGAGGCTTTTTTCTTTTTTTTTTTTTTTTTTAATTTCCATTTGCAGACTCCAAGTGGAGATGCTGAGACTGAATCTCCCATGGCATTGAATCCTGACAGAGCTGGTGCCATGTGCTCTGCTGCTCCCCAAGGCAGGAGTGGGGAGGCAGAAAGCAAAGCTGGGGGGAAAGCAAGCTGTGGCTGTGGCTTAGCAATGCCCCATCACCCTCCTGCAGGATGCTCAGCAGCTTTGGGTGCAATGAACAGCATCAGTCCCTGGGACCTGCTCAGGTTCCAGCACGTTCACCCCAGGGCCAGTCAGACCCAGGATCCATCTGCAGCCTGAATATTGTTGGAGATGTTGGGTCATTGCTCTGGGTGGAGAGCTCTATGTGCCCCAGCTGGGCTGTGCTTCATCACTGCAACACCTGAGCAAGGGCTTGGGGATCAACAAGAGCCACCAACCATGGGCATGGGGAACAGGAGTGGAATGGGTGAAGAGGATCTGGGACTCTAAAGCCTTGTTACTTACCCAAGGAAGAGTTTGGTCTCCATGACCTCAACAACAGTTGATATTCTTGCCAAGAAATCTCTCCTCATGTTTAGTGCTGCTTTTCAAGGAAATGATGAGTGCTAACCCAAGGTCTGCTCAGTAAGTCACTCATTTAGGTGACTGTGCACCTACCTGCTCGGCCCAAGGCTGGGGCACACTCTGGCTCCATGGTCAAGTCCCAGCTATGCTTTGGTTCCAGAAAACCCAACCCCCCCAGGAGAACCAGCTCCAGCAATGTTTTGGTTCCAAACAACCCAAACCCCCCAGGAGAACCAGCTCCAGCTATGCTTTGGTTCCAGACAACCCAAACCCCCAGGAGAACCATCTCCACAGTTTTGACTTAGGCCCTTCACAGGCCCCATGTCAAAGAGCTGCCAGGATTGTTATCCAGAGAGCTCACTGGACCTGATGGGCACCTTTCCAACATCATCACACTGTGTAATTAGACAGCTGTACAATGAACTGGACCATGCAGGAGTAACTCAACACCACCAAGAGCCAGGGCAGCCTTTGAAGTCAGCACTTATCACCTCCATCCACAATTAAAGATTTTTTTTTCTTTCTTTTTCTCACAGCAGATGCCAACACAAACATGATCTCCTCGGAGCTGCTCTGCAAATAATAATAAAAAAAAAACACTACAAAGGTGACCCCGAGCTGAGCAGGGACACGTGGGAGCCTCAAGGATAGGAGGACCAGGACTGGGAACACTGTGCTGGGCTCTGCAAAGGCAGAGACACAGTGATCCTCCAGACAGACACAGTTCCCTTGGTGAGAGGTCCCTTTCCCTGTCCCAGCCTCTCCACCTCCCATCACACCTCTCCTAAGGGGTTCTGGATTTGTTGGCCAACACTGATCCAGATTTGGCAGTGCTGCCAGGGTTGCATCTGCTCAGACTTCAAGCAAGGGGTGACAAAACCAAGAAGGAAAATGAGGAGAGTTGAGAGAACCTCCTGCCCAGCCTGGTCCCATGGCACCAGGGAACAAGCACCACAGACCCCAGGAGACCCCTGAAGATCCATGGAGATCCATGGAGACCTGGGGAGGGAGAGGTGGCAGGGCAGGACAGGGGAGCAGGCAAACCACAAGTTGTCATCTCAGCTGCCTGGGGAAAGATGGATTTTACAGTCTCACTGCCAGCCCTGCAGTCATGGATGACAGCTCCAGGGAAGTTTTTACTCCTTCAACTCCCTGTAAGCATTGAAAAATCCCTAGTAAATATTTTTCCTTAAGAAAACAGATGAATCAGCCCTCCTGCTAGGGCTGCGGTTGGTTATTCCTAAAAAACTGGTGTTTTCAAATTATTTCAGAAAAGCAAACAAGACTGCTTAGCATAATTTTTCAAAATTATTCCTAGTCAGAGATTTCAAACAACTCCATCAGATTTCCAGCAGAAAACAGATCAGATTCCCCAAGTGCTCAGCAGGTGCTGCTGGCTGCAGCTCCCTCGTCTCGGAGCAGCAGATTTTGCACAGACCTAACACATTGGAGATGGATGCCAAGTGTGTGTTCTCCCTGGGGTTTAGCTGCATTTTCTTCTCTGAAGCCACCGATTTATAGCTCTAAATAATCTGGATAAACCCAGGTAAGAGAGCAGGAGAATGCCAAGCTGTACGGAATATTGGGAGATTGTTCCCACACACAGCCTGATGCCAACAAGCCAAACCACTCTGCTCTAAGGCTCCAGAAAATGCTAAATTTCACAATTTCCTGAAGGCAAGCCTCATGACATGAAGTAGAAGGGCTGGTGAAAGGGTTTGATGACAGAGCTAGGGAAAACCCTTGCTGCTTCAGATGGAAATGCCTTCTGTGAAAAGCTCACTCAGAAATGCCTCCAGTTGCAGAATATTTACTGTAAATTGCCTTCATCAGTGACAATTAGCCAGAATGCAACCTGAAAGACCTCTGACCTTTGAAAGTCAGGCTTGGCCATCAGCAATACCAGTGGCTCTTCTTTACATCTGCTCTGCAGATAATCCAAGGGGTTAACCTCTTCTCTGCAACTGCACATGCATAACCCCATGCCTAGAAAGCAATTTATTTATTTAAGCTTCTCTGTTTGACTTTCCAAGCACTTACATTTAACAGGGGAACTCGTGGTCGAGTTAAAACCAGGGGAGGTTTGCTCAGCAGAGATAAAGTGGGACAGGCAGCCTAACCAAGTTCTTCATTTATGGATTTAATAGTTTTATTGCCTGAAATAAGAGAGTGCAGCTTTATGAGCAGGGTGGAGAAGTTTGGCTTATTTAGTGAAAAAAAAAAATATATTAGGTTGAGAGAGGATACAACCACTGTTTATAAGAATATAAGGAATAACAGCAGGAAAATAAAACAATTAAGCTAACAACATGAGGATGAGTGGGAATGAGCTGGCCATAAATTATTCAGGCTGGAAATGGTTCACACCATTAGAGGCAAGCTCCATAAAAACATCAATTCCTGCCTCCCATTAGTCTGAAACATCAGGGGGAGGTGGTTATATTTTCAAGCCATGACCTGAATGCCTCCTCCCAGGCTGCTGAGCACCTGAGGAGGACAAAACCTGGGGACACCCAGGTCCCATCTCAGCCCCATGGGCACTGCAGGGCTGGGGATGCTCTGGGGACAGGGTGGCCACCACAGGACAGGTGCCAGCTGAAAACTCACTGCAATGTCATCCTGAAAGCTTTCACAGCCAGGCAAGGGCACACACCTGGTTGACTTGCTCTAGGTGAAACAGCTGAGGTCTGTTTGTTGATAAACAGGAGCTGGCAAATATTGACACATGTTTTACAACATACGTTCTGGTATTTCTTTTATTTCCCTTTCCATCTCAATCTTACCTTCCCTCGAGCTGACAGACTGTGTTTTACCACCAAGGGCCCAAGCTGGCAGTGGAAATGAGTTTGAACATCTACCTTTTGTTCAGGAAGCAGGGGCTAAACTAAAAAATTACTGTTTTATATCCTCTACTGCAGCAAGCAAAGCTCCTCAAAGCAGTAATACAGCTTTTAAAGACAAAACAAGGACAAAGAAGACTTGGAAGCCACTGATGCATCTTGAGCAGTGATGATGCTGAGTCTATTTTGATGATGGCTGAGTCTACCAAGAGCCAAATCAAGACCTCTGAGCCCCCAGACACCCTGTGGGAGCTCCAGACCCCCAGAAGAGCAGCAAACACCCCAGGCAGGGTCTGGCACTGAGTGGGGTAAATCCTGATGACACAAAGCAGTGAGGACACAAACACAGCCAGCACACAAATACTCACACTGACAAATGCTCTTGGGGCAGAACTGACCAACATCTTTGGCTCCTTATAGTTTATGATTTCTTTCTCACTGCTGCTAAGCATCCTCAGGCATTTTTCTGTAGGATGGTCTGAGAGCAAACTGCAGGATAGTCAGAATAAAAAAAATAGGTTTGCTAAATTAACTATCACTTTCTTAAGTGGTTCCTTATGAGAATAAATGTCTTCATGAAACTTTAGTAAGACATCACTGTGGCCCTCATGTTAACCCAGGGCAGAGCACAGGAAAGAGCAGGGTGTTCAGCTGCAGTCTGATGTCAATGTAAATGCCAAAAAATTGAAAAAAGAGCTTGGGATTGAAGGGTTCATTAATATAACATTGCTTGTGCTGTCTGGAAAGCAAGCAGTGTTGGTGAGCTGTGATCTTCTGACCAGAAAAGATTTCTAGGAAGCAAAAAATAAGCATAATTGGCTTCTGAGGGTGGTCTTGGGCAGCATCTCTTCTGCTATAGTGCTGTAGGGACAATATTGTCATCTGAGGGACAACCTGCAGGATATTCTCAAGCTGGACTATTGCAATGCCTTGAACCTGGGAAACATCTCTAATTGCAGCCTTCATCAGAGCAGGATTGAGATGTTAGTTCTCCCAGAGCTCTGGTGAAGCTGTTACACCCAGGGAAAGCAAAGCTGGCAGAGATTAACTGATCAGCACAGGGTATGTCAGGGCTTAGCAGAAGAGCTGCCCTGCCTCAGCTCTGTTTTATAACAATTTAAAAGGAAAACCATACCAAGATAGGCCTGGACATCTGTGGCCCAGCAGAAGGTGCTGAGCACCAGGTTTTGCTGTGCTGCCAGCTCATGGCTTCCCAGCACTGCTGCCTGCAGCTCCCACCATCACCCTGCTCAAGAGTGGGGCACTGCAAAAGGCAGAGATGCAGCACAGGATGGAAAAACCCAGCTGGAAAGGTTTGGAGCTTGCTGTGCCTCTCTCAGAGTGGGTTTGGTGCTAAAAGGTCCTATCAGTCAGCTCCTGTTTTGATCCTAAAGAATAATGGTGACCCCTCACATGCCCCGAAGGACTTGGGGGTCTAGACACCCACATCCTTACCATCAACACTAGCTCCCCTCTAAACCCAAGCCCCCCTAGGTAAACCCACCAGCTTGTCCACACAAACCATGGCATGACCAGGCTTCTCTACAACCATCCCAAATTGTTTCTCCCAAACCCAGAAGGGCAAAACCTTCAGGGAACGTTCCCACTTCTACACATCCCTTGGCTAAGGAAGCATTGTTGTTTGACCAGAGAAATTTCCCTGCTGATAAATCCCTCCCCACATGCCTGGATCATCCTTTAATAAGCTGCTATGGATCACCTCCTGTCTGGGGTTGGGAGGTGAACATGAGCTTGGCAGAGTTGCAGTCACCCACCTGGATGGAGGACCTGGAAACATGGAAACACCAGGCTTGCTTAGCTCAACACATCCATTATCAGCAAGGACACTCCTCACAGTCCTTTCCATCCCTCTTGGCTAAACAAGAAACATTTCTGTGCACTCCAGGCGAGGTGATTCCAGCCCAGAGATAACATGGATACAGCTGCCTCTGTTCCCTGGGAAAGCTGCTGATGGGAGAGAGGGGGAGCTGCTGTTTGTGGCCACTCAAACCCACGTCACTGATTATTTGGTAGGAGGTGGCATGGGCCAGGCTTGCAGGAGAAGCCAGGCTGCAGGGAGTCAGAGTTTTGTGTCATTCCAGACAGGGTTTATCTAAGGAAAAGACACCAAGGACAGGCTGCAGACACACAGCGGGTGGCAGGAGGAGAACAAGCAAGCACAATGAGATCATAAAATGCTCCCTGAGTCATTAGCTATGTCTGATATCTTTGCTCAGGCTAAAGAGACCAAGGGTTGCAAATAGATGCTATGGATAAATGCCAGGAGAAAGAGAGCTTCAGTTTTAGTGATGAGGCTCTTGCTGATTAACTACTTTGCAGCTTGGCCTGTGCCAAGGGCTGGATATGGGCACAAAAATCATTAAATTGTTTCCACTTCAAGAGTGGGCAGACAGGGACCCATAAACTGTACAGTAAAGACTTCATCCTCCTCCCAATCCATGGTGTGGCCACACAGGATGGTGCCTCTCAGGGTTGGGACTGAGGGGTTAGAGCCATGCAGGCTGGGACAGGAGAAGGCATCCAATGTGCATTACATGGCAGCAGGAGTGAATTACTGCCATAAAAAGATCCTCCTCCTCGAGATTTCTGAACTGGTTAGTGATTCTTCATAGTTAAATGGTTTTGACAGGTTTTCAAGAGGATGAAAGCCTGTTTAAATCAAATTAGTGTGTGTAGAGCTCAGTGTGAGGATGCAGCTGGCAGGTGAGCTCCTCTGCAAACTTAAAACCTGAGAGCTCCAGAACCCATCAAGGAAGGAGCAATAATGCAGTAAATAACAAAAGCAGTCTTCCGTTGAGCAAAATGCTGCATTTCTTCTCTGAAATGGCCTCAGCACCCAGCTTGCTGTGCTCTGGCCCCTGAACACCCCTCCTGCCAACTCACACCTTCTCTCCCTCCTGAGCTATCACACACCATGTCCTGCTCTCCAAACCATTCTCTCCAAGCATTGCTTAGCAGCTCTTTTTTTTTTTTTTTTTTAATCCCCAGTTCTTCTCATACTGCTTCTTCCAGCAAGGAACCACAAATGGCAAGCTCTGGGCACAGACCATGGTCCGCCTGTCCCCTGGTCTCCTTGCCATCAGTGTGGCTCCTGAACAGCTAGCACAGCTCCCCTAGCCCAAAGCAGCCAAAAAAGGCTCCAAGCTCCTATGGGGCTCTTCCTGTGCATCACTCCATCACGACTTCCACCTCCAAAGGAGGTCTGCAGCACAGAGAGCCACATGGACTCCTATATTTTTCCATGCTATAGCAGACATGAATTAAAATGCAGATGCAAATTACGCGGGTGAATTGTGTGAGAAGAGACTCTCATCCAAAACAGAAGGGAAAGTAGGGGATGTCTCTAATTACATGCATTTATTCCATCAAAGTGTGCTCCTGGCCAGATCATTAGCTGCAAAGAGCCCCTCAGACTGCAATCTAATATGCTGAGGCTTCAAGCATCTCATGTCTGCCTGAGCCAGAGGAATATTTCATCTCCTGCATCAATCTCTCTTTCACCTTCCTCACCACTACTACAATGACAAGTCCCTTTTCATGGCTTGTATCATCTTGTCAGATTTCTCAGGCAGAAAATTTCCCTTTCTGAGTCACTGTAGAATATCACCAGCTGCAGAGCAGCCATAGCCTCCTCCCACTTCCCAACTTGCTGTATAATTTGACAAAACCTTTGCCCAAGCCTGAGGACAGAACTGCAGCCCCACAAATATCAGGACGTGGCTGCTAAACCCTGCACTTCACAAGTCACAGGTGAATTTATCTCCATAGTGCTGCTCAAAAATGTGGTGTCTGCATGGAAAAGGAAAGCCATGAGTGCTGTGGCCTCAGGTACTGAGTTAAGAAGCCCATATGGTGATGCACACCTTATTTAGGTGGCTTGCAGATGAGCACGTGTGGAGGACACAATTGTGGCTCCAGACAGACCCAAAGTTGAGTTTCAGGATGGACCTAGGCTCCTCTGAAACACAGACACCCTGAAACAGATCATCTCCATGCTGAAACTCAGCTTCTCTAAAGCTCAGAGTTTGCACACAAACCTACTACTAAAATTTTATTTTACTGCAACAAACAGATAAAACTGCACAAACCCTACTCATTTTTAAACTACCCTGCCCAAACCCCATGGGAATGTGGTAGATGAAGCCTGACTTCCCTGAGGAGGAAGGTTGTGGCATCAAGTGGGTGAGAGCTGCCCCAGCACCACCATCCTGGCCAGGATGTTTGTCTCTGGTCCAGGCTGAGCAAGCTCAGCATCACACAGAGCCTGTGCTGGGCTACACAATAACTGCTTGTTTAGTGCAAAACGAGAGACACACAGCTGATAAAATAACACTGGGAGCTTCCATGCAGCCCAGCATCACACAATTAAAGCTAGAGATTTCCTTCCTGGAGGTGGTCTGGCTCCATTGTGATGTTAAATTCAGCATATAACAGAGAAAGGTTGGGTGGGGGGGCTCAGCAGGATAGTCCCACCCAACACCATGGTGGGGAATGACTGGCTGTGCAATCTGGGGCAAATTAACTTGGTTTTCTTGTTCCTGCCAGCCTGTAACAGCGGCTTCTTGTCCGTATCACAGAGATATTTTGAAGATGAAGGTAAGAGAAAGGACTCTGGGAATATAAGGAGTCTGGTACCCACCTCCCACTGATACAGGAGCACAGCTGGCATCTGGAGAGAGCAAATCAGATGAAAATACTGAAATAAAGCTCTCATCCCTTGCTCCTCTAAATACCATCCTTCTTTGCCTTTTTTTTTTTTTTTTTTTTTTTTTTAATTTAATTTAGCATCTCCAGAAGGTGGGGAGCAGTGTGACATCAACCCCTTCCATGTGCTCACCTCAGTGTCTGCATCTACCTGGAAGCAAGGAACAGGTCCCAGCCTCTTCCAGGTCACAAACAGCATCCTCTAGAGAAGGAGAAAAAAACACAGCTAGCAAGTTGCAGCCATGTGATGAGTAGCTGCAGTCTGTGGTTATCTCAGGCTAATAAAATTGTAATCCTCTCCATGACTGGCCAAAAAATAGGTTATGATTTTGGAGAGAGGCAGAAAGGATTCATCCTGCTTCTGGGGTGGCTCCTTTCCTGAGTTACATTGCATGGATAGAATTGCTCAGCTCGGAGGTAATGAGGGCAGGGGATAGTCAGGGGCATCCTGGGACAGCACAGTGTAAAAATATGACTGCAATCTCTCCCATCTGCAGCTTAATGTAATAATGTCTCTCTCCAGCAGAGCGCTGGCAGCTGCACAGCAGCTAAATGGATTTGGGAGCCTGAACCAGACACCCAAACAGCAAAAGAGACAGGGAAAAAAAATTTAAAATATTAAAAAAAAAAATAAATAAATAAAGATTCCTCTGTTACCACAGGGCTGGTGGGGAAGGAGGCAGAGCCCAGCTGGGAGGTGTCTGGGGAGCATCGATGGGACCAGCATCCTTCATTTCTGATGCAAGGGACAGGATCTCTCTGGGAGTATAGGGAACACATACCAAATCCCCATGGAACACAGGAAAATGTGCAAATGACCCCTTAAAACATGCCACATTTGTATGATTTGTGTTAATTTTCTGATTAATCATCTTAACTGGGCCTGGGCACCAGGAGAGGAGCAGGGGCAGGGGTAAATAATGGCACAAGGAGGAAGAGCTGGACAAGCATCCCAGGGAGAGCTGCAGCCAGGCTAGGGGATGCTTTTAATTAAACCATAGCCCTAAAAGGCTCCTCTTGCTGAAATGCCAGAAGTTGGAGCAGTAGATAATGAAGCCAGCAATTTGGGTGGCATGTACACCATCTAACCAATGGAAATCACCTCATGGCCTGCCCTTAGCTCACCAACAGAGCTCCTGAGATATCTGCAAGAAGGAAAGATGATTTCACAGGCACACAAATTCTGCTTTTCCTTTTCTCCTGGCTCTGATGACCTCCTAGAAATCCCTGTGTGACCTCCCCTGCAGCCTGAAGGACCAGGGCTATGGCCAAAGCTCCTTCTTGCTCTTTGGAGATCCCCACTGCTGAGCCACTGTCCCTCTCCTGACAGGGTGGAACTTTGCCTTCAGATTTGTTTCCTGATGTGGATATGTATCAGAGGAGCTTTATAGAAAAAAACATGAGGAAATCTGCCCATGGTTAACTAGAGAACAACCCTCTCAGGAGGGGCATCACCACTCCAGCACATCCCTCCAATAGCTCCAAAAAGAAACTCTGAGGCTGCAGAGAACTCCACAAGGTAGAACCTCATGGCAGTGCTCCTCTGGAGAACCAGGGCTCCAGGATAACCTTGCAAGGCCAAAGAAAGCCTTTCCCTGTGCATGGCTCAGTTGAAGGTTTCAAACACAGCAATCATTTGGCTGCAGTTGTGGTTTCTGAGCTGCTACATGTGGTATATGCTTTGCCCACTAAGTGGAGCTGAGGACTCTCCCATCCTTCTCCTCCTGGGATGGGGACACCACACTTATTTTCCTCCTGGGTGGAAGTGGAAGGGTCATCTGCTAGCAACCTGGCTACAGCTCAGGAAAACATCATTTGTTTTCCACCACATAACGTTGGGGTCTTGCTCCTTTTTTTTACATGGTTTTGACCCCCACCAATGCACCTCCGTGCAAGTCCACTCTTTCAGAGGGTGAGGAGCACCAGAGGTTCCTACTTCATGACTCCCATGTTTCAGTTTTTTTTCATTAATTCCACTAATTAACCTTTCCCATATCAATGGGCACTGACAGAGATGCCTGTACTTCCCAGGAACCCCCCTCATAACTTGGGTCACCTGTTGTGTTTTTTAAAAATGCTTCATATACACCACCTAAAAATACCTACACCAGGTCAGCAACAGAAGTATTCCTGTTATCTGCCACGAAGGTCAGCTCAGACAGATTATCTGCTTTGCTAGGGACCATCCAGCACCTGTGAAAGTTTACACATTCCCAGCAAGACCTCCCCAGGAAGCTGGGAAAGCAGCTGACAATGAATTCATCCACACACCACTGCCTCTCCTGCTGTCAAGGGTCACCTCAGAAATAACCTCAGAGGAGAACAGAGCGTGCCTCTAGAGAAAAGAGAGGCCATGGAAATGAAGCAGGATAGAATTACAGCTTTACAAAACTCATTGCACTACCCTGCAATGGAAAGATAATTAGGAAATTGGTTTTGTACTAATGATTCATATCGAGCCGGGCAGGAGCTCTGTGTAGGAACACGACTTTAATTTAACCTAATACTCAATATAAATACATCGTTTGCAATATTTTAATGCCCAGGAATCAGACATTCCCAGTGTGCTGCCCTTCTCCACCCTTTCTCCCCAAATCACCATCTCAGGCAAGGGCATTGAAGTCTCTGGAAAAAACTCTGATGTTACTTCAGATGTTGGATTTTCCTCCTGGATGTCCTTTTCCTGGCAGCCAAGCTTGTAAGAAAAGGTCAAGCCTTTTTATTCAGTTATATCAAACCTTGCCCTATGTTAAAGGAGATAATTGCCCTCAAATCATGCCAGCTTATCAACAGCACTGAGGGAAATGAGAATTTGTAAAAGAAATGCATTTATGCAGCACATATATCTCGAGGTCCCCTCTACAAGAGTTTCCTTAGCAGACAAAATATTTGGTTGACAACAAATTTACAATTCCTCATGGAAATGTTGTCCATGGAAACCACAGTAATGCTGTGTGATGAGGCAGAAATGGGTTACCCATCCCTGCATGGCAACCTGTACAGTACATGCAGTAGAGTGATGTATAGTTTTTTCAGTTTATGAAATTAAATCTGCTTGGTTTTCCGTGACCACTGTGTATTTATATCGTAAACACTGAGTATTCTATAGCCAGTAAGGAATTTGATGAATTTATATGTATTTTATTAATAGCAGGCTTCGTCTTTTCCCCTTCTTTGCATCCCAGATTCAATTTATCTTTCAAATTTATAATGGAAGCTTCTTTCTCAAGACAGTATGGCCCAGCACAGAAGGCAGGAGGAAAGCAAGTTCATCATCAACCAGCTCCAT
Source organism: Phaethornis superciliosus (assembly GCA_023637945.1). Classification (NCBI taxonomy): domain Eukaryota; kingdom Metazoa; phylum Chordata; class Aves; order Apodiformes; family Trochilidae; genus Phaethornis; species Phaethornis superciliosus. Next base: position 20,787,342 of record JAJQWJ010000010.1, read on the forward strand.
CCTCAGATGTAACAGAACCTTACACACGGAAGTAAACAAAAGTGAGGAATATCCTTGGAGGCAGCTCCCAGCACTCTAAGAGAAGATGATTTCATAGCATGGAAAAATCTCTAATACATAGGAGCATATTGTCAGGATTAGTTTATTGCCATTTATCTCAGGGTTCTTATCAGCACATCCCCTTGGTAAATGAATAAACTCTTTCAGCACGCAGCTCTGGCACAAACGCTGACTGCAGGCAGGGCTGATGGAGCAGAGCTCCAGAGGCAGAGGATGCCTCTCCTCCCCACTGGGGACACACAAACTGGACCACATCCTACTACCACACCCCTGACCTACCTGATCCAGCCAAAACCATGACAGGAGGAGCTGGTGTCACACCAGCTGCATGGAGGGGACCAAGAGGGGACCCACACTCCTGGCTCTGTACTCAGGACACCAATGTGACTCTTTGCCTTGTACCTGAGATGAACAAGTATGTCACTGGGAGGGCCTGGCTTTCAGGGCTTAATTCAGGGGGTGTCTCACTCCTGGACAGACTTCACATGTCCCTGAGATGGAGCAGTCAAGGAGCAATGAGAAGGTCACAGTGTGTAAATGTGCTGGTGGCGGGATGGGTTTTGATGAATATATGGGGGAAAAAAAATTATGTGCACCTCCAAGATGCCTGAAGAGGATCCCCCCAGCTGAACATGTGCCTGCTTCACACACACACATACACAGGAAAAACATATCACCAGTCTAAACTTTCACTGTGGAGTCAGTACTGTGCCAAGTGGCTGAAAAATCCCTTCACTGCAGCAGCTCCCTAATTGTTTACATGAGCCTGGTGCTACTTTTCCTGTTAGATAGGGTTCCCATGGCAACATCACTTTTATCACATAAGAGGATTCACCAGCTTAAAACAGACACCTTCAGGTAATTAAAAGCCATGAAATTTCCTTGTTATTTATGTTTCTGCTAGTGAGCAACCACAATCCTCAATTCAAACCAGGATGCTGAGGATCTTTGCGAGTGAGCAAACAAGAAATAAAGCTGTCAGTGTTTGTCTAGTACAACATGGGGATTTGCCAGCTGCAGGAGGCATTGCACACAAAAAGCCTCCCAGTTTGGAGCATGCAATGCAGAGAAGGGCAGGCTGTGCAACCTGGTATTTGCATTTGCAGCCAGTGCCAGAAGGTTGGGATGAATGGCCTGGTTTGTTCTCTAGAGAGGCAGTTTTCAAGAGAAAAGACATAATGCACTGGAGGAAGAAGAGCTTTAACCCTGGCATCCTGGTCTAAATGATGGTGAGGGCTGGATTTAAATGTGGTCACTTGTGTCCCAGGTGTTTTCAGCTGGACACAGTATTTGACACCTCCACCTTGCAGGGAATAAAACCTCCAGGTTGCTAGAGGCTCTGCAAAGCTCATTCTTCACAAAACTGCAAATTTTGCGTTCCCATTAGATCTCAAAGACCCCAACAGATGCATCTAAACCTTTCCATCTTCATCCAAAGGGTTTGCATTTGGGGTTTTGCTTTGCCCCCTCAGCACTTGTAGAGTTGCAGGGCTCTCATCCAAGCTTTACCCTTGGGATGCTCGTGGCTGCTCCAGCCTCCTGCAGGGTTCAGACTCTCCTGTAAGGTGAGAGGGATGGGAGCAGCTCTGGGAGTGCTATGGCTGGAGAAGGAACAGAAAAGGAAACTTAACAAGTGGGATCTGGAAAAGCAGCCTTCCTCCAGGAGCTGGAGGGCATTTGGCACCCAGAGCAGGTTTCCTTCTGCAGGCTGATGTGGCCATCAGGTGAGAGCTAAGGGGTTGGAAGATGGGGTTTGTCCCAGCCAGCTGAAGAGCTATGGTTAGAGGACTGAAATAAATTGCTTTTTCCCTTCCATGGCAAAGGGGAAAAAACAGAAATCTGGGTTTCAAGAGGCTTCACTCTGCATCTAGATTCAAAACCACAGCATTTTTGTAGGGCTTGCAGTAAACTGAGGTGCTGAAAGCTCTTCTTGAATTAAATCTGTTCTCAGTTTGTTGCAAGATCTTTGTTTCTAGCTAATGGTCACTTTGACTGTCTGCTATGGAAACTCTTATTGTCTGGAAATATTTGGAATATTAAATCCAGTGTTGCTCTTAACTGACTTATTGACTCCAGTGAGACACTGAAGGAGCAAGGACTTAAGTGGCACTGCACAAGAGGCAACTTAGACTTGAATAGCAAAGGCAGTTTGGGCTTCCAGCCTTCTTCATCCCTTCTTTGAGATACTGAGTTTCAGCAGAGGTTTAGCATTTTTTATCTACATTTTGGCAAGCCTCTACTCCTCCCAGCAGCCACCACTGCACAGACCAGTGGTAGATGAAAGTAAAAAAAAAAAAAAAGTGCAGGTAGGGACACTGAATCAGAATGGTTTGGGTTGGAAAGGACCTGAAAGAGCATGTAGTTGCAATCCCATCCTCATCCTTTTTTCTCTGAGCTTCTCAGCAGTTTCTCACAGAGGTGAACAGAGCAGAAGTGAGATTGGTTTCCCACAGGATTCCTGAAGACTCCCCGTATGGAATCTTGTTTCAAGCTTCTTTGCCAAACATTATAACTAGAAACTTTTTTCTCAAGTTATGAAAGAAGAGCTGACTTCAATTGTTTGGTGTTAAACACCATGCCTAACTTGTTTAATGACCTGAATTTACAATTAAACCTGACAGAGAGGAGAGGGGGAGATCCAGCTGGAAGTACACCAGCCCCTGGAAATCCAGTTGAGCCCCTGGAAGGCTACTTCAGTGCTGCTGTCACAGATATTTCTATTGGAATGACCCACAAAGTCCATATGTGACATTGCTGTGGCCTTGCAGTGTTCTTTTCATTGTCCTGGCATATCTTCAAAAACATACATTTGTTTTGGGGATGATGAAGTCGAAATAAATTTTGATGAAAAATGAGTAGAGAGGTGATTACGCAGAGGGAAATGAAACCAACACTGTTATGGCTGGCAAGTCTCCTCCACCCTCTGAATAAGCTGGTTATCTCTTGACTGGAAAAGAAAAAAAAAAAAAAAAAAAAAAAAAAGAAAAACCCCTAACAAACCAAACCACAACAAAAAAGCCCACACAGAACTGGAAGGCAGGACAGCATCCATAAAACAAAGCTATAACCCTCGCCAACACCCTTCACTCATCTGGGGAAAATGTTAATTGGGGATTATTTGGAGCAGATTTAGCTACCATGGAGTTTTAATGGTGCTGACACTGCAGACTATCCCAGTGGCTTACTCAGCATCTGTTTTCAGGGGCCTTGGGTTGGCACTGCCTTGATCTCCTTGGGGTGAAGGAGCTATGGACAATGCACCTCACCTCCCTCAGAAATCTGCCCTATATTGGTGAACTTCAGGGGTTCCCACAAAAATATCTTGGAGTAGACATGGCTCATGGAGTCCCCATCTAGTGGCTCAGCTCTTGATGGGTTATACTGGTCATAGTCTACCTGGTAGAGGTTAACGTGAGGAATATTTTGGGTGAAAAGCGAGCAGTTTTGACACTTTCCTATAGACTTTGGTGTTTCTGAAAGCACAGTGACAACATATGGTATCCTTGGCATGGAGCCCAAATCCTCTGCCCACACAGGCACAACAGTTAGAGGCAGGGGGCTAACACCAAGGGGTTTCTTACTCTGCCTCTGCATTTCCCTCAGACCCAAATCTCACCTTCCTTAACAAGGGAAATACTTCCCTGCCTGCCAAGGCCCTGCTAACTTAAGCAACATTGGAAAAGAAGCCCCAGGATGACTTAGTGCTGCCTTACAGCAAGCAAAACATCACACAGTGTCCCTCAACATACAGCAAATGTTTTAATAAGATCTCTACTCAAACCATCAACACCCCAGTTCTGACAGAAGCCCCTGTAAACAGCAGTTCAACTGAGCCTTTGCTGAGAGATAACTAATTTCATGCTTCGTCAGAAAAAAACTACTTTCCACTCCCCAGAATAATTTTAATCCTGTCCCTAGCTCACATACATTAACACTCAAAAGTTATTAGAGTTGCACAACACAAAGTAATCAAGTTTAAGCACTGTACATAATACTCAGCAGTTTCTGCCCAAGGCAGAACATGCCACCAGCAAATTTGTTAGCAGGGCTGCCCTTTTGAAACTGTCTGTGGGTTTTCTGTTGAGAAAAAACATTTCCTTTATGCCCATAATATTTTCCCAGTGTATTCCCTGGAAGACCAAAAGAGGACAACAAAAAGAAACCTTCAAAACCCTTCATGCACAACTTGTGGCTTCTATGAGGCCCTCTGGGCTTTTATTTTGTTTGGCTTTTTGGCTTATCTGTTTTACTTTGGGTCAAATCCAGAAGTCTTTATTGAGGCCAAGATTCATTGCCTCCAAAAGACCAAATCTTGAAAGAATCCCCAGTCTGCAGTAAGCAAATCATCAATTCAATCAGGCTCCCTCTCTGCTCATAAATTAAATATGCTTGGGACCATTCTCTTGGATATTGTGCCAGCTGGCACAGGATATCCATAAAGTTTAATTTTCTCAACCTCCAAAAGCATGTCCTGGGCAGCTCTAACAACCAACTGATGCCAAGGACCTCCTGCCCCAGGGAAGAGGACTTCAGACTCCTTCAACACAACCACAAATGCAGGCTCAAAGTCCAACTTGGATCACTCATTGCTAAATATTCCTAGTCCTGGATCATGGAAGCTGTCATTGAATCCCTATGTAAAAAGGCAAGGCTTCCAAGTTTAGCAAGGTATCACACTCTTTTGGTTAATCTTGTAAGCTTGAACTTGAAAAGTTCTCCAGTTATAATACCTTCTTGATGCAGCTGTTGGGAAAAGCTGATTCATTGCTGTATTTCTTCACTTAATTCCTCATGGGTACGAGAGGAAGCATGAAGAGGGCAGGATAAACTGACACTGACTATTGACAAAACCATGTTGTGAAATAATCCATCTGCTTCAAGATGCTCAGTGTTGAACACATTGCTGCCCCCAAGCTAGAGAAGTGAAGGAGATCTTGGGCTTTGGCTGCCTTGGCACCACATGGCATGGTGCCTCCTCCTCAGACATAGCTCTTGTGTAAGGAATGATTAATTCCTTAAATATGGCTTGGCATTCTCTGTACCATAATAGAGATTTACCTTTAATAAATCAAATAAATCCCTTCAGTACAGGGAGAACCTGTACAGAAGAGATGAGGACAGCCAAAGCCAGACAGGCTCTTGGGCTCAGCAGCAGCCATCAGCTTCTTGCTGGTGGTTCAGAAGTCAGAGAGAACCACAGATCCATTCAGAAGAACACCATTAATTTAAACATTGAATCATAGAATGGTTTGGGTTGGAAAAGACCTTAAAGATCATCCTGCAACACCTGTACACCCCAGAGATCTCCCAGCAATGCCAAGGAGTTAAGCACAGACTTATTCAAAATTCACTGTCCCTCTGGTGCTCATCTCACTCATTCCTCACTCCTCCAGGCTAAATGCTGTGTCAAAGGATATCTCAAAACCTCAAAAACCCCTGAGGATGGCTTCTCTTCTCCCTTGCTTGAAGTTGCCCACCAGGCATGGATCTTTTCACTCAAAGTCATCCTTGAAAAAAATGCTAGCCAGTCCCAAACCTGTGCTTATTTGTATAAAGGACTTCAGCTCCAGTGCCACCCAGCAAGGTCCCTTTACCCTGATGGGCTGAGGGATTCCTTGAGCAGACAATTGAACAGGGATGGGAAGTAAAGCAGTTGCATTAGACAAGAAAGACTCCAATTTTACTTCTTCTCTGAGTGCACTCAATAAAGGAAAAGTAACAACAAGGAGACAGTGCGGGTGACCAATGGGTCATCTCCTTCCCATACAGAAACCTTCAGCTGAAAACCACAACTGCCCAAAATCACAGAGGAAGATCTTAAGAGCCAGGCAAGAAAAAGCAACATGAAGTTTTTAACCCCCTAAACACAAAACTTGAAAATTGGACAAAGCAGATCCCAGTGCAAATAAATTGTTTCTACAAGAGGAACAAGAGGTTGTGTTCTTTTAAACCAACCCAAAAGCTTTGAGGGTTTTCATAAATTTTTAGGGTAGACCTTGAAGGCATAGTCCAGACCAATCCTCCCCTTAGCTCATCCACCGGGTACTCAGGTGGGACTTCAGGGAGAGCATTGGATTGAACACGATGAAAATAAAAGAAGTCGTGCACTATTCTGGAAATGCTGAAGCTGGGAGGAGAAAAAAACCAAACCTACACTGCTCTCATTCCCAGAAGCAATGTATCACTGACTCATCATGTTTAATTTTTAAATTTTACAAATTTCTCCTTGCCATTAAGCGTTCCCTGTGCTGCCAACAATGGACTTCTCTTTGCCAGCACCCCCCCGTAATCTGTGACCTTCTCCCTCCTGAAGAAACAAATCTGTGGTGCACAAAAGCACTGCAGATTTACCAGATAATTGAAATAATCACAGACAATAGTGTCATACACTCAAGACTTAGTCTTGAAAGCATCAGACATGCATATTTACAGGATTTAAAAATAAAAAAGTGAGTGTTTGGGTTGTTTGTTTTTTGTGTTGTTTTTTGGTTGTGGTTTTTTTTTTTTTTTTTTTTTAATTCACATCTTCAACAAGATGTGCCATTTAATTTTTAAACATGAGTCAACTCATGATCGTGCTGGGCTGGCATTGAGAGGGCTCTGACCTGGCCATAACAATGCAGCTTTTCTCCTACAGTTATAGATGGGCCATGGCTCCTTTCTATAAAGAAAATTATAAAGAGAGTTGATGAAACCCTGCCAGGTTCCCCAGTGCCAACAAAAGCACAAACTGGAGGTTTTTCTTCAGGCAGATTGGATGATGGCAACCTCTACCCCTAAGAGAGTAGCTGAGCTGTGTCCCTGCCCATAGCACATTTCATGCTGACCACAAAAGGGAACATTTGCTTACAAAGCAATTGCTTTAAAGCCAGCTCTTGACTTTTTAATTTATTGAATGCTTGTTCCCCTTGACTGAAACTCCAGCAGCCTTTCTCTGCCAGAGCTAATATTTTTAAAACCTGTATTTTAACATCATTTGCATAACGTTTTCAAAACATGTTATCACTACCCACGTCCTCCTAGTTTACATCCTGCCATAATCCCAAGGTCAAGGAACCCAATAAGAGCTGCTTGATTTCTCTGGGCTTTGGACAAAATTTACAGACCCAACAGGAGAAGTCTGCCAGAGATGTGCTGCATTCACCATGGGCTCTCTCCTCTCTCCTGCCTACACTGGACACCTGACAGCAGGATTGCTCTTGGTTTGTTTTTATTCCCTCTGTGCCATTTACTTTCATCTCTAATCCCTTCTCAAAAAGCCAACAATTATGCTTAAAACATTCTTTTGTAAGGTCTTTCATGTCTATAACAGTCTTCACTCAAAACCTGAGAGTTAGGTATAGTTTTTAGCTAGAATTAGTCTTTTCTGAGATGTTATTTTCCACAGGAATAAAGGTATTCTGGAGAAGATGTCTATAAGCACAACAGCCTTCCCGATCAAAAAGCTTATTTAGACTATGTAAACAGGAGTCATTCACATGAAAACCAGAGGCAGACCAAGGGCAGAATACTACCAAAGTTTGGTAGTATTCATGGAAACACTCCCTTAGGCTCCAGTGAGTATCCACCTCCAGCATCCTGGCTCACAGCAAGGGGCTCTCATCCTGATCCTGCTCAGTCAAAACTCAATGGACTCTTCTGCACTCATCAACACACCCTGGTCTTCTTCACCCTGCTGACCCTCAGGACTTTCAGACAAGATGCAGGTGTATTTTTCATTAGGACAAGATGAAAAAAGCAAGAGGAAAGTGACCATTCTGTGTGCTTCAGAGCAGCATCACTGCCATGCAGGCATAGCTCTCAGGATGGGCATGATGAAAAAGCTCAGTTTCTCTGAATGTCTACTGGCCACACAACCCAGCAGCAATATTTGTGAAGACACCACATTGATTAATTTTGATTTTATGAAGTTCCCTATTGCAACCTGTCCCATAAATAACACAGTTTTTAATCTGAGATCAGCAGATGGTTGATGAGTAGTTACCACCAGTGGCAGGTATACATGAAGGTATTTTTTTGTGCCATGTTACACAACACCAACTGACCCACTGGGTGTATTATTCAATGATTCTACTCTGTCCTTGTGCTCCATGAAAAAGTCTTTTGGTATTCAGTTCAAGATGGGAACAGGACTGAAGCCCTTCAGCAGCCAAACAGCCCCTGCTTGACAATCAACTTGATAGAAAACAACATATAGAAAACAGTGTTTCTGTTTCTATATTAGTATACAAAAACTGTTTTTCCAGCAGTGATAGTTTTTGGATAGCTCATCCAGGAGTTGCCTTCTGAGTGAACCCTCCCATGGCAGAAGGTGCTGGGAGCCCACCACTCCCTGGGGGTCTTTTGCTTGGGAGGGTCTCCAGCCTGTTCAAAGCAATTTCTTTGGGAGAGAATTGGTGACACTGAGTTCCATCATCTGTGGGATGCAGCAACCCGACATCATTTAGAGGAGGAGACTTGAGCAGCGAGGTGAAAAAAAAAGGAAAATTAAAGTATGAGTGGACTGAACACATCAAAAGAACTGGAAACCAACAGCAACACCGAGGACAAAAATAAAATCAAAATCCTCCTTATACTCTCAATAAAACCACTGCAAACTTTGGCTTGTACTCAGTTTTGCCCCACATTTCAGACTGCCATCATCATTAATGCTTGCAGAGAAAACAAACCTTATGGGAAGCATTTTCATTCCTCTAAAGCAAGACATTTAGAATTGACACACAGAAGGACAGACATGCTGCAAACCCTCACAGGCTCACACTTACCCTGCTGCAGTTTGCTGGGGTGGCCCCAGTCTGCAGGAGTCTTCCTCTGCTGCTGCCCCAGGACATGGTTATCCCCTGCACACCTCTCTTGGAGTGATACCTACAGCTGGGGGAAGCATCACCTCCTGATGCAACTGATGCTCCCCATGCAACTCCAGCTGATCAGGCCACTGCTTTCATGTCTGTCTCCTATTTAAGCCCTGATCCACAGGCCAAATCCCCATGTCACTGGCTTGATTTGGAAAATTGTCTTTCAGAGCTATTGGGCTGCAGGCTGTGTGTTTGCTTTTCCCTTGATGCTGTCTGGGAAACCCCCAAACTGCTTACTGCAGAAAGCTGAGGAGGGTTTGGTTAACAGAAGACTATTTTTTTCCCAGCCTTTTAAATTGAGCAGGAAGATTCTTTTTTAATTTTTTTTTTTTTAATTTCTCTCCAGGGCACTCAATTTGATGATCATTGGCACCTCTCAGCTCAGCTCCCCTGTATTTAAGGTGTTTACCAGGCACAGGAGATGGGTGGGTGTCACTGCTGGGGGAGGCAGGGGGTGCCCCTCCACCAACATGAATTTTCCCAGCTGAGCAGACTTAGGAGGCCATTGCCTGCTTGCTGCCAGCTGAGCCTCTGCCTTTGCCTCCCATGACTCATCCTCCTCCTCCTCCTCCTCCTCTGGATTAAACAAAGAGCCCCCAAACTGCAGACTGAGTCACAGCAGCTCTGAAGCTGGGTGTGGGGTGGCTTTTGTGTCACCCCCGCCTGGGGAGGGGGTGATGGGGAAGGAGGTTATTTCTGCAGCAGTCAGCCCCGAGTCAGAGCTCTCAAAATAATAGCAGGAGGCAGAAGAAAGGCCCTGGAGGACAAGACCCCCCCCTTCCCTTCCAGCCCTCTCCTGTCCTAGCACTTCAATCGGCTTCTGCAGGGGCAAGGGGGGAGAGGATGGGGGGGTGGTGCAAGGGATGACCGAGTTCCTGAGGACTGTAATTACAGGGGATTAAAATGCACAGCTCTGCAGTTCTGTTTTGACAGAAAATTACAACCTCAAGCAGGGGAAATGTCAGAAAAGAGCACTAAGAAAGCAGGACAATGTCAGCTCTGATTTAAGCACAGACGGCTCTGCTGCTGGATTTGGCCACTTGGCACCTACTGACAGCTCCATATTACTCACTGGTGCTTCCTACCAGAGGAAAAAATCACAAATTTCCAAAGAGATGGCATGGTTCTGACCCTAGAGTTCTGCTTCAGTGCTGGGCAGGTATTTCTTCCCTCTCCACAGATACCCACTGCTCCTCCAGCAATGGGTTCTCCAACTGGGCACAGCCTGCTGGGGCCATGGCTCCCCTCCTGCTCTCCCTTGGGCTGCCCATCCCCTTCTGCCTGCATAAAAATCATTTATTATCATAAGGAGGAACATCTCCTTCAACTGCACAATGTCAAATGACTCTCCAATTTAGGCACTTGTTTGTTTTCATCAACCCATACTCAAGCTGCTGTGCTGTGAGACTGCCTGGTAGTGCTACACTTGGGAACATGCTCAGACAATCACTCCCAGCAGGGAAAATATCTTGTAAGTCACAGAAAACACAGAAAAAATTGAGGATAGACTTGGATAAATGCTATGAATAGGGACTTGGGAGGGTGGGTTATCTTTGAGGAGCCCATTATGCTGAACTTTTGCATTTCCAAGTAGGACCAAACCATCTATCAGGAGATTGGGTTTGTTCAGATGTTGCTATAACATTCAGTTTATTCAGAGTAGTTCAGCCTAACTGGAAGGGCTGCAAATGAACTGTTGTGTTCTGTGTCAACAAAACACAGGGGTTTCTTGCTTTGAGAAAAAAAAAAAAAAAAAAAAAAAAAAAAGAAAAAAAGAAAGGAAAACACGAGTCTCTTCAAGCCATCATCCCCTGTTCACTGTCTCCTCTCCAAAGATCAGTTGCTGGATCAGTTGCTGGGTACAAATCACCCACCAGTGAGTGGTGATGTTCCCCAGCAACCAGGTCAGAGCACAACACATCTTCAGACTTCAGGAAAAGGGAAATTACTCAGCTAAACAGCTATTTCCAGGGTGGAAATTGGAAAGAGTGAAACACCCAGCAAACCCCATCATCCTGCATCCCCTCCTGTGTGCTTCAGCACCAGGAAACCTCATAAGAACCCCAGAATGAATTGGCTTTTTAGTCTGGTGTGGGCACAAGGGGGTAAAAAACCACCTGGAGGTGTGGACATCTATAAAGTACTGGAGGCAGCAATGCTGTCAGACCCTCATGCCCCATATGTGTGCACAGCATCAGGCAGCTCATCCTGCCAGGGGAGTGGGAAAGCAGGAATTCCAGCTGGGTGAAGCCTTTTCATACATAGGTTAGTCAGCAGGGTGGGAGGGGAGATTAAATAAGACTATAAAATGTATTATCCCATGGCAGAATTTCATTCCTCATAACTCTCCTCACACCTACCTGTGCAACAAAAAACACCCCAGGAAATTCTGGCAAACCAAAGTTAGAAGCCAGGTCTCCCTTCAGATCTCAAACTAGAAGTAACCCCGTGTCAGCACAATACTAGAAGGCAACTTTTAATTCCTCCTTAAAACACAGACTTGCTATGAAAACCTCCTGGGGTTTAATCCCTGTGCCTGCCTTTGGTTCTCCTGTTCCTCCTGCCCAAGCTCAGCCTTGCTGCAGGGTTTTGTCTCTGCAAGTGGTGGTGAAACCTGGGAAGGTCCCCTCTGTCCCCTGGGGTGACAGTGCCACCACTCAGGAGCAGCTTGTGGGTCAGCAGCAACAGGTTCCCATTCCCCAAAATCACAGAGCAGCTTTTCCCCCCATTTTTCCCTCAGCTTTGATGTTTCCTGGTGGGAAGGACTCGGTGGCGAGCCCCCATTAGCCAGGCAGCACAACAGAAAACTGGGGTTAACACTATATATATTAGGCTGGTGGGAAAATGCTGAAGCATTAGCATTTTTTTAATTGCTTTTGATCCTGCAGGTGTAAGAGGCGATGATGAACACAAAGCTGAGGGCTTTTCCTCATTCCCTTTACAGCACTACAACGATTCCTCTGCTGCTTGGGGTATTTTGCCTGCTATGTCATGCTCCTGTGTGGTTAAAACCTACCTGCAGCTAGCTTTGCCCATCCTGCCAAGCTCCCAGCACATGCCATGTGTCCCAAGCCTGGCTGGGACACCCGAGGTCCCTGTTGTCCCCAAGGGAAGCAACCGAGCTGTGGCACATCTCTCTTCCCTGCAGCGAGGTAAAACAAGGTTCAAACATTGGATTGTATCAGAGGTTGTGGATATCCCATCCCTGGAAGTGTCGAAGGTCAGAATGAATGTGTATTTGAGGAACCTGGTCCAGTGGGAGGTGTCCCTGCCCATGCAGGGAGAGTGAAACTAGATGATCTTTAAGGTCCTTCACAGTCTGGGATTCTACTTTCCATGAGCCATGTCAAACACAGTGGCCAAACAAGAAGACGTGGATGAGGGTGACCACACTCTGTGGATCCAGGAGGTAAATACCATTTCCAGTGCTGGGTGGTGAGGACCACTGGAGATTTACACCCTCCCCAAGGAGCTGGAGAAGGGATGGTAGGGATGGCTTTCCCCTGTCTGTAACAGTGGTCATTTTTTAACCAGGAGCTGAGTAAGCCATGAGAAACCTGATTGAATCGTGCTTCAGAGTCCTGGCTGATCTCTGTTCTCATAAATCAAGAAGGTAAATACAGATCAGTTATTGCCTGGGTTTATCAGGTTGTGTTTCAACAGAAGCTGGGCTGTCGATGCTGCCCATGGACCCACCCCAGCATTAATCTGGTTTCTCTAATTGTTGTGTTCCTTCCTCTTTTGCTGGATGGATACATTAAGAAATTACTCATTCACCACTGATGGTTTTCAATTGAAATCTACTTTACTGGGCCCCAAAGCAGGAAGCAATGCACAACTCTCCATTTGCCCCTGCACAGAGGAGGTGGCATCAGCCCCTTCTTCAGCACTCACTTCCAGCTCCTTTCAGCACTGGCTTCACAAGACTGAAAACATCACCTCAGATGAGGTAAACCTTTGCATAAAAGCCATTAACTCCTCTGTGGAAAAGCCCAGTGGATTTTTCTGCTAGATGGAATTTCTAACAGCCTGTCTTTATACATGTGCAAAGTTAAGGGCCAGGGAAGCAACAATTAAGGAAAAGGGAAAGCAGAGTGGGTCAATGTAAACAGCATTTCATTTATGTACTGATTTCAAGAGCTACATTATCTCCATACCTGGCCCATTCCTCAAAATGTCTATTTGTTAGCATTAGAACTAACTGAATTAGAAGAAACACAATTATTTGCTTTGCATTCTGGATCAACCTTTTTTCTGTCTACATACTAGTAGGAAAACTACTTTTTTTTCCTCAACTTTTCAATTCTTCCCCTGCTTTGTAAGAGAAGAATCTTTTTGCATGCCACCTGGCACATCAGTGATGGAAAACACACCATCCCAATATCCTCTCCCAGAACCACAGAATCTTCCTTGAAACCTATTTACTGCTAAGATGTGCATATTTATGTCTTGTCTTATTTGCCTCAACAAACAGAGAGGAGGCTATTTTAAGTTACTAAGAGACACAAACTAGCCAAAAATCCAATCTTCATTTCCTAGAGAAATATGGTTTCTGGTTCACCTTTTGCATTCGTTTTCAAGCATCTTTGGGGTACTCTTATGTACAGCACACCCCTGTGTATCCAAGGAGGGTTGTTAAAGAATGGTTGCCCTGTGATGTGGGTTCCTACACCAGAGACCCAACAAGCAGCAAGTCATTGCACCAAAGCCAGGGGAACCTGCATCACACCCCATTAGCAGCTCATAAGTGAGCAGGGCCCCTGATGCCTGATAAAGGTATAATGAATACCAAATTAAAACCTAAAACTATGCTACCACGGGCTAGGATCCTATCAGTCTCCCCTGAAAGCTGAGCTGCATCAGGGCCTGTGGTTCTTGAATAGGAGACTTCAACTAATCCACTGCAGGTAATTCAATCCATGCCCCTCTGCTCTCCAAGCAGCACTCAGCCAGGGCTGCATTAAGATATTAAATCCATGGTGATTTCAGAGGTGTAGGCTTTGGCTCATCGTCCTCCAGCTGAGATACAAAATCAGGTTGAACAGACCCGGTATGACCTAGCCAAAATGCTTTGGCTGAGCTTCAATTTAATCCAAAGAAAACTGCACTGTGATTTTCTCTGGGTGATGCTTTCGCCTTGAGTGCTGCCCTGTCCCAACACAGCCCTTTGGATTTAGCAGCAAAAATCATCAGGGAATAGTAGATCAATAGAAACATCCATGAAAACAAACTATCAGATCAATGTAGTCCTTTTCTGCTGTGCTGCTGGTTTGGGTGCAAACTTGCAGCAACTGATGTTGCTGAATTTCAGCTTGTGAGATACCCAGAATCATTTCCCTCCCTGCCAGCCCTGCTCCTGGGACAAAAAGTTATTCCAGACAGGCAAAAAGCTACACTTCTGTGGAAAAGAAACAACAGACAACAAAGCCTCTTATTTGCATGCAAAGCAAATGCACCTGCATAAACTGCAGCCTCCTCACACCCTGGGATGGGTGAAACCCCATCCCTTATTAGCAGCAAGATGGATAAATCAAGCAGACAGCTAAAACATCTTGTTCTTCCCCACCCCTCAGAAAAAAAAAAAAAAAAAAAGAAAAAAAAGAAAAAAAAAATTAAGGGGGCTTGTTTTATTCAAGCATAAATAGTTCACTCTCTGGGTAAAATCTAGCAAGTAAATGCTAAAAAACTCTGCAGACCACTAAATTTAAGCTGGTGTTCTCAGCAGTAGTATGCAAGGCAGTTGGGTGCAAACCCAAAACAACTGAAAACAACCCAAGATGGAGAGCAGCTTCTGGAGAGCTTAAAGACCTCAGTTAGGTGCTGGTCCTCTGGGAAGTATCATTTCCCTCTGTCCTGCTGGTGGGTTTAGCTCTCCTGGATTTCAGTTCCATTCACAGGGGTGCAGTTGCTGGCAGGATTTGGTGTCACTTATCTGTCCTGAGGGTGAAAGGTAAAGTACCACAGCACAAAATTGGTACCACCACAGACTTTTCGTGGGTTTATTGGCAGAGCAGAATCATGGAGACCTCAGACCACCTTCCAGTAACTGAAAGGGCAACAGCAGAGTTAGGGAGGGACTTTTTACAAGAGCACGGATTGAGAGGATGAGGGGGAAGAGTTTCAAACTGAACCCAAGAGACCTCTCCTCAGCAGCCCATTAGTCAGTTTTGGTGCTGTCAAAACCTTTTGGAAACAGCACTAAAGAAAACTCATCAAAATAAAGGAATTAGAGATAAGCATTTCTTTTCTGGGGAGGTTCCATGAAGGGAGAGAGGGCCCATGAGGTGAGGATGCTGGAAGTCCAAAAGGAACTCAGCAGGACAAGAATATATTGACTGCCCTAATAAAAACATCTGTAAACAAAGAAATAGCCCAGAAAACTGCAGGAACTATGGTATTTAAATGGCACATGGATGAGAGAAATATGAGGGGATTATGAGCAAGGTAAAAAACTGTTTTAATAAAAAGAAGAAAATCAATTGGGTGGCTTCTGCCTGTGTGTATTCAGAGTCACAAAAAAGAAAATTATGTCTCACAAAACTGGAAAGGCCCCATTTGATGCAGAGAAGCAAAATAGCTGAGATAAGGAGATACCTGGTGGAGATGCTTTCTCTAAGGTGATACTGAGGCCAAAGCCTTGGTCAAATTCACAATAGGATTAAATATTTAACTGACTAGTCAGACAGACGCTTGCTGTTACAGAAAAATGGGCAGAAATTACTTTGATCTAGAAACCACGCAGTGCCTGGAGACAGAGGAAATGATGACACAAAAGTGTCATTGTGTGTGTTTGCCTGTCATGGGAAATCTCCCCCTAATCTGGTGGTGGTTTTGGCTGAAGGGACTTGTCTAGGGGTTACCTCGGCCTCATCCAGTTCTTTATCCAGATGACAGACTCACGTTTAATTGACTTGAAGAGCACTGTTAGAGGGGCAGCCATAGAGATTCAGCTTCCTGCAAGACTGGAAGTTACAAAATTCATGAGAACAGAGGAAGGATTAATGAGAGAGAGCTTTCAGTGAGCCTCTAACAAGACATTTGTAGGTTTTATTATATTAATTTTTCTGTCCAGTTGGTGGCAAGCTGTTTCAGGTAGGTACCAACGGATAAAAGAGAGGCAAACGTGTAAAAAGTAGATCAAAGTTGGACTGTAAGAGGGTCTGGAGAACTGTTATACAGCCAAATCTGCAGGAGCAAGAGGTCTGAGCAGCAGAGGGAAGGTGGAAGGCAGGGGTGGTATCATGGTACAAATGACTGGTACAAATTTGGGTGCTACAAGTTTGTGCTAAGAGGACACGAAATCCCCTTTCTGCTGGTACCAACCAAACTGCAAGAGGCCAGAGGTGCTGCTAGCACCAGCCTGCAGTTCAGCCCTCAGGGTTGCAATCCTGCTGCAGTCCCAAGGAGTAAACACAGCACAAATGACCCTGGGCCACCACACAAAGATAAATCCCATTAAAACCACACTTACAATTATTTCAGAAACACCTCCCCCATGTCCTTTACTCACACACCCCACAACCACAGCCTGAGGTGCAAAATGCTGAGGGTGCTCTCAGCTAGAGTCCACCAGGGTCTTAAAAGCTCTGCAAAACAAGATGCACTAGCAAATGGGGAAGCTTTTCTCTTTTGCTCAGATTTGGTCAAAGGGAAGCTCCCGAGTTCAGCCACAGCCACTGTGAAGTGGCCACAGACTGAGCAAAAGCAGCCAGGGAAAGCCAGGGAATGAGAGGAGGAGCCAACAACCAAATGGAAAACATGGGGACTACAAAGGAGAGCAGCTGCAGCTCTGAGCATGGCTTTCAGGCAATCAAAGAATAAAGGAAGGAAGAAAAACAGAGGTTTCAAAACCGCTGGTTGTGAGGAGGGTCATCAACTGGCTGCACTTTGGCTCCAAGGAGGCTTTTTCTGCTGTGTGATGTGTGTGCTGTCTGGTGTGATGTGTGCTGGCAGAGCAGCAGGAAGGGAACAGAGCATCATGGCATCCTGGGATGAGACCTTCTGCTGACCAGCAGTAACCTGTGAGAGGTTTTTCTGTTCTTGTTCAGGAAGAGAGGAGCTGCAAAGAGGCTGCTGCAAGGGAGGGATGAGAGGGAGGTAGAGCTAAGCTGGGGAGAGGAAGGAGCCTGGGAAGGAACTGGGAAAAGAAACAGTGGCACTCGTCTGGAAAGCCACAAATAATCCCATGGAAATCAGGGCTGGAAGGGAAATCAGAGGTGACCTGTGGTCCACTATCTCACCCCAAGAACCGTGGATATCCTGGTTAGGTTTATCTGGGTGGTGTGGCTGCTTGCAGGGCCCCAGAAAGTCACTGACATGGTTCCTGCTGGGGTCACTCACACTGGGCAAACAGTGGCTTCTCCAGCTGACCCAAAACTGAAGGATTTTTCCCTTTCACCTTTACCAGCAGACACTTACTCCAAAGCTGACAGAATGAATAGCTTCTCTCCCCTCCAAGCACACCCTGCTAGAAGTTAGACTGTAACAGAGACTGAAATCTGATCCCCACCAAACACCACTGGAGACAGAAACCATTTTGGATTCAATATCCAAATGATACCAGTACAGATACAGGGCAGGAGTGTTTCTAGAGAAAACCATCTAGCAAGAATCAAGAAATAAAAATGGAACAAAGAATCATCTTGAGCACGAATCTCAGCTATCAGAAGCAGCTATGGATATAAAATATAAAATCTACCCTGCACCTGGTATCTAACTCCTCCCAGGCAGGCCATGCAGAGGGCAGGACAACATGGCACGCTGCAATACATCAGGCATTATTTCAGTCCTAATTCTGCCTGTTCCAGGATTACAGCGTTAGCTCCAAAATCTCAGTGTGGCTCAAGGAGGAAACAAAGTGGGGGGGGGGTTCCCTGCTCTGCTGGAGGGGCCTTGGAGTGCTGAAAACCCGGCTCGGGAGGAGGCAGCCAGGAGAAGTAATTTTCAGCATCCAGGAAAGGTATTTTTCAGCAGACAGGAAAGGTATTTTTCAGCATCCAGGAAAGGTATTTTTCAGCAGACAGGCTGGGAGGCCGCCCTCAGGACACCTGGGACAGGCAGAAAGGACTCGATGGGTGGGGGTCGTGGCCTTGGGGCTGAGAGCCCACTCCAGGGAAGTCTCCTGGGACCGGCACGGCTCGACCCATGGGTATTGCCGGGCGGTCACATGCGACGGGCGGGGAGGGAGGGGGAAGCGCTGAATAATTGAGGAGCTGCAGCGCCCTCCTCCCTCCTTCCCTCTCTCCATCCTTCCTCCTCCTTTCATCCCTCCCTTTTCCCTCCGCCCTGCCTGCGCGGCCGGGAGCCGGGGCCGGCGGTGCCCAACGCAGCCCCCCCCGGTTCCACCCCCGCCGGCTGCAGCAACGCGGGGTCCGCAGCATCGCCCCCCCCGCACCCGGCGGTGAGTGCCCGAAGGGAAGGGAAGGAACGGGGATAAAGAATAGGGAAGAGGAGAGACGCTTCCCCGCTTTGCCACCTTCCCGGCCGGGCAGGCGGAGCAGCTCGGAGCCTCTGGGGGTGCGGGAGGGGGAGGGGGGGGCTGCGAAGCCGGTGCCCCGTGGGGGGAAGGTGAAGGAGACGACGGCCCAGCCCCCCCCTCCCCGCACACGGGGCCCGGTTCTGCTCCACTCAGCCAGGGGTAGAGCCCCGGTACGGAGGGACCGGTCCTAGAGGACCCCAACCCGCTTGGGCATCCCCTGGCCCCGGGAGGGCTCTGCGGGCCCCGTGTTTACAAAGTGCCGGAGGGGAGGAGGTGAGGACGTCAGGGCTGACGGGGATTGATAAGAAAGGAGGAAAAAAAAACAACAAAAGAGTGAGAAGAGAAATAGCGGGTGGCCCGACCGGAGGGACAGCTTTCCCTACAGGTTCTGGCACAAAAACACCCGAGGGGGATGGTGGGGGAGCTGCGGGCAGGGGGGCAACAGGCGGAGGGGAAACCCCAGGGGGAGAAAGAGCGAGAGGGAGGTGGGGGCAAGCCGGACCTGAGGTGCTGGAGGGGTTTAGGGGTGCCGGGTATTGGGGGGGGGGGGATCCGGGGGTGCGGGAGGGGCCGGGTCACGCGTGGGGCGGGCGGTTGGGCGGGCGCTGTCCGTGGTGCTGAAACCCCGACGGGGCGGCCCCGGCCCGGCCTCCCCCTTCCCCACCGGCAACCCCACTGCCCTCTGACTTGGAGGCTGGTAATGGAGTTAGCTTGGGTTTTACGTCATCCCCGGACTCGGTGTTGTTTGTTGATTCCCCACGGGTGTTTTTGAATTTGCCTCATGCCAGGCTGCTGGCCTCAGCCCCGGGTAGGTGTGCTTCAGCATCACCGTCTTGAAAATGTTGGTCGCTGCTCTCTGGACCACTTTCCAGCTCAGGTTTTGTGGCCTTGGAGGTGCTAGTTTATCCAGAGTGACTGAGTGCCCTCCTGCCACAGGCTGGAGACAGAGGGCTCTAATATAGGGCTTCCTAAATCAACCCAGATTCCAGGCAGGAGTAGGAAACATTACTCATCCCGACCCCAGAGAAGACTTTTGGCTCAAGAGGGCCATGCCTGATTTAATCTAGCATATTTAGCTAATTAATCTTCCCGGTGTCCCTGAGTAGTAGGCGAGTACATTTTAACATGCCAAGCCATTTGTTTAATTGCCCAAAAACTGTCATGAGACTGGAAGCCTGATTGCTAAAGATATTTAGATGTGTTCATTTTGTTGGTACACATTGCTGAGGTGTATTAGCATAGCTGAACAGCATATTGTAAACAAACAAAAAAACCTCAAAGAAGCCAAAACCAATACTAAAGTGAAAAGTTACCTAGCTTAAACTTACTAATTACCTGTTCTTAAAACGTGCTGCTCTGTGAGGAACCCTTGTTGCATGAGAATAGAGAAATGAAGGGGTTCTTGAAGGGATCCAAGGCCCAAGTGTTCTTTCCTGCTTTCATCTGTCAAAAGTGCTGAACTCTGCCAAGAAAACAGAGAGTGATGAGTAGTGAACGATGCCAACAAAGAATCTTAGGTCCTCTCAAAGTAAAGCCAAATCTACAGTACATAGCTGAGGGACAGGGCAGGGGCAGTGTCTGCAACAGGACAAGTATTTGAGCAAGACCAAGGGGGAAAAAAAAAAAAAAAGGTCTCATTTAATTGCTACTCAGTAAGGAGAGATGTAGGAAGGAAATTTTACCTCAGCTCTTGGAAACTGATACTGATAGAATACAGTAGACGTCAACAAAAATGACATTAAAATCAGAGGTGGGGGGGAAAGGAAAGGCAAATCCTGTCAAGGACCAGAGCAAGACCCTTACAATGGAGGAACTACAGCATCTCCCTGAGCATCTCCCTTCAGTAAAAAGAAGGGTGGGAAGTGACTTGATTCTTGAATCTAAGAGCCTCTACAGAAAGAAATCACTAGGCACTGAGTTACTCCTCCCTCAGCCAGGGAGGCACAACATGAACTAGTGCCAAGATGCTAAAGCCAAACCATTCCAATTTAAGTGAAGGGTCACTTTTTCAAACAGTGGAGGGCTGATGACCTGATGAAGGAGCTATCAGAAAGCCTGCTGGATTCTCCATCTGTTTATGACAAGACTTGATGTCCTCCCAAAAGGTGTGATGTAGCCAAAGCAAGTCACTGTGCTCCCTGCAGGAGTAATTGCCTGGAAGCTATCAGCCTGAGATTCAGACAAAATTAACTTGGTGGACTTCATGGCAATTTGGATCCTTCATTCCCCAAGTTAGGCAGAGGGATGTACAACTTTGCTCCCAGGTGCCCCAGCCTTCCCTCTGGACAAGTACAACATTCCCAGCAGGTGGGATTTTGCTTAGGTCTAGACATGTCTTACCCTTCTCAAATTTTTTAGGCTCATGTGAAAATTCATTCTTTATGGAACTTCAGATTCTCAGATGTGATATTATCAGAAGGGATTCCTGCCAAAAATATTTTAAAGCATACATATATATAGTCTGACTTGACACTACTTCCTTCTTGAGCACAAGACAGGCTGTTTTCTCTGTTCTGAAATCACATACATGTAATAGGATTTCATCCATCTTCCTTTGAAGGCAACAGGAGTTTTTCTAGAAAACTCATTGAGAACAGGATAAAATCTCATTGCCTGAATTAATGGTTCTCTGTGAAGAGAGAACCTGCAACAATTTTAGCAAGCAGGATGGCAAGAACTAACACAAAAATAATACTATCCTAGAGTCTTCATGAAAAAAAAAAAGACAGTGACAGAGAATCAGAATAATTAGAATATATATATGTATCAGAATATATATAGTCCCTTAGACTTCTTAACCCCCAAATAATACATAGTTTGCTTTCAAAGAACCTGAGCTATTTGGATCATCATAATGAGTAAGTTTAACCAACATATTAATTAAATTAGGAACACATTTTAAAAATAAGAATGAAAAAAGGAATCAAACCCTTCATCTGTGTATGGCAATGGGATCCCTATGTCACACACACGCAAAAAAAACCTGTTAGGAGACGGGTAGCATTTGTGTCTTTCATATTGATTAATTTTTTTTTTTTTTTTTTTTTTTTTAAATCATTCCCAAATTGATTTTCTCTATCAAATATAAAGTCATGCTTGGACCCAAACTTGTTCTTCTTGTGCTCTACGGCTGCAAAAGGAGCTAGAGTCAAGAGATAACAGTGGGCATTTCAAAGCTGCTTTCCCTGCTTGAGCAAACCTGACCAGAGTCTCACCTTGGTCCAGGGTAAGACTTCTGAACTCAAAAAGCCAAACAGGAGCAAATTCTACCTTAGATCCACCAGCCACAGAGGTTCCTAAAATATTTTCCATTCAAAAGTGATGAGATGGAGCTAAGCTGTGGTTGTCAGCTGGAAACTGCCTTCTCCTACCAAGCAATTTTTCTCCTGTGTGTTTTTCCTGGGCTCATGGATTAGTAGCCTATGCAATCCTCAGCACTGGGCTGGGTGCTCAAGCAAGCATTGACACTGCCACCACCCCCTCCCCTTTTTTCATCAGGCAGGAACATTCTTAAATAAAAACCTATTTTTCTCTGCAATGAAACTGTCAGAGCAAAACCCAGGCACTTACACAACAAAGCCAGTGAGGTGGAGCCAGGCAGCACGTGACTCTGTTGTTTCTGTTCCTCTGCATGGTGACTGTATCAATAATTTACTGGAAGACATGAGACCATAAATCTACCTGGGAGGTGAACAGAAAAAAGAACTTTTGCAGAGCAGGGTTTTCAAGCACTGTGCCCTCATTCTGAGAGGACAGAGTTACAGGATCAAGTGGTTTGCTGCCTACAGGGTGATGGGTTACTGCTGGCAGGATACGGGGGGGATCTGTGTCAAAATATTGGGTAAACATCTCTAAAACCAAACGTGTGGGTTTGAGGGCAGCCATATCCACAGCCACTGACTCCCAGCTGTGGTGACACCAATAAGCTGATGGTGTTGTCCACTCCTTCTGCACATCCTCATCTCCCTCTGTGTGGGCTGGGTCTTACTCAGCCAAGTTTTTTAAGCCTGGATGGAGACAGCCCCTTATGTTGAGACACAATTTGCACATCTGGGCATGTTCCTCGCACAGCACCATGATTAAAACATGGCTTTAAACATGTGCTTGAGCATTAGTGAGGCAAAACTTAATGATGGACCTGTCGAGTTGTACTAAATGAGCAACTGCTCTGTGGTGCTCAACAACACCCAGGTGGCCTCCAGGTAGGATTTGGGCACCCTAATCTGGTAGTGAAGGAAACATCTTGCTTCTGCTGCCTGTCCTTTATCCTCAGCTGGGAACAGGCAGAGAGAATTGGTGTCAGGTCCTCTGCTGCTCCAGCCCTACCATGAGATGCTGAGGAAACCTCTGGGTGACATCAGGTGTATTCCACTCACTAACCAGCTGTGGAAGCAGCAGGGACCAGGAGATGTGCAATCAATAACCAGGGTCACCAGCTCTGCACAGAGTAAATGAAGACAGCAGGAATGTGTCAGGTTCCTTTGGCTGAGAGCTCTGGCACCAGAACTAGAGCAATAATAGTCCAGTGCCTGTGTTCTCTGCTCCCCATGGCAGAGCTGTGCTTCCCAGGCAGGGCAGCAGATACCACGGGGAGACTCTGCTTAGCTGGGGAACAAAACGTGTTGCCTCAGGGGAAGATGTTGGGTTTTGGGGTCTCACCTGTCAGGGAGGCTAAGAGCAAGTATGTAGTTACCTAAATGCTAAGCTAAAGGTTTGCTCATGCTGATTCCCTTCCTCCATGAGGACATCTCCAGGCAGCGTGTGGTGCACCATTCAGGAATGCTGTAACACCCTCAGTTTTATGCTGTTAGCTTTTTAAAGAAGGCATCATTCTCCATTTTCATTTCTCCATATTCAGCCTGGAGAAAAGGAGGTTCAGGGGAGACCACATCACTCCCTACAACTCCCTGAGAGGAGGCTGGAGCCAGGGGGAAGTTGGGCTCTTTTCCCAGGCAACTTTCAACAAGACAAGAGGGCATGGACTTAAGTTGTGCCAGGGGAGGTTTAGCTTAGATATTAGAAAGAATTTCTTCACAGAGAGGGTGATCAGACATTGGAATGGGCTGCCCAGGGAAGTAGTGGATTCTCCGTCCCTGGAGATATTTAAAAAGAGCCTGGATGTGGCACTCAGTGCCATGGGCTGGGAACCACAGGGGGAGTGGATCAAGGGTTGGACTTGATGATCTCTGAGGTCCCTTCCAACCCAGCCCATTCTATGATTCTATGATTTGATTCTGCTTCCCTAGTGCCACCCCAGAGGCTGATTTAGTGTTAGATGTGCATTTGGGGCTCACTGGGAAATGTGGCAAGCCCTGGTGCTACACCACCAGGTATTACTCACCCAACACACTGCCTAGGTGTCACGGTGCCTGTCCCTGACTGGTGACAGTAAATGACTAAACACAGAATATTCATTCTAAACCATCTTCTTTGATCAGCTTGCACTCACATTACTCATATAATCAGTTGGGTTGAAATGCAGGATTACTCATGTAAGGCAAGGAGCTGGGGTTTTTTGTTGGTTTTTTTTTTTGTCTTTGTGAATAATAAGAATAAGCAGCCAAACGTGTAATAAAAGCAGCAGGATTCAGCTGCTATTTTCACTTCCTCACAAGTGCACTGAATCTACCTCACACTTCTGTTGAGGAATTTAGAGACACAGGCTACAACCAGCCAAATTACCCTGAAGCTTTAGGCTGCCTTGTTCATATGTAAAAAGCCCCACTGATCTGCATGCACTGCTCTGGCTTCCTCTGAAGCCTTTAGCAGGCTCCAGGTTGGAAAAGTGTCTTTCCAGCTTCTCCTGAGGAAGGGGTTTCTCTGAGAACATCTCCTGCATTAATTAGCTGAGAGCCAAAATCCTGGAAAGGGGTCAGCCAGGCATAATCAATTACATTTGTATAACCACTGATGGAACACGATAACTAATTAATGAGACCATGTGCACATACAAAAGAGAAATGCATTTGAAAACCAGCAAGACTTGAACTGTGTTTGTAAGCCTGATGTATTTACAGCACAAAAGTCCAGTTGAGAATCTTACTGGAGAGAATCCACCCAGAAATGGGGCTGGTAAGTGAGAGTCACTGTTGAGAGGGGGAAAAGCAATTTCTTAGTAGGGACTAAAGGAATCTCTATTTAAAGAAAAAAACAAAAAACAAAACAACCCACCCCAATCTTACAATCTTCAAAACTAATAGGCTTAGCAATAATTAATTTTTAGATCCTGTATTTGATACACAGGTCATTATTTTTTTCCCCTTCTTTGGTTGCAAAAGCCAAACTGTTAAATCAGGGCTCTACTGCAAGATTTAATTTGTGTTTTTGCCACTGAAATTCAACATGCAATTCAGAAATTAAATAAGTTGTCACACTGATTCATTGGCCTGACTCTCACAACAGTAAAAATCCATTTTGTTTAGAGAGCCTCACACATTAATAAATAACCCGTTCTGTGAATTACGTCAAATGAAAAAAAAATCTCTTGTGGCTGGCCTGGAGCAAACCATGATGACTTTCATTCTGTGGTGTAAAAATATGGATCCACAGAGGAAAGAAAAAGGCAGCACAGCCCAGTAATTACAGAAATTTCCTTCTGCATGTTGTTAAAACACAGGCAGCTTTTTACAAGAGCATAATTCTAGAAGAGATTCTGTAACATGGGTCGAAACATCTCAGCAATAGAAAGGCGGCCGTTGGCAGTACACAAAACGTGTGTCTCATCTAAGCAGCAATAACTAAAAGTATTTTCATGTATCTACATATTTGAACATTGCCCCAAAGTAGGAAAAAGCCCTGAGCTGCAAACAGAAGGCAGCCACCTTGCTGATGCCAACAACAACATTGCAGACAGACAACTCACTGCCACCCAGAGATGCTGCACTGGCAGGAAGGTGCCTCTTGCCCCCTGTACAGCTCAGGGGATGGAGCTATTACTCTCAAGACAAGAGGGAGGATTGCAGGAGTCTGTGCCAGCACATGGGATGGATCCTGGTTCCTGGGCACCCATCTCGTTGTGTTTTAAACACCCAGATTTCAGAAGTCAGCATGTTAATCCTCAAAACAAGCCTGAGCACCCAGACCTGTGAGCACAACTTCCTTGGCACTTTCATTTATTTGCCTGTGCCATGGCTCGTGACTGTAAAAGATGGAAGAGGCCATATCTGATGGTGCTGGATGTAAATACCTTTTGCTTCAAATGCAAAACCACAGAGCCACCAAAAACCTGTGCTCAGAAGAGCACAGAGCCCTGAGGCTCCTTCTGCAGGTGGCCATGAGCAGATACAAAAGCAATATTGCTTCCAACCAAGTAGAAGCTAGAGGAATATTCATAGCTTTTAGTGTGGTTTCTCTCCTGCTTCCTTAGAAAACCCAACTGAATTAACCACTCTGGCACTTCTGTAAGGTCACTGCTTTCTCCATTTCACTGACAGAGAAACAAATTTAACTCACTTCATGTGGTTTCATCACTGGTGCAGAAGGAGCCTATCACAGCAGTTCCAATAAGTTCCTGGTTCCCCATCTCCTGCCCAGCTCACTCATCTGTTCATTTGCCATTTCCCCACATTAGCAGCAGTGTTACATTTTTGCAGGCTTTTACTTTGCCATCTCAAGACAACAATGGCAAACCAGACCTTTTTGAAAATGTACAAATTGATTATACCTTTTTCGTCTGTAATTCCCTTTTTTTTTTTTTTTTTCCTCTCTGGTGATTAAATTGCTTTTTTGCAAACACAAATGGAGCACTTCATGCATTTTGCATTACTTGGCACTCACAGACTGTTGTATCTGTCATAAATACCTTCCACTGAGCCCTCTGCTGCTCTGCCTTTCTCTTATCCTATGCGGTGGGTTTGTGGCCACCTCTCCCATCCCCTTGAGCCTTTGGGGCTCCCTGTCCCCAGGGGTGCTGATGCTCCAGCCCCTCCGTGGAGTGAGGAGGGGGTCTGAGGGCTGTTGCTTCTGCAGTGCAAAAGTCTATCACTGTTTCTGAAGTCATCACCTCGGGGGTTGATAAGAACCTGCTTCAGTCCCACATTCCTGAGGCTGGTTTCCCCTGGGCAAGGAGGAAGAGACTTTCTCCATAAAAAGTCCTGCAGCAAACTGGGCATTGCTGTCCCCAGTTCTGGTGCCATGCCAATCCAGCTGCTGATGGAGTATCAGCAAGCTTTTTATCTATAACAATTATTTCTGTGAGCCATGAAAACCAAAGGAAATCCATTTTTTTCACTTAACAAGTGCCCCTGCCTGGCTTTCCATCAATACACCAACAGGAGCTCCCTTCTGTCATTCACCACCACACATTCAGTTTCTTCTTGGTTCCCAGAATTTTTAAGAGGGTTTTGCTTAAGCATGCTATAGACACCTGGATGGAGGAGAATCATTAACAGAAAAATCAACTAAGCCATCCCAAAACACAGAGGAGGATTTGGGATGCTCCTGTCACTGGAGTTGGGGGGTAGGGGTGACGAGGATGAGTGATGCTGGGAGCACCATCAGCATGGGGCAGGCAGCAGAAAGCAGCTTTACATCAGGAATAATTCAGCACCAACCCAGACACTAAGGAAGATCCACACCTGTAAATAACAAGGCCTCTCCTTTTGGCTTGATTGCTGTTTTAGTTAATTGACCCTAATGAAGAAGAGTGTTTCGGTACAAACGGTGGTCACTAACAAGAACACGATGGCAGCAGCAAGAGGCAGACTCGGAGAACCAACCTAGACAGCCTGATGATGGAGAGCTGCACAGCTCCAAAACCCAGCTCTAGATCCCCACATCCAGCTTGAAACTCCCCTTCCCCCCAAGTCACTGCTCCCTTGAGCTCCCGGGTTCATAATGAAGAGAGCAAATCAAAACCACACATGAAAACTCCTTCCCTCTCCCCATGTGCTTCAAGCCAGCTGGGGTCAGTGGAGCAGAGCAAAACCAAACCACCTCTGCCCCATGCAAATGGTTTCCCATCCCCGAGATATTTTTTTATGGCTTCAAGTGGAGTGGAAGGATGTTTTCCAAGCTACAGAGCAGCAATATGCTGATCTCACTTCAACATCTGGAATAGTTTCGAATGATCGCTTTAATTGACTACAGCATCAATTAGAGAGTTATTTCATTTCAGATGTTTTGGAGGCTGTGGTTTTTTTTTTTCCCCTTGGTGACACAGGAAGGGTTGTATGAATCCCAGGGCTATGCTGGGCTGCCTCATGGCAATGGGCAAGAGGACAGGGTCCCAGCCTGGCCACAGGCAGCTGAAGCAGCTCAGCAGCCTAAATCTGGGCACATCACAGATCGACCAGCCAGTTCCTGCTTTAAATTTAAATTGTTTAAAATATTTAAGCTTTTTATTATTTTAGCAGTTTAAAATTGTTTCTGGACAAAGCCTGCCCTGTCTTCCCTTGAGGTTCTTCACAACGTTGGTGAGAAAGTAATTTCTGTACCCTGATAGGCCATGAGAATGAACTGGGCTGTCTAAAACAGTCAAATTTTCTTCATTTTGGGCAACTCAGTAATATTTCTGTGGCTGTGGATCCCTTAGGTGAGACCAGAGCATACACCACCCTTCCTAAACCCTTCATCAACCACCCATGGACACCACAGACAAGATGAAGGAAAGTTGCTGATCTCCAATCTCATCAGTCCCAACCCCCTTAAAACACAGGGCAGATCTACCCAGGCCAGAGCACACAGCTGGGAATGGGACCAAGGACCAGCCCACAGCTTTGACACCTCCATCCCACCTCTTCTGGTGGCCCACTGCCACCTCTGTCACAAGCATGACTTTCCCAAAAGCTCCCAGGGGTAGAATCAGGAGACACAAATCCACTCTTCCCAATGTTCAACTCTTCAAAATTGAGTTAATCACTCAATTTTGTTTGTCTAGCCTCAGCTTCCAGACATCAATTCTCATCATGCTTTTCTTTGCATGAATTAAGACCTGACTCCTCAGTGATTATTTTCACCTTGCAACAGGTTTTTGCCATGAGGCAACCAAGGATGGGATCACTTGGGAAAGATTTTCTCTTACACTACAAAGTACAGGAGGAAATCGTGCAGACAGAAAAATCTAAGTGGTAACAGATCAAAAACCAGGCAGGTGCTTCTGCCCAGCTTCTTGGCTAGTTCATGTCAGTTTGGTGCAAACCTAAGTTGGCAACTTGGGTCTATGAAACTCAACTAGGAACATCTGTACAACATGGGGAATTCATTCATTCATGTCCTTCTCATGTTGAGAGCCCCAGAAATGGACACAGGGCTCCAGCTGGGGTCTCATGAAAGCTGAGGAGAGGGAAAGAATCCCCTCCCTTGACCTTCTGGTCTCATCCCAGAGATGCTGTGCTTTGGATAAAAGGAGGGTGAATTTTGGTCAGTGTTTACTTTGCCTAGAGGAGCTCTCTCCCCCCATAGCCAAAAGACAGCCCTGGTAAAGCAGAGCCACTTTGCCCCAAGAGATGCTCACCCTCATCCTGGCTGGTTCCCCATTCACACACAAACCTTTATTTAAACCAAAAAGTAAACCCTACCCTGCAGTCCAGCCCATGCCATGAGCCATCTAACTGACTCCTTGAGCAATCCTGTTTATATTCTCAATCCAAAGATGCACATTGGCTCAAGAGCAGTAACAATTTTCCCTTTTTTATTTTTATTCCTCACTAGAACATCCAGCCTTTCAGCTTGTGGTTGCTCAAGGGAGGAAAAAAAAAATAAAATCAGCACAATTTGAACTGCGATCAACCAAAACATGAAATGGATGCTGGGTTTTATTTAATAAACTCCAGCAACACAAGGCTGGAGTAGACACAATGTAATTTGTTTTGGATGTAAAGATGGAAAAAGAATTGTTTTGTCTTAAGGCAATTATAAAAATAAAATTAAAAAAAAAAAAAAAAGAAATATTTCTGTATTAGCAAGAAGGAAGCTGCCAGGATAAAATTCATATGCAACAAACTTTTTTCTTTTTTGATCTTCCCTTATATTAGCATTCAGAGATTGTTGATTCTGGTTATTTTTCTGACAGTCAAGAAGTCCTCCCATGTCCCTAGGAGGTCATTGCTGCTGGTATCAGGAGCTCACTGAGAAATACGCAATTTGCTAAAAAAAAGCAAAAACTGAGGAGGGAGAATAGCATTTGCTAAATAGTTCTTGAAAGCATGACTCAAGTCAAAGAGCGTAGAGAAAGAGCAAAACAAGATAATTTCATTATTTTTAATACAATCTCACAATTTGGAATAAAAAGGCAATTTTAAGGCATTCTTAAAGCTTCTGCTGAGCTCCTTGCCCAGCTTGCCTTAACTCCCCAGGAGCCAGTCCCCAAAGCTTGCTGCAGATACTCCAGAAAAACAACTCTTAATTAGAAGGGAAAAAAAAAAAATAAATGTATCCCTAAAAGAGTATGTAAATAACCAAAAATGAAGTGATAAATTGAAGGAAGAAACCACACCAAGAACTCTTTTTAACCACACCTGAACAAGCAGCCCCCTTTTAAAACTTTCCCCTTTATAGGCTTCAGTGGGACGAGGGTTGCATACAAAAAAGAAAACCCAACCAGAATATCCAGAGAGCTCTAGGAGTCAACTTCTGTAGCACCAAAAAAAGATCCCCACCTCCTGGAGGAACCAGCTCATGGTGCCCAAGCCCCACAGCCAGCTGAGCCCAGCACAGGAGGTCACTGCTCTCCACACACTGGACACAGGAGCAAAGCTATTTCCAAATTTCCAAATATGTTCCAAATTCTCTTTTTTGGGGGGCATGGCACAGCAACGTCCTGCAGAAGGTCCCTGCATGGCCCAGCATGGAGCTGCTGGGCTGCCCTGTGGTGCCAGCAGGAGCATCCCTGCTCCTTGGATCTGCTGCCATGCTTGGACTTCACCAGGACTCAAGATGCCTTGGTGGCCACCATCACCTTGTGCTTATACATAACCAGCATTGCTTTTGGTAGCAGCCAAGCCATGTCGGAGGCACTGGGAGGGTATCATGGCCTAGAGCTGTATTTGTAACTGAGGTTAAACCCGTGTAAAGAGAGATCAAAGGAAGCAAGACAAATGGGGATGGAGAAAGGAGATTTCTCCAGAGAAACTTTGCAAAAATCTTCCCTCAGCCTCTAAGGCTCTTCCAGCCCTAGAGCCCAGCCAGGAACCAGCTCTGGGCCCCTTTCAGTTCCTCCACCTGGAGCACATCCCTCTTCCATTGCCGTTGCCGTGAAAAACCGCCTTCCTCTCTCTTGCAGCTGGTCCACCAGCACGGGAGGGAGATGCAGCCTCAGCCCTGAGCTGGTGTTGCCAAAACAACCCTTGAGCCACCTCCGTGGAGCCCAGCAGCAGCCATGAGTGGCTTCTTCTCACGTCTGGACCCTCGGCGGGTGCCATGGGGGGCAGCGGGCCATGCCCTGCGCACCCGCGTCCTGCGCACCAAACCCGTGGAGTCGATGCTGGAGGGCACGGGGACGGCCACCACCCAGGGCACCAGGCTTGCCAAGGTCCTCACCACCCTCGACCTCATCTCCCTCGGCGTGGGGAGCTGCGTGGGCACCGGCATGTACGTGGTGTCCGGCCTGGTGGCCAAGGAGATGGCGGGGCCAGGGGTCATCGTTTCCTTCATCATTGCTGCCGTTGCCTCCATCCTCTCAGGTGAGTCCCGGGGGGTGGGTTCTTTGAGGGAAGAGGTGGGTTCTTTGAGGTGCGTTCTTTTTGCTGTGCACCTGCCTTGATAAACCAGCTGCTCTTGTTTAAGGAAAGATGGTTCCTCTGGATACCTTGCCCGGTAGTATGAATTCATTTGTGTTACCCCCAGCTCTCCTGAAAAGCCCCTCCCTGAGTCTTGAGGCTTGTTTCACCTGAAACATCACTCCCATCCTGGCAGTGCCCCATGGGATGTCTCACCAAAAGGGAGGTTCAGCATCCACACCACAACCACCAGCACCCAGCCCACCAAAAGCAAGGCAGCAACCCAGAGGGTGCCCTGAGCTGGGTGCTTGCACCAGGTCCTCAGGACATCATTTTTTTGGTCCAGCAGTCACGTGGGGTTGGTTCTTTTAGGAACACACCATCTCCTACATCCCCTGGCTCCGTTCGTGGGTCCTAGCAGGACCCATGCTCAGCATCTCAAGCTATGAGTGGGCGATAGCTTCTCCATAACCTAAAACACCCTTTCACACCGGGCTTAGCCAGCTTATGGGGTGCACCATCCCTCACTGCCCAAATGTCACACCAAGCATTGTACAGGAAGCCAGAACCCAAGTGCAATTATCCCTGCTGAGCTGTTGACAACTTCCCCAAGGATGGAGCCTGTGGTCAGTACAGTTTAAAACACCAGGAGAGTTTTGGAACATGTGTCCTGTGCAGAGAGCACAGCCAAGTCACAGCCTTGGAGCAAGAGCTCAGCATGGCTTGTGGGACCTCCTGTCCCACCAGGAAAGATATCAGTGGCTTGGGTAGGACGGGGGCCATCTGCCTTTGCTGTGGACATTGCTGATAGTTAAACAATTCCTCAGTTAGTACTGGAGTTGATTTTGTTGGCTTCCACTCACGCAGGAACAACTCTTGGACTTTCCAAACAAAAAAAACCCCAAATGTGGATAGAGAGGAATGATGTAGTTTAGTGAAAAACTGGTCAGTTCCATCTCCTCCATAGGAACCCAGCTGAGCATATGGCTCAAGCTGCAGTTCCCACATGGAGCCAGGACTGCTGGCATTTGTCCTTTCCAGATCAGTGCTAACACACTGATGTGATGTTCCCTGCTCAGAGGACTTTGCATGCTGTGTCAGTCTGGTAGCCAGCTTTTATCTGTGGGCTGGATGAGGAAGCAAAGGGCTTTGAGAGAAGACAGGAGCAGCACATGCAGCAAAATGTCCCTGCTCAGCTTTTCAAGTCTCTGGGATTTTGTAGGGGGAGGTGGAAGCACATCACGTCCTTTCCCTGGACCCTGCGGTGCTGCTCCATGGAGATCCCACCAAAGTCTGTGCAAGTTTGAGCCCCTACACCCCCACAGAAGCACAAGGCTGGCGCAGCCTGGGGATGAGTGTCACGCTCTCCCCAGAGCAAGACATCAAGGGGGTGATGACCTTTAGAGTTCCCTTCCAACCCAAATTATTCTGTGGTTCTATGAAAGCCCCTGGTGATGCCAGCCGGGTACAACCACACTGACAATCCTGCCTTCTCCTCCCCAGTTACACCCAAATGACAAGGCCACTGGGACACGTTTACCACTGGTCCAGCCCAGAACAAGAGCTGAGAGTGTGCTATGAGATCCAACACTCATTTGAGATCCCAGTGTACCAAACCACCCATTTTTTTAACCAAGGCAGTATCATCAGCATCTTTAGCCTTTCCCACCGCCCGCTTCCTCTCCTCTGCGAGGATTTCACTGCCCACCACCCAAACCAAGAGCAAACACAGCCTGGGTGGAGCTCATCTGAAATAAAATTTAAAAAAAACAAACCATGCTGTCCTCCAAAAGAGGCTTTTTCACCCCAGACACCAGCCCAGCCCCGCAGCGGGGAGCTCCTCCTGCCTTGGCCCCCGGGAGATGCTTCCTGCTCAGCTTTCATCTCCTCTTGCTTTTTTAGGCCTGGGACAGCATTTTGGGGTGGATTGGGGTGTTTTGACAGGCTCCTTGGCCACCTCCTCGTGTCAGCCCTGCTGCTGCTGTTTGTAACAGCAACATGGGGCTGGGAAGTGATGCTGAGGAAGCAATTTCAGCTCTGGCATTGTGGTTGCTCCTGGGCTACTCGGTCCTGAGCTCGGGCAAGTGTGCCCAGACAGATTTTAAGGAGTTCCTTACTCTTTTAAAACCAGGCGGGCCCTCTAGATCACCTTGATTTGTTGAAGATCAGGGAGTCAGATCCCACTGCCTGTGGAGTGAGGCCAGGAGGGGTTTGGCTATAAAATCCCATTCCTTGAAGCCATTCTGTTCCCTTGGACAACACCAATGGGAAATCCCTAAATCTCTCCATGCTGCTGAGCCCAGTTTCAGATAAGAATTTTTCTAATTTCATCTACCCAACAAACTCCAGCCAAGCCTGCCCTAGGTTTAAGTGACACAGGTACTTGCAGACACAATGTCATTGATTTAACTGATAAATCAAATCAAGCTCTTTCATTCTCTCACTGGAGCCTCCAGCTCTGCCACAGAAAGGTTTGCCCAACATCTCTCCACAAAGCCTCTGGCACAGGGGACACTGTAGACTGTCCCCACCAGCTGCCACCACCAACATTCCCCTCTCTCACCCCATCTCCATCACAAACTCCCTTTCAGCAAACATCAGCTGTTTGAATCTCACCAGCCCCACTGCCCTCCTCTCAGCCTTTTCCACCAGCCTTTGGTCATCTCCTCTCCTAAAATAATCCAACCTTGTTGATCACACTGTGCAAAACCCTTACTGGGAGCTCAGGTGAGGGTCAGGTCCTCCCCAGCAATGGTCACCAGTGAGAGCTGCTTGGTTTTGGTGCCAGGCTGAGCAAGAAAAGAGGAGACTTTCCCCCAGGAGCTTCTCTGCAGCCCCAGCAACCCTTGGTAAGGATTTCCAGAACCAAGCCACAGAATTTTGGAGAACATCACCATGTTCTTACCTGGTTCCCATGAAGAAGCAGGCACAAGCCCCAGAGCACACAAAAGAGCAGGGGAGAGCTGAGCATGTGCCCCAGGACAAGGGGTGGGATGATGGGCTCCAGCTGTGGCCAGTCATGGGCTGTGATGGAGAAACTGGAGTCCTTTTTCTAAGGAAACTTTCTTTATGGAGCTGCCTTTTGCATGCCCACACATTGTGACCATGAAACATTATGGACTGGCTCTGGGCCTGGCTGAAAACTAAGATTTTGCTGTGCACCTGCCTTGATAAACCAGCTGCTCTTGTTTAAGGAAAGATGGTTCCTCTGGATTCCTTGCATGGTAGCATGAATTCATTTGTGTTACCCCAGCTCTCCTGAAGAGCCCCTCCCTGAGGCTTGAGGCTTGTTTCACCTGAAACATCACTCCCATCCTGGCAGTGCCCCATGGGATGTCTCACCAAAAGGGAGGTTCAGCATCCACACCACAACCACCAGCACCCAGCACACCAAAAGCAAGACAGCAGCCCAGAGGGTGCCCTGAGCTGGGTGCTTGCACCAGGTCCTCAGGACATCATTTTTTTGGCCCAGCAGCTGTTGCAGTGCTGGAGTTTGGGGTTTTAAGGCAGCAGGTTCTTCATGCTCCCTCCTCCTGCTTCACCAAGGCACTACTCACCAGCAAGGATCTCCATTGGGCAGGTCAGGGTGTCCAGAAGGACCCCAAGACACCACTAAGGTAGAAACCTCTGCCCCATGTGCATTTGCTATATGGAAAGCTGCTGGCTGTCTCACCTCCCATCCCCAACCAAGATAAACCAGAGAATGGAAAGATCAACCAAGTCTGAAAAATATTCTTAATAATAACCATCATAACAAGGATGCATTTCTGATGCAGCAGAGATGAGCGTGGTAAAATCTGCTCCCTAATGAGCTGTGATATTATCTGCACCTAGATAAAACCTGTGCCTGAATAAATGATAATATTATCTTCATTTTTAAGCAGAGACCAAAGAGCTGTGAACCCAGTTTCTGAAGGAGGATTTGCAGCACCAGACAGCAAAGTGGTTTGATGAATGCCATCCCATGTGGCCAGTGGCAGTCAGAGAGGGATGGCAGATCTGGCATCACATGTCCCCCAGACTGGCTGCTACATGCTATGATAAAAAACTTTCTTAATATATGCTGATACCAATTGCAGTTATCCACAACGTGTTGCTGTAGGCAATGCACAGTGAAAGAACACTCTTCTATTTTGGGATCCTGGCAGAGTAATTGAAAACTCAAATATTTGATGCATGTTAATATCTTTGCCGTTATCATTCTGTATCAGTAACAATCCTCTTTAAGCTTTATCTTGTCATTGGCTAAAAGCAGAGCTGCCTCCAACAAAGATTATATGATTTTTAAAGCCATCCCAGAGGGAAACCAGATACTTGTCCCCATCAGAGCAGCTCTTTCATAAATCATTCAGGCCTTGTGACTGTCTTACCTTTGCTGACCACATGCATTTTTCATCAGCTTTGAGAAACATCTGTCTGTGGGATGGTGGGGCTGTCCAGGTGCTCCAGCAGCTGGGCCTGCTTTGCAGAAATCAAGTTTTGAAGAGTCCTATTGAAAAGCCCTGCCAGCATGGTGTGTGCAATTTGAGCAGTGAACAGGCTATAAAAATCTTCCAACCCCAAGAAAAGCACCACCAGCAAATTCAGCTCCAGGAGTCAACAATTCTCTGTTTGTGCCATGTAAAAACTGCCCTTGCTACAAGAGAAACCATCCTAGAACTTTCCTTGGCTTTAATGGGAAAAGGGGATGCTTTTTAAGTCAGCCGACTAGGGAGGGAGGGTCCCCACAGTCTCCCAGTGATGTCTCTGGATTTCTGATGATGACCACAGCCCTGGCCACCTCCTGGCACCTCCAGACAGACCAAGTCAATTTTCCATTTTCCTTTTCCAAGTACATTTTCCTTACATTGCTTCATCTTTTTTTTTTTTTTTCCCCCGAAACAGGCGTTTGCTACGCCGAGTTTGGCGTGAGGGTCCCCAAGACCACGGGCTCTGCCTACACCTACAGCTACGTGACAGTGGGGGAGTTTGTGGCCTTCTTCATTGGCTGGAACCTCATCCTGGAGTACCTGATTGGCACAGCAGCGGGTGCCAGTGCCCTCAGCAGCATGTTTGACTCCTTGGCCAACCACACCATCAGCCGCTGGATGATCAGCAGCGTGGGGACCTTGAACGGATTAGGTACATCCTACCCCACTGGCTGCCTCTGTTAATTAGGCCCTGAAAAGTAATTGGAAGCTCGTTCAGAAGGCAGACATGGATGGTTAGGCTTTATTTACCATCCGTCTGCCTCTGGTACTTTGCTTTTGATGTCGGGTTCACAGGGGAGGCTTGAGGGGGATGAGATACAGGATCCTTTGAGCCCCTTTGGGGTGAGCTGAAGTTTAGCAGAATGAGCAGTAAAAGGAAAAATTATTTGAGCATCAGGGGCTAACAAGACCACAGGATCACTGCACACAGTACAAGCACCCTGCTCTATCCCCTTAAGGCATACGTGGAGCCTTCATTAGGGATTCCAGGCTGATGGCTGCAGTACTGCCATGGAGAAACTCCGTGCTGTGGTGGTCCTACAGGACCAGCAGCTCCAGCAGCACTCTATGGTTCCTACCAGTAAGGGAAACATCTAGCTGTCCTCTAGCTGTGCCATGAAAACTTAATGTCTGCTTGACTTTTAATTAGTATTTGGCATATACACTTTATGCAAGATGGGACCTGATCATTTGTTTGCTGCCTCTCAAAACTCCTACCAGTGTCTTGAGGCATCAAGAATTATCACCTTAATAAAACAACTTCAGCTGGGGTGTCTGGAGACCACCTCTGCTGAGAGATCAGGGAGATCTGCAAAGCCTCAGAGTCTGAAAAGCATTTGTAAAAGATTCCATGGAATTTCTGGGGATGCTTCCACAGCCGTGGATGGAGAGTTGCGCACCTCTTTT